>CM057342.1:38289124-39491340 GCA_030015575.1 Agapanthus africanus
AAACATCAAATATTTCTTGAAAATTTCGGCAGATTCTCCTTTGTAAATACTGGCCCCCAAACGGGATACAACATGAATAGTATACGAAATCAATAAAAGGCATCCCCAAGCGGGAGCTAGCTCTTCATCAATCGACGGTCGCAACCACACAAGTAATATAATATACAACGCCAAGGGCGAGGATCAAAACTCAAAAGGAAACTCAAAACCACAAGAAATCCACAGAAATATAACGCGCGATTCTAAGGTCGAAAGAATAACATCACTGGTCTCTATCTCAAAATAACTACATGTTTGGTTGATGGAATTTACTAGATACAACTGAATAATATTATACAAGGTAATATGATGGGTATGATACCAATAAACCCATCTACTAACAAGTCGCCCGAATGAAACTGTGCCCGCAAAGCCGTAATGAAACCTGTACGGCAAACCTGCAAGAAACTGGGGCACAACGGGGGTGAGTTGCCAACTCGTGAATAGAAAAACATCTACGAATAAAAATCGCATGTATGATGCAATCCTAGATCATACGATCATAATATATAATCCTCAAATATATAACCAGCAACCCATAACCATGGTTAGGGCAAATATCTAACCCAAGTGTAATCCCATGTGCCCGTGTCAGTGCCTCAGGTAGCAATGTATCATATGGATGATGTATGAATGCATGAAACAGAATGCATGTACTGAAGAAAACTGCTTTCATAAATCAGTGAGATTTCTGTATTTTAAAAATGAGGTATCATAATGAAATCAGCATAAAACAGTGCCTAGCATCGGCACAAAACGTAATCCCAATATCTCGATATCTCTGTATCACAGTCTCTGTACCTCAATTTATCGAAATCTCAATATCTCAATCACAATGACTAGGGCGCCGTCAGTTCAATCCGGCCCCTACCATCCATCTCATGACCACGACGGTATCCTCCAGATATCCGACGCGTCGGGTAATATCACCGGTCGGTCGTGCTCCCCTGCACAGGCTCACACTACTACAAATAAGGGTTGCCCCTACGGATTTGTCGGTAGGGGAAAACCACTGCCCCTACGGATTTGTCGTCATCCAAAGATCCGCTATAACATCAGGACGTATCTCAAGTACGAATCCTGCCATATCACCGATCTCACGGCCTCAACTCAAATCTCATCTCAATCCCAAGTATCATTCGCAAAACCAGTATGTGAACACCTAGTCCCATACCCAGATGAACACATAAACACATCTCCCCATATACGCACAGGTAATAACATAGATGTATGCATGCGTGTGTGTGTGCGTGTGTGCGTGTAAGGACTACTCTAGGGTTTCGCAACTAACACTAAACTAATCCATGAACACCTAGAATCTACCTTTACCATCAAGTCTCATATCAACATAAAATATATAATCAAAATATATGTGTGTATACGTATTCGTATACATCACCACGAACTGCGGGGGTGCTATACGCCATCCACCCGACTTCTCCCCGTAGATATAAATCTACTCACCTGGTCCTCGCTCGCCGGTGCCGACGTCGCCACACGCTTGCTTGTCGTCTCGAAGTCCACATGGGGTAACTACATATCATAACGCACCGTATCGCATTAAAACCAAATTCGAAATCGAAACGGCATACGAAAATCAAATCGGCACGCGTATCATGCATATGTCAAAACCTATCGCCTACGCATGCAAGAATAGTCAAACCAACCCTCGATGTCGATGTACAAACGTCAAACTATAGAGAAAACCCAAACACACTCATTTGCGCATCCACGAACACTAACTATAATATAAAATAGGTTAAAATTCACAAAAATCCCAAATTCACCTTAAAAGCCATTTTTCCGAAAATCTAGCAAGCAAAAGTTACCCGTTTTAGTACAAAACTCGACGTTTAAACAAATCTAGCGGCCATAATACTTATTAAATATCTTAAATAAGTCATAAAAATAATTTCCATAATTTAATCCCAATAATTTTCATAAACCCCAAAATTCTAGTTTACAATATACCCAAATTTTAACAATTTTATAGCAAAAATGCACAAACAACAATTTAGGTTGGATTTCCATGAACTAAAGTGTTAAACTACACTTTATAATGTTAATGAAGTCATGAAAAACCTAATCACATTTTTAATCCCAATTATTTAACCAATTTCAAAAACCTAGTTAGCAATTTAGCATAATTAACACAATTTTTAAACTAACCATTAACAACTAGCTACTAATCTTGTTTTAACATGTCATAAGAGCCTAAATACATCACACAACCATACACCAATTTCACAAAATCTTAACTTGCATTCAAATTCTTCTCTTGAATTTCAAAACTTTCACTTAGAACCATAATTCATATCCTAATTAAGTTAGATTAAAGTAATAACCAACAATTAACACAAAGCTCAAGACTTTTACCTCACAAGATTTGAGATCTAGCATGAAAATCTTGACCTCCAATTTGAAAACTTTTCACCAAAAACCATGCTTGAGAGGCTAAGGAAAAATGGGTAGGAGTTGGATTTGGAATTAGCTTTGAAATTGTTTGGATTTTGAAGCATTTTTGTGGATTTTTGATGCAAATTGGGTGGGATTTTTTTTGAGAGAGGGCTGCTGAAATTTCCAGCAGTGAGAGGGAGAGAGGAGAGAGAGTCAAGTGGGGAAAATGATATGAACAACCCAAGGTCAAAGCACATACTTATATAATCTTTTATTCTTTAAATTCATTGTTTTCTTTTCTTATAAACTTGAATTGGGGCAAACTTTGGGGGGGGGGGGGCTTCCTACAAATTTTGGCCAGCCACAAGATGGGGAGGAGAGAGGGTGTGGGTGAGTGTGGGTGAGAAAAAAAATGATAAATGTTATACCCCAATATTTATTTACACTAATCTCACCAAAAAAACCTTTTTTCTTCAATAATTCTAACACCGTTTGACAGTTTCATTTTGTTTCAAAAATAACATGTTAAAATTTTATTTAATGTGTTATGGTGCACAAAAATTGTTTCAACTCATTCTAATTTGTAATTTTCCCTAATTAAATGTATTACTGACGGCTTAAAATAATATTAAAATAATTAATTTCGGAAAATTTTCAGAAAATTTGAAATTTCACCAGTGGCTCAATAAACACCAAATACTAGCAATTTCATAGCTAGAATATGTATATTTAATTTTATAATAAAGATATTTGTATTTTGAATTTTTACAGAAAACCCCCTTATTTTACCGATTTTCTGAAATTTCACCGAAACGATTTTCAAAACGTTACAGTTCTTCGGGTTTGCTGCTGCGGTGTCGGGGATGGAGGAGGAGAAAGTGGTGAGTAGGAAGGGTGAAGATGAGGGTGCAGGCGACGATGGGTGCCGGCGTGCAAGGTTTCTTGGGTTGAGGTCGCGACGGGGTTTGTAGGGGAGAGTGGAGATGACGGTGATGAGGTGGTTGACGAGGATGAGGTCCAGGGTTAGGCGGCAATGGCGAAAGCGAAGCTAGGGTTTGGGTTTGGGTTCGTGAGAGGCGAGGCGGTAGGAACGAGAGGCATATGAAGAAGGAAGACGTAGGTGTTAAAGGTTTTATAGGGTTCTGTGTGGTTCTCTGTGGGTTAAAAAGAATTAATTAATATATAGTAAGAGAGAGAGAGTGCTGAGATTTGAGTAAGATTTTTAAAATATTTTTGTGTTAAAAAAGTTTGTAAAAGTATATATTTTATATTTAACAGTTAAAAATATTAGAATATAATATTAATAAAATTTGAGTTTTCTGGATAATACAAAATAATCCAAAATATGTTCGGGTTGGGTCTAAAATTATGGTTTGAAAATACGGATAATATACGTGTCAACCAAAACCAAAAAGCGACGTTTGGTTAAGGAAAAAGCATACCCCCAAGAACGGATATATGTATTATGCACGTAGTGATCTAAACGAGTCCGTTTCACTAAACGGGACAAGAACAAGATGTATGGATGCCACCACAGGGTCAGGGGTATGATGCAGGCCATGCTAGGTATTTATAAAATATATTATTTGATTATAAATGTAATATTAAAAAAATGCAGATGCCGGATATACGATGCTGGTAAACAGAACATATGCGAGCACGGATCCTCAAAACCAGCAGGGCTAAAACGTAAATAAGAACCAAGACGGGTTTCAAGCATGCGGGTTAGGTCGGGTACCAAGTATAGGAACCAAAACACTATCCGCACCCAAAAACAATTAAACAGGAAATAGCCTCAAGATAAATAGAATAAACAAATCGAATATGGTATAACTGAACTAGGGTGTTACAAATACAAATATCACACCCTAGCCTCTTCATTTAGAAATCCATTGCCAAAACTTTCTAAAATTTTTAAGTCCAAAAGTTGTACAAGTGGAGTTAGCTCAAGGTCAAAGTTCCGGCGACGATTCAGGATAAATCCGGCGACGACGCGACTCCACGACGCCTTTGAAAGTTCTCTCTACCTCCCTTCTCTTCTCCAAATAAGTCAGTCCCCTCTCACCTCCTCTCATTCTGTAACAACCCTAAAACTTCAATACAATTTTTTTTGTAAAGTACAGAAAGGAATACCTTAGCCTGAGTACAAGTTATAAATTTAAATTGCTTTTGAACTGCAAGAAAGCACATGTAGCTCATTGGTAAAGCCTTGCACTGCTATGACATAGCCTCTGTGTTCGAATCCCCTCAGCCATATATTATTTTTGTTGATTTTTCTTTTAAACTTTTAAAAGCCCAAAGTTTACACGTGCATTGCACGTAAAATGAAAAGTCACACACAAAACAAACATGTGGAAATTGGTATTTAAGAAGCCTAGGGCACGTGTCAAAAATCCCACACCCCACCAAGCCAAGATGGCCAGCGAGATGTTGCCAAGGGCCGGCGCCGCCGGGCCCCCCATTGGTAATGCCCCCAAAAATTTTCCCTAATATCTCTTGGCCTACCCCACTACTCCCATGCTGTTTGATTTCTCTGCATTTATCCAGAGAATGATAAATCCCCTCTTTAATCCATTTTAATGCATATTTTTAATTCATTCTTCATTACCCTGAACCCTAATTTCTCTACACCATAGCCCTCCTCATTCAGAATTCCAATGTCAAAACTCTTTCAAGTCCAAGAAGTTGTACAAGTGGAGTTAGCTCAAGGTCAAGTTCCGACGACGATTCGGGACAAATCCGGCGATGAAACGACTTCCCGGTGCTTCCAAAAGTTCTCTCTACCTCCCCCCTCTTCTCCAAATTAGTAAGTCCCCTCTTCCCTCTTCTCTCTCTAGTAAATAGAATTCTATTTTCAAAACTCGTCGGAAGCGGAGTTATTCCGACTTCCAATTTTAATTTCATCAAAAACGCAATTTTTCTTAATAACACATTTACCATCTTTTTACATATTGTTTATTAACTATTAAATAACATTTGGAACAAGTTTCAATTCAAAATATAATGTTAAACAACTTTTATTTAACTTTCACGGTAAAATACCATCTAATTTACATACGACATTCCTTTATAGTTTGGCTCATATTACCTTTAGAAATGTTACGAGGTAATGACCTACCTCATCACAACACTCATTCTTGATGTAGCACAATGGCTTGTAAAACATTAGCTTGGGAAAAAATACGAATTTACATTTAAATACCATGAACTATCAAAAATCGTTTTCTTTAAAAAGTGTATTATTTAATTCTCTACAAATGCACCTCTACAACCCACTTTTGGGGACCCCGATAGGGATAGTGTGGATTATCGCACATCCTTGGGCCTAGTAGAGCGAGATGCAGACCTTCTCACGGAGCATCCGATCTCGATGGAATTTTTATGCAATTTTTAAGAAAAATGTGATTTCTATTTAATAAATAAATTCTATTTTTAATATATATATATATATATATATAAATATTATCAAAATATCTATTTTTAATATATAATATATTCCATGTTTTCTAATCAAAAGAAAAGAATCACAAAAGATCACGAAAATACCATCACATTCAATACAAGTCAAATTACAAGAAAATAAATACCATATACTATTCAAAATTAGGTTTATATTCACTAGAATATTTCATTTTATAAAAATTACAACTATGAAAACTTTAAAGACAATAAACAAATACTTGAGAGTTATTTTGAAGATATATCAAAACTATTTCGCATAAAACCTCTTCAAGTTATATCAAATTACAATAAGGACCCTAGTAAATATATGTTTAAGCGGGACCAGTTCTCTTGAGCCTCAGGGAGCCGGAGAATATGGGTGCTTGCCTATCTAAGGTATACAATCTAAAAAAAATGGTGTTACCAATATGGTAATTGTCTTGAAAAAATACACAAATCCTACCGTCCATGTGCAGCAGTTACCGATAACTCCAAAACTAATTCAGGACTTCAATTCTGTTTAAGAGTCTGACTCAGGCAGAGTCTCAGTCTAATCTGAAATCAATCAATCTATCCTTGAATATGATTAAAGTATAACTCCAATTTAATATGATTCCTTTTATACCAGAATTCAATCTATATCAACAGAAACATGATTTGATCGAACCATGGATATACATTTGACTGGTCTACATGACTATCCGTTATATCCATTCCGTTTAAATGATATCATGGTTTCGGCAATAAATAAATTTATTAAACCAAAACAATACAAATCAATACAAAATACATTACGGGGTTTTAACGGGGTAGACTGGTACGGAATGTGTTAGAAGTGGTACGGGACGGTCACTTTAATACACCTAACCTGAATATCCATTGCTGTTGTTCCGTGGCTTAACGGTTCCTTGTGCTCCGTATACCTTAGTCCATAGAATAGTTGGACTCCTCTCGTATACACTGGCATATTCTGTACCAAGCTACGAACAACCGCGTTATCATAAAAATAAAATATTATACCAGTTATATTCTCTTACTGCCTCTCTTTGGGACTTACCCGAGCGATTGTTCGCTGAAGACATTCTTTCTCTCTTCTTTCTTTGGAATGTTGTCAGGTGAATCCGACTCACTGGAGATAGAGCCCAGTTCAGAGGACTTGGATCAGTTCAGTGAGGACCTGTTCAGACCATAATATTGCATTTATCATTCCCCTATTCTTATCCTTTTTATAAATAAACAGGTACTCTTGACGCACGTTTGTTGCATATTACAGGATACAGGTTTCTGGAGCAAATACAGTGAAAAAGCCACAAAACAACAGAAAAGGGACTTTTGACCAACAATTAGACGAATCCTAGTCAAGCTCAGTTCACATAGGTGCAAGGCAACGAATGTCAATGTGAAACGGTTAAAAAGCCCAATACAAGTCTTCACTGAAGATCTGGAGAAGAGTGAGAAGCAAACAGAGAAAAAGAAGTATAAAACTAAGAAGCCCAGACAACCACAAAAGGACCCCAGAAGTTTGGAAGCCCAAGACCACCAATGGGCCGCGGATCCGCGGCCCAAGCCATCAATTGCCGCGGATCCGCGGCCGTATAATACACGTGTCGGTGGATTTTTATTCTGTTGCCGCGACTGTTCTGGTGTTGGGATTCTCAGGGGTCAAATCAGTAATTGCGCATGTGTGAGAGTCTGTAACCCTAGGTTTCCTATTTTCCTATAAATTGTAATTTTAGATCTGTAAAAACTATGCCTCTTTTCAATAAATAAAGTTCAGAATTTCTGGGAGTGACATTCAGATCTATTCTGTCTTCTACTTGGAGGGAGCCATCAAATCTGTAGGTAATTTATTTCCTTGCTTTTATTTTCTAGTATAATTTATCATCCCCTAATGAGCGAGTAGTCTCCTCGCTTGTTAGGGTTAGCCTTAGCGAAAGGGTTGAGAGATGAGATCTCTCACCCCTTTCAATGCCATCTTCACTTTAGAGTTAGAACTCCATGCATACGCACACATCCGCTCCCTACGGCACCTTACCCCTCGAGGTAACGGTGAACCGTAGTATAAAGGGCCGGTTGCGCGCGTTTTCCATGGGGGTTAGGGTAATTATCAATAAAGGAAGGATACAAATCTAGAGGAAGAAACATCTTCCCAAAAGATTCGTATCCACTTTATTGATAATTAACGTAACATCTAATAGATCTAGAAAAGAAGGCATTGAAAGCGGTGAAGGAAACGTCAATCTCCAAAACTTCCCCTAAGCCTAACCCTAGCAAGACTCTTAATTAGATTAATTAGATCTAGTTTTTTATAGATTTTTATAAGCCAATCAAAACGATAAATAGAATCAACTCGTTAAAACACAATAAAGGAATTTACCCGTCTCTGTGGATCGACCCGCACTCACCGGCTAGCTGCGAAGCGACGCCGTTTCTGATTGCGGTAATTACATGTTTTTGACACACCAATCAAATGGCGCCGTTGCCGGGGACGGCGTAATCTTTCTTTTTGTGAATTTTCGGGTTGATATAAATTTAAAAATTATAAAAATCTGAAAATATAAAAAAAAAAAAATTTATCAAATTTGATCTGTTTGAAGGGTATATCTTTTGAATCTTGCAGGAACAGCGAAGAATTGAGGATCTGGAATTTTACAGAGGGCAAATCAAAATTTGGTGCATATGAACAGAGAGGAATTTTAAGCATAGAACAGTACAAAAATTTTCAGACTCTGATTCCCTCAATGGACCGCGCTTACGCCGCAGAAACGTGCCATGTGCCGCGGATCCGCGCTCCTCCTGCCACGTCAGCGCACCAACTTTTGTGGGTTTGTCTCTCTTTCTTCCCTCTGCAACCTAAAGTATATCTCTCTGTAAAAAGTTTTCTGCAGGAATTCTTTGCGTAAAGAGTCTTTCTCCCCCTTCTAAATAACACATTTTCTGCAGGTTTCTTTGCGCCGCGCTAAAATTGAATGCAAGTGAAATTTTATTTGTTTTGCATAATTTAACCGGACTCTAAGGGGCTATTTGACCAAACTCAGATTGGGTGGGGATTTCATCACCCTTCCCAGGACCCCAGAAAACACCTAAGCATTTTGCATCGACCACTTTTAATTAAAAAAAGATTAGACTCAGACCTAAGGACAGCGAGCTCAATAGGAAAAGGACTAGGGTAGGCATCGGCCGTTTATCCTAACCGACATTGCGGTGTCTAGGCTAGTGGTTTTTAATTAGGCCCACTGTAGTGGTGGTTCCTTCCCACTTACCTGGCCGTATTTGTCCGTGAAGAGGCAGTTTGACGTCTATTTCTAGCCCTAGTTAGGAGCTGTCTAGTAGACCTAGGCGACCCTAGATCTAGGCCTGATTGTGCATGTGTGGTTGATTCAGTTGTGTCACGAGTCCATTTTCTAAAACCTTATTGCAAAACTCTCCAATAAAAAAAATAAATAAAGAAAAATCTTTTAAAAACTTGCAAAAATTTTGTCGCTAAGAAATCCTTGCATTCTTCTATCATGGGTACACCACATCATAAATCTCTTGCCGAATTTTGGTATCCCGAACCTAACTTTGCGTCGTTCGTCAATTGTTTCGGTCAATTTAAAAACGATCCCTCCTTGCCAAAAATTTCGTTGAAAGATCAAATAGAGGCGTCTAGGAGAAATAGTTTGACTTTTCAACCCACTTCGTGTCAACCGAGTCAACCTTTACAACCTACATATGTTGATACCACTTCTTCAAGTCCTTCTGTCACTCCTAGGCCGATGTCCATTGCTGAGCATATTGCTCAATCTCGCAGTCGATCTTTCACCCCTCTCCACTCATCTAGTTTTAGGGATCCGCACGATTATTCACCTTCTTATCCATATGTTGACCCTACTCCTGTCTTACCACCCACTTCCTACCAGTCATACCCGACCTTCGCACCTTCACTAGACGCTGTTTCGACACAGCCATTAGGGAGTTTCACATACCCAACTAATTTTGAATCTTTTACTGAAACCCCCTCACCACCTAAGTCTAGTTTGGAAGAGTCGTTGGAAGCATATATTGCTGTAACAAATAAAATAATGAGGAATGTGGAAGCATCCATGGCCGCCCTTATGCAACCTAGTGAACCGGTAGCTAGTGTCCCGCTAGCTCCGAATTTTTCAATGTATAAGACGGCAGTTGGACAGAGTGAGAATGAGAGAGGATTTTCAAATCAAACCTACCCTTACCCAATTGAAGCCCACAACTCCGGTTTTCCATCGATTGTTCCAAATGATTCACCAGTTGAAAATAAAAATGAGTTGTGCGATTTTGTAGTGTTTGATTTGCCAAATTGTGAGGAACCCCTTTCGAGTGAAACCGCACCTAATCCTTTCGATCTTTACACCTCCACTCTAGAACCTACATTGATAAATATTCATGCTGTGGATGAAGTGTCTAAAGAAATTGATTTTCACTTGATTGAGAATATAGACGCCGGGGATATTTCGGATGATGAACCTGTCGATTTAATAGAAATTTTATGTTCAAATCATCATCCTGAGTTATTAAATGTTTCCCCCGAATCGCATATGCGTCTAGATTTTGATGATAATGGCATAGATGGATTAAATATTGAGGAGAGTCTTGAGGATAATATCGAGGTTGAACCATTTTTAATTGATGTGTCGGATTTTCCAATTCAGCCTCCTGAACCTTTGACTATTATATCACCCTCCCTCCTTCCTATTGTTCCGACCGAACAAATGACCGTTACGCTTTCATCTTCTATACCAAGTTCGGCGTACCCATGTTTTCTTGCGAATCTTGAGGGATTTGACCCCATTGCACGACGAGTTGGTAGGTTAGCGCAATCGCTTTTAACACATCGGTCATCACAAATTGCGCTAATTTATTCACTCAATTTACACCCTCAAGATCGCACTCCTTTCCGTCTTTCTTCTCCCCCACCGAGACCAGATTCTACCATTCTTCTTTCCACACGGTCTCGCGTGCTTTTCATCTCTTTTCTTTCCATCCCATTCTTGCATCAACTCTACCATTACCATGATAAGATTTTTGAATGGTTGGTGCTAACATTTGGCTTGTGTAAGGCCAAGCTTAACTTTGGGGAGAATCTTGTTGTATATATGTATATATCCTTTTGTTTTCTTTTTCTATATAAAAAAAAAAAAATTTCAAAACATAAATTTTTTTTATTATAAATAAATAAACAGGGGAGTATCGGTATTTTGACCCTCTTGGTTTAGCATGACAGCGAGGATACTGTCAAATTCAAGTTTGGGGGTATGCTCGGTACGTCTTCTTCCTTCGCATTCATTTGTACATATTTTTGCATTTGCATACTTATTTGAAAACCCATAAAAATTTGAAAAATTAGAAAAATTATAAATTATTGTATTCAACTTTGGCTTAATTGACTTGAGTTTGACAAATAGGTTAACTGGCTAGGAACAACTAGATTTTAGACTTAGTGAATTAAAAACCCTAAAAATAACATTCCTTAAAATTTAACGGTAGAAAGTATATGCCTTTATAGTTTATTTAGAAATAGGCAAATTTTGGGTTCACTTCTTAGGCTAAGTCTAAACAAGGGAAGAGTATTGATGTTCTTATTAGAGTATAAGTTTGAAAAATAGTTCCTACCTTAAGTCTAGATTCTGAAAACGTATACCCTATAGTTTGCACAATCACGCACCTTGAAACTTGGAATAGTAGAAGAGACCTTGAAATGCTCTTGTCTAAAGTCCTTAGTGCAATGAAAATAAAAAAATATATAAGTGTGAATAAAGAATAAAAAAATGGACACTGGTTTTTGTGATTACTTAAGGCTGCAAAAATAGAAAAATATTTAGCGAGGGTGCTTCATCACCTAGTGCCTTAGACCAACTGGTTTGGGAGTCACTGCTAAAGCCTTGGGTGTTGCAAGGACTAGGAAGTACGCTTTAAAGTGCAAACGCATTTTGTAATCGGTCGTTGGTACCTCAAGAAGTATTAACGGTCGCATGAAGGATGTGTAAGCAAATTTCATTCACCAACTAATTAGTACTTTGGACAACGGACAAGGGCATGATTGCTTGAATTGAATTTCCAAGTGTAGGGGTGATCTATACACACACGTAGGGGTATGTGATTGGAATCTAGATAAGAGAAAGGAATGAAGAATAGAACTTGTATCTTTAATAGAGTTGATAGAAATTCCTAAGTGGAGATGAAACCCTAGAAGGAAGACTTAAGAGATGCCGAAAGCTAAGTAGGTCTACATAACATATATAATCTTAAGTTAAATAATGAGGAAGTGTGAAAAATATGGGTGGATAATTTACAAGTAGAAGATAATAGAACTCCTTATTAGACAACCTAATTGAAGAACAAAAGTCAGTGGGCCGAGTTGATAGGATTTTGTGGGTGTAATCCGCTGAAAACCCTCAGGAGACAACACTCCTCCTACTAGGGACACCTAGAGGTTTAACGGCTTGTTGCACGTGCTCAGTGCAATCGCGTTTCCCTGCGAAAATGCGGTTAGGATTTTAGTGAATAAAATAATAAGTTTGCTCGAGGACGAGCAAAAGGTAAGATTGGGGGTATTTGTTCAGACCATAATATTGCATTTATCATTCCCCTATTCTTATCCTTTTTATAAATAAACAGGTACTCTTGACGCACGTTTGTTGCATATTACAGGATACAGGTTTCTGGAGCAAATACAGTGAAAAAGCCACAAAACAACAGAAAAGGGACTTTTGACCAACAATTAGACGAATCCTAGTCAAGCTCAGTTCACATAGGTGCAAGGCAACGAATGTCAATGTGAAACGGTTAAAAAGCCCAATACAAGTCTTCACTGAAGATCTGGAGAAGAGTGAGAAGCAAACAGAGAAAAAGAAGTATAAAACTAAGAAGCCCAGACAACCACAAAAGGACCCCAGAAGTTTGGAAGCCCAAGACCACCAATGGGCCGCGGATCCGCGGCCCAAGCCATCAATTGCCGCGGATCCGCGGCCGTATAATACACGTGTCGGTGGATTTTTATTCTGTTGCCGCGACTGTTCTGGTGTTGGGATTCTCAGGGGTCAAATCAGTAATTGCGCATGTGTGAGAGTCTGTAACCCTAGGTTTCCTATTTTCCTATAAATTGTAATTTTAGATCTGTAAAAACTATGCCTCTTTTCAATAAATAAAGTTCAGAATTTCTGGGAGTGACATTCAGATCTATTCTGTCTTCTACTTGGAGGGAGCCATCAAATCTGTAGGTAATTTATTTCCTTGCTTTTATTTTCTAGTATAATTTATCATCCCCTAATGAGCGAGTAGTCTCCTCGCTTGTTAGGGTTAGCCTTAGCGAAAGGGTTGAGAGATGAGATCTCTCACCCCTTTCAATGCCATCTTCACTTTAGAGTTAGAACTCCATGCATACGCACACATCCGCTCCCTACGGCACCTTACCCCTCGAGGTAACGGTGAACCGTAGTATAAAGGGCCGGTTGCGCGCGTTTTCCATGGGGGTTAGGGTAATTATCAACAAAGGAAGGATACAAATCTAGAGGAAGAAACATCTTCCCAAAAGATTCGTATCCACTTTATTGATAATTAACGTAACATCTAATAGATCTAGAAAAGAAGGCATTGAAAGCGGTGAAGGAAACGTCAATCTCCAAAACTTCCCCTAAGCCTAACCCTAGCAAGACTCTTAATTAGATTAATTAGATCTAGTTTTTTATAGATTTTTATAAGCCAATCAAAACGACAAATAGAATCAACTCGTTAAAACACAATAAAGGAATTTACCCGTCTCTGTGGATCGACCCGCACTCACCGGCTAGCTGCGAAGCGACGCCGTTTCTGATTGCGGTAATTACATGTTTTTGACACACCAATCAGGACCCTGAGCTCTAGACTGTTGTATATACTTTACTTTCATGTTTATGCCATTGTTTAGGCATTACTTTTTATCATTGTATTTACTTTTCAGTTGTATTGTAAAGAAATGATTAATAAATAAAAGTTGCTGTTCATTTACATTTCCTATCTTCTTGTGTATATTTTCATTATATTGCTTAGTTACGCTTTGCGTGTTTACTTCTGAGTAAATACGTAGCGGGAATCGTCGCGTCTCCTTACCCATACACTGGGAAGCGGGACGTGACAGGTTTTGTTGGCCACCCATGCAGGTCAGTGCTACATGGAATCCTACCATGCAGGTCAATTCTGCATAGACATGCAGGTCAATTCTGCATGAAGTCCTAAGCAATATAATACAAGAATCAGCAACTAAAAACATTCTTTACATTTCATATTCCTTGAATCTTACAATTTCATTTTCTTTGAATCTATCCTAACCCTATTTTTATTTCAAGGTTATGGATTCTGCAAACAATACCAGCACCAACGTCAACAGCACACCACCACCTCTTCCACTTACAGCTACCATTGCTGCTCCGATCAATGAGCAGACGATACTGCTCGAGGCAATTAAAAGCCTCATGGAGGGACAGCAGCAGCATACTGCTATATTATTGAACCGCCCAGAAGCGGAAGCACCCGGAGTGAAGCAATTTCGGGCACTTCATCCTAAAAACTTTTCTGGGAAAGAGAGCCCTTTGGAAGCTGAAGAATGGGCTCAGAGCATTGAGGACGATCTGGCAGCAGCATAAGTGCCAGAGATCGCTTGGGTACGAGTTGCAAAGCTGCAACTCACCGACAAACGTCCGAGTTTGGTGGAAGGCGGAATAAAACCTTCTTGACCAGCCGATCGAATGGAAAACTTTTTGCGACATGTTCGACGCAAAGTATTTTCTCGAGAGTGCCCGATTAGACATGGAGTAGCAATTCATTCACTTACAACAAGGTTCTTTGTGGAGCAAATCGGTGGATGAGTATGATGCTGAGTTCACTATGTTGAGCAGGTTCGCGACACACCTCATTCCGACTGCTGAGATCAGGTCCAGACGATTTCAGTAAGGGTTAAATTCGAAGATCCAAGCTGCCTTAGCTACAGGGGATTTCCCAACCCACGAACTGGCTCTGAAAGCTTCCCGCCGATATGACGCAGTAGTGAAGAAGAAGGGCAGAGCTCAATCTACCGGTGTGAAGTGCCCTGCCACTCAGATGGCAGGAGGAGCTTCTTCAATACCAACTTTTGAACCCAGAAGACCGGAAGTAACAAATAACCGGCTAAGTCCAGATTGTTGCTTCTACTGCAAGAGGGATGGACACTTGTGGAAGGACTGTAGGCGCGCAAAAGGCCTGTGCTTAGTTTGTGGCGTGCCCACTCATGGAATTGGAACATGTCCTTATAAACGCAACCTAGTTCCAACCCACATCACTTATCCGCAGTGGCCAGCTATCCAGGCTCTTACACCTCATCTTGCTCTCTTAGTTCACCTCCACATGGACCTCCTGCACAGCCTAATCGCCAATTCCATCAGGAAATGAGGAGCATGCCCCAAGGACAGAGGAATGTGTCTCCAGCTAGGAGGAATATACCCCGGCAACAGGCTTTCACTTTAGCAGCTGTGGAAGCTGAGGCTATAGACCAAGGTAACACTGGTAACTCCCTTCAATCTTTTTAAACCCTTGCATCATCTTGTTACTTTTCATGCACATCCAGTATTTTTTTCACCACTACTATCATCAAACTTTTCTTGAATCTGTTACACTTTTCTTTTACAAATTTCGAGGACAAAATTTTAATAAGGAGGGTAGACTGTAACAACCTTAAAACTTTTGTACAATTTTTTTTTTGTAAAGTACAGAAAGGAAAACCTTAGCCTGAGCATAAGTTATAAATTTAAATTGCTTTTGAACAGCAAGAAAGCACTTGTAGCTCATTGGTAAAGCCTTGCACTGCTGTGACATAGCTCTTGTGTTCGAATCCCCTCAGCCACATATTATTTTTGGTTATTTTTCTTTTAAACTTTGAGAAGCCCAAAAGTTTACACATACACTGCACGTAAAATGAAAAGTCACACAGAAAACAAACATGTGGAAATTGGTATTTAAGCAGCCTAGGACACATGTCAAAGATCCCACACTCCACCAAGCCAAGATGGCCGGCGAGATGTTTCCAGGGGCCAGCGCCGCCGGCCCCCCATTGGTAATTCCCCCAAAAATTTTCCCTAATACTCTTTGGCCTACTCCACTACCCCCATGCTGTTTAATTTCTCTGCATTTGTCCATAGAATGATAAATCCCCTTTAATCCATTTTAATGCATATTTTTAATTCATTCTTCATTACCCTGAACCCTAATTTCTCTTATAAATACCACACTACACCATAGCCCTCCTCATTCAGAATTCCATTGCCAAAACTCTCTAAATTTTCCAAGTCCAAGAAGTTGTACACGTGGAGTTAGCTCAAGATCAAGTTTTGGCGATGATTCAGGACAAATCCGGCGACGAAACGACTTCCCGACGCTTCCAAAAGTTCCCTAGATCTCCTCTCTCTTCTCCAAATCAGTAAGTCCCCTCTTCCCTCTTCTCTCTCTAGAATCCTATTTTCAAAACTCGTCGTAAGCGGAGTTATTCCGACTTCCAATTCTAATTTTATCAAAAACGCAATTTTTCTTAATAACACATTTACCATATTTTTATATATTGTTTATTAACCATTAAATAACATTTGGAACAAGTTTCAATTCAAAATATAATGTTAAACAACTTTTATTTAACTTTTACGGTAAAATACCATCTAGTTTACATACGACATTCCTTTATAGTTTGGCTCATATTACCTTTAGAAAAATCACGAGCTAATGACCTACCACATCACAACACTCATTCTTGATATAGCACGATGGCTTGTAAAACATTAGTTTGTGACAAAATACGAATTTACATTTAAATACCATGAACTATCAAAAACCATTTTCTTTAAAAATTGTATTATTTAATTCCTTACAAATGCGCCTCTACAACCCAATTTTGGGGACCCCGATCGGGATGGTGCGGATTATCGCACATCCTCGGGCCTAGTAGAGCGAGATGCAGATTTCCTCACAGAGCATCCGATCTCGATGGAATTTTGATGCAATTTGAAAGAAAAATGTGATTTCTATTTAATAAATAAATTCTATTTTTAATAAATATATGTATAAATATTATCAAAATATCTATTTTTAATATATATATATTCCATATTTTCTAATCAAAAGAAAAGAATCACAAAAGATCATGAAAATACCATCACATTTAATACAAGTCAAATTACAAAAAAATACCATATACTATTCAAAATTAGGTTTATATTCACTAGAATATTTCATTTTATAAAAATTACAACTATGAAAACCTTAAAGACGATAAATAAATACTTTAGGTTTATTTTGAAGATATATCAAAACTATTTCGCATAAAACCCCTTCAAGTTATATCAAATTACAATAAGGACCCTAGTAAATATATGTTTAAGCGGGACCAGTTCTCTTGAGCCTCAGCGAGCCGGAGAATATGGGTGCTTGCCTATCTAAGGTAGAAAATCTAAAAAAAAGGTGTTATCAATACGGTAATTGTCTTGGTAAAAGGCATAAATCCTGCCGTCTATGTGCAACAGTTACCGATAATTCCAAAACTAATTCAGAACTTCAATTCTGTTTAAGAGTTTGATTAAGGCAGAGTCTCAGTCTAATCTGAAATCAATCAATCTATACTTTAATATGATTCAAATATAACTCCAATTCAACATGAATCTATTTATACCAGAATTCAATCTATATCAACAGGAACATGATTTGACCGAACCATGGATATATTTGACTGGTCTACATAGCTATCCGTTATATCCATTCCATTTACATGATATCATGGTTTTAGCAAGTCGTACATCTATTAAACCAAAACAGTACAAATCAATACAAAATACATTACAGGATTTTAAAGGGGTAGACTGGTATGGAATGTGTTAGAAGTGGCACGAGACGGTCACTTTAATACACCTAACCTGAATATCCATTGCCGTTGTTATGTGGCTTAATGGTTTCTTGTGTTTCGTATATCTTAGTCCACGGAATAGTTGGACTCCTTTCGTATACACTGGCCCATTCTGTACCAAGCTACAAACAACTGCGTTATCATAACAATAAAACATTATACCAGTTATATTCTCTTACTACCTCTCTTTAGGACTTACCGAGCGATTGTTCGCTGACGACATTCCTTCTCTCTTCTTTCTTTAGAATGTTGTCAGGTGAATCCGACTCACTGGAGATAGAGCCCAGTTCAGAGGACTTGGATCAGTTCAGCGAGGATCCCGAGCTCTAGACTCTTGTATATACTTTACTTTCATGTTCATGCCATTGTTTAGGCATTGTTTTTATCATTGTATTTACTTTTCAGTTGTATTGTAAAGAAATGTTTAATAAATAAAAGTTGCTGTTCATTTACATTTCCTGTCTTCTTGTGTATATTTTCATTATATTGCTTAGTTACGCTTAGCGTGTTTACTTCTGGGTAAATACGTAGCGGGAATCGTCGTGTCTCCATACCTGTACACTGGGAAGCGGGGTGTGACACATTCTAATCTAAAACACTCTCATTTCAAAACTCATCGGAAGTGGAGTTATTCCAACTTCCGATTCTCTTTTCTTTAAAAAAACCCAAGTTTTCTTAATAACTAACCTACCATTTCTTCATATATTGTTTAGCAATCATAAACAAACATTTTAGAACAAGTTTCATCTCAAAATAACATGTCATGCAACTTTTATCATATTTTTACGATTAAATATCACAAACTTTACATTTTACATATTTACTCATATTCTTTTGTATTACCTTTAGATAACTCACGAGGTAATGACCTAGCTCATCACAACACTCATTCTTGACATAGCACAATGGCTTATAAAACACTAGTTTTGGGACAAAATACGAATTTACATTTAAATACCATAAACTATCAAAAACCGTTTTCTTTAAAAGTGTATTATTTAATTCCTTACAAATGCACCTCTACAACCCACTTTTGGGGATCCCGATCGAAATTGTGCGGATTATCGCACATCCTCGGGCCTATTAGAGTGAGATGCAAACCTGCTCACGGAGCATCCGATCTCGATGGAATTTTTATGCAATTTTTAAGAAAAAATGTGATTTCTATTTAATAAATAAATTATATTTTTTAATATATATATATATATATAAATATAATCAAAATATCTATTTTAAATATATAATATATTCCATGTTTTCTAATCAAATGAAAAGAATCGCAAAAGATCATGAAAATCCCATCACATTCAATACAAGTCAAATTACAAGAAAATACTATATACTATTCAAAATTAGGTTTATATCCACTAGAATATTTCATTTCATAAAAATTACAACTATGAAAACCCTGAAGATGATAAATAAATACTTGAGGTTTATTTTGAAATATATCAAAACTATTTTTCATAAAACCCCCTCAAGTTATATTAATAAGGACCCTAGTAAATATAGGTTTAAGCGGGACGAGTTCTCTTGAGCCTCAGGGAGCCGGAGAATATGGGTGCTTGCCTATCTAAGCTAGACAATCTAAAAACGGTGTTATCAATACGGTAATGGTCTTGGAAAAAGATACAAATCCTGCCGTCTATATGCAGCAGTTACCGATAACTCCAAAACTAATTCAAGATTTCAATTCTGTTTAAATGTCTGACTCAGGCAGAGTCTCAGTCTAATTTGAAATCAATCAATTTATTCTTGAATATGATTCAAGTAACTCTAATTCAACAAAAATCCATTTATACCAGAATTCAATCTATATCAACATGAACATGATTTGACCGAACCATGGATATACATTTGACTGGTCTACGTGACTATCCGTTTATATCCTTTCTATTTACATGAACTACTGATATCATGGTTTCGGCAAGTCGTACATCTATTAAACAAAACAATATACATCAATACAAAATACATTACGGGGTTTTAAAGGGGTAGACTGGCACGGAATGTGTTTAAAGTGGCACGAGATAGTCATTAAAAGACTTAACTATACATCCATTGCCGTTGTTCCGTGGTTTTATCGACGGACCCTTGTACTACGGGTTACCATAGTCCACGGTGTAAGTTGGACTCCTCTCGTATACACTGGCATATTCTGTACCAAGCTACAAACAACCGCGTTAGCATAACATGCAAACATTATACCAGTTACATCCTCTTATCTGTCTATTCTATTTCTATCTCTCTTTGGAACTTACCGAGCGATTGTTCGCTGACGACATTCCTATTTCTCTTCCTTCTTTGGAATGTTGTCAGGAGGACCCGACTCTGAGGAGTTCGAGACCAGCCAGGAGCAATTGGAGTAGACCACTAAGCAGTACGACCACTAGGCTTCACTTGTACTCACTTTTCTTTCAGTTCATGCCATTATTTAGACATTGCTTTCTATTCTTGTATTTACATTTTCAATTGTATTGTAAAGAAATGTTTAATAAATAAAAGTTGTTGTTCTTTTACATTTCTTGTCTTCTTGCGTATATTTACTTTATATTGCTTAGTTACGCTTAACATGTTTACTTCTGAGTAAATACGTAGCGGGACTCGTCGCGTCTCATTGTCCGTACATCGGGAAGCGGGGCATGACAAGGTAGCTTCCTGTCCAATAACGCTGTGGATCCAAATCCCACATCGCGAGGCCACCGGGAAGCTTCCTCCTCAGTTGTCATGTCCCGCTTCCCGGTGTATGGACAAGAGGACGCGACACAGCCCGCTACGTATTTACTCAGAAGCAAACACGCTAAGCATAAATAAGCAATATAATAAAGTACACAAGAAAAATGACAAGAGATATAATTGAACAGCAACTTTAATTTATTAAACACTTCTTTACAATACAACTGGAAATGTAAATTCAATGCGGAAAATGATGCCTAAACAATGGCATAAACTGAAAAGAAAAGTATATACAAGTGTTTAAAGCTCGGGGTCTTCTGTGAACTGCTCCAAGTCGTCAGCATTGGGTTCTATCTCTAGTGAGTCAGATCCACCTGACAACATTCCAAAGAAAGAAGAGAAAAGGAATGTTGTCAGCGAACAATCTCTTGGTAAGTCCCAAAAAAAGATAGAATTAGAATAGACAGATAAGAGGATATAACTGGTAAATTGTTTAATTGTTATGTTAACGCAATTGTTTGTAGCTTGGTACAGAATATGCCAGTGATTACGAGAGGAGTCCAACTATTCCGTGGACTAAGGTATACGGAGCATAAGGAACCGTTAAGCCACGGAACAACAGCAACGTATATTCAGGTTAGGTGTATTAAAGTGACCATCATCGTGCCACTTCTAACACATTCCGTACCAATTACCCCTTAAAAACCTCGTAATGTTTTATTGTATTATTTGTATTGATTTGTAGATAGATGACTTGCCGAAACCATGATATCAATTGTTCATGTAAATGGATAATGATGTAAACGGATAGTCATGTAATCACATCAATGAATACCCATAGTTCGGTTAGTTCAAGTCAAGTTAATATAGATTGTATCTAGTACAAATGGATTCATGTTATATTGAAGTTATCTTTGAATTGTATTTGAGTATAGATTGTTTTCAGTTTTGACTGAGACTCAGACTAATTCAGACATTTTAGACAAAATTGAAGTCCTGAATTAGTTTTGGTGTTATCGGTAACTGCTGCACATGGACGGCAGGATTTGTGTCTTTTTCCAAGACAATTACCGTATTGATAACACCATTTTTAATCTGTCTACCTTAAATAGGCAAGCAACCACTTTCTCCGGCTCTCTGAGGCTCAAGAGAATTGGTCCTACTTAAATCTATATTTACTAGGATTCTTAATTTAATATAACTTGAGAGGGTTTTATAAAAATAGTTTTGATATATTTTCAAAATAAACCTCAAGTATTTATTTATCGTCTTTAAGGTTTTCATAGATGTAATTTTTATAAAATGAGATATTCTAGTGGATATAAACCTAAATTTAGTAGTATATGGTATTTTCATGTAAATTGACTTGTGTTGATTCTTGATGGTATTTTCATGAACTTTGAGATTCTTTTCTTTTGATTTAGAAAACATGGAATATATCATATATTCAAAATAGATATTTTGATAATATATATATATATAATTATTAAAAATAGAATTTTTTATTAATAAAAATCACGTTTTTCTTAAAAATTGTAATAAAAATTCCATCGAGATCGTATGCTCCATGAGGAGGTCTGCATCTCGCCCTACTAGTCCCGAGGACGTGCGATAATCCGCACCATCCAGATCGGGTTCCCCAAAATGGGTTGTAGAGGCTTATTTGCAAGGAATTAATTAAAATAATTCAAAGAATACGGTTTTTGAGAGTTTAAGGTATTTTAATTTTAAATTGTATTATCCCGCAAAATATTGTTCCAAAAGCCATCGTGCTATGTCAAGATGAGTATTGTGATGAGATATGTTATTACTTCATGGGTTTTGTAAAGATAATATGAGCAAAACGATAAAGTAATGTCGTATGTAAATTTGATAGTATTTTACCGTAAAAATGAAATAAAAGTTGCAATACATATTATTTTGAATTGAAACTTATTGTAAATGTTGTTTTATGTTTGTTAAACAATATAAGAAGAGATGGTTAATTTGTTGTTTAAGAAAAAGTTGAATTTTTAAAGAAAAGAGAATCAGAAGTCGGAATAACTCCGCTTCCGACGAGTTTTGAAAAGAGAGTGTAATAGATTAGAAATGGAGGAGGGGAGAGGGAACTTACTGGTTTGGAGAAGAGAGGGGAGGTAGAGGGAACTTTTGAAAGTGGCGTGGAGTTGCGGTGTCGCCGGATTTGTCTCGAATCGTCGCCGGAACTCGACCTTGGGCTAACTCCACTTGTACAACTTTTGGAGTTGGAAAATTTAGAGAGTTTTGGCAATGGATTTCTGAATGAGGAGGGCTAGGGTGTATGGTGGTATTTATAGGAGAAATTAGGGTTTAGGGTAATAAAATGAGAATTAAAAATGCATTAAAATTTGATTTTAAGGCTCTTTTAAATTCTCTGTTAATGTGCAGGGAAAACAAATAGACTAGGGTTAGTGAGGGAGTCCAAGAAGTGTTAGGGGAAAAAATTGAAGCATTTGCTATGGGGTGCTGGGGGGGACCGGCGGCGCCGGCCCCAAAATCGATCTCGCCGGTCCAAAGGGTTGGGTTGGGTCTTGGATGAAAGCCACGTGTCATAGTCGTAGTTAATAGTATTTTGCACATGTTTGATTTTTCAGTAACTTTTCATTTTACGTGTAAATATTTGGTCTTCTAAAAGATTAAAAGAAAAATCAGCAAAATATTATGTGGCTGGGGGGATTCGAATACAGGGGCTATGCCACAGTAGTGCAAGGCTTTACCAATGAGCTACAAGTGCTTTCTTGCTGTTCAAAAGCAAATTAAATACTTATAGCATACACAAGCTTGCAAATACTCCATTTGTACATTAATTTTTAAACAAATTTTCTGTACATTAAAATGGGGTTGTTACATTCTACCCTCTGTTCCCTCATAAAAAATAAAAAAAGAAAGGGGAGAAAAGGGGAGAAAATTCTCTCCCATTAAATAAGCTTCACGTGTTTAACACGTGAGTGCTTATCTGCAACGCATATAGACACTGCAATTAAAATAACCATATGCTAATTGAGCCTTACGTGTTTAACATGTGAGTGCCTATATGCAATGCATATATGCACTGCAATTAAAACAACTATAGGCTAATTGAGGATCACGTGTTAAACACGTGAGCGCCTGTATGCAATGCACATAGGCGCTGCAATAAAAAAAATATAGGATAAATAAGCCTCATGTGTTAAACACGTGAGCGCCTATATACAATGCATATAGGCGCTGCAATTAAACTACTGAAAGGCTAAATAAGCCTCACGTGTTATACACGTGAACGTCTATATGTAAGGCATATAGGCACTATAATCAAATAGCTAAGAGGGCCAAATTAAGTCCTACGTGCTAAACACATGAGGACACTTCCTTACGTAAAATTAAATTCTACTTAATGAACCGTTGGATCAAGGATCCAACGGTGATTAAACATAGAATTAAATTCTATTGGGAAGAATATTTTCTATTAAAAAGAGAGTTATTGGATCAAAAATCCAAAATATTTTCTATATCTTTATAAACAGAGAAAGATTATACTCTGTTAATGGAGCACTCTTAGCTTAAAAATCCAATGGTGATTAAAATGTCACCGCTTGATAGAATTTTATTCTGTATATGAGAGAATATCCCTAATCATGTTAAAAATAAGAACAATATCTTCTGTAAATAAAAATGACAGAAGTCCTTGGATCGAAGATCCAATGTTGGGTAAAATTCCCCAAATCAATTCTGCGACCAATTAAATCAATTGGGATCTCTCAATGAGAGATTTTCTCAGAATTAAACAAACTTCTCTCCATTATAAAAAGAACCCGAGACTTCAATTCTCAGAGAGACACAGACGCAGAGGGGAGAGAGAGAGAGAACTCCACAGAGGTTTAAAAAAAGAATATACAGTGAGCTTTTAAGGAACAAGAGAATTTAATCCTCAAAGAAAAGGCTTGCTTCCTTAAAACACTAGGTAAAAAGAAAACACCACTCCTTTGCCTCTCTAAGGGTTTAATCCTTCATATAAGAACTCAGTTCTTTCCTCTGGTTGAGATTTGCAGAGGCAAATCTTCCTATAAGTTGAGAATTTAATTCTCATCGGGGAGATTTTGCTCTGCAAGATTCAAAACCTAGGGGAAAAGAACTAAGTTACATAAAAAAGGGGGAGAAGAAGAATGGGAACACATAGAAATTTAATTCATCCAAAGATTAGAGTTTAAACCTATATTAAGAACTTAGTTCTTCAATAAAAAAAGTGATCCAACATCTCCAAGGCCAAATAGTTGGTGCTTAGCACTATTTCGAAGCTTCACGTGTTTCCCATGCGAGTGCTTCAAACGAACAAAAGGAACAATCAAAACCGCCTCATGTGTTTTCCACGTGAGTGTTAAAGTACCCCAGTATAAAAAAAGAGACAGCCACGTGCTTTGCATGAGAACTCCAGCCAAGTGCTTAGCACTTATATAAAATGGGGGAATAAAACCCAAAGAGCAGCGCCCATATTTGGGATGCCTCACGTGTGTCATGTGAGCGCCATAAAACTCTAGTGTTTAACACTAATTCAATGTCCATATGAAACGCACATGAGCACTGTATTCTTCAGTGCTTAGCACTGTTGGAGACTTAATTTTAGTCCAATTGGCTAAGTTTCCTGAAGTTAGACCTCTTTGATACTAAAACAACCGAGCCCATATAGCTCATGTTTTTTCCAAGCTGACCTTAGTCTAAAAAATGACTAGTGGTCTCCCATTGATGATATCCCAAATGATATTCATTTTATGTCTTTTAAGATAATTTTAGTCTCAAACATGACTAACATTTCTTAGGTCTACAATAGCTCTTTTCCCCTCAAATACAGGATTTTGTTTAAGGGTACATCTCTCCACACCTCTGATATACGTCGTTGTAATTCTTCAACGTCTTCAGAGAAGTGATGGGTCCCGATAACCAACAACTCTTTGGTGCACTTCCAAATTGACGTGCACACCTCAAATCAAAATGCACCCCAAACTGGGTGCATTCCATATCACCATTGTTTACTCCGTCACGTAACAAATACATGTGCACGCAAGATGGACAATGGACCGAAATGTCACTAAACTAATATTCGCCTCCAAAATGGCGACAGCGGACCGAAACGTCCTTAAACTAGTATTCGCCTCTAAAATGGCGATAATGGACCGAAACGTCCTTAAACTAAAATAATAGAGCCCAAATGCTCTTTTGTTGGATCTGAAATAAAAATGATCCCGAAACCTCTTTAAGTGGATCTTAGTCTCAAATTGGACTAATGTTTCCTTAACAAAAACAAATCGAGCCCTAAATACTTATATACATTTAAGTCGATCTTAATCTCAAAATAGATTAACGATCGTTAAATAAAAAAAACCTCGAATCTAAGATATACGGATTTGGATTAATCCACGCCCTATGGACGAGAACATAAATTAGTCTCCGTATACAATCCACGGGCAAACAAAACAAACAAAAACACACACGACACAAAGTGAACTTCCGGAGCAGGATAAAGTGGTTATCGCGATGCGGTAACGTAATTAACTGCAAGGGCTTGCGCCTGGAGGGAAGAGCGTCCCTACAATCAAAACCCCCTCATAAACGATGGGGAATCTGACAAAGTCTGCTACAACGGCCGCATCCGTCCAAACTTCCGATATACGGTGCCATAAATCAACTTGGCATTTTCGGAGAGGTGGAAGGATAAATCCAAATAGCATCTGCCCCCAGAACTTAGGCAGGATGATCCATCCCCGCTCGTTCCCGTTTCCGGCGGTGAACAGATTCTGGCACGCCCGGTGGGACCTTTTCCTCTTTCCACTCCACACTTAGTGTGTCGTGTTTTTCCGCGGTCAAATAATCACAGTATATATGTTTATAGTTGCCCTTGGGTGATGAGATACTGAAGCCGGCTTTTCGTCTCTACGAAGAATAGCGTTTGCTTCCACTCACCGCAACTCAGGCACTGTCACATCTGGTAGAGTCAAATATGGGCCACTTGCGTCCTCAAATCTCTGCAATCCTTTAAGAAATCAATGGGCTTATCTTTGGGTCTATGATCCCACCTTCCACCCTCGGTACCTCAACGTCGAAGGAGGAATCCCAGAAGAAGTCTGTCTTCCACAGGCTGGCTCCTTAAGTTTCTGCTTTGCCGACGTAATCGATTTTTAAACAACTGGTACCTTTTAAAGGACATGGTCGATGCAGAGGGCAGAATATTCAAGCTCTCAAAGAAAACAGGAGGGAGACTCAGCAAAATTCTGAGGCTAATCAAATTCCAGCCATAAGAAACGGTCGTCATCGATATCGGCGTCGTACAAAACAAGCTGGGGGGTAGTTCTTCATCAGCGTTGACTCCACCTGCTTCAACTCTGATGATGAATGCTACTGTTCCAACCGGGAACAGCTTCAAACTGCTGTGAAGGGTCAGACAAAATTCTCCCACCGCAATATTGAATAAATCTCCGCAGCCCATGTAGATCGAACGAGAGCAGAAAACAGTTCGCTCCCCAAAAGAACTTTCTTCATCTATATATAAGGTGTGGAAGCAGGTGAAAGACTCAGTAGTCATCTGCAGCTCTTTTCCTAAACGTTAGCCAAATTCTAACAAGTCTCCTTTCAAATACAAGGGGACTCATCCTAAGGCGGTTCCTGCTACAATGGTTCCTCCCAAAACCAAAGCGGCTTCTCATAAAAAAAGAGAGGCCTAATAAATAAAACTCCAAAGGCCAAAACTCCAAACACTCCAAGCCTGGGGGCATGGCAGTTCATACAGTCCACATGGTGAACTCCAAAGTTGAAGTTCAAGCATCTAATAGCCACGGACCGCATACTCGGTCCTTGACAAAGGCTCTACTGCAACGTGAAAAGCTGCAGGAGATGCTTGCTCAGGTGGCAGCACTCGCTAATCCATCGTCTAAGGCAAATCCCGAAGACGCACCTGGAGAAGGAACAGAGCAGGAGTCGGATATTGACTTCCTAAAACGCGCTCTCAAAAGAAAGATGAAGAAGCGGCAGAAATGACCTTTAAAATGAACTAAATAGTCTTTCTGATCCAGAATATGGCTGGAATGATGGTTCAATCGGAACCACTGGCAGATGAACCTCCGATAGTCGCTCTTAAAGACAAGGATGATATTTCAAATCTTCTGCAAGTCTCATCAACGGACGAAGAGGAAATGATTCCAAAAGCAAAGCTGGACGAATATATCGCTCAGCAAATCAAGTCTCACTATGTCAGTGAAGTTGCAAATAGGTCAATCAAGATTGGTCGACCATATCCGGCCTGGTACGATCAAATACAGTACCCGCCAGAGTACACACTTCCAACGTTCCACATTTACAAAGGAACTGGGAACCCTTGTCAGCACATTGCGCGATTTAAATCCATGTGTGGCAATACTGGAGAAAATGATATAATCCTCCTCCGACAGTTCGTTAGCGGTCCGGAGGACATCTCTTTCGAATGGTATGCGGAACTCCCAAATGATTCCCTGAAGACCTTTGATGAGATGGATATGCTCTTCTATCAGAGATTCGCTAGTGAGAATGAACACACTACCGCAGCGGACGGTTGGACTGAATGAAACCTGAGTTCAATATGTTACCCGATAGTGAAATCTTTAGTCAAAATGGGAGTAACGCATCGACGAAGCTGCATCCGTGGGAATATTCATAACCACCCTTGACCCAAATTCAAAAGTGTTCCCATTTATAGCCCTCTTCAAGCCGACGCCCTTTCAAGAGCTTATGGATAAAATGACTCGATTGAATTAGATGGGTCAAGACCCTTCATCATCCGATGAAGATAAATGAAAAGCGGAGGCAAGGTGGCGTTTTTCGCCAACACTCAACAAAAATGAGTGGCTCTGAAGCAACCTGTCGCCAAAATAGCGACGGTGTGGGGTACTCGCTCCCCCCGAGATATACACATGGGCATATTTCTCACTGGCGGAAGAACCTCTACGTGGGATGGTCCTTTCTTTTCAAAGAACAGAAAGGATATCAAGGGACCTACAAGCGGTGCAATCAAGTAGAATATCCTACTTGAACCAAAAAACCATGGGAGGGATGTGAAATCCATGTCCCACTCTGAATCGGACGATGAGGAGAAAAAACCCCAAGTTAAATTCATTCTTCCGAGGAAGAGGAAGACTCGGCAGAAGAAATGACGTAATATCTCGTTCTTCCATATATGAAGAAGATAATCCATCAGTATCAAAAAGCGACATTGATAAGCAGGGGGTAGGTGCTGTGTAAAATACCCGGTACTTCCCGCAAGACAACCCGATGGGCACGATGATAGTTGAAGCAGTCCAAGAAGGTGAAGATAGTCTAAGGCGTGAAGTGTCCATGCAGCAGTGCCTCAGTAAACAAGAGTTGGAAGGGATGGGTGATGCAACTCTTTGACCAAATGATAATGGACCGAAACTTCTTTAAACTAACAACGTACCGAAACGTCCTTAAACTAATATTCGTCCCAAAAACGGGAATGTAGGACCAAGAAGTCTTTAAACTAATACCCGCCTCAAACATGGCGACATTGGACCGAGATGTCCCTAAACTGAAAAAGGACTGAGATGTCCTTAAACTAGAAATTCGCCTCAAACATGGTGATAATTGACCGTGATGTCTTTAAACTAGTACATCGCCTCCAAATACGGTGATATGATCCCTTGAGATCTATATTGCAATCAAAGTTCTGACAGTGATAAGTTGCAACTCAAGTCTCACTGGCTACATAGCTACTCCAGCGATGAAGTCACCACCAAATCCCACCGGCAAACAGATGGGTCACCTGCGATGAAGCTACTTTCGAAAGTCTCGCAAAAAAAAAACAGGTATGTCCACAAGAAAATAGGCACAGATGAAAACCCGAAAGGGCGCCGTGAGTAAAAATAGCAGGGCTACCGGCGAGCTTATGAAAACCCAGAAGGGCGCAATCTCGTTAAAAAAACGGTGTGTCCACAAGTAAAATGGGCACGGATGAAAACCCGAAAGGGCGCCATGAGTAAAAACAGCAGGATTGCCGGCGAGTTTGTGAAAACCCGAATAGGGCGCAAACTAGTAAAAAAAAGAATTCATGTGCACTTGTAAGGTCCTCTCGACCTTGTGAGGAGAAAATACCTATGTGAGATCTTTACGACTCAAAAAGGAGCAACACACTTAAGAATCCTCATAATTCTTAAGGAGAAATTACACTTACGGGATCCTCACGACTTGTAAGGAGAATTCCCCTTATGAGACCCTCACGGCTCATAAGATTCAAAATCCTTAAGCTACAGGGATCTGAACCTGTTCTTAAGCCGTCATATCCCCCAAGTTGCCCTAAAAGCGGTCCAATATTGACCCTTGTATACAATTCGCGGGCATGAATAAATACTCCATTACCAAATTCTACCAATGGCTAGAAATTTCCCATATGGTGAATAACACTTGTAAGTCTTCTCGACTTATAAGGAGAAAATACTCTTGTAAGATCCTTACGACTTGCAAGGGAAAACACCACTTATAAGTCCTCACGACTTCTAAGGAGAACATACACCTACGAGATCCTCACGACTCGTAGCGAGAAAAACCTTTATGAGACCCTTACGGCTCATAAAGTCAAAAAGTCATAGTCGGCAGGATCCTAACCCTGTTTGCTAAGCCATCTTTGTTCAAATCGACAAGGGAAAATGATGATTCGCTCTTGGAAATATTCCAGTTGCAACGATACTGATACCAAGATTGGAATCATATCTCAAGTTCCTGACTTGTAACAAAACTCAGTGAGTCAAAAAAAATGCATACAAGACAGCCGAAATGTTTGGGCAACTCGCAATAAAAAATAGCGAGTAAAAGAAAAAGAAACGATATAGCCGAAATGATTGGGCACCGCGATAAATAGCCGAAATGATTGGGCAATCGCGACTTTCGCGACATAAAAGCTGAAAAGATAGGGCATCGCAGAAAGAAATAAAAAAATGATGAAAAATGAAACTTTTCTGCCCAGCAGGTAGGTCCACATCGATCCCTGTTTATCATCCATGGGCACAAATGAAGGAAAGAATACCATATTTTCCCACCAGGCTCCGTCAAAGGGAGAGACAGATCTTAAAGACAACATGTACAGCCTAGAGGTCATCCCGATATTCTTCTCATTCTGACAGGGTGCAGACGTGACGTCAACAAAGCTCCAAGGAGCCAAATCAAAAAGGAGTAATGGCAAAATCCCAGCTCCAACTCGACGTTCCTTCTTGGTGCAGACTCAACGTCAATAAACAAAAGTGGAGTAATGGTAACTCCTCATTCCAGCAGGGTGCGGGCGTAACTGTCAAATAAAATTGGAGAAATGACATACTCTTAGCTCCGGACCTTCATGGCGATACATACAGCATAAAGGTCATTTGGATGACTACCCAATTTCAGCAAAGAATCGGTATGACATCACCAAAATAAAGTGGAGCAACGGTATATCCCTAGTTCCAGATCTCGATGGTAACATCTACAGCCTAGAGATCAGCCTGACGTTCCTTCTCAGTGCAGACACGACGTCAACAAAGACCCAAAGGTTGAATAAAAAAGGAGTAATGGCAAAATTCCAACTCCATCTCGACATTCCTTCTCGGTCTAGATGCGACGTCAACAAAAGGCTCTAAATAGCCAAATCAAAAAGGAGTGATGGCAAAATCCCAGCTCTAGCTCGAAATTCTTCTCGTTACAGCAGACGCAGTGTCAACAAAGGCTCTAAATAGCCAAATTAAAAAGGAGTGACGGCGAAATCATAGCTCCAGCTTGACATTCTTCTCGTTACAGCAGACGCAATGTCAACAAAGGCTCCAAATAGCCAAAATCAAAAAGGAGTGATGGCAAAATCCCAGCTCCAGCTCGACATTCTTCTCATTACAGCAGACGCAATGTCAATAAAGGCTCCAAATTGCCAAATCAAAATGGAGCAATGACAAACTCCTAGCTCCAAGTCTTGACGGTTCATATACAACCTAAAGGCTACTCTGGCGTACCTTCTCATTCCATTAGAGTGCAGAAGTGACGTCAACAAAGCTCCAACGAGCCAAATCAAAATGGAGCAATGGCAAACTCCTAGCTCCAAGTCTTGACGATTCATATACAATCTAAAGGCTACCCTGGCATACCTTATCATTCCATCAGAGTGCAGACGTGACGTCAACAAAGCTCCAATAAGCCAAATCAAAATGGAGCAACGGCAAACTCCTAGCTCCAAGTCTTGACGGTTCATATACAACCTAAAGGCTACCCCGAAGTACCTTCTCATTCCATCAGAGTGCATATGTGATGTCAACAAAGCTTCAACGAGCCAAATGAAATTGGAGCAAAGGCATATTCCTAGTTCCGGACTTCAACTGCAATACATATGGCATAGAGGTCCTACAGATATCTATCCTATTCCAGCAAAGAACGACGCGACATCGCCAAACAAAAATGAAGCAACGGCATATTCCTAGCTTCAGGGTCTCGACAACAACTTATATAAAACCTAAGAGACTATTGGAGATCATCACACACCAGCGCGGAGTGGTTATGACTCATCGGGGCTCCAAATTGAGCCTGACCTCAAGTAAAAAAGAGACATGGCAAATCCCTAACGCTTGATCTTCCGACGGTCATATAGCCTAAGGAGATTACTGTAAGACGTCTTGTCCAGCCCCCGAAGGGATCAGAGACATGACAGTTGTGGAGCTCCTCGAACAACAGCTCAAATACTACATATCAAGGAATACATCAGCCAACACGACGGTACTACGGACCAAAGCCCTAGTACTAAAAAACCTAACGGACTTCTGTCGCAAAGAGCAGGGGTTATCTATATATAACGTTAGGATAAGTTCGCATGTAAACTCAAGGGAGGTAAACTAAACAAACTCCGAAATGAGTCCATAAACTAGAAACTCCGAAACGAGTGAATAAACTACAAACTCTGAAATGAGTCTATAAACTAGAAACTCCGAAACGAGTGAATAAACTACAAACTCCGAAATGAGTACATAAACTAGAAACTCCGAAACGAGTGAATAAACTACAAACTCCGAGATGATTACATAAACTACTTTACGTCAGGTCAAGACAGAAAGGCGCAACTCATAGGCCTTGGGGCTCGGAACTACATTTCTTAAGAATCGAGGTCTGAGTTAACGATAGATGAAGACACTTGTGTCCGCTCGCTATCTTCTCAAGATCAAAATTCTTATAAAAAGTGTGTATGACGTACTAGCCCGAAACGAGCCAAATGCTATGCATTACAGCGATGATCTTCGTGAGGAGTTGATCCCCAGCGGTCAGCGCCATACCTATCAGCGAAGGCGAACATCACGGCCTGCCGAGCCCGCATCTGACTTAGCAATTGAACAGAACGGTTCTTTAGAGGCTGGGAAATCAAACACGCCTTATAAAAGCCCTCGACCTTGTCCTCTGCTGCGTCAAGCATCGCCAGAGTCATCTCCGCTGGATGAGGGGGAATGTCAGCGAGCACATACGAGAAGATCATCCGGAGCCAAATGGAACTGACAGGAAAAAGAGAGCCCCTACGAGCCAGAAGCTCGTGCATCACCATGTCACACTCGTCATTGGTGAGAATGGGATCTACCAAACACGCAGCAAAATGAGGGACAATTCCCTTGATAGGTACCTTCCACGGTTTCCGACGAGCATGGGGACGATTGCAAGACATAACTCTTAGTTTGTTAAAAGCTGATTTTCTTCTTGTGAAAGAAAAAGGAAGCAGAGCTTTAGATTATAAAAGGAAGCATTCAAGTCTAAGAACAAAAAATGTTATGCATGATGGAGCTATTTCCAAGGCCTAAAAATGGGGCATGGGAAAAGAAAGGGTTGACTCATGGGAATCATAGCAAGGAGGTGAAATGACTCCATCTGCAGCGCCTCACGTGCATGACACGTGAGCACCCGCATTGATTCTTTCCGGGATTAGAGCGGCGCCTCACGTGCATAACGTGTGAGCTCCGACGCTAGTTCAGGATTAAAATCCTCAACAACGCCTCACACGCACGACACATGAGCGCCGGCAACAGTTTCTATATATGTATAACAACACTTCATGAAAGACACATATGAGCATTGGCATAAAGAGAAAAGGGCATTTTTTTATTCATACTTCGAAGAAATTTATACGTTGGCGATAAAGAAAAAAATAGTGTTTACAACGGCAAAACACTGAATTCCGGATACGGATTCAGGAACTTGGAAGCCAGTCTGAGTAAAGTGCTTTATGCCTCTTTAGCCATTTTCTTGTGCATCTTCTCACGAATGCAAGCATCGGGATCACCGCTAATGTCGTTTGTTCTCTGGTAGGCGGATATTATCACCTTCTGTTGGAAGACGCGATGCAAAACATCGATAAGATAATCTCTTTGCTTCTTTGAGATCAGGCCCATCAGATATACTGAATGCACCTTATCTTCAGCATCATCAAGTGCCTCGAGTGGCATAGCCTCGTCAAGCCCAGGAATTGCTTCCCAAATTGACCCTACGATGATTTTCAATAGAGCAGAGCAGCGGGGAAGTAATCGACCGTTGTAATCGTTAAAGCGACGCATCACCTCAGCGTATTGGGCATCGGTAAACTCCTGGTCTTGACAGCGGCCTTGGACGTGAATGTCCTCATAAGAGATAATCTCGTTAAGATCATACAGATGAGAAGCTATAGTATCTGAAAAGAAAATCAATAAAAAGTTAGCGATCAAAATATCAAGATTCTTACACTCTAAAAAAACAGTGGTTTTAATGCCCCATCAATAAGAATTCTCATTTAATGAAAAATCTCATTGAATTGTGGAGTCAAACTCCTTCGAGAAACGAGCTCTACAGTAGATTCAAAGGGGAATAAGATTCCTAAAAGAATTTTTCAGAGCCAAGCTCTGTAAAACAACCCGTAATTAAATTTTTTTAATAATGGGATTAAATCCCCAGAAAATACACTGGAATTAAATTCCAAAGAACTCTTAAAAGATTAGGATAATAGGGTAAAACCCTAAGATCTTTGAGACCAATGGTCTTCCTAAACCATATCAAGGAAATAGCAAGGCTCTGTTAATGGGTTAAAAGAAATCCAAGGCAAATTAGTCTCTTTTAAGGAAAAACAGTCAAAATCCTTACTAAGATTCTTGAAACAGAGCAAAGCTCTAAGAGTTTATTTAGAACAGAGATCTGACCTCTGAAGAGAGAATTAAATTCTCAAGAAAGAAAAACAAGAATGATGAAATGACAATCATCTCAAGGGCCAAAAGCCCTATTTATAAGATTTAAGGGGCCGGTTCAACTCCCTATGAGACTGAATGGTTGTAAGAGTGGACAGCGTTGCACTGACGTGCATGCCACGTGAGAGCAATGCTGGGGGGCATTTGTTCCCTCATAAAAATAAAAAAAATAAAAAAAGAGGGGAGAAAAGGGGGAGAAAATTCCCCCCACTAAATAAGCTTCACATGTTTAACACTTGAGTGTCTATATGCAACGCATTTAGGCACTGCAATTAAAACAACTATAGGCTAATTGAGCCTCACGTGTTTAACACGTGAGTGCCTATATGCAACGCATATAGGCACTGCAATTAAAACAACAATAGGATAATTGAGCCTCACATGTTAAACATGTGAGCGTCTGTATGCAACGCATATAGGCGCTGCAATCAAACTAAATATAGGATAAATAAGCATCACGTGTTAAACACGTAAGTGACTATATGCAAAGTATATAGACGCTGCAATTAAACTACTGGTAGGATAAATAAGCTATACACGTGAGCGCCTATATGTAAGGCATATAGGCACTACAATCAAACAGCTAAGAGGGCCAAATTAAGTCCCACTTGCTAAACATGTGAGGAAATCTCCTTGCGTAAAATTAAATTCTACTTAATGAACCGTTGGATCAAGGATCCAACGGTGATTAAACATATAATTAAATTCTATTGGGAAGAATATTTTCTGTTAAACAGAGAGTTAGTAGATAAAAGATCCAAAATATTTTCTATATCTTTCTAAATAGAGAAATATTATACTCTGTTAACTGAGCACCCTTGGATTAAAAATCCAATGGTGATTAAAATGTCACCGCTTGATAGAATTTTATTCTGTATATGGGAGAATATCCTAATCTTGTTAAAAAAAGAACAATATCTTCTGTAAATAAAAATGACAGAAGTCCTTGGATCAAAGATCCAACGGTGGGTAAAATTCCCCAAATCAATTCTGAGACCAATTAAATCAATTGGGATCTCTCAATGAGATATTTTCTCAGAATTAAACAAACTTCTCTCCACTATATAAAGAACCCGATACTTCAAGTCTCAGAGAGACATAGACGCAGAGAGAGAGAGAGAGAGAGAGAGAGAGAGAGAACTTCCCGGAGGCATAAAAAAAGAATATAAAGTGAGCTTTTGAGGAACATGAGAATTTAATCCTCAAAGAAAAGACTTGCTTCCTTGAAACACTAGGTAAAAAGAAAATACCTCTCCTTTTCCTCTCTAAGGGTTTAATCCTTCATATAAGAACTCAGTTCTTTCCTCTGGTTGAGATTTGCAGAGGCAAATCTTCCCACAAGTTGAGAATTTAATTCTCATCGGGGAGATTTTGCTCTAAAACATTCAAAACGTAGGAGAAAAGAACTAATTTACATAAAAAAAAAGGGGGAGAAGAAGAACGGGAACACATAGGAATTTAATTCCTCCAAATATTAGGGTTTAACCCTATATTAAGAACTTAGTTCTTCAATAAAAAACAGTGATCCAAGATCTCCAAGGCCAAATCGTTGGTGCTTAGCACTATATCGAAGCCTCATGTGAGTGCTTTAAACGAACAAAGGGAACAATCAAAACCGCCTTACGTGTTTTCCACGTGAGTGTTGCGCCCCAGTATAAAAAAAGAGACAGCCACGTGCTTTGCACGAGAACTCCACCCAAGTGCTTATCACTTATATAAAAAGGGGGAATAAAACCCAAAGGGCAGCGCCCATATTTGGGGTGCCTCACGTGTGTCACGTGAGGTCCATAAAACTCTAGTGTTTAACACTTGTCCAGTGCCCATATTTAGGATGCCTCACGTGTGTCACATGAGCGCCATAAAAATCTAGTGTTTAACACTAATCCAGTGTCCATGTGAAACGCACGTGAGCACTGTATTCTTCAGTGCTTAGCACTATTGGAGACTCAATTTTAGCCCAAATTGGCTAAGTTTCCTGAGATTAGACCTCTTTGATACTAAAACAACCGAGCCTATATAGCTCATGTTTTTCCCAAGCTGACCTCAGTTTCAAAAATGACTAGTGGTCTCCCATTGATGATATCCCAAATGATATTCATTTTATGTCTCCTAAGATAATTTTAGTCTCAAACATGACTAACATTTCTTAGGTCTACAATAGCCCTTTTCCCCTTAAATACGGGATTTGTTTTAAGGGTACATCTCTCCACACCTCTGATATATGTCGTTGTAATTCTTCAATGTCTTCAGAGAGGTGGTGGGTCCCGACAACTAACAACTCTTTGGTGCACTTCCAAATTGGCATGCACACCTCAAATCAGACCGCACCCTAAACTAGGTGCATTCCATATCACCATTGTTCACTCCATCATGTAACAAATACATGTGCGCGCAAGATGGACAATGGACCGAAATGTTCCTAAACTAATATTCGCCTCCAAAATGGCGATAGCGGACCGAAACTTCCTTAAACTAGTATTCGCTTCCAATATGGCGATAATGGACCGAAACATCCTTAAACTAAAACAATAGAGCCCAAATTCTCTTTTGTTGGATCTGAAATAAAAATGATCCCGAAACCTCGTTAAGTGGATCTTAGTCTCAAATTGAACTAATGTATCCTTAACAAAAACAAATCGAGCCCCAAATGCTCACATATATTTAAGTCGATCTTAATCTCAAAATAAATTAACGATCCTTAAATAAAAATCCTATTCTAAGATATACGGATTTGGACTAATCCACGCCCTACAGACGACAACATAAATTAGTCTATGTATACAATCCACAGGCAACCAAAACAAACAAAAACACACACAACACGAAGAGAACTTCCGGAGCAGGAGAATGTGGTTATCGCGATGCGCTAACGTAATTAACTGCAGGGGCTTGTGCATGCAGGAAAAAGCATCCCCACAATCAAAACACCCTCATAAACGAGGGGGAATTTGACGAAGTCTGCTACAACAACCTCATCTGTCCAAACTTTCGATATACGGTGGCATAAATCAACTTGGTATCTTCGGAGAGGTGAAAAGATAAATCTAAATAGCATCTGCCCCCAGAACTCAGGCAGGACGATCCATCCTGACTTGTCCCCATTTCCGGCGGTGAACACCCTCCTTAAAAAAGTTCGTTCTCGAAATTTACAATTATTTAAGGAATAATTTACAAACAAGTGAGGGTATATTGCATGCATGTCGTCTTTTCTTTCCCACGTTGATTCTCCTGGTGTGTCTTTTCTCCACATCACTCGAACTAAGTTTACTTTCTTGTTCCGAAGTTACTTCATTTTTCTGTCTAGGATTTCAACGGGTTGTTGCTCACAAGATAGATCCGTCTGTACAGTGAGCTCGGAGTGATCAAGAATGTGACTGGGGTCACTCACATACCTTCTGAGTTGGGATATGTGGAACACATTATGCACTCCTTCCAATGAAGGTGGAAGTGCCAAACGATATGCTACTTCTCTAACTCGTTCGAGTATGTCGAACGGTCCAATGTATCTCGGACTTAACTTACCCCTTCTTCTAAAATGAATCACTCCACGGTTTGGATAAATCTTCAGAAAGACAAGATATCCTAGTTGGAACTCTAAGTGACGGCGCTTTGCATCAGTCCAGTGCTTCTATCGGTCTTGGGCTATACACATTCTTTCCCTGATAGTGCGAACTACATCTACTGTTGTTACTATCATCTCAGGTCCAAGGAGTTCTCTATCTCCGATGTCGTACCAACTTAATAGTGATTGACACTTCCTTCCATAGAGCGCTACAAAGGGTGCCATTCCAATGCTCGCTTGGTAGTTGTTGTTGTATGAAAACTCCACAAGATGTAGGTGATCTTCCCACAATCCTTCGAAGTCTAGAGTATAAGCTCTTACCATATCTTCAAGTATCTGAATCGTTCACTCAGACTGTCCATCTGTTTGTAGATGGTAAGCTGTGCTAAAGTTCAGACTTGTTCCCAAGCTAGCTTGCAGACTCTGCCAAAATTACGATAAGAATCTGGTGTCACGATCGGAGACAATGCAAACCGGTACTCCATTTAATCTCACGATCTCCTGCATGAGTTCATGAGTATCAGAGATAGTACATATTGAAGAGTTAAATCTTACTTAGATTCATACTTACTTCCATGTACTTCTTTGCTAGTGTCTCGGTAGATTGGCCAACTCGAAAGGGAATAAAGTGAGCCAACTTTGTGAGTTGATCCACAATAACCCATACCGCATCGTTACCTTTCGTGCTGCGAGGAAGAGCAGTCACGAAGTCCATGGTAATGTATTGCCACTTCCATTCTGGTATAGGTAACGGTTGAAGTAAATGTCACGACCCAAGTTTGGATGTGACCGGCACTTAGATTGTATCATATCTAAAGATATGCACACAATCCAAGTAAGCCGAAAACTAAGATCAAAATCCTTTTTGCGGAATTCTTTATATAGAAAATTTATTTTTAGTAAAAATCACAGTTTATGAAGTTAAGTACTAAACAAGTATAAGGTGTTAAGTTTGGTTGCATCCCTAGTTTGGATCAACAATAACAACAGCGGAAAATAAAATCTCAGTATATAGGCATCAATACGAATCTCAGACATAAAGAAATGAAACCACAATTTATAAAACTAAACGATCTCAACTGTCAATAATATACATATCATCTCTCACTCTAAGTCATATACAGGTCTGATGGAGATTTTTCTAGATACAAAATACAATACCAAAAAGAGAAGGTTACTACATATGTAACCCACTTATCAAAATATGTGATAAAGCTGCAAAAGTAGATCTGCACCACAGCTAACCATCCACTCTACCCCTGTAAGGAACTATGGCACAACGGGGGTGAGTTGCCAACTCAGTGAATATAACTAACATATAACGGTTAATGATGTAAATATGACGATCATACTAACTGAAATATGAACAAGTATAATGTATGATTATATGCAAAAATCAAGGATCTATAATACGAATATTATAGTCCAAACTGAAATCTCATCATTTATTCCCAATACAATTCATTTCCCCGTGTCCATCATCGACACAAAACTTCCATTTCTTACAGGCATCATTCCTCGAATGATCCTGAAATCAACAATACCGGTCGTTATCATCTAGATATACGCCGTATTTTTACCACTATCTCCGGTATCGAGTAACCTCTCTAGGCCCCCCCGCTTCAAATGCGGCTATTCTGCCCCTCGGTCTCGACCGGGTCCACCATGTATACAACTGTATATCTCCCTCACTCAGTATGGATTGTTAGTGTATATGCCCTAGAGGCCATTACTGTATCATACTAGTATGTATATTACTTGATGGAAGCTTGGGATATTCACAGTTGTACAGACAATCTTGCTTAATATAGTAGTATGCTACTTGGTTTGTTTCTGCTTTAATGTGTACTTGTGTGTTTATTTATTATATCACCTATACGCATTAGTAGAGCCCTTTGGATCTCTGCTTGATTACCGGCGTTGTGATGGCGATCACACTCGTGGGGGCTGGGTAATCTACAGGCACATCCTTATACACGTCCCTAGTCGTGGGAGTATCGAGATAGGGCATCGATGCTCCGGAGTAGACTAGCGTATGCGCTTCTCATCCCAGCTCGGGAGACGGTCTGTCCCACAGCCGTCGGTACGTCGTACTTGAGATAGTATGCGGGTGCTCGTTAGGTTACGAGTACACTGGACAGGACTCGTCGGGAACTGATGGTTGGTATTATACCTATCGTCAGTTATCAGTTCCCAGGTGACATGAGTACAGCTTAGTCCGCTGACTTGACACTGTCACTCCGCCTCAAGTGTGTTCCCACTGTTCTTTGATTACTACCCTACCACGGCTCTTCTGAGTCGTGCAAACATGTAGTAGTTGGGAGCAGTCCCGAAGCACTTGGAGGCAGTGACGGTTAGACAGGATTCGTCTCTCCCGGTATTGGGGGTTGACATCGCGCTGTGTCTAGGAGAGCCATTACACAAGTAGTCCCTGGCCAGGGCAAGCGAGATATACTGGTAGGTTCCAGTGCTATCTCAGGGTGTTCTGGGCTTCACTCCGACACGACTTGTACCGCTATTAGGGGTCTGACGCTTGCCGCCCCCTAGGCCCGACATGCGATGTATCAGACGAACAGACCGGACTGTACGGAGAATGTCACATTCAGACTCAGTAAGAGTTCAGATGGGTTTTTACCTCGTCAGTCTTCTTATCGGCATCTACCTGGGGACCGTTACGCACAGCTAGTGCCGCTTGCGGTCTGTGGTTAAACCCACTGCCAGCGTAGTGTCGAGTCTTTAGAGTCCCACACAGAGGGTATTCGCCTCTGGGCAAAACAGAGTAGAGGTCGCATGGTTTTGCGACAGGGTTCGTTCTCATCCGCGCACTTGTGCACGTTTGGAGTCCGGACGGATATTGCCAGCGGGCTCTGGTTTGAGCCGGATACTGGTATATGTTTTGGGGTTACTTTTATCTCTCAGTATTCATGTTCCTCGGAACAAGAATGCAGGTGTGTATGCACAGTTGTTTGAGGCGGAAGAAGAGGTTTTTCATTAGGGTTTCGGAACGGGTGCGCATGCACAGTTGACAGTCGTCTTTTTTTTCCAAACCCTAATGAATTAGTGAGATATCAATTAATAATAGTAATTAAATGAAATTATGTTATGGTTGTTTTTGTTGACTTGTTGACCATGGTTGACTTGTTGACCATGGTTGAATGTTTGACCATCATCATTACTTTGCAAGGATACTCCTTGATTCTAGCTTACATTCATTTATTAAAGTGATGATGGTGGTCATTCCAAATACAACCATCAACTATTTCATTTTTGATTTATTATTATTAATTAGATAAATCATTTTCCTTTTGTTATGGTTGCAAGAGGAAAATAGCTCATTCCATCATTTGGTTTCTCTCTCTTCACTTCATCTTCTTCCTCCTCTTGTTCAAGGAGAGCAAATCTCATGTGTTGAGAATCATCTCCTTGAAGATATAACACCCCAAAGCACACTCTACTCACTCTAAGGTAGAAGGTCTAGCAAGCCGAATACCTTAGTTCTCTCAAGATCGAGAAAGGAGCCCAAGGATGAAGCCCTCAGGTGGATCTATCTTCGGCAAAGAGGAGATGAGGAGGGAAAGCCATTCAAGCTACTACAAAGAGCAAGAAAGAAGAAGAACAACAAGAAGAGAAGGAGTTCAAGTTGAGGTATAACCACTTTGCATAGTAGTTAACTCTTCTTTGCAAGTATGCTAGTTTAGTTTAGCAAAGATCCGGCTTTTACGGTCCATGTTACAAAGTTTAGAAAAATTTTGATTTACCGTTTCCGCAACCCCGAAAGTACCGAGAGAGGTAATGTGGACCTAACAGTGGTATCAGAGCCTAACTAAACATAAACTAGCTTGGTAGTAAAGTGTATCGAAGTTCGAAACGGAAAAATCGAAAAAACCAAGTTATAAAAACCTGAGTTTCTGTTGAAATTTTTTCTGGTCAAAACAAAATTTGTTATACTCCAAAATTCATCTCAGGGTTTTTAGAAGAAAGCCACCAAACACGAGACAGCGAATCGACCAAGGCGCCGCGTTTCCGCGGCAATAGCAAGCTATTGCCGCGGAACCGCGGCCAACTTGGTGAGTTACTGTGTCGTTTTTGGTGCAGTTTGTTTCTGACGTGGTTTTAGGATTTTTCAGATATATTATATGTGCCCAGATTTTCCAGAATAGAAATTTGTTTTTGGGGGCCTATAATTCCGTATTTTTCCGAACTTCAATATACTTTGACTATAAAGGTTATATCTGTGATGTTCTTATGTATTGAACGTCGGCTAATCGCTATATGACGATTAGTCGGGGTTATACATATCTGTGATCTGTGATTGTTGTTGATGGTTTGTGTATATGAATGTGTTGGACTGTCGCGGGTGAATAGCCGGGGTGGATGTGAGATGAGCTTTTGTTTTTCTTTCATTCATTTGTAATATGTAAATTGATGTAATAATATTATTTGTATGGCCGCACAACCGGGTCGGGGTTGTAGCCGTCATTGTATAATTCTTTTTACTGTTTTTGCTCCTAGGATAGACCCATGGAGGGGTGCACAAACTACCGAGTACTTGGCGGGTGGTTTGCCGCACCCGTAGGGGTCTTGGGTGGGGTTTTGGCTATTCACCGCGACCGTGTAATCCATTTTTCATTGCAGGCTCGAACGGATTGCGGATTCCTAGTATATCCAATGTATTCATCTGTGATCTGTAATGTCTATCATTGCTTTACTATTTAGGCGTTGCTTATGTTTTACAGCCGCGCTAGCCCAGCCCCCGCTCTGTCGTTAGTTAAGTAACCTAACGGGTGATGACGGGACCCCGTGGCGAATGCGAATGGCATAAGCGTACGTCATATTTTGGTTGTTTTCTGCAATGGTAGGATTTAAATGATGGGACGCATTAAAAGAACTAATGCAAGAAAATAAACCTAAAAGACGTTGTTGGAACAAGTTTTTCAAAAAAGCTGTTATTACAAGGACGTTCATCTTTTTGTTTTGCATCGAGGTATTCGGTTATGAATGCCCAGCACCTCAATCGACGAGGCAAGGGCCGAGATCCCCTCATCGGGAGTGACCCCTTGGACAAAAGGTTTGCGTCAGGGTAATAACTTCACCATAGTCGATTATTCTTGCTTTGCATCGAGGTATTCATCTTATGAATGCCCAGCACCTCACTCGACGAGGAAAGAGCCGAGATCCTTTCGCAGGGAGTGACCTCTTTAGCAAAAGTTTTCGCCACTATGTTTTTCAAAAGGATGTATCACGTTCCTTCAACGATATCAAGTTCATTACGTTAACGGGTTTTTCGCCAAAAACCCAGCCGTAGCCCTCCGTCGTTTCTTATAAGTTATACTTAGTATTCGTGCTGCGTTTGTTGACTGTGTCAAGGCGCAGTGAACGGTAGCTAAGTGTAGCTTATTTGCTGGATACAATGTGATTGGTTATGACATTTGTAGAACCTTGTTGACTGTGTCAAGGGTTATGCAGGTGGGTTTAATGCAATCAAGATAATGACGGGATGAACTTGACTAGGACTTTTTGATTTGTTGACTGTGTCAAGATCACTTGGGTCCTAGGGGCAAAAAACCGCATCGGGAGTTTCAAAAGAACTGAAACTTGCAGATTTCGCATACCTTCTGGAGTATGGTAGCTATAGTGGATTCCATCTAGGCTATCACACAATGACAGTTGGATCCCGATCCCACTGATGAGTTGGATTACTCTCGGGAAATTACTTTCACTTAACGATCAATGCTATAAACCTAGTAGGTGCCTAGAAAGGTGTTAGCGGGGCTACGCCCCAGGGAAAAGAGGTTCTTGAATTAAGGAACTTCGCGAAAGCGTTGGAAAACCTCCCTCGAAGTACCGACACTAGCCTGGCTGAAAGGTTAAGCAAGTATTGTGACGTGAATTAAAACCCGGCTAGTTCTTCTTTTAAAAAGGTTTTAAGAAGAATTTGAGTAAACAGTGGGAGACATCCTGGTTAGATAAATTAATAAACCAATCTAATCTTGCAAGAGCATACGCTGAGTGTTCCTTTTCTCTCTCTCCAGGCAGCAACCTTTTCACGCCCTAATCAAGATAATAAAATGTATCGCTTGACCGATCCGAATTCTTATTCAGGACTGGGGAAAGTTGGTTCAGCTCTAACTTGTGACAACAGTCATGAGTATGAGAATGGGAAAGGGGATTGTATGGATTTCCAGGATACCCAGTCGAAGAAGAAGCATGGTTTTGCATCTACTTCAGGTGTTCTTGTAATTGAGAACTGTTTTACGGTCAGCCCTACCTCCTGGGTACTTGATACCGAATCAGGATCTCATATCTGTAATTTATTACAGGGACTGAGAAAAAGTAGGAAAGTTGCACCGGGTGATATGTCGCTCAGAGTAGCGAACGGAGCACAAGTTAATGCGGCAGCCGTCGGTGAATATCACCTAGTATTGCCAAATGGCAAGACTATGATTTTGAACGATTGCTACTATGTACCCTCCATGGTTTGCAACATCATATCAGTTTCTTTACTCGATAAAGATGGATATAACTTTGTTCTTGAAAAGAATATCATGAACATTTACCTTGATAAGGTACTGGTTGCAGAAGGTACACTGTTTAATGGTATCTACGTTCTAAATCAGAATACAGTTCTCAACATACAAAACACACGCAAGAGGAAGAATTCAGATACGAATGAATCCTACTTGTGGCATTGTAGACTTGGTCATATCGGAGAGAAAAGACTGAGTAAGTTGCATAAAGATGGACTCTTGGATACGTTCGAGTTTTCATCTTATGAAACTTGTCAGTCTTGTCTCAAAGGGAAGATGACCAAATCTCTGTTCACCGGACATGGAGAAAGAGCAGCAGAGCTCTTGGGACTCGTACATAGTGATGTATGTGGTCCGATGTCTATACATGCAAGGGGTGGGTTCTCGTACTTCATCACATTCACTGACGATCTCTCTAGGTTCGGATATGTGTATCTGATGAAACACAAATCTGAAGCTTTTGAGAAATTCAAGGAATTCAGAAACGAAGTAGAGAACCAGACAGGCAAAAGTATCAAGATCCTCCGGTCTGACAGGGGAGGGGAGTACTTAAGCACGGAATTCCTAGATTACTTAAAAGAGAATGGTATTCTCTCTCAGCTTACTCCTCCTTATACACCACAGCACAACGGTGTTTCGGAGCGGAGGAATCGTACCCTATTGGATATGGTTCGCTCCATGATGAGTAGTGCTGAGTTACCTCTTTCATTCTGGGGATATGCACTTCAAACTGCAGCACATCTATTGAATCAAGTTCCATCCAAATCCGTGCCTAAGACTCCATATGAAATATGGAGTGGTAAAAGTTTGTATCTTAAACGTATTAAGATTTGGGGTTGCCCAGCTTATGTCAAAAAGCAGAACCCAGACAAACTTGAGGCACGGGCAGTTTTGTGTAAGTTTGTGGGATACCCAAAAGATTCAAGTGGGTATCTATTCTACCATGCAGAGGAACAGAAGATAATTGTTTCAAGAAATGCCACATTTTTAGAAAAAGAATTTCTTGTTAAAAACATTAGTGGCAGCACGGTAGAACTGGATGAAATTCCAGAAACACAAGCTTTAACAGAAAATTTGGAGGAACCGCTAGATTCAATAACCCCAAACGAACCTCAGCCACTCCGCAGATCTGGTAGGATTTCTCATCCGCCCGAGAGATACTACGGTTTTCTCATTGACGGGGATCGAGAGGATTGCATCTTGGAAGAAGATGACCCTACCAGTTTCAGGCAGGCCATTATCAGTAGGGACTCTGATAAGTGGCAGGAAGCAATGCAATCCGAAATGGAGTCCATGTACGCCAATAAAGTGTGGACCTTGGATATTGCTCCACCTGGGGTAAAACCCGTTGGATGCAAATGGATCTACAAAAGGAAACTTGGTGTAGATGGGCAGGTGGAAACCTATAAAGCTAGACTCGTTGCAAAAGGTTTTCGTCAAAGACCTGGTTTGGACTATGATGAAACTTTTTCTCCGGTGGCTATGCTCAAATCCATTCGGATCCTACTTGCCATTGCTGCCTTCCATGACTATGAAATCTGCCAGATGGATGTTAAAACGGCTTTCCTAAACGGTTGTTTGGAAGAGTGCGTTTACATGGATCAACCAGAAGGTTTCGTAGACAGTGGGAGCAGCGGAAAGGTGTGCAAGTTGCTTAAATCCATTTATGGATTAAAGCAGGCATCGCGGAGCTGGAACATCTGTTTTGATGAGGCAATCAAGGAATTTGATTTCATCAAGAACGAAGATGAACCCTGTGTATAGAAGAAGATTGTAGGACGAACTGTCGTATTCCTAGTCTTGTACGTGGACGACATTCTTTTGATAGGAAATGATATTCCTATGCTACAATCGGTCAAGCTATTTTTGTCACAAAGGTTCTCCATGAAGGACCTGGGTGATGCCTCGTACATTCTGGAGATCAAGATCTATAGAGATAGATCCAAGAAACTATTGGGACTTTCGCAGTCCAGGTACATAGAGACCGTACTAAAGAGATTTAGTATGGAGGGTTCCAAGCGCGGTAACATACCCGCATTGCACGGAATTACCCTCTCCAAGAAGATGTCTCCTAAGACTGACGAGGAGAGGATTCGCATGAGCACTATACCCTACGCTTCGGCGGTAGGATCTATAATGTATGCGATGCTATGTACAAGACCAGATGTAGCTTACGCATTGAGCACGGTAAGCCGGTATCAGTCAGACCCAGGAGAGGACCACTGGACAGCAGTGAAGAACATTCTCAAGTACCTGAGAAGGACTAAGGAGATGTTCCTGGTATACGGTAATGGAGACCTCAGGGTCGAGTCCTTTACCGATTCAAGCTTCCAGAGTGACAAAGATGACAGCAAGTCTGTCTCGGGTTTTGTGTTTACCCTCAAGGGAGGGGCGGTATGTTGGAGGAGTTCCAAGCAGGATACCGTCGCAGACTCGACGATGGAGGATGAATACATTGCTGCAAGCGATGCCGCAAAAGAGGCGGTCTGGATTAAGAAGTTCATTAGTGAACTTCAGGTGGTTCCGTCCATTGTTGACCCAATACCTTTGTATTGCGATAACAATGGGGCTATAGCTTTAGCGAAGGAACCAAGGTCCCATCAGAAATCCAGGCACATCTTAAGGCGGTATCACCTGATCAGGGAGATCATTGATCGACAGGAGATCGAGGTGCGGAGAGTGGACACAAAGGACAACACCGCGGACCCATTCACGAAGGCTTTACCCCAAACTCAGTTCGAGCGGCTGATCGAGATGATAGGTCTTCGATACGCCAGTACATGGCCTTAGTGCAAGTGGGAGATTGTTAGTGTATATGCCCTAGAGGCCATTACTGTATCATACTAGTATGTATATTACTTGATGGAAGCTTGGGATATTCACAGTTGTACAGACAATCTTGCTCAATATAGTAGTATGCTACTTGGTTTGTCTCTGCTTTAATGTGTACTTGTGTGTTTATTTATTATATCACCTATACGCATTAGTAGAGCCCTTTGGATCTCTGCTTGATTACCGGCGTTGTGATGGCGATCACACTCGTGGGGGCTGGGTAATCTACAGGCACATCCTTATACACGTCCCTGGTCGTGGGAGTATCGAGATAGGGCATCGATGCTCCGGAGTAGACTAGCGTATACGCTTCTCATCCCAGCTCGGGAGACGGTCTGTCCCACAGCCGTCGGTACGTCGTACTTGAGATAGTATGCGGGTGCTCGTTAGGTTATGAGTACACTGGACAGGACTCGTCGGGAACTAATGGTTGGTATTATACCTATCGTCAGTTATCAGTTCCCAGGTGACATGAGTACAGCTTAGTCCGCTGACTTGACACTGTCACTCCGCCTCAAGTGTGTTCCCACTGTTCTTTGATTACTACCCTACCACGGCTCTTCTGAGTCGTGCAAACAGGTAGTAGTTGGGAGCAGTCCCGAAGCACTTGGAGGCAGTGACGGTTAGACAGGATTCGTCTCTCCCGGTATTGGGGGTTGACATCGCGCCGTGTCTAGGAGAGCCATTACACAAGTAGTCCCTGGCCAGGGCAAGCGAGATATACTGGTAGGTTCCAGTGCTATCTTAGGGTGTTCTGGGCTTCACTCCGACACGACTTGTACCGCTATTAGGGGTCTGACGCTTGCCGCCCCCTAGGCCCGACATGTGATGTATCAGACGAACAGACCGGACTGTATGGAGAATGTCACATTCAGACTCAGTAAGAGTTCAGATGGGTTTTTACCTCGTCAGTCTTCTTATCGGCATCTACCTGGGGACCGTTACGCACAGCTAGTGACGCTTGCGGTCTGTGGTTAAACCCACTGCCAGCGTAGTGTCGAGTCTTTAGAGTCCCACACAGAGGGTATTCGCCTCTGGGCAAAACAGAGTAGAGGTCGCATGGTTTTGCGACAGGGTTCGTTCTCATCCGTGCACTTGTGCACGTTTGGAGTCCGGACGGATATTGCCAGCGGGCTCTGGTTTGAGCCGGATACTGGTATATGTTTTGGGGTTACTTTTATCTCTCAATATTCATGTTCCTCGGAACAAGAATGCAGGTGTGTATGCACAGTTGTTTGAGGCGGAAGAAGAGGTTTTTCATTAGTGTTTCGGAACGGGTGCGCATGCACAGTTGACAGTCGTCTTTTTTTCCAAACCCTAATGAATTAGTGAGATATCAATTAATAATAGTAATTAAATGAAATTATGTTATGGTTGTTTTTGTTGACTTGTTGACCATGGTTGACTTGTTGACCATGGTTGAATGTTTGACCATCATCATTACTTTGCAAGGATACTCCTTGATTCTAGCTTACATTCATTTATTAAAGTGATGATGGTGGTCATTCCAAATACAACCATCAACTATTTCATTTTTGATTTATTATTATTAATTAGATAAATCATTTTCCTTTTGTTATGGTTGCAAGAGGAAAATAGCTCATTCCATCATTTGGTTTCTCTCTCTTCACTTCATCTTCTTCCTCCTCTTGTTCAAGGAGAGCAAATCTCATGTGTTGAGAATCATCTCCTTGAAGATATAACACCCCAAAGCACACTCTACTCACTCTAAGGTAGAAGGTCTAGCAAGCCGAATACCTTAGTTCTCTCAAGATCGAGAAAGGAGCCCAAGGATGAAGCCCTCAGGTGGATCTATCTTCGGTAAAGAGGAGATGAGGAGGGAAAGCCATTCAAGCTACTACAAAGAGCAAGAAAGAAGAAGAACAACAAGAAGAGAAGGAGTTCAAGTTGAGGTATAACCACTTTGCATAGTAGTTAACTCTTCTTTGCAAGTATGTTAGTTTAGTTTAGCAAAGATCCGGCTTTTACGGTCCATGTTACAAAGTTTAGAAAAATTTTGATTTACCGTTTCCGCAACCCCGAAAGTACCGGGAGAGGTAACGTGGACCTAACATGGATAACGTAAAATCCGCGACCGTATATCTCCCCCACTCGGTTCGGAATAAAATCAAATCATAAAACATCACATGGTGGACATGACACATCAATCATGAAAATCACTGGATTTATGTAATAGTAGTCAAAACTCAAAACCATAAATCCTCAATAATACATCTACTTCTTATATCTACATGAAATACTAAAATACTAAACATGATATTAATGATGCCAACTACTATTGTTATTAGTGTTTAAGATATGATATGAATCGGTTTTAGCAAGAAATTTACTAAGTGTAAAAGTGACATGGTAATATCAACGAGGTGTGTGTAACATATAAATGTGCACGTGGCATAACTCGTTGATACTTGTGCAGTGTACTAGCAACTAAGCAACATATATGTGAATTATGAATGCATATCGTCAATTTAGTATAACAAAGTAAAACATTTATTTAAGTAGACTACGGGCGTAACACGCCATTTTTACAAAATTCCCCGGTAGATGTTTAGTCTACTCACCGGAAAAAGTCGAAACTATTCAGGAATTGCCAATCCTTTCCCTTTCCTTGCTGCCTCCAAAACTCCCGTATTCGAATCTAACTACACAATTTAACTTATATAAGGAAACGGCTATTCCGACATAACGGAAATGAAAAACACCCGTTCCCACGTACTAGTTATAATGTATACGACTATATCGAGTTATTAAACACTTAATCTTACTGGATTTTAACCATAACCTGCATCGTTACAGAAATTAAATTGCGATGCGTTTTAATCGTGTCGTATTTAGTGTTTTAAGATATTCTTTCCGATATACGCTTCCAGATTCTATCTGCAGTGAAACTAATTTATTTAAACAACACAAAAATAGCCAAAATTATACACTGAAACCTACCCAACAAGATAAACCCACCAAGCTTCCTATATAGCCGGCGACGCCGGAATTTCCCTATTGGCCGCCGGCCAAAAACCGGCCCCTTAGGTTCGTGGTCCTATGGTTTTCTCTAGGTGTTTCATACATCATTTTAACACTATTTTGTTAAGTTAATGATCTTCCAAACTATAGCAGATTTCAACAGAGCTTATAATTAGCTAAAATACGATATTATGGAACTTTGTTCAATTCAAATTACTAAGCTACAGAACTAAATCTCCTACCGTGTTTAAGAAATTTACCCTCCAATTAGTTGTTGGAATAACCCCTCCACGATGCTAAGCCCCTCCTAGCTTGATGGTGAAGAAAACCTAGAACATAGCTTCTTTCATTTTCTTCTTCCTCTTGTTCTTTCTTTTTCCCTCTATTTTAGTTTTGATTTCAGAAAATCTCAGGATTCTAAATTAATTATGATCTGAACATAGTTTATATATGGCAATTGAAGTGATAAGGTGAAGGAGGAGGTGGAATCAAGCTAGAGGTAAGGGTTTCATGCAAGTAGGAGGTGGTGGATGTGTGTATGCATGCAAGTATGAGGTGTGCAAGCCTTATCCTCATAATTTGCTTTGATTTGAAGTTAAGTTCTGAACTAAAATGATTTCTATCACTTTTTCATTTACAGCCTTAACAATTTTCCATTTATACAAAAATCCTAAACTTTACTTAAAAACCCCCTCACAACTTAGTTTATTATAAAACACCCATTTTATTAAAATGAAGCTAAATTAGTCACTTAAACCCTTATAACTTAGTTATGTTGCATACTAAAATTTTAATTTAAATTATTTTACAAACAACTTATGAAAATTGACTTATTTGTTTTTAACAACTTTGTGATTTACCATATTATTCTTAAATTAATTAATTTTATTTATTTCAAAATTTTCAGAATGCTACAATATTCCCCCCTTAAGAAAATTCGGTCCCCGAATTTGAAATAATTAACTAGACATACCTTCGAAAAGATGTGGAAATTTCTTCCGCATCGCATCCTCGGTCTCCCAAATAATCTCCTCGCGATTCTTTCCTTGCCAAAGAACCTTTACAGACGGAAGTACCCTCGATCGTAGTTTCTTTGCCTGCTTGTCAAGAATAGCGACTGGCTGCACTGTGTAGGATAAATCCGGCTCAAGCTGTAAGGTCTGATGCTGGATCGCGTGAGATGGATCGTGAAGATACCTGCGAAGCATCGAAACGTGGAACACCGGATGCACGTCGGGAAAACTCGGTGGAAGTGCTAAGCGATAAGCCACAGCACCCACTCTCTCCAGAATCTCATAAGGTCCGACAAATCTTGGGCTGAGCTTCCCCTTTTTCCTGAAACGCATCACACCTTTCATTGGAGATACCCGAAGGAACACATGGTCTCCCACTCCAAACTCGAGTCTACGACGTCGTCGATCTGCATATGATTTCTGTCTGCATTGGGCCGCCTTCATTCTATCCCGTATCAACTGAATCTTCTCTTTAGTCTCCTGTACTATCTGCGGTCCCAAGATGCAACTCTCACTCAGTTCCGTACAGCAAACAGGTGATCGACATTTCCTCCCATACAAAGCTTCAAAGGGTGCTATCTGGATCGTCTCCTGAAAACTGTTGTTGTATGAGAATTCTACCAAAGGTAGGTGACGATCCCAACTACCACCGAAATCAAGGCTACAAGCCCGAAGCATATCCTCTAGTGTCTGAATGGTCCGCTCCGACTGACCATCTGTCTGAGGGTGAAAAGCCGTACTAAAACTCAACCGTGTACCCAGAGCTTCTTGAAGTTTCTGCCATAGCCTGCTAGTAAACTGGGTACCCCTATCTGAAACTATGCACGTCGGAACTCCATGCAGACGTACAATCTCATCGATATAAATCTGGGCATACTGTGTAAAACCATACGTCGTCTTTACTGGGAGAAAATGAGCTGCCTTTGTCAATCTATCCACAATCACCCAAATGGAATCATACCCCTGCTAGTCCTGGGTAGACCCACCACAAAATCCATGGAAATCTGTTGCCATTTCCACTCTGGAATGGGTAATGGCTGCAACTCTCCGGCTGGTCTTTGGTGTTCTGCTTTGACTTGCTGACAAGTCAAGCATCTTGAAACATAATCAGCAACATCCCTCTTCATTCCTTCCCACCAGTAAACATCCTTCAGATCATGATACATCTTGGTGGAACCAGGATGAATACTGTATGCTGATCTATAGGCCTCCTCTAAAATCTCATGCCTCAATCCGTCAGAATCTGGTACACAGGGACGAGTTCTAAAATGTAATACTCCATGATCATCAATCACAAACTCCGTCTCCCTGCCCTGCCTAACCTGATCCATAATCTCCATCATACGAGTATCTGCGGGCTGTGCCTCTCGAATGCGATCCAATAACTGAGGTCGGGTGCGAACATGTGCTAGCTGGCCTCCTGTCGCTGTGAACTCAAACTGTATACGACTATCACATAAAATCTGCCAGTCTGTAGAAGACTGCCTCTGCAAGATGCGCAAATGAGATAAGCTACCTCCAGGTCTTCGACTCAAAGTATCTACTACAACATTCACTTTGCCTGGATGATACAAGATCTCACAATCGTAATCTTTCACCAGTTCCATCCATCTACGCTGCCTTAGGTTCAGATCTCTTTGCTGAAAAATATACTTTAAGCTCTTATGATCTGTGAAGATTTAATACGACTCTCCATACAAGTAATGTCTCCAAATCTTCAATGCGAATACCACAGCAGCCATCTCTAGATCATGAGTAGGGTAGTTTTGTTCGTGCATCTTCAACTGTCGAGAAGCATAAGCTACAACCCTGCCGTGCTGCATTAACACACAGCCTAAACCCACTCTAGAAGTATCACAATACACAACAAAACCACCTGACCCGGAAGGTAAAGATAAGACAGGTGCAGTCGTCAAGCGTGTCTTCAACTGCTGGAAACTTTGCTCACACGCATCTGTCCACTGAAATGGAACCTCCTTCCTAGTCAATCCGGTCAAAGGTGCAGCGATCCGTGAAAAATCCTGCACGAAGCGTTGGTAATAACCTGCCAGACCTAAGAAACTCCGAACCTTTGTAACTGACACAGGTCTGGGCCAGTGCTGTACCGCTTCAATCTTCTTTGGGTCCACACATATGCCCTCTCTCGTAACTATGTGACCTAAGAACTCCATACTATCGAGCCAAAAAGCACACTTAGAGAATTTTTCAAACAGCTGATGCTCTTTCAAGGTCTGCAACGTAATACGCAAATGCTGCTCGTGCTCCGTCCGACTTCGAGAATAAACAAGAATGTCATCTATGAACACTATAATAAACCGATCAATGAAGGGTCTAAAGATACGGTTCATCATATCCATAAAAGCTGCCGGAGCGTTGGTGAGTCCGAACGACATCACCAGAAATTCATAGTGCCCATATCTTGTGAGAATCAACGGAAGGATAGATCAAGATATACATCCTAAGGTTAGTTAGGCTGAATACGATAACGTAAATATGCCGTAGAACATATGTACGGTACTGCATTCATCCTAATTCACCTACTCCATCAAACCAAAGGTCATCCTAACTCACGGACTCACGTCAACCTATTGAAATCCCCTACTCAACTCCGTAAGGTTATTCCTAAGCTTTGATACCAAGTTTGTCACGACCCAAGTTTGAATGTGACCGGCACTTAGATTGTATCATATCTAAAGATATGCACACAGTCCAAGTAAGCCGAAAACCAAGATCAAAATCCTTTTTGCGGAATTCTTTATATAGAAAATTTAGTTTTAGTAAAAAATCACAGTTTATGAAGTTAAGTATTAAACAAGTATAAGGTGTTAAGTTTGGTTGCATCCCTAGTTAGGATCAACAATAACAACAGCGGAAAATAAAAGCTCAGTATATAGGCATCAATATGAATCTCAGACATAAAAAAATGAAACCACAATTTATAAAACTAAACGATCTCAACTGTCAATAATATACATATGATCTCTCACTCTAAGTCATATACAGGTCTGATGGAGATTTTTCTAGATACAAAATACAATACCAAAAAGAGAAGGTTACTACATATGTAACCCACCTATCAAAAGATGTGATAAAGCTGCAAAAATAGATCTGCACCGCAGCTAACCATCCACTCTACCCCTGCAAGGAACTGTGGCACAACGGGGGTGAGTTGCTAACTCAGTGAATATAACTAACATATAACGGTTAATGATGTAAATATGACGATCATACTAACTGAAATATGAACAAGTATAATGTATGATTATATGCAAAAATCAAGGATCTATAATACGAATATTATAGTCCAAACTGAAATCTCATCATTTATTCCCAATACAATTCATTTCCCCGTGTCCATCATCGACACAAAACTTCCATTTCTTACAGGCATCATTCCTCAAAAGATCCTGAAATCAACAATACCGGTCGTTATCATCTAGATATACTCCGTGTTTTTACCACTATCTCCGGTATCGAGTAACCTCGCTAGGCTCCCTCGCCTCAAATGCGGCTATCCTGCTCCTCGGTCTCGATCGGGTCCACTATGTATCTAACTGTATATCTCCCCCACTCAGTATGGATAACGTAAAATCCGCGACCGTATATCTCCCCCACTCGGTTCGGAATAAAATCAAATCATAAAACATCACATGGTGGACATGACACATCAATCATGAAAATCACTGGATTTATGTAACAGTATTCAAAACTCAAAATCATAAATCCTCAATAATACATCTACCTCTTATATCAACATGAAATACTCAAATACTAAACATGATATTAATGATGCCAACTACTGTTGTTATTAGCGTTTAAGATATGATATGAATCGGTTTTAGCAAGAAATTTACTAAGTGTAAAAGTGACATTGTAATATCAACGAGGTGTGTGTAACATATAAATGTGCACGTGGCATAACTCATTGATACTTGTGCAGTGTACTAGCAACTAAGCAACACATATGTGAATTATGAATACATATCGTCAATTTAGTATAACAAAGTAAAACATTTATTTAAGTAGACTACGGGTGTAACACGCCATTTTTACAAAATTCCCCGGTAGATGTTTAGTCTACTCACCGAAAAAGGTCGAAACTATTCAGGAATTGCCAATCCTTTCCCTTTCCTTGTTGCCTCCAAAACTCCCGTATTCAAATCTAACAACACAATTTAACTTATATAAGGAAACGGCTACTCCGACATAACGGAAATGAAAAACACCCGTTCCCACGTACTAGTTATATTGTATACGACTATATCGATCTATTAAACACTTAATCTTACTGGATTTTAACCCTAACCTACATCGCTACAGAAATTAAATCGCGATGCGTTTTAATCGTGTCGTATCTGGTGTTTTACGATATCCTTTCCGATATACGCTTCCAGATTCTATCTGCATTAAAACTAATTTATTTAAACAACACCAAAATAGCCAAAATTATACACTGAAACCTACCCAACAAGATAAACCCACCTAGCTTCCTATATAGCCGGCGACGCCGGAATTTCCCCATTGGCCGCCGGCCAAAAACCGGCCCCCTGGGTTCGTGGTCCTATGGTTTTCTCTAGGTGTTTCATACATCATTTTAACACTATTTTGTTAAGTTAATGATCTTCCAAACAATAGCAGATTTCAACAGAGTTTATAATTAACTAAAATACAATATTATGGAACTTTGTTCAATTCAAATTACTAAGCTACAGAACTAAATCTCCTACCGTGTTTAAGAAATTTACCCTCCAATTAGTTGTTGGAATAACCCCTCCAAGATGCTAAGCCCCTTCTAGCTTGATGGTGAAGAAAACCTAGAACATAGCTCCTTTCATTTTCTTCTTCCTCTTGTTCTTTCTTTTTCCCTCTATTTTAGTTTTGATTTCAGAAAATCTCAGGATTCTAAATTAATTATGACCTGAACATAGTTTATATATGGCAATTGAAGTGATATGGTGAAGGAGGAGGTGGAATCAAGCTAGAGGTAAGGGTTTCATGCAAGTAGGAGGTGGCGGATGTGTGTATGCATGCAAGTATGAGTTGTGCAAGCCTTATCCTCATAATTTGCTTTGATTTGAAATTATGTTCTGAACTAAAATGATTTCTATCACTTTTTCATTTACACGCTTAACAAATTTCCATTTATACAAAAATCCTAAACTTTACCTAAAAAACCCCTCACAACTTAGTTTATTATAAAACACCCATTTTATTAAAATGAAGCTAAATTAGTCATTAAAACCCTTATAACTTAGTTATGTTGCATACTAAAATTTTAATTTAAATTATTTTACAAACAACTTATAAAAATTGACTTATTTGTTTTTAACAACTTTGTGATTTACCATATTATTCTTAAATTAATTAATTTTATTTATTTCAAAATTTTCAGAATGCTACAGTAAACCAGCAGTCCTGTGATGTTCAGCTTTTACCTGCTGATACACCAAATATTTAGCGACGCTTCTGGCTACTTCACGCTTCATTCCATGCCACTAGTAATGTTGCCGCAGATCTTTCTACATCTTCGTACTACCAAGGTGAATTGAGTAGGAAGAGTTGTGAGCTTCTTTCATCAATTCTTTCCGAACAGAATCTTGTGGTATACACAATCTACTGCTGTATCTCAAAGATCCGTCTTCATAGATGATGAAGTCTGTTCTAAGTCCACTTTCTACTTGTTCTCTAATCTTTTGCAACTTAGCATCACTTGCTTGAGCTGATTTGATCTGATTGAAAATTGTAGACTGAACTTGTATGTTCATCAAACTTGAAGCGTTACCTGGCATGACCACTTCTATCTCCATCTGATACAAATCTTTCCGTGGTTTCTACTATGCGGTGAGATTCATAGATAGTGATTGGCGACTAGGTGCATCAAGTACTACATCCACCTTCCTGGGATGATATTGTAGGTTGATGTCGAAGCCCGCCATAAGTTCTAACCATCTTCTCTGCCGCATATTCAACTCTTTCTGAGTAAAAACATATTTCAGACTCTTGTGGTCTGTGTATATGTCCACCCATTCTCCACGAAGATAATGGCGCCAAGTTTTAAGAGCAAAGATGATGGCTGCCAACTCTAGATCATGCGTAGGTTAGTCGCGCTCATGAATCTTCAACTGTCTTGATGCATAAGCTACAACTTTACCGTGCTGATGTAGAACGCATCCTAATCCCTTACTGGATGCATCGAAATGCACTTCAAATCTTCCAGATTGGTCCGGTATGACGAGAATAGGTGCTGATATCAATCTTGACTTAAGTTCTACGAAAACTTGTTCTCATGCTTCTGACCACACGAATTCTTCATCTTTACGCGTGAGCTTGGTCAGGGGTGCTGCAATCTTCGAAAATCCTTCAATAAATCTTCTATAATATCTTGCTAAACCCAAGAAACTTCGAATGTCCTTCAATGTCTTTGGTCTCGGCCATTCGCTTACTGCTGATACTTTAGCTGGATCTACGGAGATTCAATCGCCTAAATGATATGTCTGATAAAACCGACTTGATCTAGCCAAAACTCGCACTTGCTGTACTTGCATAGAATTGATGCTGTCGCAAAGTCTCCAGGACAATTCGTAAATGCTCGTCATGCTCTTTCCGACTCTTTGAATACACCAGGATGTCGTCGATGAAGATGACAACAAACCTATATAGGTACTCTCGGAAAACTTGATTCACTAGGTTCATGAATATGGCTAGTGCGTTGGTCACTCCAATTGGCATCACGAGATATTCGTAATGTCCATAACGTGTTCTGAATGCCGTTTTAGGAATATCAGATTCTTTGACCTTCACCTAATGATAACCTGAAGGAAGATCTAATTTCGAGAAAACGCAAGATCCACTTAGCTGATCGAAAAGATCGTCGATGCACTGAAGTGGATACTTGTTATTTATCATGACTTCGTTTAAAGCTCCATAATCAATGCACATTCTGTATGAACCTTCCTTCTTCTTCATCAGTAAAACTGGAGATCCCCAACTTGAAGTGCTGGGACGAATTTATCCTTTCTTCAAAAGTTCGTCTAATTGAGTTCGAATCTCCTTCAAACCTCAGGGCTTAATCGATGCGGTGCTTTGATCACCGGTTATGCACCAGGTACTAAATCAATTCCAAATTCAAGAGGTCGATCAGGAGGCAAACCTGATATGTCTTCAGGAAATACATCGTCGAACTCTCGAACTACTTCTGGCTTCGATTCTTCATCTGCCTGATGAGCTGCAATCACTGCCTTCTTTGGTTTTGCTTTGTATGTGCTTGGTTCCAGGGTACGGTCTCCACTTTTGAAATAAAAGACCGGATGCTCTGGAATCTCGAACACTACACTCCTTTGACGACAGTCAATCGTAGCATAGAAAGTTCCTAGCCAATCCATACCCAAAACTACATTGAAGTTCGGTATGTCCAACACCTTGAAGTCAGCATAGAATTTTCTGCTGCAGACGACCACTAGACATAGGTCGAATCCTAAAGTTTCCTTTAGAATGCTATTCCTTGAACTGACATTTCAGCTGGATACGATCGGTTTGACTGGAATCGCATGATTTCGGACGAACCGTTGCGATATAAAGCAATGTGATGCTCCAGTATCGAAGAGTGCTAGTGCGGGAAATGAGGCTACTAAGATTGTACCTAAGTTATGTGGGATAGGTTTAGGTATAGAAAAATATATGGATATGTATAAGGATTGAAAGAAAGTGTAAAAGAAAAGAGTTACCAGTGATGACTTGGCCTGTGGTTTCAGCTTCTTTCACAGTCATTATGAAAGCATGTCGCCTCGGTACATTCCTCCTTGCTGGAGGAGCATTCCTCTGTCCCTGTGGTAAGTTCCTTTGTGCTTGATGGAACTGACGAGGAGGAGGTGCAGTCGGTCCATGAGGAGGTGGAGCAGGGAGAGCAAGGCGTGGTGCAGGTGCCTGGATAGTTGGCCACTGCTGATAGTTGATTGCTGGTCTGGATGCAGGATTTGGATTGAGTCTACGAGCAAAAGACCCAATATCATGTGTAGGTGAGCCACATACTAAGCAAAGGCGATTAGCACGCCTGCAATCCAGAGGCTTCTCCTGCCATCTTGGTGGCAGGGTGCTTCACACCGGCAGATTGCGATCCGCCATTCTTCTTCACTACTGCCTCATATCGGCGGGCAGCTTTCAGAGCTTGGTCATGGGTTGGGAAATCTCCTGTAGCTAGAGCAGCTTGGATTTCTGGGTCCAACCCCTGCTAAAATCGTCTGGCCCTAATCTCAGCAGTCGGAATGAGGTGTGCCGCGAACCTGTTATGGTCTTGTGTTAGCTGTCTAGTATGTGATATTTGAAAATCGAATATTGAGACATATCTTACTTACCGAGTATGGTAAACTCAGCATCATAATCATCTACAGATTTGTTCTACATCGAACCTTGTTGCAGGTGGATGAATTGCTGCTCCATGTCAAATTGGGCAGTCTCGGGAAAATATTTCGCGTCGAAAATCTCACGAAAAATCCTCCATTCGGTCGGCAGGTCAAGACGGATTTCTTCCGCCTTCCACCAAACTCTGGCGTTATCTGTGAGTTGCAGCTTCGCAACTCTAACCCAGGCAATGTCTGGCACTTGTGCTACTGCTAAATCGTCTTCAATACTCGTAGCCCATTCTTCCGCTTCTAAGGGGCTCTCATTTCCAGAAAATTGTTTAGGATGCAGTGCCCGGAATTGCTTTACTCCGGGTGCTTCCGCTTCTGGACGGCTTAGGAGGATGGCAGTCTGCTGCTGCTGTCCCTCCAGGAGTCTCTTAATTGCTTTGAGCAGTACCGTCTGCTCACTGATCGGAGCTACAACGGTCGGTGTAAGTGGAAGAGGTTATGGTGTGGTGATGCCGTTCATGTTGGTACTTGTATTGTTCGGAAAATCCATAACCTTGAAAGAAAAAATAGGGTTAGGATAGATTCAAAAGAATATGAAATGTAAAGAATGTTTTAGTTGCTGATTCTAGTGATATATATTGCTTAGGTTTCAATGCAGAACTGACCCTGCATGTTTATCTAGGTTTCCATGCAGAATTGACCTGCATGGGCCGCCAACAAAACCTGTCATGCCCTGCTTCCTGGTGCACGGACAAGGGCACGCGACACGACCAGCTATGTATTTACTCAGAAGTAAACACACTAAGCGTAAATAAGCAATATAATAAATTACACAAGAAAAATGACAAGAGATATAATTGAACAAAAATTTAATTTATTAAACATTTCTTTACAATACAACTGGAAATGTAAATACAATGCGGAAAACGATGCCTAAATAATGGCATAAACTGAAAAGAAAAGTATATACAAGTGTCTAAAGTTCGGGGTCTTCTGTGAACGGCTCCAAGTCGTCAGCACTGGGTTCTATCTCTAGTGAGTCGGATCCACCTGACCACATTCCGAAGAAAGAAGAGAAAAGGAATGTCGTCAGCGAAAAATCGCTCGGTAAGTCCCAAAAATAGATAGAAGTAGAATAGACAGATAAGAGGATATAACTGGTAAATTGTTTGATTGTTATATTAATGCAATTGTTTGTAGCTTGGTACAGAATATGCCAGTGTATACGAGAGGAGTCCAACTATTCCATGGACTAAGGTATACGGAGCACAAGGAATCGTTAAGCCACAGAACAACAACAACATATATTTAGATTAGGTGTATTAAAGTGACCATCATCATACCACTTCTAACACATTCGTACCAATCTACCCCTTAAAAACCCCGTAATGTTTTATTGTATTGTTTGTATTGATTTGTAGATAGATGACTTGCCGAAACCATGATATTAATTGTTCATGTAAATGGATAATGATGTAAATGGATAGTCATGTAATCACGTCAATGAATACCCATGGTTCGGTTAGTTCAAGTCAAGTTAATATAGATTGTATCTAGTATAAATGGATTCATGTTGTATTGAAGTTATTTTTGAATTGTATTTGAGTATATTGTTTTCAGTTTTGACTGAGACGCAGACTGAGTCAGACATTTTAGACAGAATTGAAGTCCTGAATTAGTTTTGGTGTTATCAGTAACTGCTGCACATGGACGGCAAGATTTATTTCTTTTCCCAAGACAATTACCGTATTGATAACACCGTTTTTAATTTTTCTACCTTAAATAGCCAAGCAACCACATTCTCCGACTCTTTGAGGCTCAAGAGAATTGGTTCTGCTTAAACTTATATTTACTAGGGTCCTTATTGTAATTTATTATAACTTGAGGGGGTTTTAAAAAAATAGTTTTGATATATTTTCAAAATAAACCTCAAGTATTTATTTATCGTCTTTAAGATTTTCATAGATGTAATTTTTATAAAATGAGATATTCTAGTGGATATACATCTAAATTGAGTAGTATATGGTATTCTCATGTAAATTGACTTGTGTTGATTTTTGATGGTATTTTCATGAACTTTGCAATACTTTTCTTTTGATTTAGAAAATATGGAATATATTATATATTCAAAATAGATATTTTTATAATATTTATATATATAATTATTAAAAGTAGAATTTCTTTATTAATAAAAATCATGTTTTTCTTAAAAATTATAATAAAAATTCCATTGTGATCGTATGCTCTGTGAGGAGGTCTGCATCTCGCCCTACTAGTCCCGAGGACGTGCGATAATCCGCACCATCCCGATCGAGTTCCCCAAAATGGGTTGTAGAGGCTTATTTGCAAGGAATTAATTAAAACAATTCAAAGAATACGGTTTTTGAGAGTTTAAGGTATTTTAATGTAAAATTATATTATCCCACAAAATATTGTTCCAAAAGCCATCGTGCTATGTCAAGATGGGTGTTGTGATGAGATAGATCATTATCTCGTGAGTTTTCTAAAGGTAATATGAGCAAAACGATAAAATAATGTCGTATGTAAACTTGATGGTATTTTACCGTAAAAATGAAATAAAAGTTGCAATACATATTATTTTGAATTGAAACTTGTTCTAAATGTTGTTTTTTGTATGTTAAACAATATAAGAAGAGATGGTTAATTTGTTGTTTAAGAAAAAGTTGAATTTTTAAAGAAAAGAGAATCGGAAGTCGGAATAACTCCGCTTCCGACAAGTTTTGAAAAGAGAGTGTTTTAGATTAGAAATGGAGGAGGGGAGAGGGAATTTACTGGTTTGGAGAAGAGAGGGGAGATAGATGGAACTTTTGAAAGTGGCGTGGAGTCGCGGTGTCGCCGTATTTGTCTCGAATTGTCGCCGGAACTCGACCTTGGGAAAACTCCACTTGTACAACTTTTGGACTTGAAAAATTTAGAGAGTTTTGGAAATGGATTTCTGAATGAGGAGGGCTAAGGTGTATTGTGGTATTTATAGGAGAAATTAGGGTTTAGGATAATGAAATAAGAATTAAAAATGCATTAAAATTTGATTTTAAGGCTCTTTTTAATTCTCTGTTAATGTGCAGGGAAAACAAACGGAATAGGGTTAGTGGGGGAGTCCAAGAGGTGCTAGGGTAAAAAATTGAAGCATTTGCTACCGGGGGGGAGGACCGACGGCGCCGACCCCAAGCCCAATCTCTCCGGTCTAAAGGGTTGGGTTGGGTCTTGGATGGAAGCCACGTGTCCTAGTCGTAGTTAATAGTATTTTGCACATGTTTGATTTTTTAGTGACTTTTCATTTTACATGTATTGAACGTGTAAACTTTTGGTCTTCTAAAAGTTTAAAAGAAAAATTAGCAAAATATTATGTGGCTGAGGGGATTCGAACACAGGGGCTATGTCACAAAAGTGCAAGGCTTTACCAATGAGCTACAAATGCTATCTTGCTGTTCAAAAGCAAATTAAATACTTATAGCATACAAAAGCTTGCAAATACTCCATTTATATATAAACTTTTAAACAAAATTTCTATACATTAAAACGGAGTCGTTACACCGGTCCATCCACAAAGGGGTAGATTCCTGCCCTATAAAGAAGTGGATCCAAAGCCCTCATCGCGAGGCCACCGGTTAGCTTCCTGCTCGGTCCATCCACAACAGGTAGCTTCCTGCCCAAACAAACGCTGTGGATCCAAATCCCTCATCGCAAGGCCACCGGGTAGCTTCCTGCTCGGTCCATCCACAAAGGGGTAGATTCCTGCCTACAAAGAAGTGGATCCAAAGCCCTTATCGTGAGGCCACCGGGTAGCTTCCTGCTCGGTCCATCCACAAAGGGGTATATTTCTTCCCTGCAAAGAAGTGGATCCAAAGCCCTCATCGGGAGGCCACCGGGTAGATTCCTGCTCGGTCCATCCACAATGGGTAGCTTCCTTCCCTAACAAATGCTGTTAATCTAAAGCCCTCACCATAAGGCGGCCGGGTAGAATCGAGTGACGCCGACCTTCCTACACTTGGCTATCAATTGATTCATACTCGATGCGTGATCGCCACCTCAACTCTGGGGAAAGGGAGGACGCCAACCTTCCCACACTTGGCTATCTATCGATTCATACTCGATGCGCGATCGCCACCTCGACTCCAGGAAAAAGGAGGATACCGACCTTCCTGCACTTGGCTATCAATCGACTCATACTCGATGTGCGATCGCCATCTAGACTCCGAGGAAAGGGAGGATACCAACCTTCCTACACTTAGCTATCGTTCGACTCATACTCAATGAGTGATCATCACCCAGAAAGGGTAGACACCGGCCTTACACTTGTAGAATACAGAAAAGTATACGAGCTAAAAATACTTGCAGAAGAAAGATTCAAATAGAGAAAAGTATACGAGCTGAAGTACTTGCAGAATGATCAGATATTTGAGCGAAGAAAATGTACACTTTATTTATGACCAAAGTTATATATAAGGTATTGTGGGCTCCTCAGCCATACAAAATGCTCGGAGGCTTACAAAATTGTAAAACAAAAAATATATACAAGAGAAATCGCTAACGGAGGATAGCTCAGACCGCCCCCTCGGTTGAGTATGAGTCGGAGTTCCCACCATCAGGTGCCAAAATGGAGAACTCATGCTCGACGTTCCCACTAACAGCCTCACTTCTTGTAGCCATCTCAGCGCCTCCCCCTACGGCGCTTCCTCGGCGAGGGGGAACCTAGCGCGGAGCTCGTCGTCTGCGAACTCCGACATTGATTCCTTGACGGCATCGTTGGCTTTGTGCAATCCGATGGCCGCGGATTCGGCGAGATCAAGGTAAAATTGATCAGACGCCTTATATTCCTCCATGGCCTTCGCCGCCCGGCTCTCAACGAGCTTCGCCGCCCGGCCCTCAACTTGCTGCGCCGCTTCTAGGGCCGCCCGAGCTTCTTTCTTCATGGAGTCCCTCGACTTCTTCATATCATTATAGAGGTTGTTCGTCTCCTCCATCTTGGCTTGGATAGCTCGGTTGGACTCGTTGAGAAGCCGATGAGACTCCTTAAGCTTCGAGATTGTCATCCCTTCGGCGACCAGTCTCGAGTCCAGCAGGGACGCCTTCTCCTCCGCCTGTTACAACTGAAGGCGAAGCTCTTCCTCCCGCGAAGAGGATTCGCCCGCCCTCTTCATCGCCGGGGCTATTTTCTCAGACTCCATGGCGATGAGCGTAGTGATGAAGGAACTGAGGAAAACAACGAGCGTGTTATAAAGCTAAAACCGAGAAAATAAAACTTAAAGGAATTTCTCAAAGAAAACTAAGAATACCGACCTGAACCGCCTCCTACGCTATGGCGGCTGCCTGGGCCTTCACAGTGCCCCAGGGGATCTTGTTCCCGGCTGCCTTCTCCATGTCCGCCAGCAATCCGTCGGCTATAGAAAGCCCCGAGGGCACCTCAATGCAGAAATCGCCCTACTGCACTTAGACCCCGGTAGGGGGTGTCCGAGAGATCACCCACTTCTTTCTCTTGAGGGGGACCTCCTCGGCGTTAGGAGACCCCTCCTCCCTCGCCTGGGGCACCGGGTCCCGCACGTGATTCTGACCCCCCACCCACGGTGCTCCTCCGGGACTAGGGGTGCAGCGGAAGGCTTGGCCGGAGGAGCCTTCCTCAAGGCCGCGCTTGGACTAGGGCGAGACGAGTTTGCGCCACCGGTCTTTTTTCCTTGGGCCATGGCGGCCATAATCTTTGATTGGTCCATGGGCTCTGCAAAAAAGAACACACATGAGAAAAAGATCAGCGAAGTCGAAACGACAAATGAAATTTAACAAAGCCTAAACAGACCGTCAGAAACCCTAACTTACCCAAAAAACGCACAGGACTGAGTCCAATCCAGCTCAGTACCTGCTCGAAAAGCAGGACATCCACCCACTGGATCGGTTCCCACTGGGACACCACTATCTCCTCGAGGGAGATCGACTGCTTCGCCTTCGGGCATTCGGCTCTGTGCCACTGTATGGGCATAAACCAATCCTCACCCTCTGGTGGCCCGACGAATACGTACTTCTCCTTCCATTCATGGATGGAAGAAGGGACGACCACTACCCCCGACCCACCCGCCCCACCCTTAAGTTTTTTAAACGAAAAGTATACCCAGCTCGGCTCCTCCTTACTTGTACCGGGGTGATTTTTGTAACAAAGGAAATACACGAGGAAGGTCAAACTGAAGGGGATTCGATCTAATTTCAACCGGACCAGAAACTCGAGGAGGATCCTCCACGAGTTCGGCGGTACCTGGTTCGGGGAAAGATTGAAGCAACGAAGTGCCGCACTAATCTCGGGTGAGAAGGCAGACGCATTCCTGCTCGGAATGCTTCCAGATACAGGGCAACCTCCTTACCCTGCACCTGATCTGCCTGCTCACCCTCCCTTACCAAATGAAGGGAATAATTAGAGGGAATATGGAATCGAGTCTGAATAACGGAAAGCTTGACCATGCGATTCAAGAAAGAGGGTGCATTACGGGTGTTCCCGATGCGCACCTTCAGAACCCTTGTTGTCGCTCTACGGCGAATGACAAGGGCATCCCTGACTCTCGGGGGTAAGCCTGACACAGAATACGCTGAAAAAGAAGAACCCTCTCGACTATCTGAAGCCGAGGAGGATGAAGACCCACTAGACACGGCCCCAGAAACTGAGGCCCTATCGCCCGACTCTATACCTACTACATCTATAAACACCTCGGAGGAAGGCATCTTACCTGATTCAAAGAAAGGGACTCGCCGAGGAAAATCCAATAGAAGATCCGATCTATGCGGAGGAGCTCCGAGCAATCTTCAAGCAACAAAAGAGAATTAAGTCAAAGTGTTGGCCCTAGGATGCCCCCCTCCTATTTATACACCCCCGAAGAGAGCATCCTACGGCCCAGATCGATTCCTGCCAAAACGAAGTGTTGCGCCTAAAACGCCCGTCGAGACTCCACGTGGTGGACGACCATTGGGGACGTCTCTTCATTGCAGGGGTTAGGGACAGCCTGTCGCGCCCGCCAACCGACATCAGACACATGGCCCGTAGCCCAACAAACGATCGAGTGAAACAACACCCCCTCTTTAAAGCGTAATCATTTCACCGATCCGCTGACGTCATCAGAGATACGCGCGAAAACTTAGGCACGCGATGAGACGCGACGTGGACTCAAAAATCGAAACGACGCAACTGCCAAACGCTATGTCATTTCCGGATGATCCACTACGAAAAATCCTCGGCACCAAGCCGAGCAGAAAAAGCCAATCAAACCACTCTCGACCCGACCCATAAATAGTTCGGAACGAGAGTGGGGGCTAATGATAATGCTCACAAGTGGGAATTCCCTAGATCACGACACGTGGCTGGTGATGTGTCCAAGGTGCTACGGAGCCGGAATAATCCTGATGCATCGGGGACATTCCTCGGCTTCTCGACTCATCTCCGAGCTCCTGACAGGCCGAGCTTCCTCGGCCTCCCGCTCGTCTCCGAGCTCCTGACAGACCGAGCTTCCTTGGCCTCCCGGATCATCTCCGAGCCTCCTGACAGGCCGAGCTTCCTTGGTTTCCTCGGTCAACCAAGAGCGTGGAGCCCGTACACCTCTGCTATGGCTCCACGTATCTCGCCGTAGCGAGATATCCTCTGCCCTACGGTCCACGTCCTACGCTAGCACGTCCCTCATTAATGAGCGTATCCCGCTATTAATGGATGGATCCCACCATCAACGTGGGCGTAACAAGGGGGCATAACTGACGGCAGGAATCTCTCACCGGCTCTCTCCATGCGACCCCCATATAAACCCCTCTTCTAGACGACTCAGGTAAGTGGAATTGATTCCAATACGCCGCTACTCTGCTTCTATTTCTCGGTACTAACTTGATCGTCGGAAGGTCCTATGGTGGTCACCCATCTCGGGACTTCCTTTGCAGGTAGCTCGGTGTCAACTCTAACCCATTAAGATTCACACTTAAAAACTCCCAAAAAAAATCTCAACCGCACAAGATCGCTCTCGCCCGATCAAAGGAGGACAACATCTGAGGGAGATCATGACCTCCATCACTTCTCCAACAATTCACCCACTGCGGTAGGTTCTTCATCCGGCAAGCTGTAGTACGACTTGTACTTACTACTTGAACTATTCGAAAGGAATGGAATATTTCTAATATTTTGAAGCAGGTCAAGTTGAGAGTATTTAAAGAACATAGTCATGCTGATGCCATTGCTGGAATAATCATGGACCGATAAATCGAGCGATGTATTAGAATATATTCGAGGGCAGGTGTTAGTCAAGAAATCGAGGTTTGAAACACCAAGGAATTGGATGTCGTAGCGAATACTGCTAACACTGTACTCTTTTCCGGAAATTTTGATTTCAAGAATGGAATTGTTGACGCATTCGAATCCAAATTTCGGGTGGCCGCAGTAGGCATGCATGCCAGGTTGGCGAAGAGGGTATGTGATGGAGGTCTGGATCTCCTTCAGATGTTATCTTTCGTTGATCTGTAGCGAGCGTTGATGGATGGTTGAGATTGGGTTTGAGGGTTGCCTCTTGAAGCATGTGGATCTCAATGGGCTTGATTCGGAATGAAGCCGAGCTACCCGCAAGGAAGTCCCGGGGTGGTTGTAGCACCGTGGACCCTCCGACGATCCATTTAGTCGAGGTATTTGGGTAGAGTAGTGGCATATTGGATAATAATTGCCTTACCTGAGTCGTCTGAGAGGGGGTTTATATAGTGGCAGCCATGGGCTGGCGGGCATGAGATTTACGCCGGCCGTTACGCCCTTGGAGCCGCGTCTGTGTGAATGGCGAGATCCTCCATTAATAGCGAGATACGCCGTTAATAGGGGAATACAATGGCGTGGGACGCAGGATCGTGGGGCGGTGGATATCTCGCGTATGGCGAGATTCACGGGGCCATGTCCGGGACGCTGATGATTTACGCTCTGGGTCGGTCGATGAGACTGAAGAAGCTGAGCTTGGCGGGAGGCGACCGGAAGGCCGAGTAAGCTTAGTTCTATGATAGCTCGGGGGCGAGCTACGGGGGCTGAGGAAGCTCAGCGTGCAGGAGGGCTCGGAGGCGAGCCAATGGTTATTTTGAAGACGATCATAGGAGTGGTCTGGAAGGCCACTGAGGGTCGGGAAAATCCTCGGGAGGAAGGCCCGGGGAATGCCTTCAACGTACTGTTCTTACTCCTTTCTCGTAAGGCTTGGGATATGTCATCTGCCATGTGTCGTGATCTGGGGAGTTCTCAGTATTGAGCATCATCATTAGCCCCCACTCTCGTCCCGACTTATTTATGGGTCGGGTCGAGAGTGGTCTGATCGGTCACCCGGGCTAAATTCTTATTTGATGACATCGTCGGTAAGGATTCCTGGGAAGTTAGTCGTATTTTTTGATGATGTCAGCGGACCAGAGAAGAGATTGTGCATTAAAGGGGAAGCGCCGACTCGATCGTACGTTCGTTGAGGCGCCAGGCCACGCGTCCGGCGCTGGTTGGCTGACGTGACGGGTTGCCGGTGTCCTTGGCGCTTGAAGGGACGCGTCTAATGCTCTTGAGACACGTGGAAAGTTGGTGGCCGTCGGACGCGAAGCGTCTGTTTTGGCGGGAATCGATTGGCGCCGTTGGATGTGCTTGCCGAATGCTATAAATAGAGGTGGGACCCCCCAAGTTCCACACTTCGCTATAATTTCCTCATCGCTGTGTGTGTTAGCTCGGCGCTCTTCTCTTTAGGTCGGATTTCTTGCGTTCTTCCCTCGAACGTCTCCGTCCTCTGCTCAGGTTAGATGTCTTCCTCTGAGGGGTCTGTTGAGGTAGTAGAGGTAAAGTCTAGGGAGTCTTCTGCCGCTTCTTCCTCTGCTTCTTCATCATCCTCGTCCGAGTCGGAATCCCCCTAGGGACCTAGGGTTATTCCTGGCACCCGGGGTCACGCGGCGGGTACGGTCCCCAAAGCGTGTGTCAGGAGTATCCATGACGCGCCTTCCCTCCTGAGGCATGTGGACGAGCTCACAACGATTCAGGCTCGCTTCCACATTCCCCCTGGCTACTCGCTTCGCTTGGCCGGGGAGGGAGAGAGGGAAGACTAGGTACGAGGCAAGGAGATTGCCCAGTACTTGGAAGCCTTTTGGGCCGGAATGCGTTTGCCCTTCTCCCCCGAGGTGAGTGCGGCGCTGTGTTGCTTTCAATTAGCTCCGTGCCAGCTCGTGCTGAACTCATGGAGGATTCTGCTCGGGTTCCTGGTCCGGTTGAGACTGCAGGAGGTCCCTTTCAGCCTGAACCTTCTCCTTTCTTCCCTCTGCTACAAAAATCACCCCGGTACTCATAGGGACGAGCCTAGCTGGATATATGTTTCTTTTAGAAAACACAGAGGAAGGGCGGCCGGGTCGGGGGTCGTAGCAGTACCTTCTTCCATTCTTGAATGGAACGAGAAGTTCTTGTTTGTTGGGCCACCCGAGGATGAGGATTGGCCTATGCCTGTCAAGTAGCACAGGGCCAACTGCCCGCGGGTGAGGCGGTCGTTCGATCCCGATGCGATGGCTGTGTCGGAGTGGGAGCCCATCCATCAGGCCGATGTGTTGTTGTCCGAGCAGGCCCTCAGTTGGTCCGGGCTCAGTCCCACTCAGTTTTTGGGTATGTTAGGAGCTTAGGCGACTTGATAAGACTTGTGTATTCTTCCACTTTTTCTGGCATTGCTAACCCCCTTTGTATTTTCTCTTCTTAGCAGAACAGATGGACCGATCTAAATTCCGGGCTTCCCTGGCTGCGAAGAAAGGGAGGAAAGCCGGAGGTGCCGGCCTATCATGCCCCGCGGCGAGCCCGGCCCCATTGACGGCCGCTTCAGCTCGGCATTTGACTACTCCCTGGACTTAGGAGACCAGCCCCGGGGAGAGCCGTAAGCATGCTCGGGAGCAGGAACCCCGGGTTGTGGATGTGGCGGATGGGGCCGACCCTGCCGTGGACCCCTTCAAGCGGCGCAAGAGGATGGTGTTCCGAGTCCCGTCTTCCCCGATCTTTGTGTAGGAGGGGGTCTTCACTACAAGGTGCCCTCGGGGCTTTCCGTCGCCGATATCTTGCTCTTCGAGATGGAGCGGTCGGCTGGGAGCAGAATCCCCTGGAGGACCCTCAAGGCCCAAATCGCGACCATAGCTCAGGAGGTCGTGCAGGTTAGTGTCCACCTACCATTCGGGTTTTCATTAAGCCTTTTTGTTTGCAGGATCCTATACCTTTTTAACCCCTCCTTTGTTTTCCTCAAGTCCTCCAGCACTGTGCCCTCGTCGCCAACATGGAGCATGGGGAAATCGCCCCGGTGCTGCAGCTGGAAGGCGCTTCTTCCTCGCGGGAGGAGAGCCGGAGCCAGGAGCTGCTGTAGGGTTACTAGGCACTGTCACAAGGGTCAATAAGGAATTAACCATGCTGAATTTAAATTTTCCAAGTGCCGAACAACCTAAAGCGAGGATCTTTGCTAGATAATTAGGGTTGACAAAGCATGTAAACATCTTTACATCTAAGAGAAAGGGATTACAAGCTTTGTAGTCCGTTCCTTTGCTTCATAAGCTCCGAGTAGTAGTCCTTTCGTCACGATCCATGAAATTCCAGATTCTAGAGAGGCTCCACAAGCCGAATGATCCATGCTTGCTTGAAGTCTTCCTTTTCGAAGATGATCTACCTTGAAGAATCTTTAACCCAAACTTACACTTCACTAAACAACTTATTAGAGAAATGAACACCCTAATCTAAGTGGCTAGAATAGATGAGGATGATGAATTAGGAATTCAGCTCTCTTTTATTTTCAATTTCTCATTTTAATTCATCACTTTACAAAAAGCTAGCAAGCTTTTCAAGGAGGAAGAAGAAGAAGAAGTCTTTTGTGATGAATAATGAAATTGTTTCTTTGGTTACAATTGCAACCCTTTATTAAGAAAGAAAGGTTTAACCATTGTAGAGAATTAACTAGGGTAAAGGGTTTGGGTTGGGTTAACAAATATCTCCACAAAACATCTCCACAAAATATCTATGCTTAAACAAAAATAAAGCTTCTAGAAACTTCATGAAAAAGCTAACCCAAATCAAACCCTAACCATGTTTAATCTCCATAAATCATGTTGCATTTGTAATCATAACTTGTTACAATATTATATATCACATATATAATATATGTTAAGATAAAGTGAAACCAAATAGCATACTATCATGTCGAGCAAGAAAGTCCTCTCTATATATATCCAAGCATCCACTATAATATACATCATATGTACAATAATGGCCTCTAGGGCATATACATAACTAACAATCTCCCACTTACACTAAGGCTAGCTGTTGTAGTATTTCATACCCAGCATCCTGAAGAGTCTCTCAAATTGTATCTGGGGTATGGCCTTCGTGAGTGGATCCGCAGTGTTGTCCTTCGTATCAACTCTCCTAACCTCGATCTCCCGGCGATCAACTATCTCCCGGATCAGGTGATACCGCCTCAGAATATGTCTGGACTTCTGATGGGACCTGGGTTCCTTGGCTAAAGCCACAGCTCCATTGTTATCACAATACAAAGATATTGGATGCTCAATGGACGGAACCACACCAAGTTCAGTGATGAACTTCTTCATCCAGACAACCTCTTTGGCAGCGATGTATTCAGCCTCCATCATCGAGTCTGTAACGGTTTCCTATTTGGAACTCTTCCAATACACCGCCCCTCCATTGAGAGTAAAGACAAATCCCGAGTGCGACTTAGAGTCGTCCTTATCACTTTGGAAGCTTGAATCGGTAAAGGACTCCACCTGGAGTTCACTGTTACCATACACCAAGAACATCTCCTTAGTTCTTCTCAAGTACTTGAGAATGTTCTTCACAGCTATCCAGTGACTCTCTCCAGGATCTGCTTGATACCGACCCACTACACTTAGTGAGTATGCTAAATCGGGTCTGGTACATAGCATCGCATACATGATAGAGCCTACTGTTGAAGCATAGGGTATCCCTTGCATACGAGCTCTCTCCAAATCAGTCTTGGGAGACATCTCTTTGGAGAGAGTGAGTCCAGAGATCGTAGGTTGGTTCCCACGCTTGGATTCTTCCATACTAAACCTCTTTAGTATGGTGTCAATGTACCTGGATTGGGACAATCCCAGTATCCGTTTAGATCTATCTCTATAGATCATAATTCCCAGTATGCAGGAGGCATCACCAAGATCTTTCATTGGGAATCTTTGTGATAAGAAGAGCTTGACCGATTGCAGCATAAGAACATCATTTCCTATCAAGAGTATGTCATCCACGTACAATACGAGGAAGACGACCTTACTCTCTGCAACCTTCTTGTAAATACAAGGTTCATCTACGTTCTTGATGAAGTCAAACTGTTTGACTACAACATCAAAACAGATGTTCCAACTTCGCGATGCTTACTTTAACCCGTAGATGGATTTAAGCAGCTTGCACACCTTTCCGCTGCTCCCACTGTCTACGAAGCCCTCTGGCTGAGTCATGTACACGCTCTCTTCTAAATCACCATTTAGAAAGGCGGTCTTAACATCCATCTGCCAGATTTCGTAGTCATGGTATGCAGCAATGGCAAGTAGGATCCGGATGGACTTAAGCATAGCCACTGGAGAAAAGGTTTCGTCATAATCCACACCTGGGCATTGACGAAAACCCTTTGCAACAAGTCCAGCTTTGAAAGTCTCAACTTTTCCATCTACACCAAATTTCTTCTTAAAGATCCACTTGCTCCCAATGGGTTTTACCCCTTCAGGAGCAACTTCCAAAGTCCATACTTTGTTGGTGTACATGGATTCCATCTCAGATCGCATTGCATCCAGCCAGTTCACAGAGTCCCCACTCGTGATGGTCTGCTCGAAACTAGTCGGGTCATCATCTTCCATGATGCAATCCTCGCTCCCACCATCAACGAGAAAACCGTAGTATCTCTCAGGTGGATGAGAAACCCTACTAGATCGGCGAAGAGGCTGGGGTTCGTCAGGAACTACTGAATCTTCTGGTTCCATCAAATCTTCTGTTGTAGTTTGTTCTGCTGGAACTTCTTCCAGTTCTACCTTAGAGCCACTAATCTCTTTTGCAAGAAATTCCTTTTCTAAAAAGGTGGCGTGTTGAGCAACAAATACTATTTGTTTCTCACTGTGGTAGAAGATATACCCTCGCGAATGCTTGGGATATCCAACAAACTTACATAAAACAGACCATGCCTTGAGTTTGTCCGGTTTTTGTCTTTTGACATAGGCCGGGCAACCCCATATCTTAACAAAATATGGTCTCTTCCCTTCCCATATCTCATATGGGGTGGTAGGCACAGATTTGGTAGGAACTTTATTCAGTAGGTATGCAACTGTCTCCAGTGCATATCCCCAGAAGGAAATAGGCAACTCAGCATTGCTCATCATAGAGCGCACCATATCTAATAGGGTGCGATTCCTCCGCTCCGATACACTGTTGTGTTGTGGTGTATAAAGAGGTGTAAGCTGAGAGAGAGTCCCATTCTCTTTTAGATAGTCTAGGAACTCATTGTTTAAGTATTCTCCTCCTCGATCAGATCGAAAGATCTTAATACTTTTTCCCGTTTGGTTCTCTACTTCATGCTTATATTCCCTGAATTTCTCAAAAGCTTCAGACTTGTGTTTCATCAGGAACACATGTCCGTATCTTGAAAGATCGTCAGTGAATGTAACGAAGTAGGAAGAACCGTTCCTGGCATGTGTAGACATGGGACCACATACATCACTATGTATCAGCCCCAAGAGTTCTGTAACTCTTACTCCATGTCCACTAAATGGAGTTTTGGTTATTTTGCCTTTGAGACATGACTGGCAAGTGTCATAAGATGATAATTCGAACGGATTCAAATATCTATCCTTATGCAATTTAGCTAGCCGTGTCGCATTGATATGACCTAGTCTACAATGCCACAAGAAGCATTCGTTCATTTATGAACTTTTTCTCTTGTTTGTGTTCTGTACATTAAGAATTGTAGTGTGATTTAGAACGTACACGCTATTATTTAACGATCCTGATCCTATCAACTTTTGATTCAGGAATATGTTCATAACATTATCCTGTATTACAAAATTATATCCTTCTTTATTCAATAAAGAAACTGATATAATATTGCATATCAGGGTCGGAATGAAATAGCATTCGTTCAGAATCAATGTATTGCCTTTTGGTAACACTAGGTGATATTCGCCAATAGCCTTAGCTGCAACATTTGCACCATTCCCTACTGTTACGGAATGATCACCCATTCCCAGTTCTCTACCTTTACGTAGCCCATGTAACATATTACATATGTGGGATCCCGATTCAGTATCTAATACCCAGGATGTAGAGTGAACTGAGAAACAGTTCTCGATGACTAACACACCCGAAGAAGATGCATCAGCATACTTGTTTTTCGTTTGGGCGGCGTGAGAATCCAGATATTCTCCTTTTTCCTGCTCAGTCTTATAACATTTATAAGAAAGAACGGGACCAACGTTCCCCTGCTCAGTATAATAAGCGGGTTCAGTCAATACATCCATATTATTATCTTGATTAAGGCCTGACATGGTCGCTACCTGGAGAAAGAGAGAAGAAAACACTTTAGCGTATGCTCTTGCAGGATTAGATTGGTTATTATCATATCTAATCAGGATGTCTCCCACTGTTTTAATCAAATCTTCCTTCAAACCCTAAAAGGAAAGACTAGTCGGGATTAATTACACCTTACAAGTTCGCCAATCTTTCAGCCAGATCAGTGTTGGTACTTTGAGGGAGGTTCCCCGTTCTTTCGCACGGACCTAATTAAAATAAACCTCGTTTTCCCAGAGGTATAACCCAGTTAACACCTTTCTAGACACCTACTTGATCGGCTAATTGTCCTGTGTAAAATTCTCTCAGGAGTAACTCTTACTATCAGTGGGTATCGAGATCCAACTATCTCATAGAAGGTATGCAATCTCATTGCAAATTTCAACACTTGAAATTCCCGATAATATTTTTCCCCAAGCATCCCATGACCATGACGGAGGTCAACAAATCATAGGGTGCTAGTCAAGTTCAACCCGTCATTTCTTGATTGAATCAAACCAACCCATACGACCCTTGACGGAGGTCAACAAGCCCGCATGACTACCCTAATCCAATCTCCATCATATGCATAAACAGATAAATATTAGTTAGCTACCGCACACTACGCCTTGACGGAGGTCAACAAACTAAGCACGAATACTAAGTAGGACTTATCTGAAATGACGGAGGGCTACGACAGGTTTTTCTGAAAACCTATTCCGTAATGAACTTGATATCGTAGAAGAAACAAGTGATTTTGAAAAGGAGTGTTTTTGAGGCATTTCTAGTTTCGCTAAAGAGGTCACTCCCGGTGAAGGGATCTCGGCTCTTTCCTCATTGAATAAGGTGCATGGTATATCATATATACCGCTGTGCAAAGCAAGAACTATAGAAGCAATCAAAAACTAAACCGTGAGTTTGTAGCATCTGCCAGTTTTTCTAAAGAGGTCACTCCCGGTGAAGGGATATCGGCTCTTTCCTCATCGAATAAGGTGCAGGGTATATCATATATACCGCTGTGCAAAACAAGACTGTAGCTACCTTTTTTTATAAAGTTTTGATTTTACAACATCTTTTAGGTTTCTTTTCTTTTATTAATCTCATTAATAAATCCCATCAGTTAATGCTTCCTAAGCATTACAGAAGAAACGAAAGCAGTAATATTTATATATCATCATATATATTGTATAAGCATTCGTCTCAAGCAGTAATATGATCTCATCACAGAACATTACAGCAGAAGATAACATATGAAATATTGGATATATTAGGACGTCCGTGTTTTATTTCGAGCCTGTATAAAACACGGATTTCACGGTCGCGATGAATAGCCAAACCCACATCTCTAGACTCCTACGAGAGCGGCAAGCAACACTGCCAATTCTAGGGTTAAGAGACCCGGTCTCGACTCCTCGGGATGGCCTCCCACTGGACCCTAGAACCCGGTTACTTATGCTCCCCTCTTCGGGTCTACCTAATGCGGAAAAGTAAATAATATACAATGGTGATATCAACCTCAACCCGGAAGTGTCCCAATAAAAGAATATTACATACAACGAATTTTACATGAATGAAAATAAAACCCCCATCTCACATAAAACCCCCGGCTATTCAGAACACGACGATCCAATATAACATATCACAGCAATACATAATATCTCATATCATCAACGTAAGCAAGTATGCGTATCCCGATTGCTGTTGATGTATAGCAACAAAGCCGGGGATACATCACATACTACGCTTACGGTCACAGAAAAGAAAGTGTAAAACTACAACATTTGGAATCTACAATCACTTTAGATATCTTAGATCCGAAATATCACATACTTCGCATTTCATGCCAAACTATATGAATTCCACTTATTGTATCACATTCCAGATAAATAGACAATGTTAAACTTTCCGATCGAATAATCAAACACCCAAGAATTCCCAAATAGCTCAACACTTGAGCGGAGTTCAAAAATCCCAGAACATGTTACAGCCCCAATGAACCAGTCGTAGAAGGGTCAAACTAATGCCTCACATGTGGCAACGCTAAACTACCACAAACCCTAGGGTTCAGTGGCAGTTTTGACGGTCACATAATCGAGTTAAGGTTACGTTCTTCTAGAGGGTCCACATGTACGCTAGTATGATTTCCTGAAAGTTTTAAACAGAGGAAAAAATCCAACACTTGAAAGTTTTCCGTCATGAAAAAATGAGTTATTGATATCCGTTCGAATCTTTTAACACGTTCTAAATTACCCGAAAAACTAAACGATGTTAAACTTTCCGATCGAATCAACGAATTCCAAAGATCTTCAGAAAACTCAATACTTGAGTAATATTAAAAATTCCCAGAAGCATGTAGTAATACCTACGAATATTACCTTGAAACATCTATCCCTAATACCCAAGTACGGCCGCGGAACCGCCGCGCAAAACATGGTATTGCCGCGGTTCCGTGGCGACTTGAGAGAATTAGGAGTTCGTATTTCACAGTAATCCTTAGAATTCCCTGCTTAATTTTCTGAGTATTTTTAATACGGAAAAAACCAACATTTTAGAAAATTTCCAGAGAGGGGGTCAAATTTGATGTTTCGGGATTCGATCGGACTTTTAACTTCGTCTACACGTCGCCTAATGCTTTAGCTATGCTCTGATACAACTATAGGGTTACTAGGCACTGTCACAAGGGTTTATAAGGCATCAACCATGCTGAATTTAAATTTTCCAAGTGCCGAACAACCTAAAGCGAGGATCTTTGCTAGATAATTAGGGTTAACAAAGCATGTAAACATCTTTACATCTAAGAGAAAGGGATTACAACCTTTGTAGTCCGTTCCTTCGCTTCAGAAGCTCCGAGTAGTAGTCCCTTCGTCGTGATCCATGAACTTCCGGACTTTAGAGAGGCTCCACAAGCTGAATGATCCATGCTTGCTTAAAGTCTTCCTTTTCGAAGATGATCTACCTTGAAGAATCTTTAACCCAAGGTTACACTTCACTAAACAACTTATTAGAGAAGTAAACACTCTAATCTAAGTGGCTAGAATGTATGAGGATGATGAAGTAGGAATTTAGCTCTCTTTTATTTTAAATTTCTCATTTTAATTCATCACTTTACAAAAAGCTAGCAAGCTTTCCAAGGAGGAAGAAGAAGAAGAAGTCTTTTATGATGAATAATGAAATTGTTGCTTTGGTTACAATTGCATCCCTTGGTTAAGAAAGAAAGGTTTAACCATTGTAGAGAATTAACTAGGGTAAAGGGTTTGGGTTGGGTTAACAAATATCTCCACAAAATATCAACACAAAATATCTATACTTAAAACAAAAATAAAGCTTCTAGAAGCTTCATGAAAAAGCTAACCCAAATCAAACCCTAACCATGTTTAATCTCCACAAATCATGTTGCATTTGTAATCATAACTTGTTACAATATTATATATCACATGTATAATATATATTTGTAACAAAAGAAAATAATACAATTAATATATATCGCATATATATCAATGTATTATCCGGTGAGAAAATGAATCAATAAAGTAAGCTTATATTAGATAATGTAATATAATATATCACATATATAATTATACATTAAATCATCGAATCAACACTTGATCCGACAATTCGGCTATATCGCATATAACCGACTAATATAACATGTACCGATTTATCGAATCAACACTTGGTCCGATGACCCGGCTATATCACATATACCCGGCCGATATCATATATCGCGAGAATAGAATACGGTATCTCATATCATATTATCCTCGGTCCTGCACATATCACATATGTGCTCCTACTCCGTTTTGCCTGAGCCAAGAAAACTCTGTGTAGGACTCTAAAGAATCGTCAATACGCCGGCAGTGGGTGATGATCATATCAAACACCCACAAGCTGCAAGCGGTCAGCTAAACGTAACAGCCACACAGGTATTGAGCGATAAGAAGATCAACAAGCAAGCCTGTACATTCTCCTGTGAATCCAATCAGTAACACTACCGTACAGTCCGGTCTCTTTGTCTGATATGTTGCATATCTAGTTTATGGGTGGTAAACGTCAGACCCCAGTAACCGATAAGTCGTGTCGATGTGAGGCTCATAACAGGTCGAGAACCTACTGATAACACTTACCAGTAGCACTCTATATCAGCCCTGGCCAGGGACTTCCAGTTATAGCCAATCGAAGACAGCACAACATCAACTCCCTATACCGGGAGAGACGAAACCCCTCCTATCGCTCATTGCCTCCATGTGATTCGGGACTGTACCCAAAAGCCACCGTTTTGCAGGCCCTCTTGGACGTGGTAAGGTGGAAATCAAAGCACGGTAGGAATCACATAAGACTCTATGACGATCTCGGGTCTACAGACTAATCTGTACCAGTGTCATCAGAGAACTGCCATCTGACGTGAGGTATAATACCATCTGGGAGTTCTCGGCGAGTCCGTTCAGTGTACCCAGTCTCCACTGATCACCCGTACACCATCTTTGATGTCAAACACCGATGGATATGGGATCATCCATCGCCCATCATATGGGTCAAGATGCATATGCGCTAGTCTAATCTGGTGTATCGATGCATTGTCTCGATACACCCTCGACTAGGAACAATTATAGGATGTACTCGTTGACTACCCTGGTCCCACTAGTATGATCTCATCATAGTCCCAGTAGTCGAGTACATATCCTAAGGGTTTTATCAACATGTAAGAGCAAGACAGTAAACTAATATAAGTCAACATGTTAAGATAAAGTGAAACCAAATAGCATACTATCATGTCGAGCAAGAAAGTCCTCTCTATATATATCCAAGCATCCACTATAATATACATCATATGTACAATAATGGCCTCTAGGGCATATATATAACTAACAGCAGCGTCGGGCGAGGGTTAGGATCACCGCCCTCGAAAACCGGGCGGCTGCCGAGGAGACAGTGCACCAACTGCCGGGATTCCATCTGTGTTTTGATGGAGTCCAACAAAGCTGTTGAGGCCAAGTGGGAGGATGTCACGGTGCTCGCCGTCACTCTGAAGAAGACACGGGACACCCTCAAGAGGGAGAACGAGGCGTTGAAGGAAGGGATGAGGCGCGCCAACCTACGGGCTGCGAAGGAGGTGGAGAGCTACAAGACATCGGATCAATTCTACGCTGACCTCGCTGAAGCCTCGGCCCTCGTCTGGCATGATGCCCTCGACGCCATCAAGGCGCTGATGCCGAAGTTTCCCGACGCTAAGCTTCAGCTCGAGTACCAGCTCGAGGGTGAGGTGCAGGGGGATGCCACCGGAAGCGTCGCCCAGGGGAAGGCCCCTGGTGGGGGCGTTGGGGAGAAGGAGATCACCCCAAGCCGCCACCCAGTGTCGAAGCTCCTGCGGTGGGCTCCGACCCTCAAGCCGCCACCCCAGCTCCCGAGGTGGCCGCGGAGCACGTCGAGGTTCTTCCCGGCCCTGAGGCCTGAGTCTCCCTGCCCACTTTCTTGTATATATTTTTTGTTTTCGTCTTGGAATTTTGTAAGCCTTCGGGCAATTTTGTAAGGCTGAAGAGCCCACAATACCGTTGTAAAACTCCCGAGTTGTAAATAAAGCCTTTTTGCAAAATTTTTGTGGCAACGTTTCCATTCGCTACAATGTCGACATTTTTCTCGCCTGATGAACGCAAAGTCAGTGGCCAGTCCTTTAGTTGGCGATCGCTCGTCGTGTTAAATCCGATTGTTTTTCAAGTGTGCAAAGGCCGGTGTAAGGTCAGCGTCCTTGTGGCCCCGAAGTCGAGGTGGCGATCGCTCGTTGAAGATACGTCGGTTGGTACCTCTGAGTAGATAGGTATAGACTTGCTCACTCCTCCGAGTTGGAACGGCGGCCACCTTTCTTAAGGTTGTCGGCGTCGCCGAGGTTGAGGACTTTTTGATCCTTAGTACAGATGGGTAGGGAGTACCCACTAAGGATAGACCGAGCAGGGAAGCTGCTCGGTGGCCTCTTGACGAGGGCTACGATCCTTGGCATCGGTGGATAGTGGACTACCAGCCATGGATGGACCGAGCAGGGCCGCTGCTCGGTGGCTTCTTAGGGAGGGCTTAGATCCTTAGTGTAGATGGGTAAGAAGTTACCCACTAAGGATTGACCGAGTAGTGAAGCTGCTCGACGGCCTCTTGGTGAGGGCTTCGATCCTTGGCGTCGGTAGGTAGTAGACTACCAGCCAAGGATGGACCGAGAAGGGTAGCTGCTCGGTGGCCTCTTGGCGAGGGCTTAGATCCTTAGTGTAGATGGGTAAGAAGTTACCCACTAAGAATTGACGGAGCAGTGAAGCTGCTCGGCGGCCTCTTGGTGAGGGCTTCGATCCTTGGCGTCGGTGGGTAGTAGAGTACTAGCCAAGGATGGATCGAGCAGGGAAGCTGCTCGGTGGTCTCTTGGTGAGGGCTTTGATCCTTAGCGTCGGTGGGTAGTAGACTACCAGCCATGGATGGACCGAGCAGGTCAGCTGCTCGGTGGCCTCTTGGCGAGGGCTTAGATCCTTAGTGTAGATGGGTAAGAAGATACCCATTAAGGATGGACCGAGCAGGGAAGCTACTCGGTGGCCTCTTGACGAGGGCTTCGATCCTTGGCGTCGGTGGGTAGTGAACTGCCGGCCATGGATGGACCGAGTAGGGCAGCTGCTCGGTGGCCTCTTGACGAGGGTTTCGATCCTTGGTGTCGGTGGGTAGTGAACTGCCAGCCATGGATGGATCGAGCAGGGCAGCTACTCGGTGGCCTCTTGACGAAGGCTTAGATCCTTGGCGTCGGTGGGTAGTGAACTACCAGCCAAGGATGGACCGAGAAGGGCAGCTGCTTAGTGGCATCTTGACGAGGGCTTCGATCCTTAGCATCGGTGGGTAGTGAACTACCAGCCAAGGATGGACCAAGCAGGGTAGATGTTCGGTTTTGCAAGGCGTTGCCTGACCTTCCTGGGTGTGTGAATATCTGGAAGAGTGACCGTCGCGGGCGACACGTGGCAGAAACGCATAGGTGAGGCGAGGCATTCCAAGATCCGTATCGTTCCGACTTCGATTCGCCCGGAAATACGGGATGACCGCCACGTGGCGGTATGGCATTTGAAGAATTGAGCGAATCCTAGGATTCACGCCTGTTTCCGCCAAAATTTTGGCTCACAACCTGCTCCCTTGTAAAAAAATAATAATAAAATAAAAAATGAAGGGAAAAACTCCACATGTAAAGAATGTAACAAATGCCTCAAAACCAAGAGTTAAAACATTGTGAAGCAACGCTTCAGATGCAGCGCCAAGTGCGCTGCGCCCTAAATAGCACACCACGTGCAAAGCACGTATGCGATAGCGCTAGGTGCGCTACGCTCCAAGCAGCGCACCACGTGTCATACACGGGTGCGCTGCCTTTTAAGCAGCGCACCACGTGCAAAGCACGGGTGCGCCAGCGCTGGAACCTAAAAGCTCCCCAACCGTTAGATCAAAGATCTAATAATAATGATAAATCATTAATTAATCAGAATTAAATTCTGTTAAGGAAAAATTCCTCAAAATCTTTCCAAATAACAAGATTGTGCTCTGTAAATCAGAGCACCGTTGGATCAATGATCCAATAGTAAATAAAAATTACCAAAAGACAGAATAAATTCTGTATGGAAAGATTTATCAATCTTGTTAAAAACAAGAAGTTTGCCTTTTGTAAATCGGAAGCCCTTGGATCAAAGATCCAACGATGGGAAATTCCCCAAATCAATTAGAGAAAAGATCTCCTTAACTGATTGAATAAACCAGCTTGCCCTATAAAAAGGCCCCTAGACTTCAAGTCTCAAAATAACAAAAAAAATAGAGAGAGAAGCCTCCTCAAAAAACTTTGAGAAATTCAAAGAAGAAGAGCCAAGCACTCAGTGAAAGAAGATTTTTTTTCAAGGTAAAAAGAATGGTGATGAACATAGAGATGAAATCATCTCGTAATTAATTTGAAAAGAAAGATTCACTTCTTTAAAAGATCATAGATTTACAAAGACGAAAAGTCTTTTACAAAGAGATCAAAAGACCTCATCATAAAATGAAAGAAGAATTTATTTCTTCCTCACAGATCATAGATCTATAAAGGCAAAGCCTTTCATCAACATAAGAGATTGAAGAAACTTTTTGCTCTTAGAATCTTGAGACAAAGTCTCTTTTTGGATCATAAAATTGATCGTATGCGCCTTTGCGCTCTGGAACTGCGCTTTGTGCTCTTGAACTGTGCTTCTACGCTCTTAGACTGGCGCTCAGCGCCGAGCGCGACACGTGTCGCTTTGCACTCTTGAAATAGCGCACTGCGCTCATGGGCTGGCGCTCAGCGCCAGACGCACCACGTGTCAATAACGTGTGTGCCACTAAAGTACTAGCGCAATGCGCTCATAAACTGGCGCAATGTGCCCATCATCTGGCGCTTAGCACCAAGCGCGACACGTGTCCTTCACGTGTGTTCTACTTGGGAGAAGCGCACTGCGCTCTTTGACTGGTGCAAAGCGCCGAGCGCGCTACGTGTCGCGCTGACAGAACATAATATGTTCTTTAATAAGCCCAGAGCTATGATGAATGTTCAGCATTCAATAAAAGACAAAACATCATCAAGATATAAATCAATGCTCGACATTGTTAAAAGGGCTAAGCCCAAATAAAAGCTCAACAGCCCAAAATGAATGTTAAAACATTTTAACTTGATTTGACTTAGCCCAAGATTGGCCATAAGTCCTCAAATGCAGATTAACTGAGCCCATATGCTCATAAATCTTTTAACAGATCTTAGCCCAAATTAGACTACAGATCTTTCAACCAAAATTGGTTCAAGGGTACATCTCTGAGCCCCTCTGATATATGTCGTTGTAATCCTTCAACGTCTTCAGAGAGGCGACGGGTCCCGACAACCATATATTTCATAGACTATGACGTCTTTAAACTAGACCGTGGGGTCCTTAAACCCATGGACTATGATGTCCTTAACCTTGACTGTGAGGTCTTTAAACTCACGGACTATGATGTCCTTAACCTTGACTGTGAGGTCTTTAAACTCATGGACTATGATGTCCTTAACCTTGGACCGAGATGTCCTTAAACTAACATTGGACCATCATGTTCTTAAACTGGTAATCGACCGCAATGTCCCTAAACTAAGCAATAGAGCTCAAATGCTCTCTTGTTGGATCTAAATGATCCCGTTAAGTTGATCTTAGCCTAAAATTGGACTAACGTATCCTTAACAAACATTTAAGTTGATCTTAGTCTCAAATGAGGCTAATGTATCCTTAAACCCAACCCCCAAATCCAAATCTAAGAAGATACGGATTTGGACTAATCCATGCCCTACGGGCGACAACATAAATTAGTCTCTGTATACAATCCACGGGCAACCAAAAACAAAACAAACACACACGACACGAAGTGAACATCTGGAGAAGGAGAAAGTTGTTACCGCGATGCGGTAGCGTAATTAACTGCAGGGGCTTGCGTCTGCAGGGAAGAGCCTCCCCACAATAAAAAACCCCTTAAATAAGGGGGAATCTGACGGAGTCTGCTATATCGGCCGCATCCGTTTAAACCTCCGATATACGGTGTCATAAATCAACTTGGCATCTTCGAAGAAGTGGACGGATAGCACCAATTAGTATCTGCCCCGAAATTCAGGCGAGACGGACCTACCCGGTCACGTTTCCGCGTTTCGGCGGGGAACAGATTCTGGCACGCCTGACAGGACCTTTTCCTCTTTCCACTCCACACTTCGTGTGTCGGGTTCGCGAACGAATCGCGGTTTGCTATGGTTTCCTGTGGATTCGAGGTACTAAGATTTGGTGTCTTGCTCCGTGCAGAAAACAGAAGATCAATGGCTTTAACCTGCACTAACTGCAACTGCAACTCTCGCTCCGTCCCGTCCGGAGGAGTAACTTACGGGCCCCAAGCGGCCTCCATCTTCGCTATGCCGGTGGACCAAGTGACTTAGGCCACCACTGGGCTATTCTTCGGGACCATGCTCCCACCCATGAACTTCAATGCCCCGCTTCCGTTGCAGGAAGCCCCAAAGAAGTCGGTCTTTGATCGGCTTACCACTACTGCGGCCCCTCTCAATGGGTCGTCCAGCTCCAATGCCTCAGTCTTTAACAGACCGGGCCAAAGCTTAGGGGGGCCATGAAGAAGCCCATGATACCAGAAAGGGTTATCCTAAAAAGGATAGCCATCCCTGCTCCCGAAGTCATCAAAGCGGCTTCTCCTGCCAAAGGGTCGGTCTTCACAAGACTGATTGTTTCAGCGCCCGTTTCAGGCGAAATTGTCAAGGCGGCTTCACCTGCTCCGAAGTCTGCTTTCGATAGGCTGGTTATCCCCACTCAGCGGACATCAGTCTTCAATAGGCTGACGACAACAACTTCTGACCAACACAGGGGGCATGAGGAAGTCACCCCTATAGCTGAGACAATCCCAATGGCTCGATACGCTCGACGTCGCCACTGGCGCCGAGTAAGGAAGGCTGGGGGCAACTCCCCTTCTGGACTGACTCCGCCAGCTCCAACGGTGGAAATCGATGCTGCTGTTCCAATTGGGAACAGCTTTGAACCGCTAAGGAGGGTGCGCAAAAACTCTCCGACTGCCGTGCTGAAGAGATCTCCTCCATCTCTGGAGAATGCTACAAAGAAGAAGCCGGAGCAGCCCCCTCAGTGGCTGTCCTCTAAAATTTATAAAGTTTGGCGACAGGTCTAAGACTCGGTTATTGATCAAGACTATCTCCGCCGACAGGAAAAGATGAAGGTTCGGAGAGAAGAGGACCACCTTGTCAAGCCACAGAAGGCGACAACTACTTGGGTGCCCACTGCAACGGCCCCCTCAACTTTGACCGCCCACAAGAGGAGAAGGCCGGAGAAAATCCCTGAGTCTGCAACGAATCATAAGACCACTGAATCTAAATGCCCCAAGTCTGGGGGCATGGTGGTGCACACCATCTATATGGCATCCGGAAAAGAGGATAGCCGTATCTCCACAGGTCATCGACCGCTTACGCGATCTGTGACTAAGGCTCAGGAGCAACAATAACAAATGCCCTAAGAAATGCTAACAGCTATAGCCACACTTACGGGACCGAAAGAAAGCCCAGAGACATCCTCGGAGCAGCGCCGTGAGCAGGAAACTGATGCTGAATTCCTCCACAGAGTTCTTGAAAAGAAGGACAAAGAAACCTCGGAACAAGCGGCCAATATAAAACAAATGGCCCTTCTATTCAAAGACATGGTGGGCATGATGATCCAGCCGGACCCTTCAGCTGAAGACCCCCCAATTATCATTGAAGACGACAGAGGGGAGACATCGAACCCTCCTCCGGCTCTTTCAGCAACCAAGGAGGAGGCCATCTCCAAGGCCGCTCTGGACGATTACATTGCCCAGCAAATACAAGCTCACCAGGCGAATGAAGCGGCCGGCCAAATTGTTAAAACAGGGCGACCATATCCAGGATGGTATGACCAAATAAGGTACCTGCCGGGATATACGATCCCTAAATTCCATGTATATAAGGGGAAGGGAAATCCGCATCAGCATGTCGCCCAGTTCAGGGCTCTATGCGGTAACACCGGAGGTGATGATAAATTTCTGCTCCGCCAGTTCATCGGCAGCTTGGTGGAAACAGCCTTTGAATGGTATTCGGAGCTGCCCAACGACTCTGTCAAAATGTTTGCAGGGATGGAGTTACTGTTTACACAAAGATTTGCAAGCGCTAGCGAGCGCACCCCGATCACCGCATCGATCAACGCCAGGATAAATCTAGGCGAAACGTGGGTACAATACGCGATACGGTGGTGGAATTTATGGTCGAAATGCGAGCAGCGCATCGAAGAAGCTCCCGCGGTAGGCATGTTCGTGGATACTCTTGATCCGCAGGCGACCATCTCCCAGTTCATGATGTTTTTCAAACCAACCATTTTCCAGGCCTTGATTGACAAGCTGGCTCAAATGGACCAGATGGGCCACAGGCCTTCCTCTTCGAAGCAAGAGCCGCGAAACGAAAAGGGGAAGGGGAAAGCAACCTTCGTCGCCAACACTCAACAATAGCCGAGCAACTTAAAACCGGTTGTTCGCCAAAACAACGCGCGTCTATGCCCATCCCTCGAGGAGAGACTGGGACGTCCTTACTCGTTTCCCCAGGATAAAACGAGGAGACTGTTCGAGCTGGCAGTGCGCAACAGACTCATCAATCTGCCGGATCCAAAACGTCTGTTGCAGCCAGGCGATGTTAACAATCCTAATTACTGCCCTTACCACTAAGCAGTAAGCCATCCAATCAAAGATTGCTTCATCTTCAAAGGCTGGATTGAGGACCAATACCAATAAGGCAAGTTCGCATTATCCGAAAACTGGAAGGTGAACCCGCCATAACCTCACACCCCTAAAAAAGTGGACATGCCGGGGGCATCGTGCTCATTCATAATGGAAACTCTATGGGAGGTTGCTCTTTCAGCCAAGACGACAAGAATGCTGAAGGATCTTCACACATGCCCGACCATCAGGTGGAAAAGTCCGCTAAAGCCCGAGGTCATTGATGGGATGCTGAAACCATGCCCAACACCGAGAATTGATAGTAATAGGCAAAACACCCAGGCACAGCTGTCAAAGTCTTCGAAGAAGGAAAAGAAGACCAAAAAGCCCGTGAAGCTTGATGACAAGAGCACGGACCTGCAAAAATAGATTGACGCGCTAGAAGAATATAATCAGAAGGCATGGACCCCAATCACACTCCAAGAATTTCTCAGCCACGTCCTTGAGGACAGAGATGACGACAATGGAGAAGACTCGTCGGATGAACCTGAGGATTAGGTGGCAAGCTGCCATGTGATCTCTCATTCGTTGATAAACGGTGAAGAAGCTCCTGACGTAAAGAAATTGGGGGCAGATCTTGAGCCGAAACTTCTAGGGCCATCAGACGAAATGATTGATGCATTCCTGAACAAAGTTCTTCTGAAAAGCAAAGCTGATCGAGAGCGCGAAATGGCCATATTTGAAAAATCCAGTCGCCGACGACTAGAAGGAAAGGTTAAAACACCCCAACCAGACCGAGGCATGCCCGCGACTGATAAAAGCAGGGTTAAGACAAGGAAAAGGTTCGCCAAAGCCATATCGATGGGAATGAAGTTACCCTCTTTCAGAGGAAATTCTCCTGGCGGTATATATCTTGATGAAGCGGACATACATCCTAACTTCTGCTTATACCATCAAAGGATTGCACACCTTACCGAGGAGTGCATAGCCTTTAAAAACTGGTGGCAGGGATATGTTGCCCACCGACAACACGTTCAACGAGTGAAGCGAAAGGCTCGTCGGGAATAGAAAAGTACGACAGATGAGCGCAAAAGAGCCGCTGACAACTGTCACATAATCGACACTAAGGGATCGCAAGTTATCACCTTTGGAAGCGACTCTAACGAAGAAATTGCCCTCAGCCTTCTCTTCAAGGAATTCACCTCCGACACAAAAGATGCGAAGATTTGCGAGAAAATCTAGCTGCGTAATCGTACGCTGCCCAAAAAATCTCGGACCTATGACCGAAACGTCTTTAAACTACTACAAACCCGCGGCATCCCCAGGCTGACGTGGTAAAAAAAGGGGTATGTCCATAAGCAAGATGGGCACGGATGAAAACCCGAAAGAGCTCTGTGAGTAAAAACAGCAGGACTACCGGCGAGTTTTTTGAAAACCCGAAAGGGCGCAAGCTCGTTAAAATACACTTGTAAGGTCCTCTCGACCCTGTGAGGAGAAATAATCTGCGTGAGATCCTTACGACTCACAAGGGAGAAACATAATTAGGAATCCTCACGATTCCTAAGGAGAAATTACACTTACGAGATCCTCACGACTCGTAAGGAGAACCCTCTTATGAGACCCTCACGGCTCATAAGATTCAAAATTCTTAAGCTACAGGGATCTGAACCCGTTCTTAAGCCATCACAACCTCCAATTCTGCCCTACAAGCGGTTCAATACTGACTCTTATATACAATCCACGGGCGCGAATAAACATTTCCCTAACAAAGTCCCACCAGAGACCGGGGATATGCTCATATGGCAAATGACACTTGTAAGTCCTCTCGACTTATAAAGAGAAAACACTCTTGTAAGATCCTTACGACTTGTAAGAGAACATACACTTAGAAATCCTTATGATCCCTAAAGAGAAAACGCACCTACGAGATCCTCACGACTCGTAGGGAGAAATACCTTTATGAGACCCTTATGGCTCATGAAGTTAAAAGCCTTAGTCGACAGGATCCTAACCCTGTTCGCTAAGCCACCTTTGTTCGACGTCGACATAGGCAAATGATGATTCGCTCCTGGCAATATTCCAGTTGTAGTGATGCTGATGCCTAAATCGGTATCAGATCCCAAATCCCAAATTCGCATAGAAAAATCAGCGAGCCACAGATGCATATGAAATAGCCGAAATGGTTGAGCAACTTGCAGCAAAATCAGCAAGTAAAAATGTATGCGTACAAAATAGCCGAAATGGTTGGGCAACTCGCAATAAAAAGCAGCGAGTAAATAAAACAAATAGCCAAAATGATTGGGCACCGCGAAAAATAGCCGAAATGATTGGGCAATCGCGACCTTCGCGATATAAAAAGCTGAAATGATAGAGCATCGCGGAAAGAAATAAAAAAAATGAAATGAAATGAAACTTTTTGCCCTACAGGTGAGATCACATCGATCCCTGTATACAATCCAGGGGCACAAACAACAAGGGAACCATACCTTCCCACCAGGCTCCATCAGAAGAAGAGCCAAGTCTCGACGGCCACATCTACAGCCTGAAGACCCACAACGGCGTTCCTTCGCAGTGCAGCAGGATGCAGATGCAACGTCAACGAAAGGCCTCATGGTCGAAACAAAGCGGAGTGATGGAAAAATCCTAACTCCACCTCAGCATTCATCTCGTTACAGCAGACACAATGTCAATAACGACGTTCCTTCACAGCCCAGCAGGATGCAGATGCAATGTCAACGAAAGACCTCACGGTCGAAACAAAGCGGAGTGATAGCAAAATCCCAACTCCACCTCAGCATTCATCTCGTTACAACAGACGCAATGTCAACAACAGCGTTCCTTCGCAGTCCAGCAGGATGCAGATGCAACGTAAACAAAAGACCTCATGGTCGAAACAAAGCGAATTGATGGCAAAATCCCAGCTCCACCATGACATTCGTCTCGATACAGTAGATGCAATGCCAGCAAACGAAGCAAAGGCAACATTCCTAACTTCAAGGCCTTGACGGCAACTCATATAAAGCCTGAAAGACCATTGGAGATCGTCTTAGACTAGCGAGGAGTGATCACCGTCATGACATTCGTCTCGATACAGCAGACGCAATGCCAGCAAACGAAGCAAAGGCAACATTCCTAGCTTCAAGGGCTTGACGGCAACTCATATAAAGCCTGAAAGACCATCGGAGATCATCCCACACCAGCGAGGAGTGATCACTATCATGACATTCGTTTCGATACAGCAGACGCAATACCAGCAAACGAAGCAAAGGCAACATTCCTAGCTTCAAGGGCTTGACGACAGCTCATATAAAGCCTGAAAGACCATCGGAGATCATCCCACACCAGCGGGGAGTGATCACCATCATGACATTCATCTCGATACAGCAGACGCAATACCAGCAAACGAAGCAAAGGTAACATTCCTAGCTTCAAGGCCTTGAAGGCAACTCATATAAAGCCTGAAAGACCATCGAAGATTATCCTACACCAGCGAGGAGTGATCACCATCATGACATTCGTATCGATACAGCAGACGCAATGCCAGCAAACAAAGCAAAGGCAACATTCCTAGCTTCAAGGGCTTGACGGAAACTCATATAAAGCCTGAAAGACCATCAGAGATCATCCCACACCAGCAAGGAGTGATCACCATCATGACATTCGTCTCGATACAGCAGACGCAATGCTAGCAAACGAAGCAAAGGCAACATTCCTAGCTTCAAGGGCTTGACGACAACTCATATAAAGCCTGAAAGACCATCGGAGATCATCCCACACCAGCAAGGAGTGATCCCCATCATGACATTCGTCTCGATACAGCAGACGCAATGCCAGCAAACGAAGCAAAGGCAACATTCCTAGCTTCAAGGGCTTAACGACAACTCATATAAAGCCTGAAAGACCATCGGAGATCATCCCACACCAGCGCGGAGTGATCACCACCATGACATTCGTCTTGATACAGCAGACCCAATGGCAGTAAATGAAGCAAAGGCAACATTCCTAGCTTCAAGGGCTTGACGGCAACTCATATAAAGCCTGACAGACCATCGGAGATCACCTCAGCATTCGTCTCGTTTCAGCAAACGCAATGTCACCCCGGGGTCAAAACAATGGAGCCACAGCATAGTCCCTAGTTCTAAATCTCGACGGCTCATAGACGACCTAGAGACCACCTCAACATTCGTCTTGTTACAGCAGAAGCAACATCAGCAAAGTGGAGTGATGGGAAAATCCCAGCTCCACCTCAGCATTCGTCTCGTTACAGCAGACGCAATGTCAACAACGGCGTTCATTCATAGTCCACCAAGATGCAGATGCAACGTCAACAAAAGAGCTCATGTTTGAAACAAAGCGGAGTGATGGCAAAATCCCATCTCCACCTCAGCATTCGTCTCGTTTCAGCAGACGCAATGTCACCTCACGGTCAAAACAACGGAGCCACGGCATAGTCCCTAGTTCCAAATCTCGACGGCTCATAGACGACCTAGAGACCACCTCGACATTCGTCTCGTTACAGCAGATGCAACGTCAGCAAAGCAGAATGACAGCAAAATCCCAGCTCCACCTCAACATTCATCTTGATACAGCAGACGAGATGTCACCACAACGTTCTTCCTCCAGCAGGATTCAGACGCGACAATCAAATAATGGAGCCACGACAAAATCCCTTGTTCCAAATCTTGACGGTTCACCAACAACCTAGAGACAACCGCGATATTCGTCTCGATACAGCAGACGCAATGCCAGCAAACGAAGCAAAGGCCAAATTCCTAGCTTCAGGGTCTTGACGGCAACTCATATAAATCCTGAAAGACTATCGGAGATCATCCCACACCAGCGCGGAGTGGTCACCACCTCGACGTTCGTCTCGATACAGCAGACGAGATGTCACCCCAGCGTTCTTCCTCCAGCAGGACTCAGACGTAACAATCAAATGACGGAGCCACGGCAAAGTCCCCAGTTCCAAGCCTCGATGGTTCACCAACAACCTAGAGATAACCGCGACATTCGTCTCGATACAGCAGACGCAATGCCAGCAAACGAAGCAAAGGCTAAATTCCTAGCTTCAGGGTCTTGACGTCAACTCATATAAAACCTGAAAGACTATCGGAGATCATCCCACACCAGCGCGGAGTGGTTATGACTCATCGGGGCTCCCCAAACCGAGCCTAACCTGAAGTAAAAAGCGGCATGGCAAAATTCCTAACTCTTGCTCTGTCGACGGTCAAACTGCCTAGGAAGATTGCTTGAAGACATCCCGTCTAGCCCCCGAAGGGATCAGAGACACGACAGTCGCAAGGCTACTCGAAAAGCAAGATTGCCTATCGAGGGATACATCAGTCAACGCGATGGTACGACAAGAAAAACCTTAGTACCACAGACCCTAACGGACCTCTGTCGTAAAGAGCAGAGGTTAACTGTCACGTTAGGACATTCTTGCGAGAACTTCTTGATTCGCATCGACCCGCAGAGAAATCAGCGTCTTTGAAGGAATACCTCAATTCATCTCAACTCCGAGGAAATCAGTGTCCTTGGCAAAAACCTCGATTCAGGGAAATCAGCGTCCTTGATAAGAGCACCTGGATTCGCATCGACCCGCAGAGAAATCAGCGTCTTTGCAGGAATACCTCGATTCGTCTCAACTCTGAGGAAATCAGTGTCCTTGGCAAAAACCTCGATTCAGGGAAATCAGCATCCTTGACGAGAGCACCTCGATTCGCATCGACCCGCAGAGAAATCAGCGTCTTTGCAGGAATACCTCGATTCGTTTCAACTCCGAGGAAATCAGTGTGCTTGGTAAAAACCTCGATTCAGGGAAATCAGCGTCCTTGACGAGAGCACCTCGATTCGTATCGACCCGCAAAGAAATCGGCGTCTTTGCAGGAATACCTCGATTCGTTTCAACTCCGAGGAAATCAGTATCCTTGGCAAAAACCTCGATTCAAGGAAATCAGCGTCCTTGACGAGAGCACCTCGATTCGCATCGACCCGCAAAGAAATCAGTGTCTTTGCAGGAATACCTCGATTCATTTCAACTCCAGGGAAATCAGTGTCCTTGGCAAAACTTCTATTCAGGGAAATCAGCGTCCTTGACGAGAACATCTTGATTCGCGCCGACCCACAGAGGAATCAGTGTCTCTGCAGGAATATACGACGTCAGCAAAGCGGAGCCGCTGCAAAGTTCCCAGTTCCATGACTTGGCGGTGCACAGACAACCCAAAGTCAACCCTCAACCTCCCTGTTGAAGCAATGTTTTGACTCGGGAGTAGGTCAACTCATCAATCACTTTCGAGTCCTCTCGACTTGTAAGGAAGAAAATTCTCTTGTGAGATCCTTACGACTCTCAAGAGAAAACACAATTAGGAATCCTCACGATTTCTAAGGAGAAAATACACCTACGAGATCCTCTCGACTCGTAGGGAGAAAAAATCTTTATGAGACCCTCACGGCTCATAAAGTTGAAAATTCTTAGGCAGCAGATTTGAACCTGTTTCCTAAGCCAACACTTCTTATCTCGATTTAGGGAAATCAGCGTCCTCGGCGAGAACCTCTCGATTCGTTTCGACCCATAAGAAAATCAGTGTCTTTGCGAGAATCTCTCGATTCGTCTCAACTTGCGGGGAAATTAGTGTCCCTACACATAAAGAAAATTCTCTTATGTGATCCTTACGATTCTCAAGAGAAAACGCACTTAGGAGTCCTCACGATTCCTAAGGAGAAAATACACCTACGAGATCTTCTCGACTCGTAGGGAGAGAAGTCTTTATGAGACCTTCACGGCTCATAAAGTTGGAAAGCCTTAGGCGGCAGATGTGAACCTGTCTCCTAAGCCATCGCTACCTTATAAAGAGTTCAGGATGAAATGTCATCTACTATCTATGAGCCACATTTGCCAAATCCACATTCGCCGCTGAAATGAAGAAGCTACTTACGAGTCCTCACGATTCGTAAGGAAAAATACCTGAGTGAGATCCTTACGACTCACGGAGGTAATGAACACTTAGAAATCCTCACGATTTCTAGGGAGAATTTGCACCTATGAGATCCTCTCGACTCGTAGGGAGAAAAACCATCGGCTCATGAAGACGAAGAAATCTTAGGCTACAAGGACCCTCAATTTTGTGGCCATGCATAACTCTGCACTACTTCACCCATGTACGTACTTACGTGGGCAAAGTAGTGGGGGGCATTTGTTCCCGCCAAAATTTTGGCTCACAACCTGCTCCCTTATAAAAAAATAATAATAAAATAAAAAATGAAGGGAAAAACTCCACATACAAAGAATGTAACAAATGCTTCAAAACCAAGAGTTAAAACATTGTGAAGCAACGCTTCAGATGCAGCGCCAAGTGCGTTGCGCCCTAAAAAGCGCACCACGTGCAAAGCACGTATGCGCTAGCGCTAGGTGCGCTGCGCTCCAAGCAGCACAGTACGTATCATACACAGGTGCGCTAGCGCAATGTGCGCTTCCTTTTAAGCAGCGCACCACGTGCAAAGCACGGGTGCGCCAGCGCTGGAACCTAAAAGCTCCCCAACCGTCAGATCAAAGATCTAATAATAATGATATATCATTAATTAATCAGAATTAAATTCTGTTAAGGAAAGATTCCTCAAAATCTTTCCAAATAACAAAGTGCTCTGTAAATCAGAGCACCGTTGGATCAATGATCCAATAGTAAATAAAAATTACCAAAAGACAGAATAAATTCTGTATGGAAAGATTTATCAATCTTGTTAAAAACAAGAAGATTGCCTTCTGTAAATCGGAAGCCCCTGGATCAAAAATCCAACGATGGGAAATTCCCCAAATTAATTAGAGAAAAGATCTCCTTAACTGATTGAACAAACCAGCTTGCCCTATAAAAAGGCCCCTAGACTTCAAGTCTCAAAATAACAAAAAAAAAAGAGAGAGAAGCCTCCTCAAAAAAATTTGAGAAATTCAAAGAAGAAGAGCCAAGCTCTCAGTGAAAGAAGATTTTTTTTCACGGTAAAAAGAATGGTGATGAATATAGAAATGAAATCATCTCGTAATTAATTTGAAAAAGAGGATTCACTTCTTTAAAAGATCATAGATCTACAAAGACGAAAAGTCTTTTACAAAGAGATCAAAAGACCTCATCATAAAATGAAAGAAGAATTTATTTCTTCCTCACAGATCATAGATCCATAAAGGCAAAGCTTTTCATCAACATAAGAGATTGAAGAAACTTTTTGCTCTTAGAATCTTGAGACAAAGTCTCTTTTTGGATCATAAAATTGATCGTATGCACCTTTGTGCTCTGGAACTGCGCTTTGCGTTCTTGAACTGCGCTTCTGCGCTTTTAGACTGGCGCTCAGCGCCAAGCGCGACATGTGTCGCTTTGCGCTCTTGAAATAGCGCACTGCGCTCATGAGCTGGCGCTCAGCGCCAGACGCACCACGTGTCAATAACGTGTGCTCCACTAAAGTACTAGCGCAAATGCGCTCATAAACTGGCGCAATGCACCCATCATCTGGCGCTTAGCGCCAAGCGCGACACATGTCCTTTACGTGTGCGCTACTTGGAAGAAGCGCACTGCGCTCTTTGACTGGCGCAAAGCACCGAGCGCGCCACGTGTCGCACTGACAGAGCATAAATTGTTCTTTAATTAGCCAAGAGTTATGATGAATGCTCAGCATTCAATAAAATACAAAACATCGTCAAGATATAAATCAATGCTCAGCATTGTTAAAAGGGTTAAGCCCAAATAAAAGCTCAACGGCCCAAAATGAATGTTAAAACATTTTAACTTGATTGGACGTAGCCCAAGATTGGCCATAAGTCCTCAAATGCAGATTAACTGAGTCCATATGCTCATAAATCTTTTAACATATCTTAGCCCCAAATTGGACTACAGATCTTTCAACCAAAATTGGTTCAAGGGTACATCTCTGAGCCCCTCTAATATATGTCGTTGTAATCCTTCAACGTCTTCGGAGAGGCGACGGGTCCCGACAACCATATATTTCATAGACTATAATGTCTTTAAACTGGACTGTGGGGTCCTTAAACCTATGGACTATGATGTCCTTAACCTTGACTGTGAGGTCTTTAAACTCATGGACTATGATGTCCTTAACCTTGACTGTGAGGTCTTTAAACTCACGGACTATGATGTCCTTAACCTTGGACCGAGATGTCCTTAAACTAATATTGGACCACTATGTCCTTAAACTGGTAATCGACAGCAATGTCCCTAAACTAAGCAATAGAGCCCAAATGCTCTCTTGTTGGATCTAAATGATCCCGTTAAGTTGATCTTAGTCTAAAATTTGACTAACGTATCCTTAACAAACGTTTAAGTTGATCTTAGTCTCAAATGAGGCTAATGTATCCTTAAACCCAACCCCCAAACCCAAATCTAAGAAGATACGGATTTGGACTAATCCACGCCCTACGGGCGACAACATAAATTAGTCTCCGTATACAATCCACGGGCAACCAAAAACAAAACAAACACACACGACACGAAATGACCATCTGGAGAAGGAGAAAGTTGTTACCGTGATACAGTAGCGTAATTAACTGCAGGGGCTTGTACCTGCAGGAAAGAGCATCCCCACAATCAAAAACCCCTTAAATGAGGGGGAATCTGACGAAGTCTGCTAAATCGGCCACATCCGTTTAAACCTTCGATATACGGTGTCATAAATCAACTTGGCATCTTCGGAGAGGTGGACGGATAGCACCAATTAGCATCTGCCCCAAAATTCAGGCGAGACAGACTTACCCGGCCGCGTCTCCGCGTTTTGGCGGGGAACAGCGCCCATGCGCGCACAAATTTAGACCCTTGGGGATTCTGTGGAGGCTATAAATAGGGAAGGAGATGGGTTTGTTTCAGCATTACTTCTTCGAGATGGCCGGGCTTATTTACTGGATTGAAGAGATCATTATCCCCGGCGATGTCTACTTGTACGACCAATCCATTTCCGAGGATATGTACCGGGGTGTGGTCCAGCGCATCGAGGATCACATCGGCCGTCTACTCCCTCGCCGGTTGCCCCTCCTCCAATTGCTGATGTACGCAATTTGGAGGAGGTCCCCGAGTTTATACAACCCCTTTGCCGAGGAGCTGCTGGAGGAGGCCCTCGATAAGGCCGTATGATTTACGTCATTGGTCTCATCTCGAAGACCAGGCACGACCGATCTGTGGCACTCATTTTGGAATGCTTCCAAAAGAGACAGATCGTGAGTCGAGGCTCATTTGTTGGAGCTCCCGGCCCTTCTGTGGTGTCCCAGGTTCGCGTGCAGCATCAGCGGGAGCGGGCTGCAGAGGCCAGGGCTCAGCTGGCGGAGATCTCCTCGGAGTATCATGAGGAGTATTTCTTTGACCCCGTTCTCCCTCTATTGTAATAAAAAAAATTTATATGTAAGGCTGAGGAGCCCACAATACCTTTTGATGGATAAAGTTCTCCTTTTTGCGATCTTCTATTGTTTCCTTTTTGTCTTCTGGGTGCATTTGAGTATTTTCACGAATTGAAATCCGTGGCCTTTGAAACAAGGAAGAGGGAAACACATAGGAGAAGTTTTCTTCTTATTCAGAGAAAGACTTGAAAAAGTTTACATCACTTTGTCAAAGAATAAACATGTATTCACATATATACTTTTAAAAGGTACAGCTTGAGCTTCTCGGCGTTGTAAGGCCGCGGAAATTTGTGACCCGCAGTGTCTTGTAGGCGATAGGCCCCACCGGGCAAGACTTCTGAGACGAGGAACCGGTCGTCCAACTTCGGAGAAAACTTATGTAACTCGCCCTAATCAACAAACTCGTTCCGCCATAGGACCAAATCTCTGGTTTTGAAGGCGCGATGCTTGACCCGAGCGTTGTAGTAGAGGGCAGTCTGTTGTTGGTAGGCGGCAACCCTGATCTTTGCCCGGTCCTGCTTCTTCAACAAGATGTCCAAATTAGTTCGGAGGGGAGAGGTATTTTCTTCATCATCGAAGTGCTCGACCCTATAACTGGGCAGCCCAATCTCTACTGGGATTATCGCCTCGGTGCCTTAGCAGAGGCTGAAGGGGGTCTCCCCAATGGGGGTCTTCTTCGACGTGCGCAAGGCCCATAAGACCCAGGGTAATTCGTCGACCCAGTTGCCCTGTCGTCCCTCCAGGTGAGCTCGAAGACATCAGATGACGTCTCGGTTAGCGACCTCGGCCTGCCCGTTGCAGTGGGGGTGCACGATCGCAGCGAACTTCATCAGTACATGATATTCACTGCAGAATCCTTTGACTTTTTCGTTATTGAAATTCGTCCCATAGTCGATGTTGATACACCTCGGGATCCCGAACCGGAATATTATGTAGTTCTGCAGCAACTTGATGGTCATGGTGGCGTCTGGTTTTATGATGGGGACGGCCTCGATCCACTTCGTAAAGTAGTCCACCGCGACGAGGATGTATTTGCACCCACCCGTACCTGTAGGGAATTGGCCTATCATGTCCATTCCCCACTGGGCAAACGGCTAGGGGGAGGTGAGGGTCGTTAGCTCGGTAGCCGGAAGGCGGGGTATGCTGCCATGGAGTTGGTAGCTCTTGCACTTTCTGACGAGCTTCTGAGTGTCCTGTTATATGGTCAGCCAACAGTATCCTTGGTGGAGTGTCTTATGGACTAAAGTGTGGGCCCCTTGATGCGCTCCGCCGACCCCTTCGTGGATTTCACGGAGGACATAGTCGGCTTCATGGGAATCGACGCACCGAAGCAGGGTTTGAGTGAAGGATTTCTTTTAGAGGTTCCCTCTGCTCCAGACAAAATGGCGGGCTTTAGCTCGAAGGCGGCGGGCCTCCCCTCGATCTCCAAGGAGCGTACCCTCTTTCAGAAATTCTACGAGGGGCTGCCTCTAATCTCGGCCTTCTTCCCGGGCTGTGTAAACTTAGAGTGATGTCGCTCTAACCTTTACGCTTGGCCGTGGCAAGACCTCGAAGAGGATGTTTCTCTTGTTGTTGGCCATGTAGGAGGAAGCTAGCTTACTCAGGGCGTCGGCCTGGGCGTTCAAGTGTCGGGGGATCCGCTCCACTTGAACTTTGTCGAAGTCCTTTCGCAGCCTTCTTACCTCGGCTAAGTACTTCGCCATCAGGGGCTTCCGTGCTTCGAAACGGCCGGTCACTTGGCCGACGACCAGAGCAGAGTCGCTACGGATTCGGATCATCTTCGTCCCCACTACGGAGGAGATCCGCAGTCCAGCCAGCAGAGCCTCGTACTTCGCTATGTTGTTTGAGGCTTTGAACCCGAGCTTCAAAAAATACTCCATCTCTGCCTTGTTCGGGCCCCAAATGATGAGGCCGGCACCACATCCCTCTTTGGTTGATGACCCATCGATGTAAAGGACCTAGTCGGGGACGAAGTCGAGCCCCTCCTTGGTCGAAGGTTGAGATCCGGGGGCCGGCATGGACACTGCCTCTTTGTTGGGGATAGTGCATTCGACGATAAAATCGTCCAAGACCTGTGCCTTGATAGCTTGCCTCAGGCGATACTTGATGTTGAATTGGGACAACTCCCACCTCCACTTCTCCAAATGACCAGAAGACTCGGGGGAGGCGAGGATAGCCCCTGAAGGGAGTTCGGTGAGGACGAGGATGGTGTGCGCCTGGAAATAGTATCGTAGTTTCCTCGAGGCCACGATGAGTGCCAAGACAATCTTCTCTATGGTCGGGTACCTTATTTCCACGTCCTTGAAGATATGGCTTTCATAGTAGACCGGCTTCTGGACTCCCTCGACTTGTCGGACGAGCACCGAACCTGCAGATTGATCGGACATTGCCAGATACAGCGATATCTCATCTCCTTCAACTGGCCGGGTGAGTAGTGGGGGAGTCGCCAGGTGCACTTTCAATTGCTCGAAGGCGACCTGAAACTCCTCCGACCATTCGAATCTTGGGATCTTCCTCAGAGCCTTGATGAATGGGAGGCACTTTTTCCTGGATCTTGACATGAAACAACTCAGAGCGGCTACCCTCCCTATGAGCCGCATGATTTCAACGTTGGTCGTGGGCGCTGCCATGTTAAGGATGGTGCTGATTTTCTCCGGGTTAGCCTTGATTCCTCGGTGGGTGACCATGAACCCGAGGAACTTTCCACTAGTGACCCCAAACGCGCACTTGGCAGGGTTCAGTTTCATTTTGTATTTGCGGAGGACGTCCGAAAAGCCGCGCCCAGATATTTGGCGTGCTGATCTGACAAGGTCGATTTGACGAGCATATCATCGACATAAACCTCCATATTCCTGCCGATCTGAGGCTTAAACATCCTGTTGACCAAGCGTTGGTACATAGCCCCGGCGTTTTTGAGGCCGAAAGGCATCACTTTATAACAGTATACCCCCCGGTCCATTGTGAATGCGGTGAGCTCTTCGTCTTCCGGATTCATACGGATCTGGTTGTAGCCAGAGAAGGCGTCCATAAAGCTGAGTAGCTCGTGGCCTGCCGAACTGTCGACAAGCTGATCTATCCGAGAGAGGGGATAGTTGTCCTTCGGGCAGGCTTTGTTGAGGTTAGTGAAGTCGACGCACATGCACTACTTTCCGCTTGCCTTTTTAACCATGACCACATTTGCCAACCACTCCGAGTAAGACACGTTCCGAATGAAGTTGGCTGCGAGCAGCCTGTCAACCTCGTCCTCAATCGCTTTTTGCTTGATCGGGGCGAAGCTTCGTTTCTTCTGCCTGATAGGTCGGACCACCGGGTCGACCTCCAGTTTATGTGATATTATTTTAGGGTCGATCCCAGGCATGTCGGCGGGCGCCCAGGCGAACACGTATGAGTTTTCTCTGAGGAAGTGGACCAAGTCGTCGCGCCGAGCCCCCGTTAAGAGTGACCTAATTTGGACGGTTCGTTCATCGCCCCCTTCGACGAGGGGGACCTCTGTTAGCGGTTCCACCGGGGCTCCTCGGATTTCTTTGTTCTCGTCCCGAGTATCCAAATACCTCCTGAAATCATCCGTGCTTTCAAGGTCGTCGTTTCTCTCTTCAGGCATAGATGTCGCTGTGAAGCAAATCTTCACGGTTTGCTGGTTCCCGTAGGCCCAACCTATCCTACCTTGGTCGAGGGGAAACTTGATTGCTAGGTGGTAAGTCGATATCTGGGCCCGGAGGGAATTCAGCATCGGGCGTCCTAGGAGGATGTTGTAGGCCGATGAAATTCTGGCGACGATGAACTCCACAGGCACGGTACGCGTGCGGCCTGCCTCCCCGATGTTAAGTAGGAGGGTGACCACCCCTTCTGTCGAGATGGAGTAGTTAGTGAACCCCGACAGTTTGTAGGCGGTCGGCCTTAGGTCCAACAAACTAAGCCCCATACGTAGGAAGCGGTCGTAGAAGAGGATGTCTACTGATCTTCCCGAGTCGACCAGTATCCTTTGAACCTCGTAGCGGTGGACCCACGCTGTAATCACCAGGGGGTCGTTGTGGGGCAAGGATATCCCGTGGAGGTCCTCGTCGGTAAAGGTGATGGGCTCGGCTGCTTTGGCCTTCTCTATGGGCTGGCTGCTTGTCCCTTCGACTGGAAGGAGGCGTCGGATCTCGCCGGCTCCAGGCGCACCCCCCGCTGATACGACCATGATTTGGCCGATCGTCAACTCACAGGGAGGGGGATGGTGCTCTTGCTCTCGGTCGGCTTGTCGCTTGTCCCGCAAGTATCTTGCCAAGTGTCCTGAGCGAATCAACTCTTTGATGTAATCGCGGAGCTGTTTGTAGTTCTCGGTGGAGTGTCCCTATGACCTGTAGAAGGCGCAATAGGGGCCTCGAGTACATTTGGACACTCTATTTATGACCGGGGGGAGTTTGAAGAATCTCTCGCCCTTTGCTTCCTCCAACAGTTCTGTCTGGGAGATGTGAGCGGGGTATACTCCTGGAATTTTAGGGAGTAGGGATTTGGCCGCTCAATCTTCTTTTTATCCTCTCTTGCCCTCTTCTTCGGATCGGTTTAGTCTGTCCGAGGTAGGTTCGCATTCACCTCGGACTCGAGCTGGATCTCTCGTTCAGTCCAGGCTTTTACCTCGGCCATGGTCTTAGGTTGCGCTAATGCAAAGGAGCGGAGCTACACTTTGTTCCTAAGACCTGACCTAAGGGTAGTGATGACCATCTCGTCCCAGTGCTCCGGGACTTCAAGGAGAGCATTGTTGAAGCGGGTGACGTATCCTTTGAAGGATTCCTTGTCCCCGCTCTTTATGGTGAAGAGATGATCAACGGTCCGCTTCTGCCGTCTGTTCCTGACGAAGTGGCCGAGGAATTGGGTGGCCAGCTCATCGAAGGTAGAGATGGAGCGTGGTATGAGTCATCAGAACCAGTCTCGTCCAGAGCGGATGAGAATGGCGGGGAATGCACGGCATTGTGCGGCGTCGGAGTTGTCCTGGAAGCTCATCCCTGCCGTGAACGCATCCAAATGGTCTTTTGGATCGGACTTTCCATAGAAGTGGGACACCTTCGGAGGCTTGTTCCTGGAGGAGACGTGGACAGCGAGCAGCTTTTTAGTGAAGGGCCTCGTAAGTGATTCGGCGGCATATCTAGCCCCGTCCCTTGAAGTAAGACTCTCCCGATGTATACCCTCGATCTTCTTTTCAAGGGCATCGAGTCGGTCGTGGTATCCCGAGGATCCGGCATACTCGGATTTATCGCCCCTGCTGCTGGTGACCTGTGCCTGGCCGCGGTTCTAGTTCCGTTCAATGAGGTTCCTCAGGTCCCGTGGTGAGGTCTTCCTTGAGCTACCGTGGTGAGTCCCGTCCGCATGAACCTGTAGAGGGAGAGGGCGCCGGCCATGCCTGGGAGCAGGCGAGCTGACCGACACCTCCTCGGGAGGGACAAGAGCATGATGGGCCTCAGGGTAGGGCGCTCTTTCATAAGACCTCGGCGTTGAGCTGTGAGGTGACCAACGGGTCATCGAATTGATCGCCACGGGAGATCTGTGGCCGCTGGAGACAGTGAGGCGGTGCTCGGATGTGCCAGCCCGGGCAGTGTCTTCTCTCCTTATGTTTCGCTTTCGAGGTGGGGGAGCGGTGACTTGGGGAGCTTGTCCTGCCGTTTGGACACGGACAAGTGCATTGACGATGGACACGAGTCGGTCTATTCGCACAGACAGTGTGTGAATGGCGTTCGAGGGAGGAGGGGATCAATCCACACCTCCGTTGTAGGGAGGACGACGGCTAGTTCTTGGATCTTCGCGGTGATCACTCGCCATGATTTCGAGATTGGAAGATCAACTTTCATTGAGTGGAATTTTCGAATTTCCCACAGATGGCACCAAATGATGGAGGTCTGGATCTCCTTCAGATGTTATCTTCCGTTGATCTGTAGCAAGTATTGATGGATGGCTGAGATTGGGTTTGAGGGTTGCCTCTTGAAGCGTGTGGATCTTAGTGGAATTGATTCGGAATGAAGCTGAGCTACCTACAAGGAAGTCCCAGGGTGGTTGTACCACCGTGGACCCTCCGACGATCAAGTTAGTCTAGGTGTTTGGACAGAGTAGTGGCCTATTGGATAATAATTACCCTACCTGAGTCGTCTGAGAGGGGGTCTATATAGTGGCAACTATGGGCAGGCGGGCACGAGATTTGGTAGTTATATGTATGCCCTAGAGGCCATTACTATACATGAGATGTATATTGTAGTGGATGCTTGGACATATATAGGGAGGACTTTCTTGCTCGACATGATAGTATGCTATCTGGTTACTCTTTATCTAAACATGTACATTGATTGTCTCTCTGTTACATGTTGGTAAAGCCCTTAGGATGTGTACTTACTACCTTTATTATGATGCAGATCATACTAGTGGGGCCATGGTGGTCCATAAGTTCATCCTTTAATGTCCCTAGTCGTAGGTGTATCGAGACGGGGCATCGATATACCAGAGTAGACTAGCGTGTAGCTTCTCGACCCATGTAGATGGGCGATGGATGATCCCATATCCATTGATGTTTGATATCAGAGATGATATACGGGTGCTCAGTGGAGACTGGGTACACTGGACGGACTCGCCGAGAACTCCCAGATGGTATTATACCTCACGTCAGATGGCAGTTCTCTGGTGACACTGGCACAGGTTAGCCTGTAGACCCGAGATCGTCATAGAGTCTTGTGTGATTCCCACTGTGCTTTGATTTCCACCTTACCACGTCCAAGAGGACGTGCGAAACGGTGGTTTTTGGGTACAGTCCCGAGTCACATGGAGGCAATGAGCGATAGGAGGGGATTCGTCTCTCCCGGTATTGGGGGTTGATGTTGCGCCGTGCTCGATTGGCTATAACAGGGAAGTCCCTGGCCAGGGCTGATTTAGAGATTTACTGGTAAGTGTTACCAGTAGTTTCTCGACCCGTTATGAGCCTCATATCGGCATGACTTATCGGTTATTGGGGTCTGACGTTGACCACCCCTAAACTTGATATGCGCCATATCAGACGAGAAGACTGGACTGTACGGCTAGTGTTACTGTCAGGCTTTACAGGAGCTAGAGCGGGCTTGCTTGTTGATCTTCTGATCGCTCAATACCCGGGTAGCCGTTACGTCCAGCTAGTACCACTGACGGCTTATGGGTGCTTGATGTGATCATCACCTACTGCCGGCGTATTGACGAGTCTTTAGAGTCCTACATAGAGGTTTTACTGGCTCAGGCAAAACGAAGTAGGAACACATATGTGATATGTGCGGGACCGAGAATAATGCAAGTATGTGATACCGTATTCTATTCTCGCGATATTTGTATCGGACGGTTATATGTGATATAACCGGGTTATCGAATCAAGTGTTGATTCGATAAGTTGGTATATTTAATATTAGTCGGTTATATGTGATATAGCCGGATTATTAAATCAAGTGTTGATTTGATAATTTAGTGTATTATTGTATATTTGATATACTAGTTTACATTAACTAATATTAGCTCACTTAAGCATTTATTATTCTCACATGTGCACACTTAATATATATATGTGTGTGATATATATTAATTGTGTTTTATTTTGTATCATGGTTGTTGATACACACTACATAGGTGTATGAGACTTACACCATACTAATTATAATGTTGGGTTTTAAATATTTATAGTAAATCCAAATTAGTGCATTATTAGTCACATGCATGAAGCTTGTGGAAGCTTGTGGATGCTTTGACTAAGTCCACTAGTTTTGTTTTACTTAAAATATTTATTAACCTAACCATTATAATTAACCTATGGTTATGTCTCTACATGAGTTAGTATATGATACAAACTCACCCATGGTTATTTTTCTCTCACCTCATTAGTTCATTCTCATCTCTTGAGCTCTTCTTCTTCCACCTTGAGAAAAGCTTGCTACCTTTTCTAAAAGAGAGAAAATATTGTGAGAAAAATAAAACTAAACTGAGCCCACTTCCTACTTCATCATTCTCTACTAGATTAGCACTTTTGTATAGGGTGTTTGTTTCACTAATCTCTCATTAGTGAAGTAGTAGCTTGTGTCCTTATCCCCTCGACGTAGTGTAGCATTCTGAAATTTTTAGAAATAAATAAAATTAATTAATTAAATAATAAAGTGCTAAATTAAAAAGTTTTAAAAACCAAATAGGACAATTTCATAAGATGTTTGTAAAAAAAATTAAATAAAAATTTTAGTATGCAACATAAATAAATTATAAGGGTTTTAGTGAGAATTTTAGCTTCTTTTTAATAAAAAGGGTGTTATACAATAAACTAAGTTGTGAGGGGTTTTTAGGTAAAGTTTAGGATTTTGTGCAAATGGGAATTTGTTAAGGGTATAAATGAAAAAGGAGTAGAAAACCATTTAGTTCAGAATTTTATTTGTAATTAAAATACAAAATTAGGAGATAAGGTAATGATACCTCTTCCTTGCATGCACACACACTCCAACACCTCCTCCTTGCATGAAGATGGCACATCTAATTCATTGACACCTCCTTCTTCCCATCACCATATATAAACCTTATTCAGATCAGTTAGTGAATTAAAATCTGAAAATTTAAAGATAGAAAAATAAATCAAGAACAAGCAAGGAAGAACAAGAGAAAGAAGAAGAAAGGAGCTAAATCTAAGGTTTTCTCATCCTCAAGCTAGGGCATGGAGCTTGTACATATTGGAGAGTATTATTCCTATAAGTTATTATAGGTAAAATCCTTACTCACAGTAGAGAATTAGTTCTGGAATTAGTTTAAGTTTGAAATCACAAGTCAATAATATCGTATTTTAGATACAACTAGGCTCTGTTTGAATCTGCTTTAATTTGGTGAAATATTAACCCATCTAAACAAGACCTAAATGATGTATGTAACACCAAGAGCAAACCATAGGAGTACGAACCAGAGGGCTCGGAATTGGGTCGGCGACCAAAAGGAAAATTCTGGCGTCGCCGGTTTTGTAGGAAGCTAGGGTATTTTGGCTTGTTGGGTAGAGTTCTGTGTATAATTGTGGCAATTTTGGTGTTATTTAAATATATTATTTTAGCTGTATATGAAATCTGGAAGCTTATATCGGAAAAGATATCTAAGAAACCAAAATACAACATGGTTAAAGCGTATCGCAGTCTGTTTTCTATCGCGATGCAGAGTAGGGTTAAAATCCACTAAGGTTAAGTGTTAAATAGCTTGATATAGTCGTATGCAATATAACTAGTACGTGGGAACGGGTATTTTTCATTTCCGTCATGTCGGAGTAGCCGTTTCCTTATATAAGTTAAATTGTGATGTTAGATTTAAATACGGGATTTTCGGAGGCAGCAAGGAAAGGAAAAGGATTGGCAATTTCTGAGTAGATATGACGTTTTCCGGTGAGTAGACTAAACATCTACCAAGGAATTTTGTAAAGATGGCGTGTTACGCCCGTAGTTTTATTTAAATAAATGCTTTACTTTGGTATGCTAAATTGATAATATGCACTCATAATTCACATATACTTTGCTTAGTTGCTAGGACACTGCACAAGTATCGATGAGTTATGCCACGTGCACATCTTATATGTTACACACACTTCGTCGATATTACCATGTCACTTTTACACTTAGTAAATTTCTTGCTAAAAATGATTCATATCATATCTTAAACACCAATAACAGTAGTAAATTGCATCATTAACATCATGTTTAGTAATTGAGTATTATATGTTGATATAAGAGGTAATTGTATTATTGAGGATTTATGGTTTTGAGTTTTGAATACTATTACATAAATCCAGTGATTTCATGATTGATGTGTCATGTCCACCATGAGATATTTTCTGATTTGGTTTTATTCCGGACCGAGTGGGGGAGATATACGGTCGCGGATTTTACGTTATCCATACTGAGTGGGGGAGATATACAGTTGGATACATGGTGGACCCGGTCGAGACCGAGGGGCAGGATAGCCGTATTTGAGGCGGGGGAGCCTAGCAAGGTTACTCGATACCGGAGATAGTGGAAAAATACGGCGGATATCTAGATGATACCGACCGATATTTGATTTCAGGATCATTCGAGGAATGATGCCTGAGAGAATTGGAAGTTTTGTGTCGATGATGGACACAGAAAGATGAAAATTATTGGGATAAATGATGAGATTGCATTTTTGGGTTATGTGATTTATAGTACTGTTTCATGCTTTCCATATGCTATCATACATCATACTTGTTCTCATTTCAGTTAGTTATGATCGACGTATTTACATTATTAACCGTTATATGTTAGTTATATTCACTGAGTTGGCAACTCACCCCCGTTGTGCCACAATTCCTTGCAGGGGTAGAGTGGACGGTTAGTAGCAGTGCAACCCCACTTTTTGCAGCTTTTTCGCATCTTTTGATAGGTGGGTTACATATGTAGTAACTTTCGTTTTTTTTTGTATTGTATTTTGTATCTAGAAAATCTCTATCAGACCTGTATATGACTTAGAGTGAGAGATAGTTATATGTATATTATTTGACAGTTGAGATGATTTAGTTCTATAAATTGTTATTTCTTTTACTTATCTGAAATTCTTGTTAATGTCTTATACTCCTGGATACTTGTCTCCACTATTGATATTGTTGATCCCAACTAGGGATGCAACCAAAACTTAACACCTTATACTTGTTTAATATCTAAATTACACAAACTGTGATTTTTTACTTAAAACTAAAATTTTATATAAAGAATTCCGCAAAAAGGATTTTGATCTTGGTTTTCGGCTTACTTGGACTGTATGCATATCTTTAGATATTATACAATCTAAGTGCCGGTCACATCCAAATTTTGGGTCGTGACACGTAGATCATCTTCGGTCTCGAAGACTTCAAGCAAGAACGTTCCTTTCGCCTTGAGAAGCCATGCAAGAGTCCGGGAGTTCCATCAACGCAGCGAAGGGACTACTACAAGGAGTTTATGAAGCGAACGACCGGTCTACAAAGGTTGTATTCCGCAAACACTTAGATGTAGAAGAGTTTACTTTCTTTTCCGTATTATTTTCTAATTATCGATTCTAGTTTAGAGTTCCTTGAAACGGAAATTTTTAAAATACGACATGGTCGATGCCTCCCGAAACCTTGCTGCCGTCGATGGGAACCCTACAGTGGTATCAGAGCCTAGCTAGAAAATTATACGGATAATGTTAGATTACGAAACCATGTTTCTGTCGTTTTTCAAATGAGCTCTAAAATTTTTTCAAACAAGTGCAAAATCATATTTGGGCAAATATAAGAACATGGGAGAAAATTGGGACCATGTGCTCAGCCAAATTCCGAGCACGTGGGAGAAAATTGGGACCATGTGCCGGCCCCATTGCATCATTTGAGTCCCAAATTTTACCCATGCTCTGTTCTCTGGGTTTTGGTGTTTCAGGTGTTGTTTGATTTTGCTAATTTTTCATGTGATGATTAACTTACTGCAAAGGCAACTCGGAGTGTTTCGTAGTCGTAATTCTAACTATTTTCGGGTTACTTTAGACGGTATTAAAAAGTTCGATCGGATATCAAATACCCGCTTTAACCCTTGCCGGAAAAATTTCCAAGTGTTGGATTTTTTCCATAGTTAAAAAGCATTCAAACATCATGCAAGTTATGCGATGGACCCTCTAGAAGAACAAAACCTTAACTCGATTATGTGACCGTCAGAACCGCCACTAAACCCTCGGGTTTGTGGTGGTTCAGTGGTGCCATATGTGAGGCGTTGGTTGACCCTTCTACGGCTGGTCCATTAGTACTGTGGCATGTGCTGAATAATTAAACTACGCTCAAGTGTTGAGCTTTTTAGGTAATTGTGGGTGTTTGTTGATTCGATCGGAATGTTTAATATCGTCTAGTTTTTTCTGCGAACGTAAGTGTAATATGTGGTGTATCGCCGGTTTCGTTGTTATATGTCAACGACAATTGGGATACGTATATTTACTTACGTTGATGACATGTGATATTATGTGTTGCTGTATATGTTGTATTGGATCGTCGTGTTTTGAATAGCCGGGGGTTTTATGTGAGATGAGAGTTTTTATTTTCATTCATGTAAAATTCAATGTATGTAATATTCTTTTATTGGGGCACTTCCGGGTTGAGGATGATGTCACTATTGTTGTATATTATTTACTTTTCCGCATTAGGATAGACCCAAGGAGGGGAGCATAAGTAACCGGGTTCTAGAGTTCAGTGGGAAACCAACTTGAGGAGTCGAGTCCGGGTTTCCTAACTCTAGAATTGGTAGGGTTGCTTGCCGCTCTCTTAGGGGTCTAGGGATGTGGGTTTGGCTATTCATCGCGACCGTGGAATCCGTGTTTTATACAGGCTCAAAATAAAACACGGACATCCTAGTATATCCAATATTTCATATGTTTCTTCTGCTGCTTTGTGATGTGATCACTGTGGATTCTGAGATGAATGGATATACATTATATATGAGATAAATAGTAGACGTTGCTTATGTTTTGCACCCGCGCTAGTCCTGTCCCGGTATGCCGTTAGTTAAGTAACCTAACGGTGCATAACGGGACACTGTGGAGAATGCGGATGGCATAAGCGTACGTTGTATTTTCGTTTCTTCTATGATGCTTAGGAAGCTTAAATGATGAGACTTCATTAATATGATTAATGAAAGAAAAAAAACCTAAAAGATGTTGTAGAATCAAATTTTCAAAAAGGGTAGCTACAGTCATTGCTTTGCATAGTGGTATATGTGATATATCCCGCACTTTATTCTATAAGGAAAGAGCCGAGATCCCTTCATTGGGAGTGACCTCTTTAGCAATAACTGGCAGATGCTACAACACACGGTTTGTCTTTTGATTGCTTTTGGAGTATTTGCTTTGCATAGTGATATATGTGATATATCCCACACCTTATTTGATGAGGAAAGAGACGAGATCCCTTCACCGGGAGTGACCTCTTTAGCAAAACTAATAAAAGCCTCAAAAACACTTCTTTTCAAAATCACTCGATTCTACAACGATATCAAGTTCATTACGCAAAAGGTTTTCATAAAAACATGTCGTAGCCCTCCGTCATTTCAGATAAGTATTATTTAGTATTCGTGCTACGCTTGTTGACCTCTGTCAAGGCGTAGTGTGCGTTAGCTGATTAGTGCTTATCTGTAAAGCATGTGATGCGATTGGATTAGGGTAGTCGTACGACCTTCTTGACCTCTGTCAAGGGTCGTGCGGGTGGGTTTGATTCAATCAGAAATGACGGGTTGAACTTGACTAGTGCACTATGATTTATTGACCTTTGTCAAGTTCATAGCATGTTAGGGGCAAAATATATCGGGAGTTTCAAGTGTTGAAACTTGCAATGAGATTGCATACCTTCTATGAGATAGTTGGATCCCGATCCCGCTGCGAGCAAAAGTTGCTCCTGGGAGAGTTTTACACAGGACAATTAGCCGATCAAGTAGGTGTCTAGAAAGGTGTCAACGGGGTTACGCCCCTGGGAAAACGAGGTTTATTTTAATTAGGTCCGTGCGAAAGCACGGGGAACCTCCCTTAATGTACCGACACTGGCCAGGCTGAAAGATTGGCGAAGTTGTAAAGTGTAATTAATCCCGGCTAGTCTTTCCTTTTAGGGTTTGAAGGAAGATTTGATAAAAATAGTGGGAGCCATCCTGATCAGATAAAATAATAACCAATCTGATCTTACAAGAGCATACGCTGAGTGTTTTCTTCTCTCTCTCTCCAGGTAGCGACCATGTCATGCCTTAATCAAGATAATAATATGGATGTATTGACCGAACCCCGCTTGTTATACTGTGCTGGGGAACGTTGGTCCCGCTCCAACTTATAATTGTTATAAGACCGAGCAGGAAATAGGGGATTACCAGAATTTCCGTGCCGCCCAAACGAGGAAAGTGCATAATGATGCATCTTCTTCGGGTATGTTTATTACCGAGAACTGTTTCTCAGTATCCTCTACGTTCTGGGTATGTGATACCGGATCAGGATCCTGCAGATGTAAGCAGTTACATGGGCTATAGATAGGTAGAGAACTGAGAACGGGTGATAAGTTTCAAGAGTTGGAAACGGTGCAATTGTTGCAGCCAAGTTGTTGGCAGTTATTACCCTGTATTACCAAATATATTGATTCTGAATGAATGTTATTAGATACTGAACCTGATATACAACATCATATCAGTCTCTTTATTTAGTAAAGAAGAATATAATTTTGTATTGTTGGATAATTTTTTGAACATTTCCTATATCGACAGTTGATCGGTTTAGGCACGTTATCTAAAAACATATACGTTCTAAATCAAACTACTGTTCTTAACGTACAGAACACACACGAGAGGAAGAGTTCAGAAATGAACGAATCCTTCTTGAGGCATTGTAGACTAGGTCATATCAATGCAACCCGACTAGCTAAGTTACATTAAGATGCATCTTTAAATCAGTTTGAATTTACATCTTGTGAAACTTGCTAGTCATGTTATAAAGAAAAGATGACCATAGCTCCGTTTATTGGAAACAAAGAAAGAGTTAGTGAACTCTTGGGATTGATACATGATGATGTATGTAGGTCCCTTGTCTATATATGCCAGGACCGATTCTTTGTACTTCATTACATTCTATGATGATCTCTTAAGATTCGAGCATATGTTCCTACTGAAACACAAGTCTGAAGTTTTTGAGAAATTCAAAGAATATAAGTCAGAAGTAGAGAACCAAAATGGTTATAAGTATTATGTCCTGTGATGAGATCAGGAAGGAGAATACTTGAGCACGGAGTTCCGGGACTATTCAAAAGGAGAATGAGATTCTCTCTCAGCATTACTCCTCCGTATACACCACAGCATGTCGGTGTATCGGGGAGGAGCAATCGCACCCTATGCGATATGGTGTGCTCTATGATGAGTACTACTGAGTTACCTATTTCCTTTTGGGAGTTATGCACTTGTGAAGCTGCATGCCTATTGAATTGGGTTCCAACCAAATCAGGTGCCTACCACTCCAAATGTGATATGGTATGGGAAGAGCTTATGTCTTAAGTGAGTTAATATTTGGGGTTGTCCGGCCTATGTCAAAAGCAAAATCCGGACAAGCTCGAGGTAAGGTCAGTTCTGTGGAAGTTTGTTGGATATCCCAAGCATTCGTAAGGGAATATTTTCTACCGCGCCGAGGAACAAAAAGTGTTTTATTTCTCGGCATGCCACCTTTTTAGAAAAGGAATTTTATTTTAGAAACAAATTTGTGGTCATGAGGTAGAACTGGAAGGAGTTCCAGCTATACAAACTATAGCTGATGATTTGGTAGAACCGGAGGATTCAATAGCTCCCAACAAACCTCAGCCTCTCCGCCGATCTAGTAGGGTTCCTCATCCGCTTGAGAGATACTTCGGTTTTCTCTATGACAGTGGGAGCGAGGATTGTATCTGTGATGATGACCCAACTAGTTTCGAGCAGGCCATCAAGAGTGGGGACTCTATAAGAATGGCTGGATGCTAAGCGATTTGAGATGGAATCCATATACACCAACAAAGTATGGACTTTGATTGCTATATCTGAAGGGTTAAATCCCCATCAAGAGAAAGTATATCTTGAGAAGATTACTTGGTGTACATAGAAAAGTTAAGACTTTCAAAGCTAAGACTTGTTGCAAAAGGTTCTCGTCATCAACCAGGTGTGGATAATGATGAAACCTTTTCTGGTGTCTATACTTAAGTCCATCCGGATCCTGCTTGCCATTGCTACATACCATGACTATGAGATCTGGCGGTTGGGTGTCATGACTGTTTTTCTAAATACTGATTTAGAAGAGAATGTCTATAAGTACACAGCCAGAGGGCTTCATAGACAGTGGGAGCAGCGGAAACGTATGCAAGTTGCTTCATGAGTTAAAGTAGGCATCGCGGAGTTGAAACATCTGTTTTGATATGGTAGTCAAAGCGTTTGACTTCATCAAAATGGTAGATGAACCTAGTATATAAAAAAAGATAGTAGGGAGTATGGTGGTGATCCTCATATTGTACGTGGATGACATACTCTTGATAGGAAAGAAGTTTCCTATGCTATGCTCGGTCAATCTTCTCTTATCACAAGGATTTTCCATATAGGATCAAGGTGACACCTCCTAAATCCTAGGTTTTGATCTATAAGATAGATCTAATTGGATGTTAGGATTCTCACTAGGTGTAGTGAGATGGTATCAATCGATCCTGGGAAGAATCACTGGATAGCTTCCAGGATGGTAAGGTCGACTGAATGTCAGTCACAGGTATTGTCTTTACCCTCAGTGGAGGGACGGTATGTTGAAAGAGTTCCAAGCTAGATACCGTGGCAAACTAGACGATAAAGGCTGGATACATCGCTACCAAAGAGGAAGTCTGGGTGTATATTATTTCATGAGATGAACTTCGTTCCTACCATTGTGTAACAATGGAGTTGTAGCTTAGGTCTAGGAACCCCATCCCATCAGTGATCCAGACAAATTCTAAGGCAGTATCACCTGATCATGGTGATGGTTGATCTCCAGCGGATCGAGATTAGGAGAGTAGACTCAGAGGACAACACAGCGGATCCACTCACAAAGGCTTTTTCCAAGAGAGAGACTTTTATAGGATGGTTGAGTATGAGATACTACAACCACTGCTATATGATGGCCCTAGTGCAAATGGGAGATTGTTAGTTATATGTATACCCTAGAGGCCATTACTATACATGAGATGTATATTGCAGTGGATGCTTGGACATATATAGGAAGGACTTTCTTGCTCGACATGATAGTATGTTATCCGGTTACTCTTTACCTTAACATGTACACTGATTGTCTCTCTGTTACATGTTGGTAAAGCCCTTAGGATGTGTACTTGACTACCTGGATTATGATGCAGATCATACTAGTGGGGCCATGGTGGTCCATAAGTTTATCCTTTAATGTCCCTAGTCGTGGGTGTATCGAGACGAGGCATCGATATACCAGAGTAGACTAGCATGTAGCTTCTCGACCTATGTAGATAGGCGATGGATGATCCCATATCCATTGGTGTTTGATATCAGAGATGATATACAGGTGCTCAGTGGAGACTGGGTACACTGGACGGACTCGACGAGAACTCCCAGATGGTATTATACTTCACGTCAGATGGCAGTTCTCTGATGACACCAGTACATGTTAGTTTGTAGACCCGAGATCATCATAGAGTCTTGTATGATTCCCACGGTGCTTTGATTTCCACCTTACCACGTCCAAGAGGATGTGCAAAACGGTGGTTTTTGGGTACAGTCCCGAGTCACATGGAGGCAATGAGCGATAGGAGGGGATTCGTCTCTCCCGGTATTGGGGGTTGATGTTGCGCTGTGCTCGATTGGCTATAACAGGGAAGTCTCTGGCCAGGACTGATTTAGAAATTTACTGGTAAGTGTTACCAGTAGTTTCTCGACCCGTTATGAACCTCATATCGGTATGACTTATCGGTTATTGGGGTCTGACGTTTACCACCCCTAGACTTGATATGCGACATATCAGACGAGGAGACCGGGCTGTACGGCTAGTGTTACTGTCAGGCTTTACAGGAGCTAGAGCGGGCTTGCTTGTTGATCTTCTGATTGCTCAATACCCGAGTAGCCATTACGTCCAGCTAGTACCGCTGACGGCTTTTGGGTGCTTGATGTGATCATCACCTACTGCCAGCATATTGACGAGTCTTTAGAGTCCTACATAGGGGCTTTACTGGCTCAAGAAAAACGAAGTAGGAGCACATATGTGATATGTGCGGGACCGAGAATAATGCGAGTATGTGATACCGTATTCTATTCTCGCGCTATTTGCATCAGACGGTTATATGTGATATAACCGGGTTATCGAATCAAGTGTTGATTCAATAAGTTGGTACATTTAATATTAGTCGGTTATATGTGATATAGCCGGATTATTAAATCAAGTGTTGATTTGATAATTTAGTGTATTATTGTATATTTGATATACTAGTTTACATTAACTAATATTAGCTCACTTAAGCATTTATTATTCTCACATGTGCACACTTAATATATATATATATGCGATATATATTAATTATGTTTTATTTTGTATCATGGTTGTTGATACACACTACATGGGTGTATGAGACTTACACCATACTAATTATATTGTTGGGTTTTAAATATTTATAGTAAATCCAAATAGTGCATTATTAGTCACATGCATGAAGCTTGTGGAAGCTTGTGGATGCTTTGACTAAGTCCACTAGTTTTGTTTTACTTAAAATATTTATTAACCTAACCATTATAATTAACCTATGGTTATGTCTAGTATATGATACAAACTCACCCATGGTTATTTTTCTCTCACCTCATTAGTTCATTCTCATCTCTTGAGCTCTTCTTCTTCTTCCTTGAGAAAAGCTTGCTACCTTTTCTAAAAGAGAGAAAATATTGTGAGAAAAATAAAACTAAAGTGAGCCCACTTCCTACTTCATCATCCTCTACTAGATTAGCAATTTAGTATAGGGTGTTTGCTTCACTAATCGCTCATTAGTGAAGTAGTAGCATGTGTCGTTATCCCCTCGACGTAGATCATCTTCGGTCTCGAAGACTTCAACCAAGAACGTTCCTTTCGCCTTGAGAAGCCATGCAAGAGTCCGGGAGTTCCATCAACGCAGCGAAGGGACTACTACAAGGAGCTTATGAAGCGAAGGACCGGTCTACAAAGGTTGTATTCTGCAAACACTTAGATGTAAAAGAGTTTACTTTCTTTTCCGTATTATTTTCTAGTTATCGATTCTAGTTTAGAGTTCCTTGAAACGTCAATTTTTAAAATACGGCATAGTCGATGTCTCCCGAAACCTTGCTGCCGTCGATGGGAACCCTACAAGATTTACGCCGGCCATTACGCCCTTGGAACCGCGTCTGCGCGAATGGCGGGATCCTCCATTATTGGCGAGATATGTCGTTAATGAGGGAACGCAATGGCGTGGGTCGCGGGATCGTGGGGCGGCGGATATCTCGAGTATGGCGAGATTTGCAGGGCCATGTCTGGGACGCTGATGATCTGCGCTCTGGGTCGGTCGATGAGACCGAGAAAGCTGAGCTCGGTGGGAGGCCGAGCAAGCTTGGTTCTGTGATAGCTTGGGGGCGAGCTGGGAGGGCTGAGGAAGCTCATCGTGCAGGAGGGCTCGGAGGTGAGCCAATGGTTATTTGGAAGACGAGCATATGAGTGGTCTGGAAAGCCACCGAGGGTCGGGAAAATCCTCGGGAGGAAGGCCCGGGGCACGCCTTCAACGTACCATTCTTACTCCTTTCTCGTAAGCCTTGGGACACATCATCTGCCACGTGTCGTGATCTGGGGAGTTCTCAGTATTGAGCATCATCAGTATGAGATGTTGAAAGTATTGGCTCCGCAATGGATTGATCTGGTAGCGTAGTCTAAGAAATTGTTGGCTTGAGAAAATGGAAGAAATAATAGTAAAGATAGGAGAAAGAAGAAAAACTTTTTGTGATGCATTTGGTTTGTCTTGCTCTGAAAAGCATTAGAGTTATATTTGAAGAAGGAGAAGAAGATTAAAAGAAACAAGCAGTTTATTTAGAGTAAGTCAAAGGAAGGAGTAAGAAGTGCGATTTTAATTTAAAATAAAAAACGGATATAAAATGACAGATTCAGACATGTCGGCCAAGGGACTGTTTAGTTGCAAGATTATGAAATTTGGATTCCAAAATTGTACGGTTGAAATTTTCTGGATTTGGTAATTTGTTGTTTGGTTGGTATTGGATTTGTAGATCTTTATAATATTTTTTTGGTTGATGAAAAGAAAGTAAGATTTGGATTTGAGGATTTTAGAAAGAGATAAAGAGGGAGGGGATTATTAAATAAATAAAGTACCCGGGTCCCATCTAAAAGTATAATGAATAGTGCCAAATCCTTGCAAATTCTCCAAATTTTTTAGGATTCAAGAATCCTTGTTTTGTGGTGCCCCCCATAAAAAACAAAGGAATCCTACAAATCCAAATCCTACGACCAAATACAAAATTATGGAATCCTCTCAAATTTTTGGATTCCACAATCCAAATCTTTCATAATCTTACAAGCAAACAGGCCCTAAAAGAGAGAAAGAATAGCTCAGTGGGTACAGACACTCTCCCTCATGGGGAGAGTGCGGGTTCAAATCTCAGGAGTGGAAATGGCTATAAATTAATGCTTACGGGTCCCCTGTATGTGTTGTGTGCTTCTGTGCAGTGTGCGTGCATGGGTGTCCATAAACCAATAGAAAAAACTCCTTAGACAAAAAAATCTAGTGAAAAACTCTTTACATCCAAAAAGTTACAAACTTAAGTTCCTAAAGTACAACTAACCGCATTTTACTTTTTAATAATCTCATGTTACCCATGTCAATTTTTGGCGATAACTGATATATTTAGCAGTTAATCTGCTACATCTGCTAAATGTAGTAGTTTACCTGCTAAATATAGCAGTTTACCTGCTAAATGTAGTATTTATCTGTCAGAAATTCATAAGGGTAATAATGGAGTTTCGGATCTCCTTCAGATGTTTTCCTCCGTCGATCCTGTGATGGCGGTCTTTGATGGCTAAGATTTGTTTTGAGAGTTGTTGAGTGTGGATCTCAATGGATTGGTGTTGGACACCGAGCTACCTGCATAGAAGTCCCGGGGTGGGTGACCACCTTAGGACCCTCCGACGATCAAGTTAGAGCCGAGGTATAGGTGCAGAGTAGCGGCGTATTGAAAAAAAATCGAGTTTCCTAAGTCGTCTGAGTTGTCTAAGAGAGGGGTTTATATAGGGGTCGTGTGGAGTGAACAAGCGCAAGATCATCGCCGTCAGTTATGCCCCAGTGTTATTCTCGCTTTGAATGGCGGGATGCACCCATTAATGGAGGATGTGCTAGCGTGGGATGCGGATCGTGGGGAGGCAGATATCTCACGCTGGCGATATACGCGGAGCCATTGCGGGGCGCATGGGATCCGCGCTCTTGGTTGATCGTGGGAGGTGTTCATGTCAAAATTTTGCACTTTTATACCGCCCATTCTTGATCACATTACATATAGGTAGGTACTCTTGATCCGTATTTGCTAAAAATTGCAGGTTACAGGTTCTCAGCTCTAAACAATGAAAATTAAGAATAGTCGCGACAAATTCAGGACAACTGCCAACAACAGATAAAAATATGGGTCTCCGCTCACCATCCGTCATATGCCGCCTACCAGTTCGAGGGACAAAATGGCAATCAAAGGTCATTCATGCACAAAGCACAAGAAGGTAGCAAAAGAACCAATTTTATAACGCGGAGCTCAAGAAGATCAAGGCAAAAGTCCACATTCTTTCATCTTTTTGGACTGTTGAGAATCTGGGAGAAAAATGAAGTGATTCTGAGAAACCAAGTGTACAAAACAGAGAAGAATAGCAACATGGAAAACCCCAGAAAAAATGGCACAACAACTCACCCAAAGGGCCGCGGAACCGCGGCCGATGTGGCACATATGCGGCGGTTCCGCGGCCGAGTTGACTCAGAGACAGGAGATATTTTCAGAGTAGTTTTGTAATTGTGTAAGGGTTCAGATTTTAGCCCTAGGGTTTCTTGTATCTTCCTATAAATAGCCCAGTTTCAAGCCAAGTAAAAGATGCTTTTTCTTGTGTTAGGATTTAGTATAGTAATTTGTAACTTCCTCTTCCTCTTCATCTATTCTCCATTGATATTGTAGTGAGCTTTTGAGTGAATGATGAATAAAGAAGAGTTCTTTTAACATGCATGTCTTATAATTGAGTTCTTATATTTTGCTTGTAATTTTCTTTGTTAAAGTAGTTGTTGTTATTTGTTTGTTTATTTGTTTTCTTTTTCTCTTTTCCTTTATCCTTACAAAAATGATTCTTAAGTGTGATCCTTATCTAAGTGAGGTCCCAAATAGCTAGTTGTGATTCTCTAACTCATTTCTTTCTATCTTCTTTGTTTATTTTATTTTATTTTTCTTTATAATGGGTGAGTAGTTTCTCACTTGTTAGGGTAGGATAATGGAAGTTTGAGAGAAGGAAATCTCTCTCACTCTTTTCTTTGCCCAACATCTTGATTCAGACTTCCGTCAATTTAACCACAATCCGCTCCCTACGGCACCCTATCTTACATGATAGCGGTGACACCCTTGTGAGACCGGTTATGGTTGAATTGACCGGAGGTTACGGCCAAGAGCCAAGAACGGACGGACAAGGACCAAAAGGAAGGAACTAAGTGTTGGAAAACCTAGCTTATACTCGCAAGTTTCCTTCCTAGTCATGCTAATCCCCGTTGTTTCCGCTTACCGTAACATCGATATTAAGAGTGGCAATGAAAGAAGTGAGTGCCTCCTAACTCAAACTAACCTAATCCTAACCCTAACAAGCTTTTTTTTTTATACATCTTTAACACATAGTTAATCTTAAACAAACCTGGACAATTTGGACTTAACTCGTTAAAACAATAAGAAAAAGATTCTCATCTCTCCGTGGACTGACCTGTACTCATCCGGTTAGCTACCAAGCGAAACCGTTTTGATTGCGGTAATTAAAACTAAGCACAACAAATATCTATCAATCAAATGGCGCCGTTGCCGGAGAGCCGGTAGTTTATTTCTTTGTCATTTCGGGTTAATTTGTGAATATATATATATAACCTAAAAAAACTATAAAAATCATCTTGTTATTTTTGATTCTTTTTTGTGCAAGTGTGCAGAATAGAGAGATGATGAAGTTCAGTGCCAAAGTCGTAGGGAGTTAGACCCATATCTCGCGGCTACACCGCGGCGGATCAAGACGAAACCACGGTTAACTGTATAATTCTGGAGCAAATTCAGCGACTAACTCAAGATTCAGAGGCTATAACCAAGAAGAGGAGACTGAATTTAGCACAGGGAAGAATTTTGAAGCTCCCAATCGTCTGTCAAGCCGTGGAACCGCGGCAAAAGTGTAGGTTTGACCGCGGAACCGCGGTCAACCTGTGACGTCAGCACCTAAAAATTTTTGGTGAGTACTCAAGTCTTCTATCTAGCCCCTCTGAACTCCACCGAACTATTCTTTCTGCAGCATTCTTTGCGCAAACTCTCTTCCCCTCTCCAATAAAACCGTTTTTGTGCAAGATTCTTTGCGCCACCGCCAAATAAATTTTTGCAAGTGTTTTAGATTTTTGTTTGTTATTGTTTTGCATAAATAATACGGACTTTAAGGGGTTATAACACCAATTCAGATTGGGTGGGGATTTCATCACCCTTCCTAAGACCCCAAAAATCACTATAAGCATACTCATTACCCTTGAGCTTAATAAAAAATATCTAGACTCAGCCAACTAAGGACTTGTCGTACTCAATAGGAAAGAGGAAGGTTTTGGGCATTTGGTCGTTTATCTAAATTTGACTTTGTGGTGCCTAGGCTAGACAAGTGAGGAGGTAATTTTAAAAGGTCCGTCTCATGGTGATTCGTGAGCGGAACCCTCCTTACCTCACTTGTGCTTACCTAGCCACAATTGGCAGTGAAGAGACGATTTGAGGGTTATCTCACAACTTGTCACTTTGGAACAGTTAGAAGCAGTCTAGTGGACTTTGAAGACCATAGATCTAGGTGTGATTGCGCATGTTTTGACTGTGATTGTTTGAAGTTGTTCCATAAATCCATATATATTTTACAAAACTCTTTCTAAAAAATATTTAAAAAAACAAATCAAAAACTTTTATAAAAACTTGCCATCTATCACCAAATTTCCCTTTTCACCAACATTTCTCCATTGACGTTTTCTTACCCTCACATTCTACGCTTTGACTATACTAAACTCGTTTAGTGTATGTCCGGTTGGACTTGGGACACTAGTGCCCGCCTAGTCCGCGATACGTTAGTCGCTACCGACTACGCGATCAACTCCGACGTCGAAACTCCCTCCACGCCTCTTTCACCCTTACCTTTGCCGGCCAACTCCGACGTTGACCGAGATTTTGCTCACGCATCTTTCATCTAACTGTGTATGCTTTAATTTTCCAAATAATCTTAGCACAAACGTTCTGGAATTTATTGATGAAGATGTAGGCATTTTCGGATTCAAGCCCATAAAATTTGGGCAATATGTTGATGAAGTGGGGCTTAAATTCAAAATTATCCTCATTGGCCGGTGGAAGTGAAAGACAAGTTGGAAGTGCAGCGCGAGTAGGATAGAAACGATCCTGGAGTGCGATTCTATGTGGCGCTTCAACAGGAGATGGCTGCGGGTTATTCGCACCCAATAGATATGGAATTAGTCCCGGGGGAGGTAAAGGGATGTTAGGAGGAAATCCTGACATCTCAGAAGAAGAATTTAGTGATGGTGATGGTGAAGGTGAGGATGTATGAACAAAATCTCGGTCAAAATCGGAGTTGGCCGGCAAAGGTAAGGGTGAAAGTGGCGTGAAGGTTTTGCCACGATCAAGCGTGTAGCGGGCATTTTAGCTCAAGAAAGACAGCTGAGAAAGTCTTACAATGTGGCTTTTACTGGCCACAACTCTTCAAAGATGCCTATGATTATTGCAAGACTTGCTCTCGGTGCCAACACTTGGGCCGGATTTCCAGGAGAAATGAGATGCTGTTCCAACCAATCTTGGTTGTTGATATTTTCAATGTTTGGGGAATTGATTTCATGGGGCTGTTTCCCAGCTCTTTTGGGAACCTGTATATTTTATTAGCTGTTGATTATGTCTCTAAATGGGTCGAGGCAGTAGCAAGCCGGACGAACGACAACAAGGTTGTCGTTAGATTCCTTAAAGAAAACATTTTTTCCCTGTTTGGGCACCCTCACGCGATCATTAGCGACAATGAGACGCATTTCTGTAATAGGACTTTCGTGGTCTTGATGCGGAAATACTCTATTAATCATAAGCTATCCACGCCCTACCACCCCCAAACATGTGGGCAAGCCGAAGTTTCAAATCGGCAAATCAAGCAGATTTCGGAGAAAACGGTTTCCAAGAACCGAAAAGATTGGTCGTTGAACTAACCGATGCCGTTTGGGCATTTCAAATTGCGTAAAAGACTGATCATGGAATGTCTCCCTATCGGCTTGTGTATGGAAAGGCTTGCCACTTTCCTGTGGAAATCGAGCATCGCACATTTTGGGCGATCAAAGAGCTGAATCTAAACCTTGAAGATGCGGGCAGCTATCAGAATCTGCAACTTAACGAACTGAACGAGATTCGGGATGAAGCTTATGAGAACGCGGTTGTTACAAAGAACCGAACGAAGGTGTTTCATGATAAACACTTTACGTGCAAAACCTTCACGCCTGGACAACAGGTACTTCTTTACGACACCCGACTCCATTTCTATCCCGGTAAGTTTCGATCTCTCTGGAAAAGACCCTTTTTTGTGCGGAGTGTATACCCGCATGGCATGGTGGATTTGGAGAATCCAAAGGACGGTTCACTATTCAAAGTGAACGGAAACAGAATAAAACCGTTCCTCACCGCAAGACCATCGGAGGAGCTCCTGATGTTGCAGGAGCCGGTTTACATTGATTAATCTTCCTCCGTTTACCACCAAATTTTGGTTATCCAGCCATAAACAGTGGAAACAATGTTTCAAATAAGTTTAGGGGTATGTATATACCATCTTGTATATATATAATGGATATTCTTATCCGGTGCATATCCATTTTTTTTGTGTGTCGGGATATTTCTTGCCTGGTGAAATTACCATTTGTAATAAAAAAATATAAATATAAAAAGAACGAAGGGGGGTGCTTTTGTAAATATTCAGAACTATGTATAAAAAAATTAATTTTTTTAAATAAATAAATAACTTCTTCTTTTGGGAGGACTTTTGTACAAATAGACCCCTTTTTGTTGACCGCCCCTTTAAATAAACTCCCTCTTTTTCTGCAATACCCGAGCCTCCATTCACACCCTCACACAAAACCCTAGCCGACACAGAAATTTCCACCGCCGATCTCCCCACTCCACCATAGAAGCGCTAATGAACGCCCTACCCACCGCCAATCCGCCGCCGTCCAAAAGCTTCTCCCTTTGAAATTTTCAGAGGAGGTTTGATTTTTTCATCTCCCCACTTTAGATTTAACAGTTCTGCGTTTTCTATTCATGGCTCCTACTTTTCAATTTGAACGTGATTTCTCGCAATTATTCACCCATGACGTTTATGGTAGCTACTTTGGCGATGAGATCCGGAAAGGCGGATGGAATTTCTGGTTGTATAACCATCCAAACGCGTTCGCGATTCCGGATCTTGTTGCACGTTTCTTTGAGAATATGGAGGAGGGTTGTTTAGCTAAATACGGGTTTATACGCTTGTTGTGGGGGGGGGTCAGGAAATTGTTATAGATAGGAACTTCATTCACGAAGTCACTTTGATACCTCGTATCCCCGCACACGATCAACCCCTCCGCTTTGAGGATTACGTGCCGTTGATGGGTGATAATTGTTCTAGGAAACCTAGGAAGGGTATTCAAGCACGAACACTGTATGCGAACATCTTAACCGTGTGCCGTTGGGCAAAAAACATCTTTGGAAGTTCGCATAACACCACTTTTTTCACCCCATCCCTACACATTATGCACACATTAATGATGAAGAACCCTAGCTATGACATGTGCATTGTGCTTTTACACTCGATTGGCGCCGGCAAGGGGATAGCCAATTACCCGTGCCCAATATTAGTGACACAATTGTGTCTTTATTTCCTTTCTGTTGAAGAATTCGATACTTTTATGCATGCTGGGGTTCCCATTCGACCCCTTCTTGAGGGTGTCTCCACATCATACACTAGACTTCATGGGTTATGGTCGCGCACCGAGCCGGCCGAAGATGTGATGGCAAAGACGCCCAGCTCGAGCTCCACAGCGAGCGATGAAGAGCTGACCCCCGCCGCGCAAGCACGCTTGCTGAGACATACTCATAGGGAGGTAAAGAGAGTGTTGGGGATGCTGACAAATTTTGATCAGCGTTTGACGAGTCTTGAGCAGGGGATGTCTACGCTGCTGGCACGAGAAGAAAGAGCGAGATCGAGGGGTCGTGGAACGGATAGGAATGAAGCAGGAACGAGTGATGCCACGTCTGGTTCTAGGAGACGCCGTGGCAGCAGTGAGGGCACTGCTATGAGTCAGTTTAGGGTGGGGTTTTGTTGTAAATAGTTATCCTTGCATTCTGCATCTGCATGTTTTTTATGTAAATATTTGTTCTTTTACTTTGCATGTTTAAATTCTGCATCGCATTTTTCTGCATTGCATTATTATCCTATAAAAAACAAAAAATTAAAATTAAAAATGAAAATTTTCAATGTTTGCCATTTTTGACTCAAGTTCTACATGACGGTTGACTAGTTAGAAAAAACTAAATTCTAAACTTAGTAATTGAAAACCCTAAAAATAACCTTCTTTGAAGTATAACTGTAGAAAATATAAATTTCAATGTTGGTCATTTTTTACTCAAGTTCGACATGACAGTTGACTAGTTAGAAAAAATTAAATCATAAACTTAGTAATTGAAAACCCCAAAAATAACTTTCCTTGAAATTTAACTGTAGAAAATATACGTCCTTGCAGTTTATTTAGAAATAAGCAATTTTGAGTTCAGTTCTTGGGCTAAGTTGAAATGATGGAAGAGTATTGAAAGCTCTATTTTGAAGAGTAAGTCTGAAAAATAGTTCCGAATCTTAAGTCCAAATTCTAAAAATATATCTACCCTACAAATCGCACATACACGCACCTTAAAACATGGGATAGTAGAGGATACCTAGAATTACTCTTGCCTGAAAGCCTAGTATGAAAAAACGGTATTTAAAGCTAACCACCAAAAGAGCATCATTGAAAAATATATTCGGTCTTGAAATAAAAAAAATAAAAAAAGTAAAAGGCCTGGAAACTGCTATTTACGTTTTAATGCTCACACATTCAGTAATTGGCTGATTAATACCTTAGGAAGCTGTAATAGTCGCATGACAGATGTGTGAGCAAATCTGTCCACCATTAATAAAGAAGAAGTAGTGTTAGGTATTAAGGCAAGGGTATTATAGATTGAATTGAATTTTCAAGTGTAGGGGTGATATTTACACATACGTAGGGGTATATGATCGGAGTTTAGTGGAGAGATAGGAATGAAAAGTAGGGCTTATATCTTCAATAGAGATGATAAAAATTCCGGATTTGAGATAGCGTTTTAGAAAGAAAACTCAAGAGATGCCGAGAGCTTTGTAAACTGGCAAAACGTATTGGATCTTAAGTTAAATGAAAAGGAAGTGTGAAGAATAAGGGATGATGATTTCTAAGTTAAAGATGATAGAGTTTCTTGCTAGAATGCTGAACTGTAGGATTAGAGTCGATAACCAATTTGATCAGATTTTATGGGTAGTATCCGCTGAAAACCCTCATGAGACAAAACTCCTCCGTTCCCTATGAAAGTGAGGTTAGGACTTTTTGTGAATAAAATGGCTTTGCTCGGGACGAGCAAAAGATAAGTTTGGGGGTATTTGTTCAGATTAGAATTTTGCACCTTTATACCGCCCATTCTTGATCGCATTGCATATAGGTAGGTACTTTTGATCCGTATTTGCTAAATAATTGCAGGTTACAGGTTCACAGCTCTAAATAATGAAAATCAAGAATAGACACGACAAATTCAGGACAACTGCCAACAACAGATAAAAATACGGGTCTTCGCTCACCATCCGTCGTATGCCGCCTACCTGTTCGAGGGATAAAATGGCAATCAAAGGTCATTCATGCACAAAGCACAAGGAGGTAGCACAAGAACCAAGTTTATAATGCGGAGCTCAAGAAGATCAAGGCAAAAGTCCACATTCTTTCATCTTTTTGGACTGTTGAGAATCTGGGAGAAAAATGAAGTTATTCTGAGAAACCAAGTGTACTAAACAGAGAAGAACAGTAACATGGAAATCCCCAGAAAAAACAGCATAACAACTCACCCAAAGGGCCGCGGAACCGCGGCCGATGTGGCACTTATGCGACGGTTCCGCGGCCGAGTTAACTCGGAGACAAGAGATATTTTCAGGGTAGTTTTGTAATTGTGTAAGGGCTCAGATTTTAGCCCTAGTGTTTCTTGTATCTTTCTATAAATAGCCCAGTTTCAAGCCAAGTAAAGGATGCTTTTTCTTGTGTTAGGATTTAGTATAGTAATTTGTAACTTCCTCTTTCTCTTCATCTATTCTCCATTGATATTGTAGTGAGCTTTTGAGTGAATGATGAATAAAGAAGAGTTCTTTTAACATGCATGTCTTATAATTAAGTTCTTATATTTTGCTTGTAATTTTCTTTGTTAAACTAGTTGTTGTTATTTGCTTGTTTGTTTGTTTAATTTTTCTCTTTTCCTTTATCCTTACAACAATGATGCTTAAGTGTGATCCTTGCCTAAGTGAGGTCCGAAATAGCTAGTTGTGATTCTATAACTCATTTCTTTCTATCTTCTTTGTTTATTTTATTTTCTTTTTCTTTATATTAGGTGAGTAGTTTCTCACTTGTTAGGGTAGGATAAGAGAAGTTTGAGAGAAGAAAATTTCTCTCACTCTTTTCTTTGCCCAACATCTTAATTCGGACTCTCGTCAATTTAACCACAATCCGCTCCCTACGGTACCCTATCCTACATGATAGCGGTGACACTCTAGTGAGACCAGTTGTGGTTGAATTGACCGGAGGTTACAGCTAAGAGCCAAGAACGGACAGACAAGAAACAAAAGGAAGGAACTAAGTGTTGGAAAGCCTAGCTTATACTCGCAAGTTTCCTTCCTAGTCGAGCTAATCCCCGTTGTTGCCGATTACCGTAACATCGATATTAAGAGTGGCAACGAAAGAAGTGAGCGACTCCTAACTCAAAATAACCTAATCCTAACCCTAACAAGCTCTTTTTATACATCTTTAGCACATAATTAATCTAACAACTCCATTTTTAATGAACAAAGAATTGATTTAAATTCAAAGTATACTTGGAGTATTTAATGTTGCTGATATCTCTTTAAGTATTTATTTCACACCATAATTACAAGCAAGAGCTTTTAGCTTATTGGTAATACCTTGCACTTCTGAACCAAGCCACCAGAGTTCAAATCCCATACCCCACATTATTTTTAATATTATTTTGTTTTAAAATTTCTGGAATTCTAACAGTCAATACGTGTTTTCTCACAAAAACCCCACTACTCATGAAAAGTTAAATGTTCCAGTAGCTACCCCTAGCGACCCCCCACCTCCCAAACGCCTGACTCGGCCCGACTCGGGCCGGTGTAGCCGGCCGGACTCGGCCGGACAGCCGAGTCATCAACAGAGGAAATGAGCCCCTTGGTCTCCCCTACCCCCTGCACACTTTAATTTTTCAGATCGTTTCCAGAGAGCACAATAACTCTCATTCAATCCATTTTTAATACATTTTTCCTATTTTTTTACATATTTTAATTAAAAACCCTACACCTACCCTAACCCTAGCCTAACCCTATAAATACACCCCTACCTCCTACCCTATCATCCCAAAATTCTGAGCCCACTCTCTCAAAATCTCAAGAAAACCTTGTGTACTTTGAAATCGAGCGAAAGGCGAAGCCCCGACGAAATCGACAGCGAAGTTCCGGTGATCGTGCTAGGAACTCTCGACGACGAATCGACGCACCGGCGAACCCTCTTCTTCCTTATCACTCTTGTGTTTGTCCAAAGCCGTAAGTCCCTTTCTAGCTTCTCTTTTCTTTTCTAAAAAAATACGAATTTACAAACCCGACGGAATCGGCACAAATCCGATTTCCGATTCGGTTTTCTTATAAACTTCACTTCTCATTATTTCAATTATGTTTAAACACTATCATGTTGACTATTAAACACTAAACAACGAAATTGATTAAAGTTAAATTCATAAAATGATAGCTATTTCCATTCTACCGTATTTTCACTTAAATACCACATGGTTTCAATACGCCTTTAACCCTATTTAAATTGCTATACCTTAAAGTAGATTGTTTCGCCCAATCAGAGCAAAGCTCTGTTGAAATTCAAAATTCAAAATTTTGAAGCAACGCTTCAAATCTCGGGCGCAACGCGCCACATGTCAGGCGCTGATACGTCAGCGCAGCGCCCAAGAAGGCGCGCCCAAGAAGGCGCGCCCAATCAGAGCAAAGCTCTATTTTAAGCAAAATTAAAGGAAGCAACGCTTCGGTTGCGCAAGCACTGCGCTGCGCGACACGTGTCAGCGCAGATGCGCTAGCGCAGTTGCGCTGCGCTGTGCGCTGCGCGACACGTGTCAGCGCAGATGCGCTAGCGCAGGTGCGCTGCGCTGTGCGCTGCGCGACACGTGTCACGCGCTGGGGCATTTGCGCCAAACAGAATAAAGATTTTAAAGAAATCTTTCTGTTCTTGTTAAAACAAGAAGATTTTCTTCTGTAAAACAGAAGCTCTTGGATCAAAGATCCAACGGTGAGGAAAATTCCCCAAATCACTCAGAGAAAGATCTATTTAACAAATTTAACTAATTTATGGGCACTATAAAAAGGTCCCCAAGCCTCAATTCATAGGCATCAACATTTTCTTGAAAAAAGTCAAGAGCTTCAAACAGAGAGAGAACTCTGAGAAAATTCCAAAGAAAAAGGTAAAAACCTTCACGAGAGAGAAGAAATCTCTTTTAATAAATCATTGATCTAAAAACCAGATCAATGATCTTCACATAATAAACAGTGCTTTGCACTTCTTATGAACTACTGGTTCTTTAAAACAAGAAAACAACAAAAATAAAAAAAATAGTGCTTTGCACTTTTATGAAGCTCTGGTTCTTGAAATAAAAAGAAAAACTTATTTTTTTGATCTAAATTAGATCAAGAAATCAAATAGTGCTTTGCACTTCTGTTCTTGAATCTAAAAGATTCTTAGTGCTTTACACTTCCAAACTGCGCTGTTGCGCTCTTGGGAAAGCGCCACGTGTCAGCATCTGAATCACTTGCGCTATGAGCTTTGAGATAGAGCTTTGCTCTCTATGATTGGCGCAACTTACCAAGGTGCGCCACGTGTCAGCAGCGCAAACGCAGCGCACTAGCGCAGCGCACTGCGCTTGCATGACACGTGTCGTCATCACAAGCGCTTGCGCTCTCTGATTGGCGCAAAGCGCCTGAAAATGCAATGCATTTTCTGAAGGGCCAGGCCCAATTAAAAGACCAAACAGGCCTAATTAAATTGATGCTCTGCATCATTTATAAATGGGCAATGCCGAAACTAAATAATAAAAATGCTATGCAGATGCCTTGCAGAGCCCAAAATAAATTGATGCTCTGCATCTTTTATAGGCAGAGCCCAAACAAAAGAATAGAAAATAATGCAATGCATTATTTAAAAATGGGCCAAGCCCTAACAGACTAAAAACAAATAAAAGGCGTTGAATACTTTTCAACTGGATTTAGCCCAATCATGGCCGTAAGTCCTCAAATTAAATTGACTGAGCGAGATTGCTCCCTTAAATCAATTTATATCCGGTTCGAGGGTACATCTCTGAGCTCCTCTGACACCTCTTGTTGTAATCCTTCAACGACGTCAGAGAGGCGACGGGTCCCAACGACCACACATGAATATGGACCGCGGGGTCCTTAAACTCGTGGACCGAAACGTCCCTAAACTAATATTGGACCGAGACGTCCCTAAACTAATGATGGACCACCACGTCCCTAAACTGGAGCATGGACCGCAACGTTCCTAAATTACCTATGGACCACTACGTCCCTAAACTGGAACAATAGAGCCTCCAAATGCTCTTTTGCCGGATCTAAACGGTCCTGTTTAAGTTGATCTTAGCCCCAAACATGGCTAATGTATCCTTAAACACTCAAATGAACGATAAAACTCCAAATCAACCTTGGTTCAAGGGTACATCTCTGAACTCCTCTGACATCCGCCGTTGTAATCCTTCAACGACGTCAGAGAGGTGACAAGTCCTGACGGCCATATATTAAATGAATCACTACGTTAAGTTGATCTTAGTCTCAAACAGGACTAACGTATCCTTAACGAACGTTTAAGTTGATCTTAGCCGCAACGCGGCTAATGCATCCTTAAACTGAAAACACCAAACCCAAATCTAAGTAAATACGGATTTGGACTAATCCACGTCCTACGGGCGACGGCATTATTCAGTCTCCGTATACAATCCACGGGCAACCACAAACAAAACAAACACACACGACACGAAGTGAAATTCTAGAGAAGGAGAAAGTTGTTAACGCGATGCGGTAGCGTAATTAACTGCAGGGGCTTGCGCCTGCAGGGAAGAGCGTCCCCACAATCAAAAACCCCTCAAGCGAGGGGGAATCTGACGAAGTCTGCTACATCGGCCACATCCGTCTAAACCTCCGATACACGGTGCCATAGATTAACTTGGCATCTTCGGAGAGGTGGATGGATAAAACCAAATAGCATCTGCCCCGAATCTCAGCATCAGGACATCGCGGTCCTGTGCGCCGCCGTTCGGAGGAGAACAGATTCTGGCACGCTCGGTGGGACCTTTTCCTCTTTCCACTCCACACTTCGTGTGTCGTCTTCGCGAACCAATCGCGGTTTGTTAACAGTTGCCTTTGGATTTCAAGTTACTAAGATTTGGTCTTTTGCCTGGCGTAGAACTCAAGATTCAATGGTATTTAACTGCACCAACTGCTCGAAATGCCACTGCAACGGATGCTCCACCTCACCAGGAGGTGTAGCATATGGGCCCCAAGCGGCTTCCTTCCTCGCTCTGCCAGTAGACCAGGTGACCCAAGCCACCACTGGCCTGTTCTTCGGGACCATGATCCTACCTACAAGCTTTTCTGAGCCAATACCTGCACCGGAAGTGAACAAGAAGTCGGTCTTCGACCGGCTCACTGCTACGACGACCCCTGTCAACGGGTCGCCCACTACCAAACCGACAGCCTCTGTTTTCACCAGGCTAAATCAGAACTCTAAATTGGATGTCCCAAGGAAGGCAATAACTGCTGCTCCAGAAGTCGTCAAGGCGGCTTCCCCTGTCAAAGAGTCAGTCTTTTCAAGACTGACGATTCCTGCTCCTGCCCCTGCCCGAGGATCTGTCTTCGACAGGTTAAATATCATCCCTCAAAGGACAACCTCAGTCTTTGAGAGGTTAACACCAGCGACGCCTCATTCAGACAGGAGGCAAAAAGAAGCTGTCTCTATCTCCGAGCCAGTCCCAACGGCTCGTCATGCTCGACGTCGCCATTGGCGACGAGTGAGGAAGGCAGGGGGCAACTCCCCCTCAGGGCTAACTCCACCAGCTCCAGAGGTGGAAGTCAACGCTGCTGTTCCAACTGGGAACATCTTTGAACTGCTGAGGAGGGTACGTAAGAACTCTCCAACCGCTACACTGAAAAGATCTCCTCCACCTGCGGAGAGAGTTCCGGAAACGAAGCAAGAACAACCCCTCAACGGCTGTCCTAAAAAATATACAAGGTTTGGCGTAGGGTTCAAGACTCCGTGATTGACCCAGGTTATTCTCATCAACAGAAGAAGGCGAAGGTGCAAAAAGAAAAGGACCGTCCTATTAAACAACAGAGGACAACAATCACCAAGATGCCCACTGCAACGGCCCCCTCCACTTCAACGGCCCACAAAAGAAGAAGGCCGGAGAAAACCCCCGCGTCCGTGGCAAATGCCAAAGGTGGTGAGCCTAAACGCCCTAAGTCTGGGGGCATGATAGTTCATACAGTTTATGTGGCATCGAGAAAGGAGGATAGCCGTATATCAACAGGTCATAGACCGCACACGAGGTCAGTGACCAAGGCTCAGGAGCAGCAGCAGAAGCTCCAAGAAATGATGAACGCTATGGCCGCACTTACAGGGCCAAAAGAAAACCTTGAAACGTCCTCGGATGAACGCCAAGAGGAAGAAACCGACGCCGAATTCCTTCGTCGGATATTGGAGAAGAAGGACAAAGAGGCTGCTGAACAAGCAGCCAACATACAGCGTATGGGCCTCCTCTTCCAAGACATGATAGGGATGATAATACAGCAAGATCCTCCGACCGAAGAGCCCCCGATCGTCCTTGGAGATGATAGGGGAGAGACATCAAATCCTCCACCAGCTCTGTCGACAGCTAAAGGGGATGCAATCTCCAAAGCTGATTTGGACGAGTACATCTCCCAACAAATACGGGTTCATCATGCGACCGAAGCAGCTGGCCAGGTCGCAAAAACAGGACGGTCATATCCAAGTTGGTACGATCAAATCAAGTACCCACCCGGTTACACAATTCCCAAGTTCCATGTCTACAAGGGGACGGGCAATCCTCACCAACATGTTGCCCAGTTCAGGGCACTCTGCGGCAACACCGGTGGTGATGACAAGTTTTTACTTCGCCAGTTTGTTGGAAGTTTATCGGATACGGCGTTCGAGTGGTACTCTGAGCTCCCGAATGACTCTATCAAAACCTTCGCGGAAATGGAGCTGTTGTTTACTCAGCGTTTTGCAAGCGCCAGTGAACGTACCCCGATGACGGCACTGATTAACGCCAGGGTAAAGCCAGGCGAGACGTAGGTTCAGTACGCTATACGATGGCGGAACTTATGGTCGAAGTGCGAGTAGCGCATTGAAGAAGCTCCCGCAGTGGGTATGTTTGTGGGAACCCTCGATCTACAAGCAACCATCTCGCAGTTTATGATGTTTTTCAAGCCGACTACCTTCCAGGCCTTGATTGACATGCTCGCACAGATGGATCAGATGGGCCATAAATCTCCTCTTCCAAAGCCGGACTCCCGAAATGACAAAGGGAAGGGAAAAGCGATCGTCGTCGCTAATGCTCAACAACAACCGAGCAACTCGAAGCCGGTCGTGCGTCAAAATAATACACGCCCGTACGTAGTCCTTGAGGAGAGACTAGGGCGTCCTTATTCGTTTCCCCGCGATAAAACGAGAAGGTTATTCGAGCTGGCATTACGCAACAGACTCATAAATCTGCCGGATCCAAAACGTCCGTTGCAACCAAGTGACGTCAACGAGCCCAACTACTGTCCTTATCATCGAGTACTAGGCCATCCGATCGAAGATTGCTACGTTTTCAAAAATTGGCTTGAAAACCAGTACCGACAGGGCAAGTTCGCATTGTCTGACAAATGGAAGGTGAATCTCCCGCAACCTCACACAGCTAAGGGGGCGAATACGCCGGGGGCAACATGCTCCGTCGTTGAACAAGCTCCTTGGGAAGTTGTATTATCAACCAAGACAAAGAGGATACTAAACAATCTTCAGACATGCCCAGCGATCAAGTGGAAGAACCCGTTGGAGCCGCAGATCATTGAAGGGATGTTGAAGCCTCGTTCAACTCAAAAGATTGATGGAGGTGGCCCAAGCATTCATAGCCAGCCGTCGAAATCTTCAAAGAAGAAGAAAAAGAAGTCAAAGAAGCCCGTGAAGCCTGGCGACAAGCGTACGGACTTGCAAAAACAAATTGACACGCTGGAGGAATACAACCAGAAGGCACGGACTCCCATTACATTCCAAGAATTGCTCAATCACGTCTTTCAAAAGGAAGATGAGGGAGAAAGTTCATCTGATGATTCTGAGGAATGCGTGGTGAGCTGTCATGTGATTTCCCACTCGTTCATAGACGATGAGGAAACTTCTTGTACTGAAACGCTGGGGGCAGATCCTGAATCAAAAATTCTGGGGCCATCAGATGAGGAAATTGACGCATTCCTCAACGAAGCTCGATTAAAAAGCAGAGCTGATCGGGAGCGCGAGGAGGTTATATTCGAAAGGGCCAAACCCCAGCGCCTTGACGAAAGAATTGAGATACTCCCGCTGGAGCGAAGTACACCCACTGCAGACAAAAGCCAATTCAAGATGAGGAAAAAGTTTGCTAAGGCCATATCAATGGGCATGAAGCTACCATCCTCTGAAGGAATAATCACCGGTGAAGCGGAAATGCACCCCTCCTATTGCTTGTATCATCGGAAGATTTCGCACCCCACTCAAGAGTGCAAAGCTTTTGATAGATGGTGGCAAGGATATGTTGCTCATCGACAACACTTTAAGCGAGAAAAACGCAAAACTCGTCGGGAGCAAAGAAATACGACCGAAGGGCTTACAAGAACTGCTGGCGATTGTTGCATGGTTAACACCGGTAGATCACAAGTGCCTACATTTGGCAGCGATTCTGATGAGGAGCTGGAACTTACCCCTCTCTTTAAAGAATCCACTCCGGGAAAAGAAGAAGAGCCGAAGGTCTGCGAAAATATCCGGCTACGTAATCGTACGCTGCCCGAAAAAAACCTCGGACCCTCGAACAGAAAAGGTAAAGGGAAAGAAAAGGCCCCTGAAGATATCGTCTTAGATGACCAAGTAGTGGAAGAGCTAGCTGCCAAAGACCCGCCAAAGAAGAATAAGGTGGATTACAACGTCTTAGCACATCTGAGGAAGCTGCCCTCACAGCTCAGCATTCTTGACGCCCTTTTGCTATCAAAAGAGGCGAGAGATTCGTTGATTAAGGCACTCCAAGATCCATAACAATTCCAAGCATGCCTGGCCGAGGAAAAGATGAAGGATGAATTGGAGGAAGTCCACACGGCCGATGTCACTTTCGGCGACGAGGACCTTCTCCTTGGGACGTGCGAACACAATCGCTCCCTCTATGTCTCAGGATACTGCCACGATATTAAGATAGGCAAAATCCTGATCGACAATGGATCCTCCGTTAATCTCCTCAACGTGCGGGTGTTAAAAGAAATCTGCATGAGCGTCCAGCACCTTGCTCGGGATAAGATCACCATCTCCGGGTTCGACTCCCAATCGTCAAAGACTCTTGGATCTGTGATACTGACGCTACGCTTTGGGCTGCTCGTTACGGACATTAAATTCCACGTCATAGATGCTAAGACATGCTACAACGCTTTGCTCGGCCGACCATGGTTACACGAGTACAACATCATCCCTTCTACACAACATCAGTGTATAAAGTATTTTAAGGATGGTTTCGAGTATACCGTGACGGGAGAATTGAATCCGTTTTCTGTAAACGAAGTTCGCAAATATGAAGATGCCAAATACTTCTTACCGAGTTTCGAAGAAACGGAAAGGTGTCACAAGCCAGAGAACAAAGCTAACGCCACCGTCCCTATCTTCGGTAGTGATACCGAGGAGGAAGAGGAGATAGTTTGCTCGGGTCCGTCCCAACACGACAAACCATGACCGTCCACTCCTACGTTGGTCTTTGGTAGCGACTCGGAAGATGAGATCCATGCTGTATTCTCTGCTCGACCTTCAATACGAAAGTTCGCCGATGAAGAACAAAGTCTACAAGTCGCCAAGGTGCCGCTTAAACACCATAAAGAACTGGATGCGCTTAATATTTACAATGTAGAAGAGCTGCAAACGTTCTATATCCCTCCCAGGTGAGAAAGCGAAAAAGCAATTCTGTTCTACCGCTCTGAAGAAACCAAGGTGGAAAAAGAAATATGGCATGGCGCGGATCCTACGCTCGACAGGATTCAGCCTATCCGTCTTCCCAGATATTATACAGAGGGTTTGAAGAAACTGTTGAAGCGCCAAGGGATACCCTTCAAACAGACCATTGGAAAGGCCAGATTCTATGATAGGGTCTGGAACGTCCCTGGAACTCAACACAAGCTGCCTAACGGGAGGATGGAGACGATCGGGCTCGGATACATTCTCTCCAAGAAATGAGAACTGCTCCGTGACTGTTATGTCGTGCAAGACTTCAATGAAAAAGCAGATGCTCAACGGGAGGACACTAATCCTGAACCAGTAAAAGTTCCTTATACGAAAGTGCCCAGTCCATCGCTTGAAGAACAAATGGACAGGCTTATAAGAAAGGCAGGTCAAAAAGTCCAGGACGACCATAATCGCGAAATGTCCATCTACGAAAGAGCCAGAACGCAACGCCTCCTTCAACAGGCCATCAAAAATGAAAGTATCACTCCGTGTCAACCTGTTATGAAGAAGGCTCGACGCAGAAGCAGAAACAAGTCGAAGGGCCAAAAAAGCGCTCAACAGCAAAAAAACAGGGCTAAGAAGCCACGCAAACGGGAGTCGAGCGTTATTGATCTATCAATCATGAAGAAGATGGGTCGAGTATACTCGTTTCCTCGGGACAAGACGAAGAAGATACTTGAGCTTGCTCTAAAACATCAGATGCTCATACTGCCGGAATCCAAGCACCACGAACAAGCAAGCAAAGTCTCTGACCCAAACTATTGCTCTTACCATCGAGTAATAGGGCACCCGCTCGAAGACTGCTTCACCTTTAAGAATTGGGTCGAAGATCAGTACCGGCTCGGTAAGTTCGCTCTGTCTGACAACTGGAGGGTAGCGTCGCCACAGAAACACGAACCCAAAGCCACAAGAACAGAACCAACTCCACATTGGGATTGGAAGCGGATTCGCACTTGTCACATGATAACAATATTAAAAGAAGAGCCCGAGGACATGGACGACCTTCTCTGGTGCTTCGAAAACAGCAATGATGAGGTGATCTCAGAATTTCCGCCAGCTCCGAAAGAACTGGAGGATGGAATACATACCACTGCAGATAACCTCAAGAAAATTGAGTTGGGGACGCTAAACGACCCGCGACCGACATTTGTCAGCGAGCTGCTATCTGAAGAAAGGGTGGCTGCGTTAAAAGACGTTCTTGTACAGCATAGAGATTGCTTCGCATGGAACTATTCCGAAATGCCGGGATTAGATCCAGAAATTGCTGTGCATAAATTGGCAATATCCCCGGACGTCAAGCCAGTCAAATAGGCACCAAGAAGAATGCGGTTCGAGCTTGAGATGAGTATCAATGCCGAGGTCAAGAAGCTGATCGACTCCAGCTTCATCCAGGAAGTTCAATACCCTGAATGGATCGCCAATATCATCCCGGTGATGAAGAAAAATGGGACAGTGCGCATATGCGTAGACTTCCGGGATCTCAATAAAGCTTGCCCGAAAGACGATTTCCCAGAGCCAGTCACCGAACTGATGATAGACAATATGTCCACTCATGAGGTTTTCTCCTTCATGGACGGTTCATCAGGGTATAATCAAATAAAGATGCATCCCGAAGACCAGAAGCACACCGCCTTCAGGACTTCTTTGGGTATATTCTGCTATAAGGTGATGCCCTTCGGTTTAAAGAACGCCGGTGCTACTTACCAGAGAGCCATGACGCAGATCTTTGATGACCTTATACACGAAATCGTCGAATGCTATATCGACGATCTCGTGGTTAAAAGCAAATCATACGAAGAACATCTCGAGCATTTGAAGACCGTGTTTCAACGCCTTCGACAATACAACTTGAAGATGAACCCGCTCAAGTGTGCATTCGGAGTTTCCTCGGGCAAATTCCTGGGATTCATCGTCCGGCACCGAGGTATTGAGATAGATCCATCAAAGATCAAGGCGATCATGGAAATGCCTCCGCCAAGGACTCTCAAACAGCTGCGATCTCTCCAAGGGAAGCTCGCGTATATACGGCGATTTATAGCCAACCTTTCAGGAAAGTGCCATCCTTACAGCCACCTGATGAAGAAAGGAACCCCGTTCGTCTGGGATTGCAAATGCCAAAGCGCACTAGACGAAATTAAACAGTACCTGCAGAACCCGCCGATGTTGGCTGCTCCGGTCAAGGGAAACCCCCTCATTCTTTATACAACTGCCCTCGAAAGTTCCTTAGGCGCATTATGTGCACAAGAGAACGATCAAGGGAAAGAAAGAGCACTCAATTACTTAAGTCGAGTTCTGCTGGGGGCAGAAAGCAACTACTCCCCTATTGAAAAACACTGCCTGGCGTTGATCTTCACGATAACAAAGCTCAGGCACTATACGTTGGCGCATGAGATCCGTCTCATTTCGAAGGTGGACCCTCTTAAGTATTTAATGTCAAAGGCCATACTGACAGGTCGACTCGCTAAATGGGCTCTGCTTTTGATGGAGTTCTCTATAACGTATCAACCTCTCAAGGCAGTGAAAGGCCAGGCCATCCCCGACTTCCTTGCTGAGCATCCGATACCCGCCGATTCTCCTCTGAGCTGCGATCTACCAGACGAGCATGCATTCGACGCAATCGACGGTGGTAATACCCGATGGGAGCTCTTTTTCGATGGAGCATCTTCCATGAAGAAGCGCAAACAAAGTACCCCTATAATCAAATCGGGGGTAGGCCTCATCTTCGTGACTCCACAAGGGGGGATAATGCGTTTCGCTTTCTCCTTAACAGAGCCGAGGACGAATAACGAAGCCGAATATGAAGCCTTGATAGTAGGTCTTGAGATCGCCATCGACATGGGAATTGAAAACCTCCTCATATACGGAGATTCTCAACTGGTCGTTAGTCAAGTAAACGGCGACTACCAAACGTGCAAACCGGAGTTGGTGAAGTACGAGGAAAAGGTGCAAGAACTGTTGACCCAAATTCCCTCATATACTTTGGAAAGCATACCGCGCGCGGAAAACAGCAAAGCAGACGCGTTGGCCAAACTTGCTAAAGAACTGGCTGACGAGAACCTCGATGACGTCAGAATCATGGTACAAAGCCGTCGGGTGCTTGCCCCAACAGAAATATCTCCGGAATCATCCGAAGAAAAAGGAGCGAGCGAGCAGACGACCCTGCAAGTAAAAGATTGGGAAAATACCGAGGATTGGAGAGAAGTCTTCATAAACTACTTTAAATCCCACCGAATGTCTGAAGAAGCGTCCACAAGACATCAGCTCATGAAACGAGCTCTGTCTTTCTCCTTCGTCAATGATACTCTATACAAGAGGTCATTCGATTCTCTGTGGCTGAGATGTCTGGGACCTGACGAAGTGAAAAGAGTCGTTCAGGAAGTTCATGACGGAATCTGTGGTTCTCATCAAGCAGGCCCAAAGATGAAGTTGAAGATCCAGCGGATGGGCTACTACTGGCCCACGATGATTCAGGACTGCCTCGAATATGCGAAGCAGTGCCACTCATGTCAAATTCATGGGGATTTCATCCATCAGCATCCAAATCCGCTACACCCGACAGTGGCAAGCTGGCCGTTCGAAATGTGGGGAACTGACATAGTTGGCCCCATCGAACCGGCATCGTCCAAGGGACATCGTTTCATCCTGGCGACGACTGACTACTTCTCCAAATGGGCAGAAGCAGTACCGTTAAGAGAGGTAAAGACGGAAAATATCCTCCACTTCTTCAAGACGCACGTTATATATCAGTTTGGAACGCCAAGACGGATCGTCTCCGATAATGGACCAGCTTAAAGAAGCCACAAGATCAATCGCTTTGCACAGCAGTATAATATAGACTGGAGATATTCTTCAGTTTACAATCCGCGAGCTAATGGTCTAGCTGAAGCCTTTAACAAGACCCTGACGAAGATCATGAAAAAGACGGTGTCCCGAAATAAGAGAGACTGGCACGAGAGACTGCAAGAGGCTCTGTGGGCATATCGAACAACGTTCAAGACGGCCACCAACGCAACACCATATGCGTTGGTATTCAGTACAGAAGCAGTACTCCCCCTCGAAATAGAATTACCCTCTCTACGAGTGGCAGTTCACTACGAGCTAACAGATGAAGAAAACGCTCACCTTCGGCTTGAGGAGCTTGATGCTCTTGAAGAAACACGGCTCATAGTGCAACAAAATCTGGAAGCTTATAAAGCGAAGATGACGCGCTCATATGAAAAATTGACCCGACCAAGGACGTTCCGCCAAGGCGAACTTATGCTAGTGGTCAAAAGGCCTATGATCCCCAATCGCGCCAAGCGGGGAAAATTCGAGCCAAACTATCAAGGCCCGTTCATCATAGATAAGGTCTACCAGGGTGGGGCCTATCTACTCATAGATATGCACGGTGAAAGGCCTTTCAGGCCAATAAACGGTCGCTTCCTAAAAAGATACTACGCTTAATGAGTCACTGCCTAGGTCAATGATAGATGACGACGACTATGTCCGCTCGCTATCTTTCTAAGCTCAAGCTTTATAAGCAGTAGCCAGTCTTCTCCATGATGGACCGAAACGTCCTTAAACTAATAGCGGACCGAAACGTCCTTAAACTACTACCGCAGCATCCTTAAGCTGACGAGATAAAAAATATATATATAATAGAAAAAACGGTATGTCCATAAGCAAAAAGGGCACGGATGAAAACCCGAAAGGGCTCCGTGAGTAAAAACAGCAGGGCTACCGGCGAGTGTTCGTGAAAACCCGGAAGGGCGCGATCTCGTAAAAAAAGAAGAAGAAGAAGAAAATAAAAAAAACGGTATGTCCATGAGCAAATGGGCACGGATGAAAACCCGAAAGGGCTCCGTGAGTAAAAACAGCAGGGCTACCGGCGAGTGTTTGTGAAAACCCGAAAGGGCGCAACCTCGTTAAAAGACACTTATAGGGTCCTCTAGACCTTGTAAGGAGAAACCACCCGCGTGAGATCCTTACGACTCACAAGGGAGCAACAAACTTAGGGATCCCCACGATTCCTAAGGAGAAAATACACTTGCGAGATCCACACGACTCGTAAGGAGAACTCTCTTATGGGACCCTCACGGCTCATAAGATTTGAAAGTCTTAAGTTACAGAGACCTAAACCTGTGCTTAAGCAACCCCCACAACTTTAGATATTTCCCTACAAGTGGTCCAATATTTGCCCTTGTATACAATCCACGGGCGCGAATAAACATTTCCCTAACTAAGTCCCATCCGATGCTAGGGATATGTTCGCATAGTGAATAACCCTTGTAAATCCTCTCGATTTACAAGGAGAAAACCCTCCTGTAGAATCCTTACGACTTACAGAGGAACAAAACACTTAGGAATCCTCACGATTCCTAAGGAGAAAATACACCTATAAGATCCTCACGACTCGTAGGGAGAAATAACTTTGTGAGACCCTTGCGGCTCATGAAGTCAAAAGCCTTAGTCGACAGGACCTTAACCCTGTTCGCTAAGCAACCCTTGTTCGACATCAACAGAGGCAGATGATGATTTGCTCCTGGCAATATCCCAGTTGTAGCGGTGCTAATGCCGAAATCGACGTCTAATTTCAGGTTTACGGCGAAAAGCCAATAGGCCGCACATGCATACGAAATAGCCAAAATGATAGGGCAACTTGCAATAAAAAGCGGCAAGTAAAAATGTATGCATGCTAAATAGCCGAAATGATTGGGCAACTCGCAATAAAAAGCAGCGAGTAAAAATAAAAATAGCTGAAATGATAGGGCAACTCACAATAAAAAGCAGCGAGTAAAAATAAAATAAACAGCCGAAATGATTGGACACCGCGAAAAATAGCCGAAATGATTGGGCAATCACGACCTTCGCGATATAAAAGCTGAAATGATAGAGCATCGCGGAGATAAAACAAAAAAATGATGATAAAACTTTGGCCCTACATTTAAGATCACATCGATCCCTGTATACAATCCAAGGGCGTAAACAAAGAGGGAACCATACTTTCCCAACAGGCTCCGCCAGAAGACGAACCCAAATCTCGACGGTTCAGTCCAACTCTGAAGAAACCAGTGTCTTCAGCAGATACCTCGACTCACGGATACAAACACTCCATGACGAGAGCCTCCTGATCCGCGTCGACTCACAGAGCCACCAGTGCCTCCGTGGGAAATCCTCGACTCGTTTCAAACCCCAAGGAAACAAATAATTCTTGGCGCTTGGGAAACAAATAATCCCTAGCAAACTCCTCGACTCACGGATACAAACACTCCTTGACGAGAACCTCCTGATCCGCGTCGACTCGCAGAGCCACCAGTGCCTCCGTGGGAGATCCTCGACTCGTTTCAAACCCCAAGGAAACAAATAATCCTTGGCGCTTGGGAAACAAATAATCCCTAGCAAACTCCTCGACTCACGGATACAAACACTCCTTGACGAGAGCCTCCTGATCCACGTCGACTCGCAGAGCCACCGGTGCCTCCGTGGGAAATCCTCGACTCGTTTCAAACCCCAAGGAAACAAATAATCCTTGGCGCTTGGGAAACAAATAATCCCTAGCAAACTCCTCGACTCTCAGATACAAACACTCCTTGACAAGAGCCTCCTGATCCGCGTCGACTCGCAGAGCCACCGGTGCCTCCGTAGGAAATCGTCGACTCGTTTCAAACCCCAAGGAAACAAATAATCCTTGGTGCTTGGGAAACAAATAATCCCTAGCAAACTCCTTGACTCACGGATACAAACATTCCTTGACGAGAACCTCCTGATCCGCGTCGACTCGCAGAGCCACCAGTGCCTCCGTGGGAAATCCTCGACTCGTTTCAAACCCCAAGGAAACAAATAATCCTTGGCGCTTGGGAAACAAATAATCTCTAGCAAACTTCTCGACTCACGGATACAAACACTCCTTGACGAGAGCCTCCTGATCCGCGTCGACTCGCAGAGCCACCGGTGCCTCCGTGGGAAATCCTCGACTCGTTTCAAACCCTAAGGAAACAAATAATCCTTGGCGCTTGGGAAACAAATAATCCCTAGCAAACTCCTCGACTCACGGATACAAACACTCCTTGACGAGAGCCTCCTGATCCGCGTCGACTCGCAGAGCCACCAGTGTCTCCGTAGAAAATCCTCAACTCGTTTCAAACCCCAAGGAAACAAATAATCCTTTGCGCTTGGGAAACAAATAATCCCTAGCAAACTCCTCGACTCACGGATACAAACACTCCTTGAAGAGAGCCTCCTGATGCGCGTCAGCTCGCAGAGAAACTAGTGCCTCCGCGGGAAATTCCCGATTCGTCTCAACTTGCAAGATGAAGCCTCAGGTAGTAGGGACTGAAAAACTTGCTTCCTGAACAATGGGACCCTACAAGCCGATCTAAAATGGTCTCTTGCATACTATTCACGGGTCTCACTCTCCAAAGTCGAGTTTCGACAAGGACAGAAACAACCGCTTACGGGTCCTCCCGACTCATAAGAGGGAAAAATTCTCTTATAGGATCCTTACGACTTATAAGAGAAAACCACACTTAGGAATCCTCACGATTCCTAAGGAGAAAAACCCACCTACGAGATCCTCTCGATCCGTAGGGAGAAAAATCTCTACGAGACCCTCACGGCTCATAGAGTCGAAAAGTCTTAGGCAGCAGATCTGAACCTACGTCCTAAGCCATCGCTATTTCTTAAGAAAGTCAAGATGCGTGCTCTATTATCTGTTGACCATGTTTACTAAGGCGGCATGCTGATGATAAAAGAAAGAAAAAGCAAGGAAATAGCACAAGACATTACAAAAAAATGTGTATCTTTTATTCATAAACTTGATTGAGTACAGGATACATTGTGCTAAAGAATAAAAAATATATATATACATTTTTTTTATTTACAAATACAAACGATACAAAGAGGGATAGCTACTGAGGAGGAAGTTTCTTTAACAAATCCGCAAGCCGCTCCCGCACTTCCTTCAGCGCCTCCTCCTGAGTGGCTGCCGCGGCCACCTTTGCTTCCACCTGGGCTCGCTGCTGCAAGAAGGATGAAAGTTGCTCCTCCGCCGCCTTCTGGGCTGCTTCCTTGCTGGGTGAATCTCGCTCGACAACGTCAAGCTGTTGCCTCAATGATAACCCTTCGGAAAGACATTGCAGAAGGCCCTCAAAGACAACCTTCAGCCGTGCAGTATTGGCCTCCACCCGAGCATGCAGTTGGGCAGACTTGCTCGAAGTCTCACCGCACTCCTTACGCCTTAAAATGACTTCTTATTCGAGATGGCGGAAGTAAGAAGCGCTCTGCTCAATCCACGCTGCTCTTTGATTGCTGGCGGCCAAGGTCTCGGGAGCGGGACACAGCGACTCCAACTGATGCAGGCGGGCTTCGATCTCCCCGCAATGGTTAACCCAAGATGCGATGATACCCTCGTCATGAAAGTTCACGAGTATCACCAGCATCGGGATAACCGCTGTAGCAAAATCCGCAGCAGAAGTAGGGGTCTCGACGTCGAGCTCCTCAATGTAGTCGTTCAACATACGCAATCTGTTCGCGGCGCCTTTCGAAGATGGATGTCTCAGGTAAGGACCTGCTGGCATTATGATGCGAGATTCGAAGGGCGCCGAGACCGGAACAACAGCTGAAAAGAAACAAGATGTGATCAGATAACAGTTCAGGAAATAAAAAAGGGGGAGTTATCAATGTGATAGTCGCTGTACCAGCTGAGGCAGGTGGCAAGGCCGGAAGGGTCGGCGGCGCAGCCGATCTTTCATCCCCTCCTTCGATTTGTAACACTGCAGTCGAGTTGAGAAAAAAGGGTTTGGAACTAATTCCATCAATGAAGAAAGAAGGATATCAATGGAAATCATACTCACCAACGCCACGAGAGGAAGAAGCGAGTTCGGATGGGAAGGAGAAGTGTAGGAGCAACATCTGATAAAGATGGTCAAAAAGCACTCCTGAAAGACATAACAGTATGACTTTAGTACACAAGTTATACGTCTGAAAAGTGAGATCAATAAGTTGCAAACTCATACCTTCCAACATCTTAGATGGTATGAGAGAGGGTTGAGAGGCGACCACCACCAAGGCAGTCGTTGAAGGCGCTCCCTCAAGCAGTGGGGCATCGGCGCAGGCTGCACCTGCGTTACAAGAAAGGTGAACTTGTCAGAAAGGATTGTAAAGTAAAGAAAAACAGCAACTTAGGGTTTACCTGAGGAGCTCCCGGCTGAAACGGAGGCGATTCCCTCCTCTATCGACATGAGACCACCGCCCGTGGCCTCATTGCCCGACTCAATGGGGGCCGTCGTCGTGCTAGCGCGACCAGGAGACGGCAGGAGATCGTAGGCAAGGAAGGCAATGATTGGAGCGTTGCCGGATTCTTGGAAGGAAGCGGCTGACTCTTCCCCAAGAGTCGTGCCCATCTCATCCGCTACTTCTTCGGGCTCCGTCGTCTCCATCGGCTCATCCACCGTCACCATGAGGTCGCCGGCCTCAAGCGCCCCGTCCGCCACTACCCTGGGCTCAGTTACGACGATCATTTCATCTGCCGCCGTTTCAGGCTCGGCATCAATGACCTTCTCGGCTATAGACCCCTCCACCTCCATCTCAGGCTCCGAAGCCTCAGCGACGTTGCCCACCGTTGGCTCAGGTCCGGCAGGTGCCGCCCCCTCTGTTTCTTTGGGTCCAACGGTCTCTACCTCCCCCTCGGTCGGATTTGGCCCTGCAAGATAGAATATATAAGAACCGACAGCTTTATGAGTCTAGCAACGAAATTCTGAAGGAAGTATTACCTGAGGTAGACTTGTCGTTAACCTCTCTATTGGCACGGATCGCCTGTCTATGAGCTGTAGACAGGGCGACCGGGGCCTCTTCGGATGGAGTATCAACACGAGGGATGGTACTGGGGCCCGCTCCCATAGCCAAGGCAGCCCTGCGCGCCTTCGCCTCACGCCTCGACCGTTTCCTCTCCTCCCGGGCCGTCACTATAGACCTCTTTGACGCTTCCTCTATCGAAGCATCGTCGACCTCATTTAAAGATGCCTCCAGAGCCTTTAAGGCATCTCTCATCGGCTCTCCAAGACGAACCTCCTGCGATGGCCCAGAGGAAGCGGGAACGTCGGCAACTGGCAGAATGTCTGCGTCACTTGGCGGGAGCGGCATTGAGATTCCTGTGATGAAAAGGGAAAGGTTAGATCGACCATAACACGAGGGAGATGGAGACTTGATGAATTAAAACTTACTAAGACCTATAGACGCTCTAAGACGTTCCTCCTCCTGGAAAGTCTTCAAAGAAGCGGCAATGGCTTCTTCATCAGTGATGCCTGTTGGAAGAAAGGAAAGAAAAGCGTTAATCAAAGGCAATGAGGAAGATATGTTGCAATAAAGAAAATGTGACTAGTAACTACCTGATTGCGCAAGCTTAGCTAGCCATGCGTCACGTCTTGCTAACCACGCTGAAGTTTCGAGAACGGCCTCCAAGTCTGTATCATCCGGGGGTGGCAAGATTAATCCCTCGTTAGTCCCATATTCACTCAGGCCCTCGGCATAGGGAGCGTGGGGTTCCTGACCAAATACGACATCTGCAGCGAAGAGCGATTTCTTTTTCTTTTGCCCGCCAACCCTAGGTGCACGCGGGATCGATTTACGTTTAGCAGCCACCTTGGGACGACGGGTCCCGATGTCCGCACCCACATCAGACTCCGGTGAGGATACAACCACTGTCTCTATTGGAGCACAGGGCGCTGCAGGTGCATCTGTGACGTCAGGGAGCGACAATCCACGTGGAGGACTTTGCGCATGCGGTGGCCCGGTTCTAACCTCTTTTAGAGGAGCAACTACTGGAGTCCTCGGGACCAAAGGAGCGTTGCGGTCACTGCCTGGAGGCGCACCCTTACGGTCGACCAGTAGTCGCCTTTCCTCCTTTATAACGGCTCCTGTCGCATGATTATACCAGTCTTTGTATACGTTGAGGAGTCGTGGAGCACAAACCGGCACACTGATAAAGAAACGAGAACCCGTATTCAGGCGCATGAAATGATGCAGCGCGTTCTCCATCCCTTCTTTAGTGGCAGCGGGTTCCAGTAAGAAAGCTTCCAAGGGGACCCCTTGATCGTATCCCAGTTGTTGGGCAAAACGATGCGGGTTATATCTCATGAAAATCGCCGCACCATTCTGCCTGAAGACTAGGAAGCCCGGTCTAATAGAATATAAGTGAAGGGTCTCCCGGGCCGTTAAAACTGAAGCTCCATCCTTGAAAGTGTCTTGTAATGGTCGCACCGCGGTGGTGAACGCTTTTCCAGTAGTCAGCACCTTGTCAATAAAAGACATCCCGGCTCCAACGGTGTGAGAACGAAGGAGTAAGCCCCTGGCGTTCCGTGGAGACGGGGCCATGATAGATGTGCCAATCAGCTGTATGATGCGAGGGAAACCACACTTGTCGAAAAACGAGGGCCTTTTGTGCATGCCAAAGACACCCGCCATATGTAGCTCGAGCCACGACATAAAGTAGTGCATCGGGAAGACCACGTGCAATACCCCGAGCTCGTTAGCATCCGCTGCTCAGCTGAGGCCATGATATAGGTGCGCCAAGCCAGCGATCCCAACAGCCACCTTTACTCCGATGGCCATCCGGTGGGCCGGGTAAAAGACAGAGGGCCGCATCCGATGAGAGTGCATTGGGATTGCAAACCAGCTCAGCCACAATCCAAGAAATCCCAAGAAAAAGGCCTCCTCATCCATTCCAGGGGCCGCAATTTCTGTAAATGACATGGTAGGGAAGTCCGAAAGAAAAAAAACCCCTTTTGATCTATCTCCCTCTCCGGTAGGTTGTCCACACCTAGACCGAAAGGGTCATCCAGAGTGGCAAACTTAGCAGCCTCTGATGAGAGGACGTTTGGGCGAAGGAACCGAGCGATGAAATCTTCAAAGTTAACCCCCCGACTCTCATGTTCGATAAAAAGAGATTCATAGATGTTCAACACCTTAATCAAGCTTGGGAATTGATGTTGAACGGCATTCTCCGGTGTTACCCCCCTTACCACTGGCCTAGCACCAAAGACGTACACATCTGTCGGGAGCAGCTCCTCATAATGTTCTCCCATGACTGGTAGACCGGATACCTCCGTGAACTCCTCCAAAGAGATGGACACTTCCCGATCCATGGCAAGGAAAGTGTGAGTAGGAATGTTCCACAGCTCCAGGAAAGCTTTAAACCACCAGGTGGGGAGCGTGGGATACTGGAAGAGAGAGACGTAGACCGCGGTGTACAATCCTAATCTTATCAACTGCGACTTCTTCGTCGACAGGATATACCGGGCCCACGGCAGGTAGCCAATCGGATGGCGGGGGATCAGACCAATGTTATATGATTGCCCCCAGGGTCTCGCCTCGCCCTGACAGATACGACGTCCTAGAATATCCAAGACCATAGGACGTTGGACCGGAACCGCATCCATAGCGGGATGAAGGAAGCTGTTCGCGGTCCAGTCCACCATCTCCACGGCATACTGCACCGAGGGTAGGGTAGCACAATGAATCGCCGTGATGGGCTCAGACGGCACTGCGCATGTGAAGCTGCGTCGACCCATAATGATCTGGTTATACCAAGACCCCCAAAGGTGGAGATTCTGGTACTCCGGGTCGTATTCTCTAATCATAGCCAAGACTTCACGGTCCAAGGGCGTTTCGAGAAACCCTTCCTCCAAGGGGACGAACGGAAACGAGGTGTCGAGAGACATGATCGCTGCAAAAAAACAATCTAGCCGTTAGTGTTGTAATTCCAACGCTTGGCGTTTAAAAAGAAAAACACGTTAATCGATTAATTAAATTAAAAACTAAATTAGAATTAATTAATTACACCACACAGCAGTGCGGCGGGTAGAAGACCGAAGGGGACCCACAAAATCTGGATGACAATATGTCAGTTGGTCCCCAGGAAAATATTCCCACTAATAATAATAATAAAAGAATCCCTAGAGACAAGAAGAAAATCTCTTCTTTCAGAGCAAAGCTCTGTCAGAGAATGACACTTGTCAAATTCTGGTCTCAAAGGAATAAAATTCCTTACAAAGAGCATAGCTCTATGGTAATAATGGAAAGGTCCATCAGAAAATGTTACACCTAGAAGAATTAAAAAATTTTGAATCTTAAAAAAAAAATCCATGAAAAAATTTATGAATTTTTTTTCATTTTTCAGATTTAAAAGATCTACAGATGATTCAAAGAGCAAAGCTCTGTCCATGGGTTAGAACCCATGAACAAGATCTCTGTAGATCTATAAGTTTATGAGAGCAAAGCTCTGTTTATGAAACCCGAATGGGGATCTCTTTAGATCAAAAGATCTGTAAGAGCAAAGCTCTATTGGTTAATTAAAATTAACTTAAGATTAATTTTACCTAAAATTTTCTAACTTGGAAAATGAGAGCAAAGCTCTAAAGTTCTGGAAACGAGAGCAAAGCTCTGGAGTTCTAAGCAAGAGCAAAACTCTGGAAATAAAAATCTTGAAACGGTGAGATTTTTCTAAGGGCCAGAGGTCCTATTTATAAGGCGCTTGCGCCCCTTGAGCTCACCCCTTGATCCAACGATCAGGAGTTTGCCACCGCTGCACTCACGTGTGCGCCACGTGAGCGCAACGATGGGGGGGCATTTGTTTCGCCCAATCAGAGCAAAGCTCTGTTGAAATTCAAAATTCAAAATTTTGAAGCAACGCTTCAAATCTCGGGCATAACGCGTCACATGTCAGGCGCTGATACGTCAGCGCAGCGCCCAAGAAGGCGCGCCCAATCAGAGCAAAACTCTATTTTAAGTAAAATTAAAGGAAGCAACGCTTCAGTTGCGCAAGCACTGCGCTGTGCGACACGTGTCAGCGCAGATGCGCTAGCGCAGTTGCGCTGCGCTGTGCGCTGCGCGACACGTGTCAGCACAGATGCGCTGCGCTGTGCGCTGCACGACACGTGTCACGCGCTGGGGCATTTGCGCCAAACAGAATAAAGATTTTAAAGAAATCTTTCTGTTCTTGTTAAAACAAGAAGGTTTTCTTCTGTAAAATAGAAGCCCTTGGATCAAAAATCCAACGGTGGGGAAAATTTCCCAAATCACTCAGAGAAAGATCTCTTTAACAAATTTAACTTATTTATGGGCACTATAAAAATGACCCCAAGCCTCAATTCAAAGGCATCAACATTTTCTTGAAAAAAGTCAAGAGCTTCAAACAGAGAGAGAACTCTGAGAAAATTCCAAAGAAAAAGGTAAAAACCTTCACGAGAGAGAAGAAATCTCCTTTAATAAATCATTGATCTAAAAACCAGATCAATGATCTTCACATAATAAACAGTGCTTTGCACTTCTTATGAACCACTGGTTCTTTAAAACAAGAAAACAACAAAAATAAAAAAAATAGTGCTTTGCACTTTTATGAACCTCTGGTTCTTGAAATAAAAAGAAAAACTTATTTTTTTGATCTAAATTAGATCAAGAAATCAAATAGTGCTTTGCACTTCTGTTCTTGAATCTAAAAGATTCTTAGTGCTTTGCACTTCCAAACTGCGCTGTTGCGCTCTTGGGAAAGCGCCACGTGTCAGCATCTGAATCACTTGCGCTATGAGTTTTGAGATAGAGCTTTGCTCTCTGTGATTGGCGCAACTTACCAAGGTGCACCACGTGTCAGCAGCGCAAGCGCAGCGCACTAGCGCAGCGCACTGTGCTTGCATGACACGTGTCGTCATCACAAGCACTTACGCTCTCTGATTGGCGCAAAGCGCCTGAAAATGCAATGCATTTTTTGAAAGGCCAGGCCCAATTAAAAGACCAAACAGGCCTAATTAAATTGATGCTCTGCATCATTTATAAATGGGCAAAGCCGAAACTAAATAATAAAAATGCTATGCAGATGCCTTGCAGAGCCCAAAATAAATTGATGCTCTGCATCTTTTATAGGCAGAGCCCAAACAAAAGAATAGAAAATAATGCAATGCATTTTTTAAAAATGGGCCAAGCCCTAACACAGGTCTAACAGACCAAAAACAAATAAAAGGTGTTGAATACTTTTCAACTGGACTTAGCCCAATCATGGCCGTAAGTCCTCAAATTAAATTGACTGAGCGAGATTGCTCCCTTAAATCAATTTATATCCGGTTTGAGGGTACATCTCTGAGCTCCTCTGACACCTCTCGTTGTAATCCTTCAACGACGTCAGAGAGGCGACGGGTCCCAACGACCACACATGAATATGGACTGCGGGGTCCTTAAACTTGTGGACCGAAACGTCCCTAAACTAATATTAGACCGAGACGTCCCTAAACTAATATTGGACCGAAACGTCCTTAAACTAATGATGGACCACCACGTCTCTAAACTGGAGCATGGACCGCAACGTCCCTAAACTACCTATGGACCACTACGTCCCTAAACTGGAACAATAGAGCCTCCAAATGCTCTTTTGCCGGATCTAAACCGTCCTGTTTAAGTTGATCTTAGCCCCAAACACGGCTAACGTATCCTTAAACACTCAAATGAACGATAAAATTCCAAATCAACCTTGGTTCAAGGGTACATCTCTGAACTCCTCTAACATCCGCCGTTGTAATCCTTCAACGACGTCAGAGAGGTGACGAGTCCTGACGGCCATATATTAAATGAATCACTACGTTAAGTTGATCTTAGTCTCGAACAGGACTAACGTATCCTTAACGAACGTTTAAGTTGATCTTAGCCGCAACGCGGCTAATGCATCCTTAAACTAAAAACACCAAACCCAAATCTAAGTAAATACGGATTTGGACTAATCCACGTCCTACGGGCGACGGCATTATTCAGTCTCCGTATACAATCTACGGGCAACCACAAACAAAACAAACACACACGACACGAAGTGAAATTCTGGAGAAGGAGAAAGTTGTTACCGCGATGCGGTAGCGTAATTAACTGCAGGGGCTTGCGCCTGCAGGGAAGAGCGTCCCCACAATCAAAAACCCCTCAAGCGAGGGGGAATCTGACGAAGTCTGCTACATCGGCCACATCCGTCTAAACCTCCGATACACGATGCCATAAATTAACTTGGTATCTTCGAAGAGGTGGATGGATAAAACCAAATAGCATCTGCCCCGAATCTCAGCGTCAGGACATCGCGGTCCTGTGCGCCGCCGTTCGGAGGGGAACATAGATCACAATGTAATGACCTACCTCCTCACACACTCATATGCAAACATAACACGCTACCTTGAGAACTTAGAATACGGAAAATAAAACAATTTCATTTAAATACCCTTTACTTAATAAAAACCAATTTTTGATACATCTTTATAAATAAATAACTTTTGGAACTAATAAAAAATATCTAGACTCAGTTATTTAGGGACCGTCGCCTTCATTAGGACATAGTAAGGTTGTGAACATCGGTCGTTTATCTAAACCTGACTATGTGGTGTCTAGGCTAGACAAGTGAGAAAGGTAATTTTAAAAGTCCTGTCTCACGGTGATTCATGAGCGGATCCCTCCTTTCTTCACTTGTACTTACCTGGCCACACTTGGCGGTGAAGAAATGATTTGAGATATCTCACAACTTGACATAGAATACGGGAAATCGACATCTTTAAAAATAAATACCACTTACTTCATAAAACCGTTTTCTAAAGGATTAGTATTTATAAAATCTTTGCAAAGCGCCGCTACAACCCATTTTGGGGAACCCGTTCGGGATGGTGTGGTTTATCGCACATCCTTAGGCTTAGTAGTGCGAGATTCAGACCTCCGCAAGGAGCATTCGGTCTTGAAAGATTTAAAATACGACATTTTAAGAAAATGAGATTTTTAGAATATAAAATATTTATTAAAATTAATTTTGTATAAATATATGTATATTTATCATTAAAATATCTATTTTTTATGATATAAATATTCCACCTTTTTCTAAAAATCACAAGAACAAATTTTACACTAAAATACCATAAATTTCACATAAATCAATATTACAAATAAATACCTTTATTTATGAAATTAGGATATTTTCACTAGAAATATCACAATATAAAATCCACATTCATTACAACTCTAAAGACGAATAATAAATACTTTGGGTGCATCTTGAAAACTATACAAAAGTATTTTTACATAAAACCCCCTCAAGTTTTATAAATTACCCTAAGGACCCTAGTAAATATAGGACTTCGATTTACATCTCTACTGTCTGACTCGGGTTTGAGTCTGATCATAATCCGACTTGAATATGATTCAAGTACCATATAAATCTACAATATTACAATTCAACATGAACACACGAATCCATGAATCCAGTTATCAATCTATTCAACTTGACTGAACCAAACCATGGATATACTTTCCATTTACATTATTCTAGTTTACATCCATTACATCCGTTACTGATATCATGGTTTTGGTCAGTCATCCAACTATACAACTTATACAATACAATATAACAATACAATCAAAACACTACGGGGTTTAAGGGATAGATTGGTACGGAAGGTGTTAAAAATGGCACGAGACAGTAATATTAAGACACTTAACATGAATCCTGTTGCTGTTGTACCGTGGTATAACGGTTCCTTGTGCTTTCAGTTTGCCCTGGTCTCTAGCATATAGAGACCCCTCTTGTATACACTGGCATCCTTCTGTACCAAACTACAAACAACAGCGTTAACACAATATTCTAAAATATTATACGACTTTAAAAGATACATTCTTATTCTGTCTTTTTCTATTTCTCCCTTAACTTTGGGACTTACCGAGCGATTTGTTCGCTGACGACATTTTATTTCTTTATTCTTTGAATGTCGTCAGGTGATCTGGACACAGCAGAGATCGAGCCCACAAGTGAAGACTTGGATCAGTTTCTCGAAGACCCCGAGCTCTAGATATTGTACATTTCCATTCAGTACCTTTAATTTCCTGTTATGCCATTGTTTAGGCATCGTTTTTACTTCAGTTGTATTTCCTTTTCATGTATTGTACAAAAGAATGTTAATAAAGTTGCTGTTATTTTTATATCTCTTGTCTCTTATGATTACTTTTATATTGCTTAGATACGCTTAGCGTATTTACTTCACAGTAAATACGTAGTGGACCACTCGCGTCCCCTTCGCCGTAGACCGGGAAGCGGGGCGTGACAGGTTTTGTTGGTGGCCCATGCAGGTCAGAGCTGTATAGAATCATACTATGCAGTTCTGTTCAGCGTGAACAAACTAAGCAATATAACACAAGAATCAGCAACTAAAACATTCTTTACAATTCATGTTCCTTGAATCTTACAATTTCATATTCATTGAATCTTATCATTTCAAATATTTTGAATCTGTCCTAACCTAAATCTGCTGGATTTAAGCGTCCTGCCAACCAGATGGCAGAAGGAACCTCGTCCAGGCATTTGTACCAAGGTGACCCGGAGTACAGAACAACCGTCCTAGCCCAGCCTTTTGTACCTACTGCAAGAGAACTGGACATATGATGAAAGACTGCCGGCAAGCCAACTATCTTTGCTTGATCTGCGGCTCAGCTGCTCATGATATTGGGTCTTGTCCCCAAAAGAAAAACCCAGTTGCTACACCCAGGCCAGCAGTTACCTATCCGCAGCGACCAGCTCTACAAACACCTGCTCCAAGACTTGCACTACCTGCACCACCCAGAGGAACACAAGCTGCACCACCTCCTCGTCAGTTCCATCAAGCTCAAAGGAACGTTCTGAGGAATTCTCTTCCGGCCAGGAGGAATGTACCAAGGCGCCAGGCTTTCACGATGACCGTGGAAGAAGCTGAGGCCACTGGCCAAGTCATCACTGGTACAATCTTAGTATCCTCAATCCTTACACCAGCACTGTTTGATACTGGAGCATCTCACTGCTTTATGTCGCAACGGTTTTTTCGAACCCATGCGATTCCAGTCTCACCGCCTGTATCTAGCTGGAATGTCAGTTCAGGAAATGGCGTTCTAAAGGCAACCATGGGATACCGTTTGTGTCCAGTCGTTGTCTACAGCAGAGAGTTTTATGCTGACTTCAAAGTGCTAGACATACCGAATTTCGATGTGGTTCTAGGAATTGATTGGCTTGGAAATTTTTATGCTACCATTGATTGTCGTCAAAGGAGGGTAGTATTCGATATTCCAGACCATCCGATCTTCTATTTCAAAAGCGGAGACCGTACACTGGAGCCAAGTACCTACAAAGCGAAGTCAAGAGAAGCAGTAGTTGCAGCAGCTAAAGCGGAGGAAGAATCAAGACCAGATGTGGTTCGAGAGTTCGATGATGTATTTCCAGATGATATATCAAGTTTGCCTCCCGATCGAGCTCTTGAATTCAGTATTGATTTAGTACCAGGAGCACAACCGGTGATCAAAGCACCCTATCGTTTAAGTCCGGAAGGTTTGAAGGAAGTCCGAACACAGTTGGACGAATTACTGGCGAAAGGATGGATTCGTCCCAGCACTTCAAGTTGGGGATCACCTGTACTACTTGTGAAGAAGAAGGAAGGTTCATACAGAATGTGCATCGATTACAGAGCATTGAATGAAGTCACTATAAAGAACAAGTATCCACTTCCGCACATCGACGATTTATTCGATCAGCTTAGTGGATCTTGTGTTTTCTCTAAATTGGATCTTCATTCAGGTTATCATCAGGTGAAGGTCAAGGAAACTGATATTCAAAAAATAGCTTTCAGAACTCGCTATGGATATTACGAATTTCTCGTGATGCCATTTGGAGTGACCAACGCACCCGCAATATTCATGAACCTAATGAATCAAGTTTTCTGGGAGTACTTAGACAGATTTGTTGTCATCTTCATCGATGATATCCTGGTGTATTCTAAGAATCAGAAAGAGCATGCAGAATATCTACGAATTGTCCTGGAAACTCTTCGACAACATCAGCTCTATGCCAAGTACAGCAAGTGTGAGTTTTGGCTAAAGCAAGTTGGTTTTCTTGGACATATAGACCAGGAGAAGGAATATCGGTGGATCCAGCAAAAGTTTCAGCAGTTAGCGAATGGCCTACACCAAAGTCAGTGAAGTACATTCGGAGTTTCTTAGGTCTAGCTGGATATTACAGAAGATTCATTGAAGGATTTTCGAAGATAGCAACACCCCTGACCAAGCTCACACGTAAAGATGAAGATTTTGTGTGGTCAGAAGCATGCGAACAAGCTTTCGTAGAACTCAAGTCAAGGTTGACATCAGCACCTATTCTTGTTATACCGGATCAATCTGGAGGATTCGAAGTGCATTGCGATGAATCCGGTAAGGGATTAGGATGTGTTCTACATCAGCACGGTAAAGTTGTGGCTTATGCTTCAAGACAGCTGAAGATTCATGAGCGCAATTATCCGACGCATGATTTGGAATTGGCAGCCGTCATCTTTGCTCTTAAGATTTGGCGCCATTATCTACTTGGTGAACGAGTGAACATCTACACAGATCATAAGAACCTGAAGTATATGTTTACTCAGAAGGAGTTGAATATGCGGCAGAGAAGATGGTTAGAACTCATGGCGGACTTTGACATCAACTTGCAATATCACCCAGGGAAGGTGAATGTGGTACCTGATGCACTTAGTCACCAACCATTAGCAATGAATCTCACCGCTCAGTGGAAGCTTCAACAAGACTTGCATCAAATGGAGATTGAAGTAGTCATGCCAGGTAATTCTTCAAGTTTGATGAATTTACAAGTTCAATCAACCATTGTCAATCAGATCAAAGCAGCCCAAGCAAGTGATGCTAAGTTGCAAAAGATCAGAGAACAAGTAGAGAATGGACTCAGAACAGACTTCATCATCCATGAAGAAGGATCTTTGAGATACGGCAGCAGATTGTGTGTACCAAAAGGTCCTGTTCGGGAAGAGTTAATGAAAGAAGCTCACAACTCTCCCTACTCAGTACACCCTAAAGGTACCAAAATGTACAAAGATCTACGTCAGAATTATTGGTGGCATAGAATGAAGCGTGAATTAAGAAGAAGCGTCACAAAATGCTTGGTGTGTCAGCAAGTAAAGGCTGAACATCACAGGACTGCTGGATTACTTCAACCGTTACCAATTTCAGAATGGAAGTGGCAACACATCACGCTGGATTTTGTGACTGCTCTTCCTCGCAGCACAAAGGGTAACGATGCCGTATGGGTCATTGTGGATCGACTCACAAAGTCGGCTCACTTCATCCCATTTCGAGTTGGCCAATCAACTGAAACACTAGCAAAGAAGTACATGGAGGTAATAATCTATCTAAAGATTTAAACTCTTCATAATGTACTATCTCTGATACCCATGAACTCATATAAGAAATTGTGAGACTTCATGGAGTACCGGTCTGCATTTTCTCCGATCGTGACACCGGGTTTCGATCGCAATTTTGGCAAAGTCTACAAGCAAGTTTTGGAACAAGTCTGAACTTCAGCACGGCTTATCATCCACAAACAGATGGTCAGTCGGAACAAACTATTCAGATCTTGGAGGATATGCTTAGAGCATGTATGTTAGACTTTAAAGGATCGTGGGAAGATCACCTACATCTTGTGGAGTTTTCGTACAACAACAGCTACCAAGCAAGCATAGGAATGGCACCTTTTGCAGCATTGTATGGAAGGAAGTGTCGATCGCCATTAAGTTAGGACGACATCGGAGATAGGGAACTTCTTAGACCAGAGATGATAGTAGCGACTGTTGATGTGGTTCGTACTATCAGGGAAAGGATGCGTATAGCCCAAGATCGACAGAAGCACTGGGCTGATGCAAAGAGACGTCATCTGGAGTTCCAGCCAGGAGATCATGTGTTCTTGAAGATATCTCCGAACCACGGAGTGATCCGATTTGGAAGACGGGGTAAGCTAAGTCCGAGATATATTGGACCGTTCGACATACTCGAACGAGTCGGTGAAGTGGAATACCGCTTAGCGCTTCCACCTTCATTGGAAGGAGTGCATAATGTGTTCCACATATCCCAACTCAGAAGGTATGTGAGTGACCCCAGCCATGTTCTCGATCATTCCGAGCTCATTATACAGCCCGATTTGTCTTGTGAGCAACAACCTATGGCGATCCTGGACAGGAAAGTGAAGACACTTCGGAACAAGGAAGTTAACTTGGTCCGAGTGATGTGGATAAAAGACACTCCAGGAGAGTCCACTTGGGAAAGGGAGGATGAAATGTGTACTAGATATCCACACCTTTTTGTAAACTAGTCCTCAAATAAAAGTTGTAAATTTCGAGGACGAAATTTTTGTAAGGAGGGTAGACTGTAACAACTCCATTTTTAATGAACAAAGAATTGATTTAAATTCAAAGTATACTTGGAGTATTTAATGTTGCTGATATCTCTTTAAGTATTTATTTCACACCATAATTACAAGAAAGAGCTTGTAGCTCATTGGTAATACCTTGCACTGCTGAACCAAGCCACCAGAGTTCAAATCCCATACCCCACATTATTTTTAATATTATTTTGTTTTAAAATTTCTGGAATACCAACAGTCAACACGTGTTTTCTCACAAAAACCCCACTACCCATGAAAAGTTAAATGTTCCAGTAGCTACCCCCGGCGACCCCCCACCTCCCAAGCACCTGACTCGGCACGACTCGGGCCGGTGCCGCCGGCCGGACTCCGCCGGACGGCCGAGTCATCAACAGAGGAAATGAGCCTCTTGGTCTCCCCTACCCCCCTGCACACTTTAATTTCTCAGATCGTTTCCAGAGAGCACAATAACTCTCATTCAATCCATTTTTAATACATTTTTCCTATTTTTTTTTACATATTTTAATTAAAAACCCTACACCTACCCTAACCCAAGCCTAACCCTATAAATACACCCCTACCTCCTACCCTCCCATCCCAAACTTCTGAGCCCACTCTCTCAAAATCTCAAGAAAACCTTGTGTACTTTAAAAACGAGCGAAAGGAGAAGCCCCCGACGAAATCGACGGCGAACTTCTGGTGATCGTGCTAGGAACTCTCGACGACGAATCGACGCACCGGCGAACCCTCTTCTTCCTTATCACTCTCGTGTTTGTCCAAACTCGTAAGTCCCTTTCCAGCTTCTCTTTTCTTTTCTAAAAAAAATACTAATTTTCAAACCCGACGGAATCGGCATAAATCCGATTTCCGATTCGGTTTTCTTATAAACTTCACTTCTCATTATTTCAATTATGTTTAAACACTATCATGTTGACTATTAAACACTAAACAACCAAATTGATCAAAGTTAAATTCATAAAATGATAGCTATTTCCATTATACCGTATTTTCACTTAAATACCACATGGTTTCAATACGCCTTTAACCCCATTTAAATTGCTATACCTTAAAGTAGATCACGAGGTAATGACCTACCTCCTCACACACTCATATGCAAACATAACACGCTACCTTGAGAACTTAGAATACGGAAAATAAAACAATTTCATTTAAATACCCCTTACTTAATAAAAACCAATTTTTGATACATCTTTATAAATAAATAAATTTTGGAACTAATAAAAAATATCTAGACTCAGTCAATTAGGGACCGTCGCCTTCATTAGGACATAGTAAGGTTGTGAACATCTGTCGTTTATCTAAACCTGAGTTTGTGGTGTCTAGGCTAACCAAGTGAGAAAGGTAATTTTAAAAGGCCCGTCTCACGGTGATTCGTGTGCGGATCCCTCCTTTCTTCACTTGTACTTACCTGGCCACAATTGGCAGTGAAGAGACGATTTGAGATATCTCACAACTTGACATAGAATACGGGAAATCGATATCTTTACAAATAAATACCACTTACTTCATAAAACCGTTTTCTAAAGGATTAGTATTTATAAAATCTTTGCAAAGCGCCGCTACAACCCATTTTGGGGAGCCCGTTCGGGATGGAGTGGCTTATCGCACATCCTCAGGCTTAGTAGTGTGACATTCAGACCTCCGCAAGGAGCATTCGGTCTCGAAAGATTTAAAATACGACATTTTAAGAAAATGAGATTTTTAGAATATAAAATATTTATTAAAATTAATTTTGTATAAATATATTTATATTTATCATTAAAATATCTATTTTTTTATGATATAAATATTCCACCTTTTTCTAAAATTCACAAGAACAAATTTTACACTAAAATACCATAAATTCCACATAAATCAATATTAAAAATAAATACCTTTATTTATGAAATTAGGATATTTTCACTAGAAATATCACAATATAAAATCCACATTCATTACAACTCTAAAGAAGAATAATAAATACTTGGGGTGCATATTGAAAACTACAAAAGTATTTTTACATAAAACCCCCTCAAGTTTTATAAATTACCCTAAGGACCCTAGTAAATATAGGACTTCGATTTACATCTCTACTGTCTGAATCGGGTTTGAGTCTGATCATAATCCGACTTGAATATGATTCAAGTACCATATAAATCTACAATATTACAATTCAACTTGAACACACGAATCCATGAATCTAGTTATCAATCTATTCAACTTGACTGAACCAAACCATAGATATACTTTCCATTTACATGATTCCAGTTTACATCCATCCGTTACTGATATCATGGTTTCGGTCAGTCATCCAACTATACAACTTATACAATACAATATAACAATACAATCAAAACACTACGGGGTTTAAGGGGTAGATTGGTACGGAAGGTGTTAAAAGTGGCACGTGACAGTAAGATTAAGAGACCTAACATGAATCCTGTTGCTGTTGTACCGTGGCATAACGGTTCCTTGTACTTTCAGTTTGCCCTGGTCTCTGGCATATAGAGACCCCTCTCGTATACACTGGCATCCTTCTGTACCAAGCTACGAACAACAGCGTTAACATAATATTCTACAATATTATACAACTTTAAAAGATACATTCTTATTCTGTCTTTTTCTATTTCTCTCTTAACTTTGGGACTTACCGTGACCTGTTCGCTGACGACATTCTATTTCTTTCTTCTTTGAATGTCGTCAGGTGATCTGGACACAGCAGAGATCGAGCCTACCAGTGAAGACTTGGATCAGCTCCTCGAAGACCCCGAGCTCTAGACATTGTACATTTCCATTCGGTACCTTTAATTTCCTGTTATGCCATTATTTAGGCATCATTTTTACTTCAGTTGTATTTCCTTTTCATGCATTGTACAAAAGAATGTTAATAAATAAAGTTGCTGTTATTTTTATATCTCTTGTCTCTTATGATTACTTTTATATTGCTTAGATACGCTTAGCATATTTACTTCACAGTAAATACGTAGCGGACCAGTCGCGTCCTCTTCGCCGTAGACCGGGAAGCGGGGCGTGACAGTTAATATTAAACAAACCTGGACAATTTGGACTTAACTTGTTAAAACACTAAGAAAAAGATGCCCATCTCTCCGTGGACCGACCCTTACTCATCCGGCTAGCTACAAGCGAAACCGTCTTGATTTCGGTAATTAAAACTAAGCACAACAAATATCTATCAATCAGGAGGCCGAGAAAGCTCGGCACATCAGAGGCTCGGAGACGAGCCGGGAGGCCGAGGAAGCTCGTCACGTCAAGGGCTTGGATCTGAGCTGGGCGGCTGAGGAAGCTCGGCACGTCAGACGGCTCGGAGACGAGCAAGGAGACTGAGAAAGCTCAGAGATGAGCTGTTGGTAGTTTCCTAGGTGTAGGTGGAATGTATCAGGGAGGTCTCCTGAAAGGTTGGATACATTCCTCGAGACAAAGCCCCGAGGAATCCTCTTAATGCAACTCATTTATTCCACCTCTGTAGCCTTCGGGACACGTCATCCGCCACGTGTCATAGTCTGAGGAGATACCACTTGTGAGCATCATCATTAGCCCCCACTCTCTTTCCGACCTATTCATGGGTCGGGTCAAGAGTGTCCTGCTCTGTTTTTCTCTTGCTCATTTTGGCGCTAAGACTCATAATGTGGATCGTCCGGAAATGTTAAGGCATTTGAGGTTGCGTTGTTTCGATCTTTGGGCCTACGTGTCACCTCGTCGTGTACCTGAATCTTCACGTGTATCACTGATGGCATCAACGGATCAATGAAACGATCGTGCTTTAAAGAGGGGGCGCCGTTTCAGCCGATAGCCGGTTGGGATACGGGCTACGTGTCGGTCTCCGGTTAGCGGATGTGACAGGCTGTCTCTAACTCCTGCAGTCGAAAAGACGTCCCCAATGACCGATCGCCACGTGGAGCCCCGCCGGTCGCTGGGCACGACGTTTCGTTTTGGCGGGAATCAATCTGGGCCGTTGTTCAGTTGATAAAACTGCATATTTGTATTACATTTTTCCTAACATTTTCATATTAAAAAAGGACTTTAATATAATATATTATACATATGAGGGTTTATGTGTAAAAACATTATTTTCTATGTGTTAATATATTTTAATTATCATTTGGTAAGAAAATGCAAGAAAATGTATGCAAATAAGAGATGACCATCATAGGGATGACACTTTGCTCAAATTCTATTTCGTCGCTGAAGATTGCCCGGTGCTCATCCTTTTAGGTTGGATCCCTTATTGATTTCTTCCTCGGTGAGTCCCTTCCTTTGAATCAGGTTAAATGTCTTCATCCGAGGAGTCCATAGAGGTAGTAAGGGTAGGGTTGGACGATAAGGCTCCTGTTGTTGAGGCCAAGTCCAGTGAGTCTTCCTCCTCTTCGGCTTCAGATAGAGAAAAGGGTTCTTCTTCTTTGTCCTCTGTTTCAGGTCCGCCCCCATGAGTCGGGGTTGCCCTTGTCACTCGTCGTTGGGCGAAGATAAAGGCCCCTAAGGTGCGCATCGGGAACACCCACGATGCGCCCTTTGTTTTGAAAAGTATGAATGAGCTTTCGGAAATTCGGGCTCGATTCCACATTCCCTCTAACTATTCTATCCGTTTAGCCAGAGAGGGCGAGTGAGAGGACCAGGTGCAGGGCAATGAGATTGCCCTGTATTTGGAAGAGTTCCGGACAGGAATGCGTCTGCCCTTCCCAACTGAGGTCTACGGGGTGCTTCATTGCTTTCATCTCACCCCGGACCAGCTAGCACCGAACTCGTGGAGAATCCTCTTCGGATTTCTTGTCCGGTTAAAACTTGAAAATATCCCCTTCAGCTTGAATCTCCTTGTCTCTTTCCATTGTTATAAGAATCACCTTGGCACCAGTAAGGATGAGCCGAGCTGGGTGTATTTCTCGTTCAAAAAGCGTAAGGGTGGAGTGGCCGGGTCGGGGGTAGTAGCCGTCCCTTATTCCATCCATAAATGGAAGGAGGAGTTTATATTCGTCGGGCCACCTGAGGGCGAGGATTGGCCTGTACCCTCACAGTGGCACAGGGCCGACTGCCCGAAGGCAAAACAGTTATCCTCCCCTGAGGCAAGGGTGGTGTCCTTGTAGGAGCCGATCCAGTGGGCCGATGTCCTGCTGTCCGAGCAGGCTCTGAGCTGGGCTGGGCTCAGCCCTGCGCGTTTTCTGGGTAAGTTGGGGGTTTAGAAGATCTGTTTAGACTTGGATAAATTTCTTCCAGCTTTTCTTCATCACTAACATTCTCTTGTTCGTTTGTTCTTTTTGCAGAGCCCATATACCGAGCGAAAATTCTAGCCTCCCTGGCCGCCAAGACCCAGGAAAAGAAGGCCGGGGGCGCAAGCTCGTCCCAACCCGGTCTGAGCTCGGCCCTGAGGCTAACTCCACCGTATAAGCCCTCCGCCGCTCCCAGACTTCCAGAAGAACGCCATGGGGGGAGCCATAAGCACTCGCGGGACCTGGCGCTCTGGGTACAAGAGGAGGAGGAGGAAGAGGCTGAGCCCGCCGAAGTCCCCCTCAAAAGGCAGAAGCGGACGGTCTCCCGGCCATCTACTACCGGGACCACAGTGTAGGAGGGAGACTTCTGCATTGAGGTACCCTCAGGGCTCTTAGTTGCCGATAGCCTGCTTTCTGATATAGAGCAGGCGGCCGGGGTTAAAATACCCCAGGGGACTATGAAGACCCAGGTGGCCGCCATAGCCCAGGAGACGGTTCAGGTCGGTTCTTGAATTTTCTCAAAAATTATTTTAAGTCTTATTTCTTCAGTTTGAGCTTTCTAATCCATTTGCTGCTTTCCTCGGGTCCTCCACCACTGCGCCCTCTTCGTCGCCATGGAGTCCGAGGAGGTAGCACCGGCCATGAAAAAGGCAGGTGAGTCCTCCAAAGTGGAGGAGGAGCTCCGCCTCCAACTGCGGCAAGCGGAGGAGAGGGCCGCTTTCCTCGACACTCGTCTGGTCGCCGAGGGGCTGACGAACTCCAAGCTGAAGGAGTCTCATCGGCTTCTGGACAAGTCCAACCGGGATATTCAAGCTAAGTTGGAGGCGGTGAACGGCTACTACCACGCGGTGAAGAAGTCGAGGGAAGCGCTCAAGAGGGATGTCCGGGTGGCTTTGGACACGGTGAAGCTCGCCGAGTGCCGAACGGTGAAGGTCGTGGAGGCGTATAAAGGCGTCAGATCAATTCTACGCCGATCTCGCCGAATCCGCAGCCGTCGTGTGGCACAGCGCCCTCGACGCTGTCAAGGAGTTTGCGCCGAGGATCGATATCAGCGAGCTCCGCGCTAAATATTCCCTGGCCAAGGAGGTGCCGTAGGGGGAAGTTGTCGAAGCGGCCACCGAGGTTGAGTATGCCGCTGGAAGCGCCGACCCAGAGGTCGTGGTTTTAGTCCCCGACGCTGGCGTCGAGTAGGGCGAGATCCTTCCCGAGTGGATGGCCTGAGCTTTCTTCTCTTGGGATTTTTTCTTTTCCAGAATTTGTTAAGCCCCCGGGCATTTTTGTAAGGCTGAGGAGCCCAGAATACCTTGTATTTATTTTGGATCATGAATAAAGTTCACCTTTTTCTTCTTTGTCCAAATGTCTGCTCACTGTGCAAGTGCCTATAGCTCGTATACTTTTGTTCGAACCTTCATTCTGCAAGTACTTTTAACTCATAGGTCTTTACATCTCGCAAGTACTTATTAGCTCGTAGGTCTACCCTTCCTGCAGTTGTCGACTGTTCATTGAGTAGAGTCGAAAGATTGCCAAGTGTCGGAAGGTCGGTATCCTCCAATTCCCTGGAGTGGAGGTGGCTGTCGCGCGTCGATAGCCAAGTGTAGGAAGCTCGGTATCTTCCTTTCTACTCAGCTGTCTCATGGTGAGGATTTTGATCAACAGCGCTGTTGGACAGGAAACTACCCGCTGAGGATGGACCGAGCAGGAAGCTGCTCGGTGGCCTCATGAAGAGTGCTTTCGATCCATAGCTTTGTTGGGCAGGAGGCTACCCATTGAGGATGGACTGAGCAGGAAGCTGCTCGGCGGCCTCGTGAAGAGGGCTTTCAATCTACAACGTTGTCGGGCAGGAAACTTCCCACTGCGGATGGACCAAGCAGGAATCTACTCGGTGGCCTCGTGAAAAGGGTTTTAGATCCTTAGCGTTGTTGGGTAGGAAGCTACCCGCTAGGGATGGACCGGGCAGGAAGCTTCTCGGTGGTCTCGCGAGGAGGACTTTAGATCCTTAGCTTTATGGGGTAGGAAGCTGCTCAGTGGCCTCGCGATAAGGTCTTTAGATCCTTAGCATCGTTGGCTAGGGATGGGCCGGGAAAGAAGCTACTCGGTGGTCTCGTGAGGAGGGCTTTAGATCCTTAGCGTCATTGGGTAGGAAGCTACCCGCTAGGGTTGGACCAAGCAGGAACCTGCTCGGCCACCTCACGAGGAGGGCTTTCTAGACTCCCTTGTGCCTTCGTTGGGTAGGAAGCTACCCGCTAGGGATGGACCGGGCAAGAAGCTTCTCGGCTGCCTCGCGAAGAGGGCTTTCTAAACTCCCTTGTGCCTTCGTGGAGGTGTCATTCAACCTTCCGTGGTCCGCATTGGCGGGAGTGAGGGCGTCGTTCAACTTTCCATGGGCTGCATAGCCGCTCGTGAAGACTGGCATGGCCAACACATGGTAGCTCTATATCGGGAAATTGAGACATCCCGTGATTCGTGTCACTGAGCGAGTAAATTTCGGTCGTTGGAAGATTTTTGTTGAGGCTATAAGTAACGAAGGCATGTTGGTTTCTTTCTAGCATTGTGTTTATGAGGATGGCCAGGTGTATTTACATCATCAGGGAGATCATCTCTCATGACGACGTGTACCTTTACAGCCTCGATCGCTCCCAGCAGACGTACGAGGTGGTGATAGATCGCGTAGAGGGCCACTTTGGACGCCTGCTTCCCCGACGATCTGCCCTCCTCCAAGTGCTCATTTACGTGATCTAAAGGATATCCCCGGGTCTGCACAACGATCTGTCTTTGCAGCTGAGGGACGAGGTGTTTGATAAGGTGCACACGCTTTACCACCTCGGCCTGATCTTGCAGAGCAGGCGAGAACGATCAGTGGGTCTTCTTCTGGAATATTTCCAGAAAAGCCTGATCATTGCCTCCTGTCCGGCGGATGGGTCCCCGACGCTTCCGTAGCATCTAGGGTCCACAGGCACCATTAGAAGGAGCGGGTTGAGAAAGCTCGGGCTTGGCTGCAGGAGATTTCCTTGGAGTACCACCCCCCTTTATTGTAATTATTGTAAGGTTGGGGAGCCCATAATACCCTTTAATAAATAAATCATATTTTTTGTGGTAGTGTGTTGTCTCTCTTTTTTCTTTTCTCTTCGTACATTTGATGGACTTAACTAAACGCCAACATGAATTGTATTATTTCAAAAAAGGATACATTTTTTATTTATACAACTTGAGCATTTCAGCGTTGTAAGGCCGGGGAAAGTTATGCCCTCGGGCGTCTTGCAGGTGGTACGCCCTACCGGGCAAAATCTCTGTGACGAGGAACGGTTCGTCCCACTTTGGGGAGAATTTATGTAGTCTCTCTTGATCCAAGAACTCGTCTCTTCGTAAGACCAAATCTCCTATCTTGAAGGCCCGATGTTTAACTCGGACATTGTAGTAGTGAGCGGTTTATTACTGGTAGGCAGCCGCTCTGATTTTTGCTCATTCCTGTTTTTCCAACAAGATGTCCAAGTTGCTTCGGAGCGCAGAAATGTTGGCATCATCGTCGAAGTACTCTACCCGGTAGCTGGGCAGTCCGATCTCCGCGGGGGCTATTGCCTCGGTGCCATAGAAGAGGCTGAAGGGGGTTTCTCCCATGGGTGTCTTCTTCAATGTTCATAATGCACATAGCACTCGTAGCATTTCTTTGATCCAGTCTCCCTGCCTTCCTTCCAGGCGGGCTCTGAGACCACAGATAACACCTCGGTTCGCTACCTCGGCCTGCCCGTTGCATTGAGGGTGGGCAACCGTGGCAAACTTCATCTATATATGGCAGTTGCCACAGAACTCCTTGACTTTATCGTTTTCGAGGTTGGGCCCATGGTCTGGAATTACGCACCTCGGGATCCCAAATCGGTAGATTATGTTGTTCTGTAGGAGCTTTATCGTAGAGGCGGCGTCCGGTTTTCTGATGGGCACGGCCTCTATCCATTTTGTGAAATATTCCACCGCCAAGAGGATAAACTTATGTCCGCCCGTGCCGGTGGGAAGCTGACCGACCATGTCCATCCCTCATTGTGCCGGCCAGGGGAAACTGAGTGGCGTTAGTTCGGTGGTGGGAAGACGAGGTACACTGCCGAAGAGTTGGCAGTTCTTGCATCTTCTGACCAGCTTCTCGGCGTCTTGGTGTAACTTCGGCCAGTAGTACCCTTGGAGCAGTGTCTTCTGGACTAAGGTGCGGGCCCATTGATGCGCTCCCTCGACCCCTTCATGAATTTCTCATAGAACATAGTTAGCCTCCTGGGGGTCGATGCATCAGAGTAAAGGCCGAGTTTACGACTTCTTATACAGGTTTCTGTTGCTCCAGACGAAGTGGCACACTTTGGCCCGTAGTTGGCGGTCTTCTCCTCGGTCTTCTGGAGTACACCATCTTTCAGGAACTCTACGAGGGGCTTCCTCCAATTCTGGCCTTCTTCCTGGGTTGTGTAGATCTGGAGTGTTGCCTCTCCCTCTTCGAATCTGGGTCGCGGTAAGATTTCGAAGAGGATATTTCTTTTACAGGCGGCTGAATAGGAAAAGGAGAGCTTGCTCAAAGCGTCTGCTCGGGTGTTCAGGTTCCTGGGGATCTGTTCCACTTGAACTTCATCAAAATTTTTCCGAAGCCTTTTTACCTCGACTAGGTACTTTATCATGAGCGGTTTGTAGGGTTCCTGGGCACTCTAATGAGGTCTCACAAGGCATAAACCATGCCAATTTCAAATTTTACAAGTGCCGAGAAACCCTAATACGGATTGTTAACTAGATTTTAGGCGAAACAATGAAACTAGTTAACAACTTAACTACAAGAACGGAAATACAACCTTTGTAGATCCGGTCCTCCACCTCCATAGCTCCATGATGAAGTCTCCTCGCTGTCCAAATAGAATCCCGGGCTCTAGCGTCGGCTTCATTGGAGAAATGGACGGGCTAGGTCATCGACTACGATGCCGAAGATGATCTACGTCGAGGCAACACAAGATCAAGCTCCCACTTCACCAAGTCATGAAACTTGTGAAGAAAACACCCTTTACTACTTGGCAAGAGGTAGAGGATGAAGAAATAGGAGGTGGGTTCACTTTAGAATTTGATTTCTCACTCTTTTCATCAAATCACCATTGATGAAAGCTAGGTTTTCTTCTTGAAGAAGAAGAAGAAGAAGATCATAGAATATTATGATAAGTTGTTTTTTTTTTAATAGAAAAGAAAATCAATACTTATCATAATACAACCATGGTCAAGTGTAGAGAATCAACTAGGGTTAAGTGGAGTGGTTAGGGTTAAGCATGAGACAAAAATGGTCACTTAGTCAAAGCTTCATGAAGCTTCAAGATGCAAACAAAGAAAGCCACCATTTTCTCTTTATGCCATTTATTTTCCAAAAAGAATAAATAAATAAATAAATGAATAAGAAAACAAAACCCTAACCATTCATATAACCATGGTTTAATCTTTACACAAACCCAAATAAACATGCATCATCAAACATGATACAATCAAGTGCACAAAAGTATATCACATATACAACTTGTGCAATGCAAGTGAGAAAATCCATTTAAAGTGAACCAATACTAGTTAATGCAAAGTAATATATCAAATATATAATTATGCATTAAATCATTAAATCAACACTTGATTTAACGATCCGGTCATATCGCATATAACCGACTAATATCCAATGTATCGACTTATCGAATCAATCCTTGATTCGATAACTAGGTTATATCGCATAGAACCATTTGATACATTCATTGCGAGAATGGAATACGGTATCACATACACGCATTATTCTCGGTCCCGCACATATCTCATATGCGCTCCTATTTCGTTTTGCTTGAGCCAGGAAACCTCTGTGTAGGACTTTAAAGACTCGTCAATACGCCGGCAGCAGATGATGATCATATCAAACACCCACAAGCCGCAAGCGGTCTGCTAAACGTAACGGCCACCCGGGTATTGAGCGATCAGAAGATCGACGAGCAAGCCCGCTCACACTCCTGTGAATCCAACCAGTAACACTTACCGTACAGTCCGGTCTCGTCGTCTGATATGTCGCATATCTCGCCTAGGGGTGGTAAACGTCAGACCCTAATAGCTTGATAAGTCGTGTCGATATGAGGTCTATAACAGTTCGAGAAACTACTGGTAACACTTACCAGTAAATCTCTGCAACCCTGGCCAGGGATTTCTGGTTATAGCCAATCGAACACAGCGCAACATCAACTCCCTATACCGGAGAGACGAATCCCCTCCTATCTCTCATTGCCTCCATGTGACTCGGGACTGTACCCAAAAACCACCGTTTTGCACGCCCTCTTGGGTGGAAATCAAAGCACAGTAGGAACCACACAAGACTCTATGACGATCTCGGGTCAACAGACTACTCTGTACCAGTGTCACTAGAGAACTGCCATCTGACGTAAGGTATAATACCATCTGGGAGTTCTCGGCGAGTCCGTCCAGTATACCCAGTCTCCACTGAGCACCCGTATATCATCTCTGATGTCAAACACCAATGGATATGGGATCATCCATCGCCCATCTATATGGGTCGAGAAGGTATACGCTAGTCTACTCTGGTATATCGATGCCCCGTCTCGATACACCCACGACTAGGGACCTTGAAGGATGTACTTATGGACTACCATGTCCCCACTAGTATGATCCACATCATAGTCCAGGTAGTCAAGTACACATCCTAAGGGCTTTACCAACATGTAACAGAGAGACAATTAGTATATACGTTAAGGTAAAGAGTAACCAGATAGCATACTATCATGTCGAGCGAGAAAGTCCTCCCTATATATGTCCAAGCACCCAATACAATATACATCCTATGTATAGTAATGGCCTCTAGAGCATACATATAACTAACAATCTCCCACTTGCACTAAGGCCATCTGTAGCAGTGGTTGTAGTATCTCATACTCAACCATCCCATAAAAGTCTCTCTCTGGGAATAGGCCTTCGTGAGTGGATCCGCCGTGTTGTTCTCTGAGTCTACTCTCCTAACCTCGATCCCCTGGAGATCAACCATCTCCATGATCAGGTAATACTGCCTTAGAATATGTCTGGATCACTGATGGGACGGACGTTCCTTGGCATAAGCCACAACTCCATTGTCACACAATGGGAGGAACAGAGTTCATCTCATGAACAAATATATACACCTAGACAGCCTCTTTGGTAGCATCTTAAGTAGCGATGTATCCAGCCTTAATCGTCTAGTATGCCACGGTATCTAGCTTGGAACTCTTCCAACATACCGTCCCTTCACTGAGGGTAAAGACAATGCCTGTGACTGATATTCAGTCGTCTTTATCACCCTGGAATCCTTCCAGTGATTCTCCTCAGGATTGATTGATACCATCTTACTACTACTAGTGAGATTCCTAGCATCCAATTACATCTATCTCATAGATGATAACTCAGGATTTAGGAGGTATCACTTTGATCCTATATGGAGAATCATTGTGATAAGCGGAGATTGAGCGAGCGTAGCATAGGAAACTCCTTCCCCATCAAGAGTATGTCATCCACGTACTCTATGAGGATCATCACCATACTCCCTACTACCTTTTTTGTATATACAAGGTTCATCTACCATTTTGATGATGTCAAACTGTTTGACCACTACATCAAAACAGATGTTCCAACTCCGCGATGCCTGCTTTATCCTATAAAGCATCTTGTACACGTTTCCGCTGCTCCCACTGTCTATGAAGCCCTCTGGCTGTGTACTTATAGACGCACTCTTCTAAAACATCATTTAGAAAAGCAGTCATGGCACCCAACCGCCAGATATCGTAGTCATAGTATGCAGCCGTGGCAAGTAGGATCTGGATGGACTTAAGCATAGCTACTTGAAAAGGTTTCATCATTATCCACGCCTGGTCGATGACGAAAAGCTTTAACAAGTCTAGCTTTGAAAGTCTCAACTTTTCCATCTACACCAAGTAATCTTCTCAAGATATACTTGCTCCTGATGGGGATTTAACCCTTCAGATATAGCAACCAAAGTCCATACTTTGTTGGTGTACATGGATTCCATCTCAGATCACTAAGCATCCAGCCATTCTTACAGAGTCTTACTCCTGGTGGCCAGCTTGAAACTAGTTGGGTCATCATCTCATGATGCAATCCTTGCTCCCACTGTCATCGAGAAACCGAAGTATCTCTCAGGTGGGTGAGGAACCCTACTAGATCAGCGGAGAGGCTGAGGTTCGTTGGTAACTATTGAATCCTTTGGTTCTTTCAAATCATCAGCTGCAGTTTGTATAGCTGGATCATTTCCAGTTCTACATAATAGACCTTGCCTCGAGCTTGTTCGGATTATGCTTTTAGATATAGCCCGGACAACCCCAAATCTTAACCAAGTTAAGATATGGGCTCTTCCCTTTCCATATCACATATGAAGCGGTAGGCAACTGATTTGATTGGAACCCAATTCAATTGGTATACAGCTTCTCAAGTGCATAACTCCCAAAAGAAAATAGGAAACACAGTAGTACTCATCATAGAGCACACCATATCACATAGGGTGCTATTGCTTCACCCCGATATACCATCGTGCTATGGTGTATACGGAGGAGTAATGCTGAGAGAGAATCTCATTCTCCTTTAGAATAGTCCAGGAATTCCGTACTCAAGTATTCTCCTCCTTGATCTCATCAAAGGACATAATACTTATACCCGTATTGGTTCTTTACTTCTAGCTTATATTCTGTGAATATCTCAAAAGGTTCGGACTTGTGTTTTAACAGGAACATAGGTCTGAATCTCGAAAGATCATCAGAGAATGTAATGAAGTATAAAGAACCGGTCTTGGCAAGTGTAGACAGGGGACCTACATACATCAACATGTATCATCCCAAGAGTTCACTAACTCTTTCTCTGTTTCCAGTAAACGGAGCTATGGTCATCTTATCTCTGTGACATGACTGGCAAGTTTCATAAGATATAAATTCAAACAGATTTAAATATGCATCTATGTGCAACTTAGCTAGTCAGGTCGCATTGATATGACCTAGTCTACAATACCTCAAGAAGGATTCGTTCATTTCTGAACTTCTTCCTCTTGTGTGTGTTCCGTATACTAAAGAACTGTCGTTTGATTTAGAACATCAATGCTTTTAGATAACGTGCCTGAACCGATCAACTTTTGATATAGGAAATGTTCAAAACATTATCCAACAATACAAAATTTTATCATTTCTTTACTGATAAAGAGACTGATATGATTTTGTATATCAGGTTCGGTATCTAATAACATTCGTTCAGAATCAATGTATTGGTAATACAGAGTGACAGTGACCAACAGACTTGGCTGCAACTCTTGCCCCGTTTTCTGCCTCATGAAACTTATCACCCGTTCTCAGTCCTCTACCTTTCTGTAGCCCTATGTAACAGATTACATATCTGGGATCCTGATCTGGTATCACATACCCAGGACGTAAAGGATACTGAGAAACAGTTCTCTGTAATGAACACACCCGAAGATGATGCATCAGCATGCACTTTCTTCGTTTGGGCGGCATGGGAAATCTGGTATTCCCCTATTTCCTGCTCTGTCTTATAACAATTATAAGTTGGAGCAGGACCAACGTTCCCCAGCTCAGTATAACAAGCGGGTTCGGTCAATATTCCGTATTATTATCTTGATTAAGGCATGATATGGTCGCACCTGGAGAGAGAGAGAAGAAAACACTCAGCGTGCGCTCTTGCAAGAATAGATTGGTTATTATTTTATCTAATCAGGATGGCTCCCACTGCTTTTTATCAAATCTTCCTTCAAACCCTAAAAGGAAAGACTAGCCGGGATTAATTACACACTACAAGTTCGCCAATCTTTCAGCCAGGCCAGTGTCGGTACTTTGAGGGAGGTCCCCCGTGCTTTCGCACGAACCTAATTACAGTAAACCTCGTTTTCCCAGAGGCGTAACCCCGTTGACACCTTTCTAGACACCTACTTGATCGGCTAATTGTAATGTGTAAAACTCTCCCAGGAGTAACTCTTACTTGCAGCGGGTATCGGGATCCAACTATCTCATAGAAGGTATGCAATCTCATTGCAAATTTCAACACTTGAAATTCCCGATAATATTTTGCCCCTAGCAGCTATATGACCTTAACATAGTCAACAAATCATAAGTGCTAGTCAAGTTCAACCCGTCATTTCCTGATTGAATTAAACCCACCCGCACGACCCTTAACATAGTCAACAAAGTCGCACGACTACCCTAATCCAGTCGCATCATATGCTTATGCAGATAAGCACTAATTAGCTACTGCACACTACGCCTTAACATAGTCAACAAACGTAGCACGAATACTAACTAGTACTTATCTGAAATGACGGAGGGCTACGACAGGTTTTTCTGAAAACCTATTGTGTAAATGAACTTGATATCGTTGTAGAATCAAATGAGTTTAAAATGGAGTGTTTTTTAGGCTTTTCTAGTTTTGCTAAAGGGGTCACTCCCGGTGAAGGGATCGTCGGCCCTTTCCTCGTCGAATGAGGTGCGGGATATATCATATATATCACTGTGCAAAGCAAAAAACTCTTAAAAGCAATCAAAAGACAGACCGAGTGTGTAGCATCTGCCAGTTATTGCTAAAGGAGTCACTCCCGGTGAAGGGATCTCGGTCCTTTCCTCATCGAATAAGGTGCAGGATATATCATATATACCGCTGTGCAAAGCAAGAATTGTAGCTACCTGTTTTATTTTGAAATTCGATTCTACAACATCTTTAGGTTTCTTTTACTTTCATTAATCACATTAATGAAGTCCCATCATATAAGTACCTAAACATCACAGATAAATACGACGCACACTTATGCCATCCGCATTCGCCTCGATGTCCCCTCATGCACCGTTAGGTTAGGTAACTAACGACAGAGCGGGGCAGGGCTAGCGCGGGTGTAAAACATAAGTAACGCCTATATAATATATCATATATACTATATACTGTATCTATCACAGAACATCACATGATCACATCACAGATATCGCAGCAGAAGAATCATATGAAATATTGGATATACTAGGACGTCCGTGTTTTCAATACGATCCAGTATAAAACACGGATTCCACGGTCGTGATGAATAGCCAAACCCACACCCCTAGACCCCTACGAGAGCGGCAAGCAACCCTACCAATTCTAGAGTTAGGAGACCCGGACTCGACTCCTCGAGTTGGTCTCCCACTGGACTCTAGAACCCGGTTACTTGTGCTCCCCTCCTTGGGTCTATCCTAGTGCGGATAAGTAAATAATATACAGAGGGTGACCTCTTCCGCAACCTGGAAGTGCCCCAATAAAAGAATATTACATACAAGTTTTTACATGAATGAAAATGAAAAACACTCATCTCACATAAAAACCCCCGGCTATTCAAACATGACGATCCAATATAACATATCCAGCAACACATAACATCACATGTCATCAACGTAAGTAAATATGCGCATCCCAATTGTCGTTGACATATAGCAACGAAACCGGCGATATCATATATTACACTTACGGTCGCAGAAAAGAAAGTGTAAAACTACAATAATTGGAATCCGCAACCTCCATAGACATCGCATGCCTAATCAAATGAATTACTTAGACATCGCATGCCTAACAATTATAAACCCCGCATTTTAGTCTCAAAATCGAAAACTCTTTTCAATATCAAGTCGGGCAATTCAACAAGATTCCCGACATACTGATCGAATGCTCGTCGCAAACTTCAGTAGACGGCCGCACCCCCGATACCGTCGACGAAGTGCACCAAGGCGGAATACCGCTACCGCGAGCACCCGAACGGATGCTTTCGGCGACGGGGTTCTCCTACAGTCACTTGGTCGGGGCTATGGGGTGTAGTTGTCTATTAAGTTTACCCGGCGAGTATCCGCGTACGCTACGTGATTGCAACGGACTTTTGATCGCATCAAAATTCCGTAGCAACCGATCAAGTGAGACTAAATTGCTAGATTTATAACATTCATTCAGTTATCTCATAACTTTTGTGAATTCCAATTATTGTATCACATTCCGAATAAGATAGAAAATGTTAAACTTTCCGATCGAACAATCGAACACCCAAGTTTTCCCGAAACAGCTCAACTCATGAAATAAGTTCAAAGACATTCACTTCGTGCCTCATTACCAACGGTCCAGCCGTAGAAGGGTCAAGCCAACGCCTCACATGTGGCACGCCGTACTGCCCTAAACCCGAAGGTTCAAAGGGCAGTTCAAGACGGTCACATAATCGAGTTAAGGTTTGTTGTCTTCTAGAGGGACCATCACGCTACTTGCACTACTTAGAACGTCTTTAAACCTCGGAAAAATCCAACACTTGGAAATTTTCCGGCAGGGGAAAAGTTGGGTATTTATATCCGGTCGAACTTTTTAACATATTCAAAAAATTATCCGGAAAGCCACATAGACAAAATCTGATAATCCGATCGAATCTACGAACTCCTAATACAACCCAGAAAACTCAACTCTTGAGTTTAAATTAAAAATTCCCAGAAAATACAGCACCCAAATATATGAATTACTGTGCAAAGACCAACTGAAGAAAAGACAAAATGGCCGCGGAACCGCCGCATTAGCCATGCTAATGCCGCGGTTCCGTCGCTCTTTGAGGGAATCATGGGTACGGGCTTCACAGTAATTCTTACAATTCCCTGCTGAATTTTCTGCATATTTTTAATTCTCAAAAATCCACAATTTTCAAAAATGTACAGAGAGCAATTTTGGGTTTAGGGTTTCGGTTCGATCGGGTTTCTAACATCGTCTAAGCATCGCCTAAGGTTCTAGCTAGGCTCTGATACCACTGTAGGGTTCCTAGGCACTCTAATGAGGTCTCACAAGGCATAAACCATGCCAATTTCAAATTTTACAAGTGCCGAGAAACCCTAATACGGATCGTTAACTAGATTTTAGGCGAAATAATGAAACTAGTTAACAACTTAACTACAAGAACGGAAATACAACCTTTGTAGATCCGGTCCTCCACCTCCATAGCTCCATGATGAAGTCTCCTCGCTGTCCAAATAGAATCCCGGGCTCTAGCGTCGGCTTCATCGGAGAAATGGGCGGGCTAGGTCATCTACTACGATGCCGAAGATGATCTACGTCGAGGCAACACAAGATCAAGCTCCCACTTCACCAAGTCATGAAACTTGTGAAGAAAACACCCTTTACTACTTGGCAAGAGGTAGAGGATGAAGAAATAGGAGGTGGGTTCACTTTAGAATTTGATTTCTCACTCTTTTCATCAAATCACCATTGATGAAAGCTAGGTTTTCTTCTTGAAGAAGAAGAAGAAGAAGATCATAGAATATTATGATAAGTTCTTCTTTTTTTTTTGAATAGAAAAGAAAATCAATACTTATCATAATACAACCATGGTCAAGTGTAGAGAATCAACTAGGGTTAAGTGGAGTGGTTAGGGTTAAGCATGAGACAAAAATGGTCACTTAGTCAAAGCTTCATGAAGCTTCAAGATGCAAACAAAGAAAGCCACCATTTTCTCTTTATGCCATTTATTTTCCAAAAAGAATAAATAAATAAATAAATAAATAAGAAAACAAAACCCTAACCATTCATATAACCATGGTATAATCTTTACACAAACCCAAATAAACATGCATCATCAAACATGATACAATCAAGTGCACAAAAGTATATCACATATACAACTTGTGCAATGCAAGTGAGAAAATCCATTTAAAGTGAACCAATACTAGTTAATGCAAAGTAATATATCAAATATATAATTATGCATTAAATCATTAAATCAACACTTTATTTAACGATCCGGTCATATCGCATATAACCGACTAATATCCAATGTATCGACTTATCGAATCAATCCTTGATTCGATAACTAGGTTATATCGCATACAACCATTCGATACATTCATCGCGAGAATGGAATACGGTATCACATACACGCATTATTCTCGGTCCCGCACATATCTCATATACGCTCCTATTTCGTTTTGCTTGAGCCAGGAAACCTCTGTGTAGGACTCTAAAGACTCGTCAATACGCCGGCAGCAGATGATGATCATATCAAACACCCACAAGCCGCAAGCGGTCTGCTAAACGTAACGGCCACCCGGGTATTGAGCGATCAGAATATCGACGAGCAAGCCCGCTCACACTCCTGTGAATCCAACTAGTAACACTTACCGTACAGTCCGGTCTCATCGTCTGATATGTCGCATATCTCGCCTAGGGGTGGTAAACGTCAGAGCCCAATAGCTTGATAAGTCGTGTCGATATGAGGTCTATAACAGTTCGAGAAACTACTGGTAACACTTACCAGAAAATCTCTGCAACCCTGGCCAGGGATTTCCGGTTATAGCCAATCGAACACAGCGCAACATCAACTCCCTATACCGGGAGAGACGAATCCCCTCCTATCGCTCATTGCCTCCATATGACTTGGGACTGTACCCAAAAACCACCGTTTTGCACGCCCTCTTGGACGTGGTAAGGTGGAAATCAAAGCACAGTGGGAACCACACAAGACTCTATGACGATCTCGGGTCAACAGACTACTCTGTACCAGTGTCACCAGAGAACTGCCATCTGACGTAAGGTATAGTACCATCTGGGAGTTCTCGGCGAGTCCGTCCAGTGTACCCAGTCTCCACTGAGCACCCGTATATCATCTCTGATGTCAAACACCAATGGATATGGGATCATCCATCGCCCATCTGTATGGGTCGAGAAGGTATACGCTAGTCTACTCTGGTATATCGATGCCCCGTCTCGATACACCCACGACTAGGGACCTTGAAGGATGTACTTATGGACTACCATGTCCCCAATAGTATGATCCGCATCATAGTCCAGGTAGTCAAGTACACATCCTAAGGGCTTTACCAACATGTAACAGAGAGACAATTAGTATATACGTTAAGGTAAAGAGTAACCAGATAGCATACTATCATGTCGAGCGAGAAAGTCCTCCCTATATATGTCCAAGCACCCAATACAATATACATCCTATGTATAGTAATGGCCTCTAGGGCATACATATAACTAACACGGTTCCCGTGCTTCGAAACACCCGGTCACTTGTCTGATGACCAGTGCGGAGTCGCTGTGAATTCTGATGGTCTTCAGTCCTACCCTGGAAGCGATTCGTAGACATGCCAACAAGGTCTCGTATTCCGCGGCGTTGTTCGATGCTCTGAACCCGAACATCAGGGAGTATTCCATTTCCGCTTCATCCGGGCCACGGATGATCAGACCAGCCCCGCTCCTCTCCTCGGTAGAGGATCCGTCCACGTAAAGCACCCAATCAGGAATGGGTTTGGGCACTTCCTCAACCGAAGGACATGGTTTGGGGCTCCGTGTCGGCTTTTCTTCTCTGATGGTCCATTCGACAACAAAATCCGTCAAGACCTGTGCGTTGATGGCTTGTAGGGGGCGGTATTTGATATCAAATTGGGACAGTTCCCATCTTCACTTCTCCAGACGTCCTGATGACTCGGGGGAGGAAAGGATAGCACCTATAGGTTGCTCAGTGAGGACGAGGATTGTGTGCGTCTGGAAGTAGTGTCGTAGTTTCCTTCAGGCGACGATAAGTGCCAAGACTATCTTTTCTATGGCCGTGTATCTTGTTTCCGCGTCCTTGAAGACATCGATCACGTAGTAGACCGGTTTCTGTATACTTTCGGATTCCCTGACGAGCACCAAGCCTGTAGCTTGATCAAAGACCGCAAGGTAGAGTAATAGCTCGTCGCCTAGACTGGTTGAGTGAGTAGTGGTGGAGTTGCTAGGTGCGCCTTGAGTTGTTCGAAGGCGTTCTGACACTCCTCCGACCATTCGAACTTAGGAATTTTTCTTAAGGCCTTGCAGAACGGGAGGCATTTTTCTTCGGATCTGGACATAAAGCGACTCAGTGCAACCACTCTCCATGTGAGCCTCATAATCTCAACATTGCTCTTGGGCGTTGCCATGTTGAGAATGGCGCTGATATTTTCTGGGTTCGCTTCGATTCCTCGGTGGGTAACCATGAACTCGGGGAACTTCCCACTGGTGACTACGAACGCGCACTTAGGCGGATTCAGCTTCGTTTTGTACTTGCGCGGGACGTCGAATGTCTCGCCGAGATCTTTGGTATGCCCGGCCGACGAGGTGGATTTTATAAGCATGTCGTCGGCGTAGACTTCCATTTTCCTCCAAATCTGCCGTTTGAACGTTTTGTTGACCAAACGCTGATATATTGTCCTAGCATTCTTGAGACAGAAGGGCATCAATTTGTAGTAGTATACCCCCCGATCCGTGGTGAACATGGTAAGTTTTTCATCTGTCGGGTTCATCCGGATCTGATTGTAACAATAGAATGCATCCATGAAGCTAAGTAATTCATGGCTAGCTGAACTGTCCACTAGCTAGTCTATCCGAGAGAGGGAATAGTTGTCTTAAGGGCAGGCCTTGTTCAAATCCGTGAAGTCGACACACATGCGCCATTTCGCATTCGCCTTTTTTATCATGACCATGTTCGCCAGCCACTCCGAGTAGTCCAGGTTTCTGATAAAGTTGGCTGCGAGCAATCGTCCACTTTGTCTTTTATTGCCTTTTTCTTGGCCGGCGCAAAGCTTATCTTCTTTCGTCGGACGGGCTTTGGTTTTGGATTGACCCCGAGCTTGTGGGAGATCACTTTGGGGTCGATCCCGGGCATGTCCGCGAGGGTCCAAGCAAACACGTCCGAGTTATCTCGGGGGAACCATATCAAGTCCTCGCGGTGGTCCACTATTAAGAGAGAGCCAATTTGGATGGTCTGGCCCTCGACCCCTTCGACGAGGGGGACTTCCGTCAATGCTTCCACCGGGGATCCTCGGACTTCCTTTTGGTCGTCGCGCATATCCAAAGACCCTTGGAAATCACACGCATCTTCAAAATCGTCGCCCGGCTCTCCGGCGGGTAACGTGGAGGCAAGACAAACCTTAGCGATTTGCTGGTTCCTATAGGCCCGGCCTATTCCCCCTTGATCCAAAAGGAATTTGATTGTGAGGTGATAAGTCGAGATTTGAGCCCAGAGGGCGTTTAAGGTTAGACGACCTAGGAGGATGTTGTAGGATGAAGGGACCTTAGCGACGATGAATTTCACCGGTATGGTCCTTGTATGGCCTGCTTCTCCATTGTTGAGTAGGAGGGTGACCACTCCTTCGGCCAGGATGGAATGGTTGGTAAACCTAGAGAGGACGTGGGAGGTTGGCTGTAGGTCGGATGGCCCTAGCCCCATAAGCTGGAAACAGTCATAGAAGAGGATATCTGCCGAACTCCCAGAATCGACCAATATTCTCTGTACCTCGTAACGGTGGACCCGGGCCGTTTTCACGAGTGGGTCGTTGTGAGGCAATGATATACCGTAGATGTCTTCATCGGTAAAGATGATGGGCTCGTCTTTCCTGTACTTCTTCTGTGGTGGATCACCTACGCCCTCGACCGGGAGGAGGAGGTGGTTTCCGCCAGCTTCCTGAGCAGGATCCTAGGTAACGACCATGATTTACCCGATCTTTAACTCCTCGAGAGGGGGCTGGTTCTCTTGCTCCCGTTCTTCCTGCCACTTGTCCCGCAAGTCCTTCGCCAGGTGGCCGGAGCGGATCAACTCCTCAATGTAGTCACGGAGTTGTTTGCAGTTTTCGATCGGTTGGCTCTGAGACCTGTGGAAGGAACAGTACGGGCCTCGGAGACGCTTGCCCACCCTTTGGGTAACTGGCAGGAGCTTGAAGAACCTCTCGCCCTTTGCCTTCTCCAGCAGCTCGGTTTGGGAGATGTTAAGAGGAGTGTACTCTTGGAATTTCGGGGAGTAAGGTTTTGGTCGATCGACTCACTTTTTCTCTTCTCTGCCCCATTTCTTTTGGTCTGTTTGATCGCCTCTGGGAAGATTTGAGTTCACCTCCGACTCGAGTTGGATCTCCCGCTCGGTCCAGGCTTTTACTTCGGCTATGGTCTTAGGTTGCGCTAATGCAAAAGAGTAGAGCCACTCTTTGTGCCTAAGACCCGACCTCAGTGCGGTGATGACTGTTTCATCGCGGTGCTCGGGGATCTCGAGGAGGGCATTGTAGAAGCGGGTGACATATCCTTTGAAGGATTCTTTGTCTCCACTCTTAATGATGAACAGGTAGTCGACTGTCCTTTTTTGTCGTCGATTCCCGACGAAGTGACTGGGGAATTGGGTGGCCAGCTCGTCGAAGGTCGAGATGGAGCGTGGCGTAAGTCCTCGGAACCAGTCCCGTATAGCCCGGATGAGGGTAGTGGGGAAAGCTCGGCATTGAGCCGCGTCGGAGTTATCCTAGAAGCTCATGTCTGCCGTAAATACGTCTAGATGGTCCTTCGGGTCGGATTTCCCGTCGAAAAGGGCCACTTTTGGCTACTTGTTCCTGGATGAGACGTGCTCGGCTAGCAGCTCCTCTATGAAAGGCTTCGTCAATGAGTCGGTGGAGTACTGTCACTCCCCGCTTTCCAGTATACGGGCAGAGGATGCGACGAGGCCGCTATGTATTTACTCAAAAGTAAATACGCTAAGCGTAACTAAGCAATATAAAAGAAATATACACAAAAGACAAATGTAATGAACAACAACTTTATTTATTAACATTCTTTTACAGTACATGGAAAAGTAAATACATGGAATGAAAAGCAATACCTAAACAGTGGCATAACAGAAATGAAAAGTACTGAAAGTAAATGTGTACAAGGAATCTAAAGCTCTGGGTCGTAATCAAGCTGGTCCAAATCCTCGCTGGTGGGCTCGATCTCCTGAAGGTCCGAATCACCTGACAACATTCCAAAGAAGAAAGAGAAGGAATGTCGTCAGCGAACAAATCGCTCGGTAAGTCCCAAAGATAAGGGAGAAGTAGAATAGACAGAGAGAGTGTAACTTTTAAAGTTGTATTATATTGTTAACGCTGTTGTTTGTAGTTTGGTACAGAAGAGGCCAGTGTATATGAGAGGAGTCTCAGTAGACCAGAGGCTAAGGTGGACGGAAAGTATAAGGAATCGTTTATGCCACGGTACAACAGTAATAGAATACAGATTAGGTGTCTTAATTCTTCCAGTCTCGTGCCACTTTTAACACCTTCCGTATCAATCTACCCCTTAAACCCCGCGATGTCTTGATTGTATTGTTTGTATTGTATTGTAATGGTATTGTCTTGTAAATTGAATTGTATAGATGGATGACTTGCCAAAACCATGATATAAGTAAATGGATGTAACTGGAGAATCATGTAGATGGAAGTATATCCATGGTTCGGTTCAGTCAAGATAGATTGAATAGATTGAATACATGAATTAATATTGAATTGTAGTTTGTACTTGAATCATATTCAAGTCAGATTATTTATAATGAGACTCGGTCTGATTCAGACAATTAGAAAAGAAATTGAAGTCCTGAATTAGGTTTTGGTGTTATCGGTAACCGCTGCACATGGACGGCAGAATTTGTGTCTTTTTCAAAGACGAATACCGTGTTGATAACACCATTTTTTAAACTGTCTACCTTAAATAGGCAAGCACCCATATCCCCGGCTCCCTGAGGCTCAAGAGACCGGTCCCACTTAAACCTATATTTACTAGGGTTCTTATTGTAATTTATAAAACTTGAGGGGGTTTTATATAAAAATAATATTGTATAATTTTCAAAATACACCTCAAGTAGTTTATTATCGTCTTTAAAGTTTTCATTGATATATATTTTATCATTGTGACATTTCTAGTGAATAAATATATTTTTCATAATACATGTTATTTAATTGTAAAGTATTGAACTTGTATGGAATTGCATAGAATTTTCATGTAAGGTGATTCTTTTGATTTAGAAAAGTTGGAATACTTATATTATATCAAAAATTAGATATTTTGATGATACATACACACACACACATTTATATTAAATAATTTTAATTTATTATTTTTCTAGAAATCTCATTTTCTTAAGATATTTATATTTTTAAATCTTTCGAGACCGAATGCTCCTTGCGGAGGTCTGCATCTCGCACTATTAAGCCCGAGAATGTGCGATAATCCGCACCATCCTGAACGGGTTCCCCAAATGGGTTATAACGGCGCTTTGCAAAGATTTGTTAAAATACATAATCTTGTAGAAAAAGGTTTTAATAGTAAAAGGTATTTATATGTAAAATTGCGTTTTCCTGTATTCTATGTTCCCGAAAAGTATCGTGCTATGTTGTATATGAGTGTTGTGAAGAGGTAGGTCATTACCTCGTGAACTATCTAAAAGTATAGCAAGGAATTATGATATTTAATGTCAAAACTAAACTACATGGTGTTTTTCTAAAAAAGTGCGATAAAAATTACAATATGAATTCTTTTTCTATGAAACTTGTTCAACATATTTTGTTAATGATTAATAGTCATGATGTGCAAGATTGATATTGTTGTATTTAAGAAAATTGGAACTTTTTAGAGAAAACCGAATCGGAAGTTGGATTAACTCCACTTTCGTCGGGTTTTAGAAATACAAGTTTTTAGATTAGAAAAGAGAAGGGGAAAGAGGGACTTACTGGATTGTAGATCATAAAAGAGGAAGAGGGAGTGGTAGGAGGTGCCGGTGCGTCGTTTCATCGCCGGGGGCTCCTAGAGTCGTCGTCGGAAGTTCGCCGGAGTTTCGCCCTTCGCTAACTCCACTTGCACACACAAAGTCTAGAGATTTTTCTTGAGAGTTTGGACAGAATTTTGGAAATGAGGAGGGTGTGAATTGGAGTGGTATTTATAGGAAAAGATTAGGGTTAGGGTTAAATGAAAGGGTGTGAGAAAATTGTATTAAATTTTGTATGTAAAAAATTAAAAGAGAGTGTTTTAATTCTCTGTTTAATTTCAGAGGTTTTAAACAGTGCAGGGGGTATAGGGTAGGCCAAAAGACTCTTACGAGTCAAGAAAATCGAGGATCCGACTCGGTCGGACCGGCGCCGCCGGCCCGAGTTAGGCCGGATCTCGACGCCACGTGTCCCTTGCCTGTTTGTCTACCCCCTGGACCAGTTTGTTTTATATGTGACTTTTGGTTTTTACGAGTTATGCACGTGCAGGATCTTGGGTTTATAAAAATTTAAAAGAAAATTAATTTAAAAATAATGTGGCTAATGGAATTTGAACTCTGGGATTTTGGTTCAGCAATGCAAGGTCTTACCAATGAGCTACAAGCTCTTTCTTGCTGTTAAAAAGTAAATTAAATATTTATAGTACTCACAGGAAATGTAAATACCCTAAGTAAAGATTTACTTTAAATCAATTTTATGTACACAAGAATTGGAGTTGTTACAGTCTACCCTCCTTACAAAAATTTCGTCCTCAAAATTTACAATTTATTTTAAGGACTAATTTACAAATAAGTGGGGATATCTTGCACGCATCTCATCTTCCCTTTCCCATGTCGATTCTCCTAGAGTGTCTTTTCTCCACATCACTCAAACCAAGTTGACTTCCTTGTTCCGAAGTGACTTCACTTTCCTGTCCAGGATCTCCAAAGGTTGTTGCTCACAAGATAAGTCGGGCTGTACAGTGAGCTCGGAATGATCGAGAATATGGTTGGGGTCACTCACATACCTTCTGAGTTGGGATTTTTGGAACACGTTATGCACTCCTTCCAATGAGGGTGGAAGTGCCAAGCGGTATACCACTTCACCGATTTGTTCGAGTATATCGAACGGTCCAATATATTTCGGACTTAGCTTACCCCGTCTTCTAAATTGGATCACTCCACGGTTTGGAGATATCTTCAGAAATACATGATCTCCTGGATGGAACTCCCAATGACGTCGCTTTGCATCAGCCCAGTGCTTCTGTCGATCTTAGGCTATGCGCATCTTTTTTTTGATAGTATGAACCACATCAACAGTTGCTACTATCATCTCAGGTCTAAGGAGTTCCCAATCTCCGATGTCGTCCCAACTTAATGGTGATCGACACTTACTTTCGTAGAGCGCTGCAAAAGGTGCCATTGCAATGCTTGCTTGGTTGCTATTATAGTATGAAAACTCCACAAGATTTAGGTGATCTTGCCACGATCGTTTGAAGTCCAACATATACGCTCTGAGCATATCCTCCAAGATCTGAATAGTTCGCTCAAACTGACCATCTGTTTGTGGATGATAAGCTGTGCTAAATTTCAGACTTGTTCCCAAGCTCGCTTGCAGACTTTGCCAAAAATGCGATCGGAACCTGGTGTCACGATCGGAGACAATGCAGACCGGTACTCCATGAAGTCTCACAATTTCCTATACGAGTTCATGGGTATCAGAGATAGTACATATTTGAAGAGTTTAAATCTTAATTCGATTCTTACCTCCATGTACTTTTTTGCTAATGTCTCAGTTGATTGGCCAACTCGAAATGGGATGAAATGAGCCGATGTTGTGAGTCGATCCATAATGACCCATACAGCATCGTTACCCTTTGTGCTGCGAGAAAGTGCAGTCATAAAATCTATTGTGATGTGTTGCCACTTCCATTCTGGGATTGGTAACGGTTGAAGTAATCCAGCAGTCCTGTGATGTTCAGCCTTTACTTGCTGACACACCAAGCATTTAGCGACACTTCTGGCTACTTCACGCTTCATTCCATGCCACCGGTAATTTTGACGTAGATCTTTGTACATCTTTGTACCTCCAGGGTGTACTGAGTAGGAATAGATGTGAGCTTATTTCATTAACTCTTCCCGAACAGAACCTTTTGGTACACATAATCTGCTGCCGTATCTCAAAGATCCGTCTTCATGGACGATGAAGTCTGTTCTGAGTCCATTCTCTACTTGTACTCTAATCTTTTGCAACTTAGCATCACTTGCTTGAGCTGCTTTGGTCTGATTGACAATTGTAGATTGAACTTGTAAATTCATCAAACATGAAGTGTTACCTGGCATGACCACTTCAATCTCCATCTAATGCAAGTCTTGTTGAAGCTTCCACTGGACAGTGAGATTCATTGCTAATGGTTGGCGACTAAGAGCATCTGGAACTATATTCATCTTCCCTGGGTGATATTGCAGGTTGATGTCAAAGTCCGCCATAAGTTCTAACCATCATCTCTGCCGCATATTAAGCTCCTTCTGAGTAAACACATATTTCAGACTCTTCTGATCTGTGTATATGTTCACTCATTCACCAAGAAGATAATGGCGCTAAATCTTAAGAGCAAAGATAACGGCCGTAAATTCCAAATCATGCGTCGGATAATTGTGCCCATGAATCTTCAGCTGTCTTGAAGCATAAGCCACAACTTTACCGTGCTGATGTAGAACACATCCTAATCCCTTACCGGATGCATCGCAATGCACTTCGGAACCTCCAGATTGGTTCGGTATAACGAGAATAGGTGCTGATGTCAATCTTGACTTGAGTTCTACGAAAGCTTGCTCGCATGCTTCTGTCCACACAAAGTCTTCAGGGGTGTTGCTATCTTTGAAAAGTGAACCTTCTATAATATCCAGCTAAACCCAAGAAACTCCGAATGTCCTTCACTGACTTTGGTGTCGGCTATTTGCTTACTGCTGAAACTTTCGCTGGATTCACAGAGATTCCTTCGTCTGATACAATATGTCCGAGGAAACCAACTTGATTTAGCCAAAATTCGCACTTGCTGTACTTGGCATAGAGCTGATGTTGTCGTAGAGTTTCCAGGACAATTCTCAAGTGTTCGGCATGTTCTTTCCGACTCTTAGAATACACCAGGATGTCTTCGATAAAGATGACAACGAACCTGTCTAAGAACTCCTGGAAAACTTGATTCATCAGGTTCATGAATATTGCTGGTGCGTTGGTCACTCCAAATGGCATCACAAGAAATTCGTAATGTCCATAATGAGTTCTGAAAGCCATTTTGTGGATATTAGATTCCTTGACCTTCCCCTGATGATAACCTGAACGAAGATCTAACTTAGAGAACACACAAGATCCACTTAGCTGATCAAATAAATCGTCGATGCACGGGAGTGGATACTTGTTCTTTATCGTTATTTCGTTCAAGGCTCTATAATCGATGCACATTCTGTATGAACATTCTTTCTTCTTCACAAGTAATACAGGTGATCCCCAACTTGAAGTGTTGGGACGAATCCATCCTTTCGCCAATAATTCGTCCAATTGAGTTCGGACTTCCTTCAAACCTTCCGGACTTAATCGATAAGGTGCTTTGATCACCGGTTGTGCTCCTGGTACCAAATCAATGCTGAATTCAAGAGCTTGATCGGAAGGCAAACCTGATATATCGTCAGGAAACACATCTTCGAACTCTCGAACCACTTCTCGCTTTAATCCTTCCTCTGCTTGAGTTGCTGCAATTACTGCCTTCTTTGGTTTCGCCTTGTAATTACTTGGCTCCAGGGTACGGTCTCCACTTTTGAAATAAAAGACCGGATGGTCTGGAATCTCGAATACTACCCTCTTTTGATGACAGTCAATGGTGGCATAAAATGTTCCGAGCCAATCCATACCTAGAACCACATCGAAGTTTGGTATGTCCAGCACCTTGAAGTCAGCATAGAATTCTCTGCTGCAGAGGACTACTGGACACAAGTTGTATCCCATTATTGCCTTTAGAACGCCATTCCCTAAAATGACATTCCAACTGGATACAAGCGGTGTGACTGGAATTGCATGAGTTCGGACGAACCGTTGCGACATAAAGCAATGAGATGCTCCAGTATCGAAGAGTGCTAGTGCAAGAAGTGAGGCTACTAAGATTGTGTCTAAGGTATGTGGGATTAGGTATAGGAAAAATATGTGGATAGGTATTAAGACTGAAAGAAAAGCTTGAAAAGAAAGGGTTACCAGAGATAACTTGTCCAGTGGCCTCAGCTTCTTCCACGGTCATCATGAAAGCCTGTCGCCGTGGTACATTCCTCCTGGCCTGAGGAGCATTCCTCGGAATGTTCCGTTGAGCTTGATGGAACTGACGGGGAGGAGGTACAGTCGGTGGTCCTCTAGGGCTGTTCTCTGCTGGTAAGTGATTGCTGGCCTGGGTGCAGCAATTGGGTTGTGTCTTTAGGGACAAGACCCAATATCATGAGTAGCTGAGCTGCAGACAAAGAAAAGAAGGTTGACTCGCCGGCAGTCTTTCATCATATGTCCAGCTCTCTTGCAGTAATTACAAAAGGCTGGGTTGGGCCTATTGTTCGGTACTCTTGGCCTCCTTGGCATAAAAGGTGGCCTTGATGAGGCTCCTCCTGCCATTTGGTTGGCAGGGCGCTTAACTCCAGCAGATTGAGATCTGCCTCTCATCTTTACCACTGCCTCATAATGGCGGACAGCTTTCAGAGCCGATTCATGAGTCGGAAAATCTCCTATGGCCAGTGCTGCCTGGATCTCCGAATCCAAACTTTGTTGAAATCGACGGGCTCTGATCTCATCCGTCGGTATCAGGTGTGCCGCATATCTGTTAAAGTATTGTGTTAGCTGTGTAGTATGTGATATATTGAAAAAATCGAATTATTGAGACATATCTTACCGACTGAGCATGGTGAATTCAGCGTCAAATTCATGTACTGACTTGGTCCACATTGAACCTTGTTGCAGATGGATGAACTGCTATTCCATGTTGAACCTGGCAGTCTCAGGGAAGTACTTTGCGTCGAACATGTCGCGGAAAGTCTTCCATTCGATAGGTTGATCAAGACGGCTTTCATCCGCCTTCCACCAAACCCGTGCATTGTCCGTGAGCTGCAGTTTCGCAATAGGGACCCAAGCTATCTCTGGCACTTGTGCCGCTGCCAGATCGCCTTCGATGCTTTGAGCCCATTCTTCAGCTTCTAGTGGGCTCTCCTTTCCTGCAAACTGTTTAAGGTGCAAAGCTCTGAATTGCTTCACCCCGGGTGCTTCTACCTCCGGTCGGTTCATCAGGATAGCAGTCTACTACTGCTATCCTTTTAGGAGGCTGTGGATCGCCTCAAGCAGAACCGTCTGCTCATTGATCGGAGCAAGGATGGCAGGTGTAAGTGGTAGTGGTGGAGGTGTGTTGTTGACATTGGTACTGGTGTTGTTCGGTGTCACGCCCCGCTTCCCGGTATACGGCGAAGGGGACACGACTGGTCCGCTACGTATTTACTCAGAAGCAAATACGCTAAGCGTAGATAAGCAATATAAAAGAAAATATACACAAGAGATAAGGTATAATAAAAACAACAACTTTATTTATTAACATTCTTTTGTACAATGCATGAAAAGGAAATACAACTGAAATAAAAGCAATGCCTAAACAATGTCATGACAGGAAATTAAAGGTACTGAAAAGAAATTGTAGAATGTCTAGAGCTCAGCATCTTCGCTGTACTGATCCAAGTCTTTTGCAGTTGGCTCGATCTCTGACGGTTCCAAATCACCTGACGACAATCAAAGAAGAAAGAAATAGAATATCATCAGCGAACAGATCGCTCGGCAAGTCCCAAACATAAGAGGAGAAATAGAATGGACAGAGAGTATAAGAGAGAGAGAGAGTAAGTAGCTTTTACAGTTGTATTATATTGTTATATTGTTGGATTTAGTGTTAACGCTGTTGTTTGTAGCTTGGTACAGAAGGATGCCAGTGTATACGAGAGGAGTCTCACTTGCCCCGGAGACTAAGGTATGAGGAACTCAAGGAACCGTTGGGCCACGGTACAACAGCAACGGAATACAGGTTAGGTGTCTTAATCTTACCGTCTCGTGCCACTTTTAACACCTTCCATACCAATCTACCCCTTAAACCCCGTAATGTTTTGATTGTATTGTTTGTCTTGTAAATTGTATTGAATGTATAATTGGTTGACTGACCGAAACCATGATATCAGTAAACGGATGTAACCGTAGAATCATGTAAATGGAATAACAGGAGAACCATGTAAATGGAATGTAAATCCATGGTTCGGTTCAGTCAAGTTGTATAGATTGATAATTGGATTCATGGATTCAGGTTGAATTGTAATATTGAAGATTATAGATTGTAGATTGTACTTGAATCATATTCAAGTCAGATTATACTGAGACTCAAACTGAGTCAGACAATCAGCAAAGTAACTTGAAGTCCTGATTGTTTTTATTAATTTGTCTACCTTAGATAGGCAAGCACCCACTTCTTCGGCTCCCTGAGCTCAAGAGATTTGTTCCGCTTAAACCAATGTTTACTAGGGTCCTTAGGATAATTTATAGAACTTGAGGGGGTATTATGTAAAAATACTTTTATATACTTTTTCAAAATATACCCCAAGCATTTATTATTCATCTTTAGGCTTGTAATGAATGTGGATTTTATATTATGATATTTCTAATGAAAATATCCTAAATTCAGAAATAAAGGTATTTATTTGTAATATTGATTTATATGGAATTCATGGTATTTTAGTGTAAAATTGATTCTTATGATTTTTAGAAAAAGGTGGAATATTTATATCATAACAAAATAGGTATTTTAATGATATATATACATATATTTATACAAAAATAATTTTAATATATTTTTATATTCTAAAAATCTCATTTTCTTAAGATGTCGTATTTTAAATCTTTCAAAACTGAATGCTCCTTGCGGAGGTCTGAATCTCGCACTACTAAACCCGAGGATGTGCGATAATCCGCACCATCCCGAACGAGTTCCCCAAAATCGGTTGTAGCGGTGATTTGCAAAGATTTGTATAATTACTAAATCTTTTAGAAAACGGTTTTATTAAGTAGATGGTATTTATTTGTAAAGATGTTGATTTTCCGTATTCTATGTTCTGGGGTCTCCTAAGTCAACTAGACTATTCCTAACTGGTCTAAAGCGACAAGTTGTGAGATACCTCAAATCGTCTCTTCACCGCTAATTGTGGCCAGGTAAGTACAAGTGAAGAAAGGAGGGATTCGCTCACGAATCACCGTGAGACGGGCCTTTTAAAGTTACCTTTCTCACTTGCCTAGTCTAGACACCATAAAGTCAGGTTTAGATAAACGACTGATGTCCACAACTTATCCTATTTTCATAATAAGTAGTATTTATTTAAAAAGTGTATCAATACTAAATCTTTTAGAAATGACTTTATTTAGTAAAGGGTATTTAAATGAAAATGTTTGTTTTTCCCGTATTCTAAGTTTTCGATGGTATCGTGTTAGGTTGTATATGAGTGTGTGAGGAGGTAGGTCGTTACCTCGTACTCTACTTTAAAGGTATAGCAAGTTTAATAGAGATAAATGTAGAATTGAAATAATGTGGTATTTAAGTGAAAAATACGATAAATTGAAATAGCCATCATTTCATGCGATGAAACTTGATCAATTTGGTTAGTTAGTGTTTAATAGTTAACATGAGGAAGTTTAAATATGATTGTATTAGTGAGAAGTGGAATTTTATAAGAAACCGAATCGGAAATCGGATTTGTTTCGATTCCGTCGGGTTTTGTAAAACCGTATTTTTATATAGAAGAGATAGGTAGAAATTGGGACTTACGGGTTTTATATCACACAAGAGAGTGAGAGGGAAGTAGAGAAATCGCCGAGGTGTTGCGTCGTCGCCGGTAGTTCCTAAAACGATCGCCGGAAGTTTGCCGTAGATTTCGCCAGAGCTTCGCCTCGAGCTTGTTTTCAAAGTACACAAGTTTTCTTGGAATTTTGAGAGAGTGGGCTCAGAATTTTGGGGTGAGAGGGTAGAGAGTAGGGGTGATATTTATAGGGTTAGGCTAAGGTTAGGGTAGGCGAAAGGTTAAAATGAAAAATGTGATAAAATGTATTAAAAATGTATTAAAAGTGGAGTAATTGGGGTTTTAAAAGAGCTCTGGAAATGGTCTGAGACTGAAATTTTGCAGGTGCATAGGAAATATGAAAAGACACAACTTTCATGTTGGGGCCGTCGCCGGAATCGGCCGACTCGGCTGTGACTCGGTCGGAGGACCGAGTCGGCAGAGTCAAGGCCGATTTGGCCGATTCCCGGCCGAGTCAGGCGGCCGGGATCCCCCCCGACGGTTCATCTAACCTCTGGCAATGTTACATTTTTGGGTGTAGTGGGGTTTTTGTGAGATATGCACGTGTAAACTCTTGGTGTTCTAAAGGTTCAAAATAAAAACAATATTAAAAATAATGTGGGGTATGGGATTTGAACTCTGGTGGCTTGGTTCAGCAGTGCAAGATATTACCAATGAGCTACAAGCTCCTTCTTGTAATTATGAAGCTAATTAGTTACTTAAAGTAATAACAGTAAATGTAAATACCCCAAGTATACATCAATTTTAAAGCAAATTTTTGTACACTAAAAATGGAGTTGTTACATTATTTTAACTTGTAATTAAAAAGCAAAATAATTACTTATAATTTGTGCTCAGGCTAAAATACCCCTTTATGCATTTTTGAAATTTTTTTGTAAAAACTTGTATTGCAAATTTGGGGTTGTTATATTCTACCCTCCTTATAAAAATTTCTTCCTCGAAATTTGTAAAAGGAAAGTGTAACAGATTCAAGAAAGTTTAGTGACTGAAGTACTGACAGTGTGTGAAAAAATAACAAAGTGGTGCAAGGGTTTTAAAATTATGAAAAAGGCTTACCGATGTTACTTTGACCTACAGTCTCGGCTTCTACGGCTGCTAATGTGAAAGTCTGTCGCCGTGGTACCTTCCTTCTAGCTGGAGGCACATTCTGTCCTTAGGGCTTGTTTCTCTGCCCTCGAGGCATGTTCCTCATTGCCTGTTGGAATTGGCGAGTAGGCTGTGCAGGAGTTCTGTGTGGAGGTGGTGCTGGGAGTGCAGGACGAGTTTCAGGAGCCTGGATAGTTGGCCGCTGCGGGTAATTGGTAGGTGTGTGAGCTGAGTTGTATCTATATGGAAAGGTCTCAATTTTGTGATTGGACGCGCCACAAACTAGGCACAGGCCTTTTGCGCGCCAACAGTTCTTTATCAAATTTCCATCTCTCTTGCAATGGAAACAGAAATGTGGTCTTGGCTGGTTATTGGGTTCTTCAGTTCTCCTGGTTAGAACGTTTCCTGGAAGAGGCTCCTCCTGCCATTTGAGTGGCAGGGCATTTCAAACCGGTAGATTGTGGTCTGCCTCTTGCTTTTATCACTGCCTCATAACTGCGGGCAGCTTCCAGAGCATCCTCATGAGTTGGAAATTTTCCTGTGGCTAGTGCAGCCTGGATTTCCGTGTCCAAGCCTTATTGAAATCGATGGGCTCTAATCTCATCCGTCGGTATCAGGTGTGCCGCAAATCTGTTACGGTCTTGTGTTAGCTGTGTAGTATGTGATATTAAAAATTTGAAATACTGTGACATATCTTACCGACTGAGCATGGTGAACTCAGTGTCATACTTATCTACTGACTTGACCCATATAGAACCTTGTTGTAGATGAATGAACTGCTGTTCTATGGCAAACCTAGCATTCATAGGGAAGTACTTCGCGTCGAACTTATTGCGAAAAGTCTTCCATTCAATAGGCTGTTCAAGACAGCTTTCTTCCGCCTTCCACCAGTTGCGAGCATTGTCTGTGAGCTGCAGTTTCGCCACACGGACCCAAGCTATGTTTGGCACTTGTGCTGCCGCCAGATCATCCTCTATGCTCTGTGCCCATTCCTCAGCTTCAAGTGGGCTTCCCTTTCCGGAGAACTGTTTGGGATGTCAAGCTCTGAATTGCTTCACCCCAGGTGCTTCAACTTCGGGACGGTTCAAGAGCTGCTGCTGTCCCTCTAGGAGGCTGCGGATTGCCTCAAGCAAAACCGTTTGCTCGTTGAGTGGAGCAGGAACGGCAGGTGTGAGTGGTAGTGGTGGAGGTGTGTTGTTGACATTGGTGTTGGTGTTGTTTGGTGAATCCATAACCTTAAATGAAAAATTTAGGTTAGGACAGATTCAAGGTATATGATTCAAAGAATAAGAAATGATGGGATTCAAGGAACATGATTGTAAAGAATGTTTTAGTTGCTGGTTATTGTGTTATATTGCTTAGGTTGTTCACGCAAAACAGAACTGCATGATAGAGTTTCATACAGTTCTGACCTGCATGGGCCACCAACAAAACCTGTCACGCCTCGCTTCCCGGTATACGACGAAGGGGACGCGACTGGTCCGCTACGTATTTACTCAGAAGCAAATTAGCTAAGCAATATAAAAAAAATATACATAAGAGGCAAGGTATAATAAAAACAGCAACTTTATTTATTAACATTCTTTTGTACAATGCATGAAAAGGATATGCAACTGAAATAAAAGTAATGCCTAAACAATGGCATGACAGGAAATTAAAGGCACTGAAAAGAAAATGTACAATGTCTAGAGCTCAGGGTCTTCACTGTACTGATTCAAGTCTTCTGCAGTTGGCTCGATCTCTGACGGTTCCAAATCACCTGACGACATTCAAAGAAGAAAGAAATAGAATGTCGTCAGCGAACAGATCGCTCGGTAAGTCCCAAAGATAAGAGGAAAAATAGAATGGACAGAGAGTAAGTGAAAGAGAGAGAATAGCTTTTACAGTTGTATTATATTATTATATTATTGTATTTAGTGTTAACGCTGTTGTTTGTAGCTTGGTACAGAAGAATGCCAGTGTATACGAGAGGAGTCTCACTTGCCCCGGAGACTAAGGTATGAGGAACTCAAGGAACCGTTGGGCCACGGTACAACAGCAACGGAATACAGATTAGGTGTCTTAATCTTACCGTCTCGTGCCACTTTTAACACCTTCCGTACCAATCTACCCCTTAAACCCCGTAGTGTTTTGATTGTCTTGTAAATTGTATTGATTGTATAATTGGTTGACTGACCGAAACCATAATATCAGTAAACGGATGTAACCGTAGAATCATATAAATGGAATAACTGAAGAACCATGTAAATGGAATGTATAGCCATGGTTCGGTTCGGTCAAGTTTTATAGATTGATAATTGGATTCATGGATTCAGGTTGAATTGTAATATTGAAGATTGTAGATTGTAGATTGTAGATTGTAGATTGTACTTGAATCATATTCAAGTCAGATTATACTGAGACTCAAACTGAGTCAGACAATCAGCAAAGTAACTTAAAGTCCTGATTGTTTTTATTAATTTATCTACCTTAGATAGGCAAGCACCCACTTTTTCGGCTCCCTGAGGCTCAAGAGATTTGTTCCTCTTAAACCTATGTTTACCAAGGTCCTTAGGGTAATTTATAGAACTTGAGGGGATTTTATGTAAAAATACTTTTATATACTTTTTCAAAATATACCCCAAGCATTTATTATTCATCTTTAGGGTTGTAATGAATGTGGATTTTATATTATGATATTTCTAATGAAAATATCCTAAATTCAGAAATAAAGGTATATATTTGTAATATTGATTTATATGGAATTCGTGGTATTTTAGTGTAAAATTGATTCTTGTGATTTTTAGAAAAAGGTGGAATATTTATATCATAATAAAATAGGTATTTTAATGATAGATATACATATATTTATACAAAAATAATTTTAATATATTTTTTATATTCTAAAAATCTCATTTTTTTAAGATGCCGTATTTTAAATCTTTCGAAACTGAATGCTCCTTGCGGAGGTCTGAATCTCGCACTACTAAGTCCGAGGATGTGCGATAATCCGCACCATCCCAAACGGGTTCCCCAAAATGGGTTGTGGTGGTGCTTTGCAAAGATTTGTATAAATACTTAATCTTTTAGAAAACGGTTTTATTAAGTAGATGGTATTTATTTGTAAAGATGTCGATTTTCCGTATTCTATGTTCTAGAGTCTTCTAAGTCAACTAGACTATTTCTAACTGGTCCAAAGTGACAAGTTGTGAGATACCTCAAATCGTCTCTTCACCGCCAATTGTGGCTAGGTAAGTACATGTGAAGAAAGGAGGGATCTGCTCACGAATCACCGTGAGATGGGCCTTTTAAAGTTACCTTTCTCACTTGCCTAGCCTAGACACCATAAAATCAGGTTTAGATAAATGACTAATGTCCACAACTTATCCTATTTTCATAATAAGTGGTATTTATTTAAAAAGCGTATCAATACTAAATCTTTTAGAAATGACTTTATTTAGTAAAGGGTATTTAAATGAAAATATTTGTTTTTCCCGTATTCTAAGTTTTCGATGGTATCGTGTTAGGTTGTATATGAGTGTATGAGGAGGTAGGTCGTTACCTCGTGCTCTACTTTAACGGTATAGCAAGTTTAATGAAGTTAAATGTAGAATTGAAACAATGTGGTATTTAAGTGAAAAATACGATAAATTGAAATAGCCATCATTTCATGCGATGAAACTTGATCAATTTGGTTGATTGGTGTTTAATAGTCAACATGAGGAAGTTTAAGTATGATTGTATTAGTGAGAAGTGGAATTTTATAAGAAACCGAATCGGAAATCGGATTTGTTTCGATTCCGTCGGATTTTATGAAACCGTATTTTTAGATAGAAGAGATAGGTAGAAATTGGGACTTACGGGTTTTATATCACACAAGAGAGTGAGAGGGAAGTAGAGGAATTGCCGAGGTGTTGCGTCGTCGCCGGTAGTTCCTAAAACGATCACCAGAAGTTTGCCGTAGATTTCGCCGGAGCTTCGCCTCGAGCTTGTTTTCAAAGTATACAAGTTTTCTTGGAATTTTAAGAGAGTGGGCTCAGAATTTTGGGGTGAGAGGGTAGAGAGTAGGGGTGGTATTTATAGAGTTAGGCTGGGGTTAGGGCAGGCGAAAGGTTAAAATGAAAAATATGATAAAATGTATTAAAAATGTATTAAAAGTGGAGTAATTGGGGTTTTAAAAGAGCTCTGGAAATGGTCTTAGGCTGAAATTTTGCAGGTGCATAGGGAATATGAAAAGACACAACTTTCATGTTGGGGCCGTCGCCAGAATCGGCCGACTCGGCCGTGACTCGGCCATAACTCGGTCGGAGGACTGAGTCGGCTGAGTCAAGGCCGATTTGGCCGATTCCCGGCCGAGTCAGGCGGCCGGGATCCCCCCCGACGGTTCATCTAACCTCTGGCAATGTTACATTTTTGGGTGTAGTGGGGTTTTTGTGAGATATGCACGTGTAAACTCTTGGTATTCTAAAGGTTCAAAATAAAAACAATATTAAAAATAATGTGGGGTATGGGATTTGAACTCTGGTGGCTTGGTTCAGCAGTGCAAGATATTACCAATGAGCTACAAGCTCCTTCTTGTAATTATGAAGCTAATTAATTACTTAAAGTAATAACAGTAAATGTAAATACCCCAAGTATACATTAATTTTAAAGCAAATTTTTGTACACTAAAAATGGAGTTGTTACATTCTTTTAACTTGTAATTAAAAAGCAAAATAATTACTTATAACTTGTGCTCAGGCTAAAATACCCCTTTATGGATTTTTGAAATTTTTTTGTAAAAACTTGTATTGGAAATTTGGGGTTGTTACATTCGGGGAATCCATAATCTTGAATGAAAATTTTGTGTTAGGACAGATTCAAAGTATATGAAATGATAAGATTCAAGGAATATGAATTATAAAGAATGTTTTCAGTTGCTGGTTCATGTGTTATACTGCTTAGGTTGTCTACGCAGAACAGAACTGCATGGTAGTGTTCCATACAGCTCTGATCTTCATGGGCCACCAATAAAACCTGTCAGGCTCCGCTTCCCAGTATACGGGCAGAGGACGCGACGAGGCCGCAACGTATTTATTCAGAAGTAAATACGCTAAGCGTAACTAAGCAATATAAAAGAAATATACAAAAGAGACAAATGTAATGAACATCAACTTTATTTATTAACATTCTTTTACAATACATGGAAAAGTAAATAAATGGAATGAAAAGCAATCCTAAACAGTAGCATAACAGAAATGAAAAGTACAGAAAGTAAATGTGTACAAGGAATCTAAAGCTCTGGGTCATAATCAAGCTGGTCCAAATCCTCGCTGGTGGGATCGATCTCTTGAAGGTCCGAATCACCTGACAATATTCTAAAGAAGAAAGGGAAGGAATTTCGTCGGCGAACAAATCGCTCGGTAAGTCCCAAAGATAAGGGAGAAGTAGAATAGACAGAGAGAGTGTAACTTTTAAAGTTGTATTATATTGTTAACGCTGTTGTTTGTAGCTTGGTACAGAAGAGGCCAGTGTATACGAGAGGAGTCTCAGTAGACCATAGACTAAGGTGGACGGAAAGTACAAGGGACCGTTTATGCCACGGTACAACAGCAATGGAATACAGGTTAGGTGTCTTAATTCTTGTAGTCTCGTGCCACTTCTAACACCTTCCGTACCAATTTACCCCTTAAACCCCGCGATGTCTTGATTGTATTGTATTGTAATGGTATTTTCTTGTAAATTGAATTGTATAGATGGATGACTTGCCGAAACCATGATATCAGTAAATGGATGTAACTGGAGAATCATGTAGATTGAAGTATATCCATGGTTCGGTTCGGTCAAGATAGATTGAACAGATTAAATACATGAATTCATATTGAATTATAGTTTGTACTTAAATCATATTCAAGTCAGATTATTTATAACGAGACTCAGCCTGAGTCAGACAATTAGAAAAGAAATTGAAGTCCTAAATTAGGTTTTGGTGTTATCGGTAACCGCTGCACAAGGACGGTAGGATTTGTGTCTTTTTCAAAGACGATTACCGTGTTGATAACACCATTTTTTAAATTGTCTATCTTAAATAGGCAAGCACTCATATCTCCGGCTCCCTGAGGCTCAAGAGACTGGTCCTGCTTAAAAGCTATATTTACTAGGATCCTTATTGTAATTTATAAAACTTGAGGGGGTTTTATGTAAAAATATCTGTGTAATTTTCAAAATACACCACAAGTATTTTATTATCGTTTTTAAGGTTTTCAATGATGTATATTTTATCATTGTGATATTTCTAGTGAATAAACCTATTTTTCATAATACATGGTATTTAATTGTAAAGTATTGAACTTGTATGGAATTGCATAGAATTTTCTTATAAGGTGATTCTTTTGATTTAGAAAAGTTAGAATATTTATATTATATCAAAAATTAGATATTTTGATGACACACACACACACACACACACACATTTATATAAAATAATTTTAATTTATTATTTTTCTAAAAATCTCATTTTCTTAAGATATTTATATTTTTAAATCTTTCGAGACCGAATGCTCATTGCGGAGGTCTGCATCTCACACTACTAAGGTCGAGGATGTGCGATAATCCGCACCATCCCGAACATGTTCCCCAAATGGGTTGTAGCGGCTCTTTGCAAAGATTTGTTAAAAATACATAATTTTGTAGAAAAAGGTTTTAATAGTAAAAGGTATTTATATGTAAAATTGCGTTTTCCCGTATTCTATGTTCCCGAAAAGTATCGTGCTATGTTGCATATGAGTGTTGTGAAGAGATAGGTCATTACCTCTTGAACTATCTAAAGGTATAATAAGGAATTATGGTATTTAATGTCGAAACTAAACTACATGGTATTTTTCTAAAAAAGTGCGATAAAAATTACAATATGAATTCTTTTGCTATGAAACTTGTTCAACATATTTTGTTAAGAATTAATAGTCATGATGTGCAAGATTTGTATTGTTGTATTTAAGAAAATTGGAATTTTTTTAAAGAAACCGAATCGGAAGTCTGATTAACTCCGCTTCCGTCGGGTTTTAGAAATACAAGTTTTTAGATTAGAAAAGAGAAGGGGGAAGAGGGACTTACTGGATTGTAGATTAGAAAAGAGGAAGAGGGAATGGTGGGAGGTGACGGTGCGTCGCCGGGGGCTCCTAGAGTCGTCGTCGGAAGTTTGCCGGAGTTTCGCCCTTCGCTAACTCCACTTGCACACACAAAGTCTAGAGATTTTTCTTGAGAGTTTGGACAGAGTTTTGGAAGTGAGGAGGGTGTGAATTGGAGTGGTATTTATAGGAAAAGATTAGGGTTAGGGTTAGATGAAAGGGTGTGAGAAAATTGTACTATATTTTGTATTTCATAAATTAAAAGATAGTGTTTTAATTCTCTGTTTAATTTCAGAGGTCTTAAACAGTGCAGAAGGAGTGGGGTAGGCCAAAAGACTCATAAGTGTCAAGAAAATCGGGGATCCGACTCGGTCGGACCGGCGGCGCAGGCCGAGTCGGCCGCTCCGCCGGCCCAAGTCGGCCGGGTCGGGCTGAGTCTCGACGCCACGTGTCCCTTCCCTATTTGTCTACCCCCTGGGCCAGTTTGTTTTTATATGTGACTTTTGGTTTTTACGAGTTATGCACGTGTAGGCTTTTGGGTTTCTAAAAATTTAAAAGAAAATTAATTTAAAAATAATGTGGCTAATGGGATTTGAACTATGGTGCTTTGGTTCAGCAATGCAAGGTCTAACCAGTGAGCTACAAGCACTTTCTTGCTGTTAAAAAGTAAATTAAATACTTATAGTACTCACAGGAAATGTAAATACTCCAAGTATACATTAACTTTAAATCAATTTTATGTACACAAGTATTGGAGTTGTTACAAGTACCTATCCCTTTCGCCGGACGTGTGGCCATCCCTTCGTATGCCTTCGATCTTCTTCTCGAGGGCTTCAAGCCGATGGTGGTACCCCAAGGATTCTGCACAGTCAGAGTGGTGGCTACCACTGCTCCAGGTCTATGCGAGGGAGCGGCTTCGATTCACTCTATGACGTGTCTCAAATCCTCGGGCGAGCCCCTTCTCGAGTAGTGTAACTCTCCGCTTTCCGGTATACGGGCAGAGGATGCGATGAGGCCGCTACGTATTTACTCTGAAGTAAATACGCTAAGCGTATCTAAGCAATATAAAAATGCACAAGAGACAAAGACAGTAAATATAACTGAACAACAACTTTATTTATTAGCATTCTTTTACAGTACATGGAAAAGTAAATACATCTGAATGAAAGCAATGCCTAAACAATGGCAAAACAGAAAAGAGAAGTACTAAAATAAAAGTTTGTACAATGAAGCTAGAGCTCTGGGTCGTAGAAAAGCTGGTCCAAGTCCTCACTAGTAGGCTCGATCTCCTGAGTGTCCATATCACCTGACAACATTCCAAAGAAGAAAGAGAAGGATTGTCGTCAGCGAACAATCACTCGGTAAGTCCCAGAAATAGAATAGACAGAAAGAGAAAGTAGCTTTTAAAGTTGTATTATATTGTATTAATGTTAACGCTGTTGTTTGTAGCTTGGTGCAGAAGGATACCAGTGTATACAAGAGGAGTCTCTATATGCTAGAGATTAGGGCAAACGGAATATACAAGGCTCCGTTATACAACCCGGAACAACGGCAATTAGATTCAGGTTAGGTGTTTTAATCTGGCAGTCTCGTTCCACTTTTAACACCTTCCGTACCAATCTACCCCTTAAATCCCGCAATATCTTGATTGTATTGTTTTTATTTTATTTCAACTTGTAATTGAATTGTAGTTTAGATTGTATATTTGGCTGACTTGCCGAAACCATGATATCAGTAAAATGGATGTACTGGATAATCATGGATGTAACTGGAGAATCATGTAAATGGAAGTATATCCATGGTTCGGTTCAGTCAATACAGATTGAATAGTTTGAACAAATTGAATATATGCATTCATGGATTCATGTTGAATTGTAGTTTTGTAATTTCTGACTTGAATCATATTCAAGTCAGATTATTTATAATAAGACTCAGTTTGAGTCAGAACAATTAGAAAAGAAATTGAAGTCCTGATTGTTTTGATGTTATCGGTAACCGCTGCATATGGGCGGCATGATTTGTGTCTTTTTCAAAGACGATTACCGTGTTGATAACACCATTGTTAAGTTTTCTACCTTAAATAGGCAAGCACTCATTTCTCCGGCTCCCTGAGGCTCAAGAGATTAGTCCCGCTTAAACCTATATTTACTAGGGTCCTTATGGTAATTTATAGAACTTGAGAGGGTTTTATGTAAAAATACTTTTGTATAATTTTCAAAATACACCCCAAGTATTTAATTATCGTCTTTAGAGTTGTCATAGATGTATATTTTATATTTGTGATATTTTTAGTAAGAATAAGCTATTTTTCATAATACACGGTATTTAATTATAACATTGAACTTGTATGGAATTCATGGTATTTTAATGTAAAGTGATTCTTGTGTTTTTAGAAAAAAGCTGGAATATTTATATTATCACAAAGATAGATATTTTAATAATATATATATATATATTTATATAAAAATAATTTTAATATATATTATATTTCTAGAAATCTCATATTCTTAAGATTTTCGTATTTTAAATCTCTCGAGACCAAATGCTCCTTACGGAGGTCTGCATCTCGACTACTAAGCCCAAGGATGTGCGATAATCTGCACCATCACAGTCGGGTTCCACAAATTGGGTTGTAGCGGCACTTTGCAAAGTTTTATAAAAAATACTTAATCCTTTAGAAAACGATTTTATTAATTCATGGTATTTATTTGAAATGTTTCGTTTTCCTGTATTCTATATTACCGAAAGGTATTGTGCTACGTTGCATATGAGTGTTGTGAGGAGGTAGGTCATTACCTCATGGTTTACTTAAAGGTATAGCAAGTTTGTGATGTTTAAATGTCGAAATGAAACTATATGGTATTTTAGTGAAAAAGTACGGTAAAAGTTACAAAATGAATTAGATTGTCGTGAAACTTGATCAACATGTTTATTAATATTTAATATTCAACATGTAAGAGTTTTGTGTGAATGTATTTAAGAAAATGTTGGATTTTTAGAAAGAGCCGAATCAGAAATCGGTTTAACTCCGATTCCGTCGGGTTTTGAAATTTCGTATTTTTAGAACAAGATTAAAGAAGAGGGAGGGGGACTTACGGGATTGAAGCTTAGAAGAGAGGAAGAGGGAACGGTAGGAGATGCCGGTGCGTCGTTTCGTCGCCGGGAGCTCCTAAGGTTGTTGTCGGAAAAATCGCCGGAGCTTCGCCTTTCGCTACTTCAAAAGTACACTAAGCTTCTAGGAATTTCTTGAGAATTTTTATCAGAATTTCGGAGTGAGGGGTGTGTGTTTAGGGGTTGTATTTATAGGGTAAGGCTAGGGTTTGGGGTAGGTGAAAGGTTAGATTGAAACAAATGTGTTAAATTGTATTAAAATGTATTAAAATGGAGTAAATAGGATTTTTAAAAGGCTCTGGAATCGATCCAAAGAAATAAAGTGTGCAGGAGTGATGGGAAGGTGAAGAGGCAGACTTTTCATGTTGACCGATTCAACATTGGAGCTAACTCGGCCGGCGCCGCCGGCCGAGTCACCGACTCAGCCGGCCCGAGTCGGCCGAGTCAGGCCGATTCGGGGGTCCCCTGGGTCCGTCGTCAGTTGGTGTAGCCTCTGGGTCAGTTTTTTTAACATGTGTAGTGGGGTTTTTACGAGGTATGCATATGCAAACCCTTGCTATTCTAAAAGTTCAAAATAAAACAATATTAAAAATAATGTAGGGTGTGGGATTTGAACTCTGGTGGCTTGGTTCAGCAGTACAAAGTCTTTACCAATAAGCTACAAACTCTTGCTTGCTATTAAAAAGCAAAACAAACTTATATCTTATGCTCAGGAAAAAATACCCCTTTCTAAATTTTTTGAAATTTTTTTACAGAAAGTTGTACAGAAAGTTTAGGGTTGTTACATTCTACCCTCCTTATAAAAATTTCATCCTCGAAATTTGAAAAAGGAAAGTGTAACAGATTCAAGGAAAGTTTGGTGACTGAAGTACTGATAGTGTATGAAAAATAACAAAGTGATACAAGGGTTTGAGAATGTGAAAGAGATTTACCAGTGTTATCTTGACCTACAGCCTCGGTTTCTACGGCTGCTAATGTGTAAGCCTGTCACCGTGGCACATTCCTCCTAGCTGGAGGCACATTCCTCTGTCCTCGAGGCATGTTCCTCAGTGCCTGTTGGAATTGGTGATTTGGCTGTGCAGGAAATCCACGTGGAGATGGTGCTGGGAGTGCAGGACGAGTTGCAGGAGCCTGGATAGCTGGCCGCTGCAGGTAGTTGGTGGGTGTGTGAGCTGGTTTGCTATTATAAGGATAGTTTCCAATTCCGTGTTTGGATGCGCCACAAATTAGATACAAGGTTTTTGCGTGTCTACAGTCCTTCCACAAGTGTACCTTTCTATGGCAGTAGTAGCAAAAGTCTGGACTTAGCTGGTTACTAATTTCTTCCGGTCTTTGGGGTTCAACCGTTGGCCTTGAAAAGGCTTGTAACACCCTAGTTCATTTATACCAGTTCTATTTTGGGTATTTCTTTATTTATGGCTATTTCTTAATTTATTATGTTTTGGGTGCGAATAGTATAATTAGCATCTGTATTTGCATCCGACCAGACCCGCTTGCTAGAAACCCGTCTTGATTCCTATTTATGATTTATCCCGGCTAGTTATGAGGATCCGTGCACCATGTTCTCGTCCCGTTTGGTGAAACAGACTCGTTTGGATAGCTACGTGCATGCTGCGCATCATGTTCTCGTCCCGTTTGGTGAAACGGACTCGTTTGGATAGCTACGTGCATGCTGCGTGTATCTGTACTTGGGGGTATGTTTTTTCGTTAGCCGGATATCCTGTTTTAGTTTTGGTTGATACGCATATTATCCGTATCTTAAAACTATATTTTAGACCCGACCTGGGCGTGTTTTGGACTATTTTTGTATTAGCCAAAATCTCAAAATTAACTAATATTATATTTCAATATATTTCTAACTGTTAATATAAATATAAATATATACGTTTAAAAAAAAATTACAACTAAAATATATTTTTTAAAACCGAACTTAACACCGGTCTCTTTCTCTCTCTCTCCATCTCTCTCTCCCCCCTACATATATATAATATTATATATATTATTTTTATAACCCTATTTTATTTTACCCACGTCTCTTTCTCCCCCTTCATCTCATTTTCTGTTTTTCCCGCTTTCTTTCTTCTACCATGTGGCCGTGCCCGCGCCCGCGCCCATCGCTCGCGCGCGTCGCCCGTCGTCGTCGCCACGACCGCGCCCCTTCGCTCTCCTCCTAAACCTCACCTCCTCCTTCATCTCGCCGACAAACCCAAACCCCACGAGAACCCACGTCCCCGGCTGCACTACACGTCCTCATCGCCGCGGGTCGCCGTTGCCGCCTCCATCGTCGACCTCACCTCCATCTCCTCCACACCTCTCTCCACTCTCCTTTACTGACTCTCCACTGCAACCCATCACCCAAACCACGCCTGCAATCCATCGCCTCCCCTCCACCCTCGCATCGCCAGAGCTGCGACCCCCGTCGGCCTCACCCCTCACCACCACTTCTCTCCCTCTCTCCTCTTCTCCCTCATCCCAGACATCAAAAACCCCGCACACCCGATCCCCGACTTCAAGAACCCCCACTGCCTCACCAGAAAATCCCCGCCTGCATCCTCACCGTTGACGGCCCATCGTCGACGTCACCCCTTCGTCTTCCTCTCTGAATCCAGAGCACCACCACGGCCAAGTACCAGCCTCTTCTTATTCTTCTTCTTTCTTCTTCTCTTGCTTTTCTTGATCTCGTATTTTTCCGCTCGCCGCCGGAGCCATGCTCGTTACTAACGATCTAAGTAACCCAGTGGACATCCCCAGTCAGCGTGGTCATCTTCTTGATTTGCTTGGTTCAGTTTTGTACGCCCGTGTGTGCATTGCGACGTTTACCCAACGTCAGGCGCGGCGTACACACACCGTCGTGAGTTCCGTTCAGGAAAGTTTACCTTGCTACATGCTATGATACATATTTTGCATCCATATGAATAAAAATATCACATGTTGACTGCATTGTACATCCATATTATTGTTTTACTATTTTCGGATATCCGTACGCATCCATATCAGTAATTACATATCTGGTTGCATGCAAGTTTGCTTGATACAGGCTATATTATTATACTCGCATCTATATTAATAAAAATATTGCATATTTAATGTATTGTGCATCCATGTTACAGTTTTACCGTTTTTCCGATATCCATTCGCATCCATATCATTTATTGCATATCTAGCTGCAAGCCATATCATATTATTTCATATTACTGTTATATTAGCACCCCATACTTGATAACGTGCATCCTACATAGTTATGGAGTTGTAGATATAATCCCTGATAGACATTTGTGCATCCGTTCTTTTACCGTGCATCTGTACTTGCTACAGTTTTATTTCGACCATCCTTGTGATACATATGCACTGCCTGTCATGACCTGATACACCACTACTTGACCTGTTACCTGATCCTGTTTCTAATGCTGACAATCCTGACTTGACGTCCCGATGGACGTATCATGTTGTTTGTATAGACAAAACCTGTACCTGCTTGTTGCTGTGTTAGTATTAGCTCCAGATTTATCAATACTTGACTTGAACACATAACCTTGGAGGTAAGGGAAAATCAATGATGAAACCTGACTTGTAACTTAATAGTTCGACGCTTATACTGATCATTTTTACGGGCTAGGCCAGCCCCGGGATGATGTTGCTGACATCATTTGTCTGTACATGTTACATGTTTACTGTTTAGCGGCACGTCTCGGATTCAGCCCGAGAGTCTTGACCGTGGTTCCGGGCATGCACGGGATACTGTTGAGTTACATCGACGATTCATTAAATTGATTTCAAAGACTTGAGAGTAATTAACCCAGTAGCATAGATTACTCACCGCATGCACATACACTTCACTGTTCCATATTCATGTTATTGTTATACACTCCTTACTGTTCATGCTCATGCCTGCATATCTTGTTACCTCATGATTATATTTTATTGTTTGATATTATGGCGCACTGACGTCTGGGTTTTGCATGGCCCATATCCTTTATCTCTTTCGCAGGTTGACCAGGAGTACTTCAGTCAACAGGCCGAACAGTGAGGAGCAATTTGGTATTTAGTTTAGTTTAGTTTTCTTTCAGCATTTTCATGTCCTGATGTGAGCTCGTATTTAGGACGTACTTTCCAGATGTTATTGCTTATTGGATTTATTGTTTCCGCACATTTATATTTCTTGACTCGTTTATTCTGGCATATGGACATGTACTAGATAGTTTATTTTATTTCTACTGTTCTTGATATCTTATAGACAACCGTAATATGACTGTGAAGAGATGTTTCCTAGCCACAGGTAGCATGGTTGGCTCTGTCACGTGCCGATCTTAGCGCACTCTGGGAAGCGGGGCATGACAGGATTGTTTGGTATCAGAGCCATAGGATTTAGGTTAATCGGGTTTGATTCTTTTGTAGTTGGGTATTGGACCCAATACTCGAATCAAAAAATCCGTGATTAGGAACATGTCCTACTACATTGTTATCATGATTCTTGAATCATATCTTTTCCTTGACCCTTGTCTTGACGATATGCAAACAACTTTGCATCTCGACCTGAAATCTTCTGGTTCCCTATTGTTTCTCTCTATTCTGATACTAGGATTTGGGCGACTTGAACGGAGTTATGTGATTGTAATTATGAACTGCAGCATGGTTACAATTCGGTACTCTATTTAAGTAATTTGGAGTCCTAGTCTTGATTCATCTCCTTGTCTTATAGTTGTATTACCTTCCTTCTGTTAGTTTTATTACTTACCAGTTTATGTTTTTGTCACGACCCGAAATGGCACGTGGCTGGCGCTTGAATCATATGAAGTCTATAGGACTCCATCTAATTCAAGTAAGCCAAAACCCAGAATCTAAACCATTTAAAAAAAGAAGGTAAATGAAAACTTGTTTTTAAAGTTGCATATAATCACTTTGAAAATTCGTTGTAAACATTTTTAAAATATCATATCTCTTCCGAAAATTTTGGAAGAGTTTCTTTTGTAAATACTGACCCCAAAAGGGTACAACATGTATAATATGAATAAAGGCATCCCCAAGCGGGAGCTAGCTCTTCGTCAATTGACGGTCACAACCACGCAAGCAATATAATATACAACGCCGAAGGGCGAGGATCAAAACTCAAAAGGAAACTCAAATCAACATGAAAACTATAATAATCCAACGTGTGACTCTAAGGTCGAAAGAATAAACAACCGGTCTTCTAAGGTTAATAAATATACAAGTCTGGTTGATGGAGTTACTAGATACAACTGAATATAATAAATGTACAAGGGTGGTCACGATGCGAGTGAACCCACCTTCCAAAGCAATCACCCGAAAAGGAGCAGTGTGCCAGCAAAGCCGTAACGAAACCTGTACGGCAAAACCTGCAAGAAACTGTGTCTCAACAGGGGTGAGTTGCCAACTCGTGAGTAGAAAAAATCACCGAGCAGAAATTGTATGTATGACTCAATCCTAGGTCAATACGATCATAATATATATCCTCAAAATGATAAAGCCTGAAGTAAGATAAGGTGGCAAGGGTAAACATTTATACATAAATGTAATACCATGTGCTCGTGTCAGTGCCTCAGGTAGCAATAAATCATAAATATGAGGTATGAATACAATATAATGAAAACAGAATACATCATGAATGAGAAAACTTTTTTATTAATTTAGTGAGATTTCTGTATATTTAAATCGAGGTATCATCAATGAAATCAACATAAAATCAGTGTTAAGCATCTTCACAAAATATAAATCACAATATCTCAATATCTCAGGCTCCGGCTATCCGGACTGGCCTGTATCATCAAATCTCAATATCTCAGGCTCTGGCTATCCGGACTAGCTTGTGTCATAAATCTCAAGACCACTTCGGTATGCTCCGGATATCCGACGCGTCACAATGAAATCACTGGTCAGCAATGCTCCCCTGTCTCGGGCTCAACGCCATCATCTGTGACCATCTTGGCCCGGGGTACCGCACCGGGTCCACCATGCACCCACAGACGGTTCCTCCTCCTCCTCGAATCGGGTGTATGATATCGCTCAAGAGCCGAGAAAACTCATGGTGGACATATCTCAAATCATATCATGAGAAAACCGCAATTTTCTATCTTTTGAAAATGATAATCAGTTTATAAATCTTTGCAGTTTCTCCAAATCCAGAAATCTCATGGAAATCCGAAATAAAAATATCAAGAGTAAATAATACTGAAATACAAAGCTCCGGCAATCCGGACTAACCCTATAAATTGCATGACAATGAATATATGAATGCATCTGATATCAAGCAAAGAATGCAATAATTAAACTAGCATATAAAAGCAATAACATATATGAACTATCAGCTAGCAAGCTATGTCAATGAAATAATGTTCTCTAAGTGTACGTGACATAGCAATTACCGATGAAGATGTGTGTGAGCCGGCAAACGAGTGTATGTGGAGCATACGCATCATCGGTAATGGTGCTGGTGTCCTAACAACAGCTTTCATCATTACTAACGAAAATACATATAAGCATGCAATACAATGCGAACAACAGAATAAATGGCAAATGAATAGTAAATGCAGCAATAAAGAAATATACATTCCTATACACGAGTCATACAATTTTTGATATCTGAAATCGCACGAATCGTGGTGTTTAGAAAATAGGGCTACGGTGTTTTTATGAAAAAGTACATCCTTTGAAATATCCGTAGTATCCCTTGAACTATCTTTAAAATACTCACGATTTGTTGGTTTTGGAAATAAGTATGACTCGTGCTCAGTCTAACATCTACTAAATAACTAAAGGACTAAACTAATAGACTAGTCGAAAGGGTAAGGAAATCCACCTAAATCTGAGTTGGTCTATATATATATAATAGTCGATGATCTCGCCTCAATAGTATCGCGTACGATACAATATATATATATATCATATGACATCCTCGAGTAAAGAGTGCGGATCTATCATCAATATATAGCTCGTACGGTAAATCCATCGTACGGCATCCCAAATCTGGGTACGGGTAGAATATCACATTTATCTCATTATTCATCTGGTATCCTTTTCATCATATATCATGATCTGGGGGTACTGATCTAAGTCTAGTACATACTGATACCATCTATATATATGTATGCGTGTGTATGAAAACACATCGCCCAAGGACCCGCTATAATATCATGTCGTATCTCAAATACGAACCATGTCACATCACCGATCTTATGGCATCATGCCCAATCTCATCGACTCATCTCCAAATACCATATACTATCCTCATCATCCATGTATATGTATACATATACATATATATATATATCCCATACCTATGCGTATATATATATATATATATATATACATATCCCCATATACGCACAAATAATAAAATGTATGTATGTGTGTGTGCGTGTGAGGGTGTAATCTCTAATCTAGGGTTTCACGACTAAGAAGCTAAACTAAGTTACTTCTAATTACACTAACATTATATCATGAACACCTAGAATCTATCATGGTAATCAATAATCTCACAATAAACACACAGACACACATACACACATGTATGTATACGTATTTGTATACTACACTATGAAACTGCGGGGGTGCTATACGCCATCCACCCGACATCCCTTGTAGATATATATCTACTCACCTTTATTCTCGCTTGCTGGAGTCGATAACGCCACGCTCATCCTCATCGTCTCGAAGTCCACGTGGGGGTACTTACATATCACATATAGCATCGTAAACAGAAATTACGCACGAAAACCAAAACAGCACGCGAATCGCTTATAGGTTAGAACCTATATCCTCGCATGCAAAACATGACCAAATAATACTAGTCGTTGACGTTCAAACGCCACACGACGGAACAATATATCAAATACCAAAATTCAAGTCAAAACGAATTGCAAAACAAGGTAGCAACCTAAGAAAATGGTCCCAGATTTTACCCTAGGTGAAATTAGTCAATTTTGCATATGTAAAGGGTCTAATTTATAGCAAATGAAGACATGGACTAAACACGAGACCAGACCCCCCTGCTCTGGCCACAAATTGCGGCCAGAAAGGATAAATCTGCGGCCTGGGTAAGGTCATATGGGCTAAGGTTTCATTGGTGGGTCCTAGGTTGCCTGCATGACTCACTGTGATCGCTAAATAACTTTCAGGTCACCCGGATTATAGCAGATCACCAACTTCATCACAATTCCATAATTTTCCGATATCAGGGATTTCTAAGTTCTTGGGGTTTAATTCTCTGGTTTAATCCAATAAATCATCACTACAGGGGTTGTATGGTCTCCACTAGCCTCAATTACACTTCACAACTCAAGATTACATCAAAACCCTAACTTGGAATTTTCAAAGTTCGCTAAACCTCGATATATCGATTCCAAACTAACAATAGAAGCTAATGGAATGTAATAATACTCTAATGGTGATGAAATTACCTCATTTGGCAACTCAAGAAACTTCTTGAGTTGCCCCAAGTCTTCAAAATCCAATTTTTCTTGGTCCAAAGTGTTTGTAGTGAGCTTGTGCATAATTTTAATGAAATGGAGATGAAGTTTTGATGAGTTTTTGATGATGAAGTGAGGGGTGTAGTGAGGGAAAGAAGAGGGCTGCCATGGGGTTGAGAGGGAGAGGGAATGATGAAGAGAAAATGAGAGAGGAATGAGACCAAGACTAAGGTTGACCCCTCACCCTCTCTCTCTCATGCCCATACTCCAATTCTTTATTCTTTTCTTTTCTTTTCTTTTCTCTTCTCTTTTCTTTTATTTTCTCTTCTCATTTTAAAAACCAAGCCATGCATGAAAAATGTAACAAATGTGTAAAATGACTTGGTGCATGTGATGTGCACAAATCAAGCTTAATGCACGATTAACGATATTTAATCACGATTAGCATTAAAATAAAATATAATTAATCATCAAAATTTATAATTTGCTTAAATCATCTAAATCCCTCCAAAATCATCATTTAATTTAATTTCCCAATATTTTCCAATTTATCGGTATTTAATTATACCGCGTCATTAAAATATTCATAATATTTATTATTTAATTATAAAAATTCCAGAAATAATATCTTATTTTTCTGAAATGTTACAGTCTTCCCCCCTTAAAGAAATTCGGTCCCCGAATTTAAATTTAAACCCCCCAAATTAAAAATTAAACCCCTCAAATACTAAAACATTTTAGTAAAATCATCAAGTCGTTGGGGCTCCGAAATCATAAATCCATAAAACACATCGTAGCGCAATGCATACACATGAAAAACGAGTATATAAACCAAAATAAAAACTCTGTCAAACATCACGCAATCATGGAGTTATGGTGAAGACATAAATGTCAAAATCCAATAGGAAAACCAACATGATATACATCAAAACTATGCATGTACACATCGTTGTAAATTCATTAAAACATCTGAAAGAAATGCATGCCAAACCTTTTCAAGTCGCTGTGCAATACGCGTATCACGCCACAGTGGTAGACGTTTATTGTAAGAAAATAACTATATATATACCCTTTGTTTAATATACACGTCCCGCCGTTTTGAAAATAATTTAAAAGGGTTTCCTTAGTTAAATGTCTCGTGTCATCTCGAACACGTCCGTAAATACTAAGGCTATAGCTCCTTTTTGGAAATCCCTTCGATAACTATCAATGCATGCAAAATATACTTAGGTACAGTCCTCGGACTAGTCCTGTTCAGCTACTATATCAAATAGTAAATATCATTAAAATATGCTGCTCAAGGGAAATCAATCCCAAAATGTATATAAAAATGCTGCGTGCGTCTGGTGCGCATGGAAATCGAAATCCATGAATATGACATACATGTGCACAGAACAAAATCTAAGTGCAACGGGTGTGCACGAAACACTGTTAAGGGCAACGGGTGTGCCTGACAGTAATATCAGGTGCATCTGATATGCACGAAAAATCCCGATTTAGTGCATCTGGCGTGCACCAAAATCGCATCAAGAGCCTAAGTATGCGAAAGAATCCAAGTCAAGTGCACAAGGTGCACGAAAACAAATATTAAATATCACAATCGAAATCGACGGTATACAACACATTTCAATTCAAATCCAAATCAAGTATACCGTGTTATATATAACCTCACAACTATGTGCATCAGCGTGCACAAAATCGAATCAAAATACTACGAGTGCATGAAAACTATGCCGAAGGCATAAGTCAAATCACATGCATACCATAGGCATAAAATCAAAATCACCTCTCAAATGATATCAAATCAAAGTCAAGTGCAACTGTGGTGCACAAAATCTCAATCATGCAAATAAATTGTCCAAAATACAGAACTCAAGGGTGGCGGAAACAGTCCCGCTCTAGCACATCCTCTAAGAATCTCTGGCCAACTGTCGTGGTCACTCATAACATGTCTCGTCGATGATGCCGAACTCTGGCCTGCAGGGTGTGCACAATATGACCGCTCCTGGGTCCAAGTCTTCTCGTATAGTATCCCAGAAAGTTTCTATCGAAGTCTCCACAAAATCTCGTTTCTGCCGAACTGCCCGGAAATTATCACCTTTTTATAATCTATTTCTTGTTCTGGAACAGCTACATACTCATCACGACTCCTTCTGAAAGATATATCCATATACAACGCCTCTGTCTGCGTATCACATCTCTGATGTCAGCGGAGTAGAACATCATCTCATCAAGATCTCGTACGAACATCTTACTCCACTTTTCTCTAATGTCGACTGATTCGGACTCGTCTCTTCGTGGCTGCATGGACTGCGCTCCAACGGCTATACTCGTATCTGGAGTCTCCCAAGCAATGTATCCCATCTCATGATATCCGAATGACGTCGAACCTTCCGATCGATTTGTCAAGGTTCCATAATCCCCCAAGAGCTCAATATCTTGAGTACAGTTTAATAGTATTCCAGTAAATGCCACAGTACCTGTGGACCAACCGTAGAAGGGCAAACCCAAGTCTCATCAATGGCACCGCTGAACTGCTGCAAACCATAAGGTTTCAAAGCGTTCTCATGGTCATTATATCGAGTTAGGGTTTCATTCTTCTAGAGGGTCCGCAGAATTACTTGCATGTTTTTCCGAATACTTTAAACTTGGAAAAATGGATTTCTGACATTCGATCGTCTTCTATCGACTTTCAACGTACTTGCGTGAAGTCGTTTCTAGCTGGAATCAATCAATCTGATGACCTCGCATCGGGGTAGGCAACGAATCACATGTCCTAGTCATTCCTCTTTAGATGACTAGCGATCTTCTATCATATCTCTAAGTACAACTCGTGCGGCAATAGCTCCAAACATCTGGGGCGATATCTTGTCATTTGCAGCAGCAACTGGCTCGTTTTTCCGCACACTGAACAGTGCCTCAATCATCAAATAATTGGTGCATTGATGTTCATCGCATTCTGGCTGGCCTCTAGCAGTGGCCCAATCTTCTGGTGCTGATCTGCACGTCCGAGAAATCTTTCCATCAAACGCTCATGGCACGAAAACACAATAAAATAACACCCCTATGCAATCATGTATCCCTGGAATCATGCCGTGGTCAGTCCTCGTCCGTGACGAGCTCGTGCTGACGCAACTCTAGCCGTAGCTCTCTCTGCCCGTGTAATCGTGGTAGCAAAACCATAAACCAATATCGATGAGGATATATAATAAGAATGAATATAATGCTGTGCAAGGAAATGTACATCCTAAGGCTTCTTAAGCGGAGTAGCGTATCGTAAGTATGCCGCGGAATATACACACGGTAAGTCACTCTCCTTAGTCACCTACTCCATCAACCAAGGTCAACCTATGCGACGAAAGTTCGGGTCTAATACCCCCTTGACTAAGTCTAAGTTCCGTAAGGTCAAGCCTAGATTTCGTATATATACAAACGCCCTAGGCTCCGCATAGTCAAACATAGACTCGAACCAAGGTTAATCTACTAATCTGATACCAACTTTGTCACGACCCGAAATGGCACGTGACTGGTACTTGAATCATATGAAGTCTATAGGACCCCATCTAATTCAAGTAAGCCAAAACCCAGAAATCTAAACCATTTAAAAGAAGAAGGTGAATGAAAACTTGTTTTTAAAGTTGCATATAATCACTTTGAAAATTCGTTGTAAATATTTTTAAATCATATCTTTTCCGAAAATTTCGGCAGAGTTTCCTTTGTAAATACTGGCCCCAAAAGGGTACAACATGCATAATATGAATAAAGGCATCCCCAAACGGGAGCTAGCTCTTCGTCAATTGACGGCCACAACCACGCAAGCAATATAATATACAACGCCGAAGGGCGAGGATCAAAACTCAAAAGGAAACTTAAATCAACATGAAAACCATAATAATACAACGCGTGACTCTAAGGTCGAAAGAATAAACAACTGGTCTTCTAAGGTTAATAAATATACAAGTCTGGTTGATGGAGTTACTAGATACAACTGAATATAATAAATGTACAAGGGTGGTCACGATGCGAGTGAACCTACCTGCCAAAGCAATCATACGAAAAGGAGCAGTGTGCCAGCAAAGCTGCAACGAAACCTGTACTGCAAAACCTGCAAGAAACTGTGGCTCAACGGGGGTGAGTTGCCAACTCATGAGTAGAAAACATCACTGAGCAGAAATTATATGTATGACTCAATCCTAGATCAATACGATCATAATATATATCCTCAAAATGATAAAGTCTGAAGCAAGATAAGGTGGCAAGGGTAAATATCTATACATAAGTGTAATACCTGTTTACCCCAATCAGAGCAAAGCTCTGTTCAAATTCCAAGGCGGGAAACGAAGCAACGCTTCTATTTCCCCCAATCAGAGCAAAGCTCTGTTTTGGAAATTAAAATGAAAATTAAAATTAAAATAAATGAAGCAACGCTTCAGCTAACTTGCGCTCTGCGCTGCGCGACACGTGGCAGCGCAGTGGCGCTGCGCTGTCCGCTGCGCGACACGTGTCAGCGCAGTTGCGTGAGCGCAGTTGCTCTGCGCTGTGAGCTGCGCGACACGTGTCAGCGCGGTTGCGTTGCGCAGTTACGCTGTGCGACACGTGTCAAGCGCTGGTGCATCTACGCCAAACAGAATTAAAATTCCAGTAAGATCTTTCTGTTCTTGTTAAAACAAGAAGATTGTCTTCTGTAAAACGGAAGCACTTGGATCGAAGATCCAACGGTGGGGAAAATTCCCCAAATCACTCAGAGAATGATCTCTTTAACAAATTTAACAAATTAATAGGCACTATATAAAGGCCCCTAGACCCCAATTCAAGAGAGATCATCATCGACATCATCATCAAGATTGTGAGAAGAACTCAAGAAGAGAAAAAAAGTAAAAAATACCTTTATAAAAAAGAAGAATTTCTTCTGAATAGATCATTGATCTAAGAACAAGATCAATGATCTTCAATAAAAAAATAAATAATAACAGTGCCTTGCACTTTTTTATGAACCATTGGTTCTGGAATCCTAAAGATTCTTTTCTTGAATCCAAAGTTGGAACAAGTTATCGAAACGGTGCCTTGCACTTGCAAAAACTGCACTGTTGTGCTCCTGGGTTGGCGCAAGCCACCAGAGAGCGCCACGTGTCAGCACCATAACCACTTACTCTATACGCTTTTAAAAATAGAGCATTGCTTTTTAAAATTGGCGCAACTCACCAGAGCGCGCCACGCGTCAGCAGCGCAACGGCGTAGCGCACTGGCGCAGCGCACTGCGCTTGCGCTCACCAGAGTGTGACACGTGTCACCTCCACATGCGCTTGCACTCATTAATTGGCGCGAAGCGCCTGACAGACCATGTGGCTCTCTGTCAGATTACTAATGCTCTGCATTATTTACAGAAGGGCCAAGCCCAATTAAAAAAAAGGCCTAACAGGCCTAATAAAATGCAATGCATTATTTTAAAAAGGGCAGAGCCCAAAAAAAAACAGATGATGTGCATCATTTAAAAGGGACAGAGCCCAAATCAAAAGGCCTAGCAGGCCAAAAGAAAATGCAGTGCATTATTAAACATGAGCAAAGCCCTAGCACAGGCCTAATAGGCCAAAGATAAAAAAAATGTTGAATATTCTCAACTGGACTTAGCCCAATCATGGCCGTATGTCCTTAAATTAAATTGACTGAGCAAGACTGCTCTCTTAAATCAATTTACATCCGGTTCAAGGGTACATCTCTGAACTCCTCTGACACCTATCGTTGTAATTCTTCAACGACGTCAGAGAGATGACGGGTCCCGACAACCACACATCGATACGGACTGTGGGGTCCTTAAACTCATGGACTAATGCGTCCTTAAACACACCCATACAGACTGTGGGGTCCTTAAACCCATGGACTTATGCGTCCTTAAACTAATGGAGTAATGCGTCCTTAAACACACCCATACAGACTGTGGGGTCCTTAAACCCATGGACTTATGCGTCCTTAAACTCACGGACTAATGCGTCCTTAAACACATCTATATGGACTATGGGGTCCTTAAACCCATGGACTAATGCGTCCTTAAACTAATATCCGTCCCTAAAATGGGAACGATGGACCACCATGTCCCTAAACTGGAACATGGACCGCAATGTCCTTAAACTACCTATGGACCACTATGTCCCTAAACTGGAACAATAGAGCCCCCAAATGCTCTTTTGTCGGATCTAAATGATCTCGTTTAAGTTGATCTTAGCCTCAAATATGGCTAACGTATCCTTAAACATTCAAACAGAGTTTAGTCCCAAATGGAACTATAAGACCCCCAATCAACTTTGGCTCAAGGGCACATCTCCGAACTCCTCTGACATCTGTCGTTGTAATCCTTCAACGTCGTCAGAGAGGTGACGGGTCCCGACGGCCATATATTAAATGGACCACTACGTCTCTAAACTGGAACAATAGAGCCCCTAAATGCTCTTTCCGTTAAGTTGATCTTAGTCTCAAATCAGACTAACGTATCCTTAACGAACGTTTAAGTTGATCTTAGCCTCATTATGGCTAATGTATCCTTAAACTAAAATACCAAACCCAAATCTAAGTAAATACGGATTTGGACTAATCCACGTCCTACGGGCGACGACATAACTTAGTCTCCGTATACAATCCACGGGCATCCACAAACAAAACAAACCACACACGACACGAAGTGAAATTCTGGAGAAGGAGAAAGTTGTTACCGCGATGCGGTAGCGTAATTAACTGCAGGGGCTTGCGCCTGCAGGGAAGAGCGTCCCCATAATCAAAAATCCCTCAAGCGAGGGGGAATCTGATGAAGTCTGCTATATCGGCCGCATCCGTCTAAACCTCCGATACACGGTGCCATAAATCAACTTGGCATCTTCGGAGAGGTGGACGGATAAAACCATATAGCATCTGCCCTGAATCTCAGGCAAGACATCCATGTCTTGGCCGCCGTTTGGAGGGGAACAGATTCCGGCATGCCCACTGGGACCTTTTCCTCTTTCCACTCCACACTTCGTGTGTCGTCTTCGTGAATGAGTCGCGGTTTGTTAATGGTTGCCTTTGGGTTTTATGTTACTAAGATTTGGTCTTTTGCCTAGCGCAGAAATCAAGCATCAATGGCATCCAACCGCTCGAGCTGCTCAAAGTGCCAATGCAACCGACGCTCCGCTTCAACTGGAGGTGTAGCCTATGGGCCTCAAGCGGCCTCCATCCTTGCCATGCCGGTAGAACAGGTAATCCAGGCCACCACCGGCCTATTTTTCGGGACCATGATACCGCCTGCAAGCTTCACCATGCCAGTGCCCGCACCGGAAGCGCACAAGAAGTCGGTCTTCGATCGGCTCACTACTACAATGGCCCCTTTCAACGGGTCGTCCAATATCAAGCCGGCGGCCTCTGTCTTTGCCAGGCTGAACCAGAACTCTAATGGGCCCGCCAAGAGGCCCATGAACCCTAAAATGGCCGTCCCGAGGAAGACAGCCACCTCTGCTCCTGAAATCGCCAAGACGGCTTCCCTTGTTAAAGAGTCGGCCTTTTCAAGACTGACTATTCCGGCTCCTGCTCCTACCCGAGGGTCTGTCTTTGACAGACTGAACATCGCCACTCAAAAGACAACATCGGTCTTTAAGAGGTTGGTACCGGCAGCGCCTCATTCGGACAGGGGGCAAGACGAAGCTGTCCCTATCGCCTAGCCAGTCCCAACGGCTCGTCACGCTCGACGTCGCCACTGGCGCCGAGTAAGGAGGGCCGGGGGCAACTCCCCCTCAGGGCTAACTCCACCGGCTCCAATGGTGGAAGTTAATGCTGCTGTTCCAACTGGGAACAGCTTTGAACCGCTAAGGAGGGTACGCAAGAACTCTCCGACTGCCACGCTAAAAAGATCTCCTCCACCTGCGGAGAGGGTTACAGAAACAAAGCTGGAGCAGCCCCCTCAACGGCTGTCCTCCAAAATTTATAAGGTCTGGCGGAGGGTTCAAGATTCTGTAATCGACCAAGATCACTCTTGTCGGCATAAAAGGGCGAAAGTGCAGGAAGAAAAGAACTGTCCTGACAAACAGCAAAGGACGACAACCGCCAGGGTGCCCGCTATAACGGCCCCTTCAACTTCAACAGCCCACAAAAGAAGAAGGCCGGAGAAGATCCCTACGCCTGCGGAAAATGCCAAAGGCGGCGAGCCCAAACGCCCTAAGTCCGGGGGCATTGTAGTCCATACTGTATACATGGCGTCGGGGAAGGAGGACAGCCGTACATCTACAGGTCATAGACCGCTTACACGGTCAGTGACTAAATCTCAGGAGCAACAGCAGAAGCTCCAGGAAATGATGAATGCGATGTCCGCACTCACTGGGACGAAAGAAAGCCCCGAAGCGTCATCGGATCAACGCTAGGAGCAAGAAACTGACGCTGAATTCCTTCGCAGGATATTGGAGAAGAAGGACAAAGAGGCTTCGGAACAAGCAGCCAACATAAAGCGAATGGCCCTCCTGTTCCAGGACATAGGAGGAATGATGATTCAACAAGTTCCTCCTGCGGAAGATCCTCCGATCGTCCTTGAAGACGACAGGGGAGAAACGTCAAATCCTCCACCGGCTCTGTCAACAGCCAAGGAGGAGATGATCTCCAAAGCTGACTTAGACGAATATATAGCTCAGCAGATACGGGTTCATCAGGCGACTAAGGCAGCCGGTCAGGTCGTAAAAACGGGGCGACCATATCCGAGCTGGTATGATCAGATCAAGTACCCGCCGGGCTATACAATACCGAAATTCCATGTTTATAAAGGGACGGGCAATCCCCACCAGCATGTTGCCCAGTTCTGGGCGCTTTGCGGCAACACCGGTGGTGATGATAAATTGTTGCTTCGCCAGTTTGTTAGTAGCTTATCAGACACAGCATTCGAGTGGTACTCCAATCTCCCAAACGACTCTATCAAGACATTTGCGGAGATGGAGCTGTTGTTTACCCAGCGTTTCGCAAGCGCCAGCGAACGCACCCCGATAACGGCATTGATTAATGCCAGGGTGAAGTCGGGCGAGACGTGGGTCCAGTACGCTATACGGTGGAGGAACCTATGGTCAAAATGCGAACAACGCATTGAAGAAGCGCCGGCAGTAGGGATGTTTGTGGGAACCCTCGATCCGCAGGCGACCATATCCCAATTCATGATGTTCTTCAAGCCGACTGCCTTCCAAGCCCTGATCGAAAAGCTAGCTCAAATGGATCAGATGGGCCATAGACCGTCTCCTCCAAAGCCGGATTCTCGAAATGAGAAGGGGAAGGGCAAAGCGATCATTGTCGCCAATGCTCAACAACAGTCGAGCAACATGAAGCCGGTTTTCCGTCAAAATAATATGCGTCCACGCGTACCCCTTGAGGAGAGGCTAGGACGTCCTTACTCGTTTCCTCAAGATAAAACAAGGAGACTGTTCGATCTAGCATTGCGCAACCGACTCATAAATCTGCCTGATCCAAGACATCCGTCGCAGCCAAACGACGTCAATGATCCTAATTATTGTCCCTATCATCGAGTACTGGGTCATCCGATCGAGAATTGCTACGTCTTCAAAAATTGGATTGAGGACCAGTACCAACAGGGCAAGTTCGCGTTGTCCGACAGATGGAACGTGAATCCGCCGCAGCCTCACACCCCTAAAAGAGTGAATATGCCGGGGGCAACGTGCTCTCTCATTGAAGAAGCTCCATGGGAGGTTGTGCTATCAGCCAAAACGAAGAGGATGCTGAACGATCTTCAAACATGCCCAGCGATCAGGTGGAAGAAACTGTTGGAATCTCAGACATTGAAGGGATGTTGAAGCCACGCCCGAATCCAAAGATCAATGGTGGTGGCCCAAGCACTCACAACCAGCCGTCAAAATCTTCGAAGAAGAAGAAGAAATCCAAGAAGCCTGGCGACAAGCGCACGGACTTACAAAGACAGATTGACGCGCTGGAGGAATATAACCAGAAAGCACGGACTCCCATCACACTCTAAGAGTTCTTCAACTACGTCTTTCAAGAGGAAGATGAGGGGAAGAGTTCGTCGGATGAATCCGAGGAATACGTGGTGAGCTGTCATATGATTTCCCATTTGTTTACAGACGATGAGGAAACCCCTTTCACTGAAAAGCTGGGGGCAGATCCTAAACCGGAAATTCTGGGGCCATCGGATGAAACAATTGACGCATTCCTCAATGAAGCTCTGTTGAAAAGTAAAGCTGATCGGGAACGCGAGACGGCCATATTTGAAAGGGCCAAGTGCCAGCGACTTGACGAAAGAGTTGAGACACTCCCGCTGGAGCAGAATACATCCACCGCAGATAAAAGCAAATTCAGGATGAGGAAAAAGTTTGCTAAGGCCATATCAATGGGTATGAAGCTACCATCCTATGAAGGAAACATTACTGGTGAAGCAGAAATGCACCCCTCCTATTGCTTGTATCATCGGAAGATTTCGCACCCCACCAAAGAGTGCAGAGCTTTCAATAGATGGTGGCAGGGATATGTTGCTCACCGACAACACTTTAAGCGGGAAAAGCGCAAAACTCGTCGGGAGCGGAAAAATATGACCGAGGGGCTTAACAGAACTACCGGCGATTGTCGCATGGTTAACACCAGGGGATCGCAAGTTCTCACGTTCGGGAGCGACTCTAACGAGGAGATGGCTCTTAGCCCCCTCTTTAAAGAGTCCACCTCGGGAAAAGAAGAAGAGCCGAAGGTCTGCGAAAATATCCGGTTCCGTAACCGTACGCTACTCGAAAAGAATCTCGGACTCTCAAATAAAAAAGATAAAGGGAAAGAAAATGTCTCTGAGGATATCGCCCTAGATGACCAAGTCATAGAAGAGTTAGCCGCCAAGGACCCGCCGAAAAAAATAAGGTGGATTACAACGTTCTAGCGCATCTGAGGAAGCTACCCTCGCAGCTCAGCATTCTTGACGCCCTTTTACTATTAAAAGAGGCAAGGGATTCATTAATCAAGGCACTACAGGAGCCGGAACAATTCCAAGCTTTTCTCGCCGAAGAAAAGATGAAGGACGAGCTGGAAGAAGTGCACACGGCCGATGTCACTTTCGGTGATGAAGACCTTCTCCTTGGGACTGGCGAACACAACCGGCCCCTCTATGTCTCAGGATACTGCTACGATATAAAGATAGGCAAAATCCTGGTCGACAACGGATCTTCCGTTAATCTCCTCAATGTGCGGGTGTTAAAGGAAATCTGCATGAGCGTCCAGCACCTTGCTCAGGATAAGATCACCATCTCCGGGTTCGACTCCCAATCATCAAGAACTCTTGGATCTGTGATACTGACGCTACGCTTTGGGCTGCTCGTCACAGATATTAAATTCTACGTCATAGACGCCAAGACATGCTACAATGCTCTGCTTGGCAGACTATGGTTACACGAGTACAACATCATCCCTTCTATACAGCATCAGTGTATGAAATATTTTAGGGATGGTCTCGAGTATACCGTGACGGGAGAACTGAACCCGTTTTCCATGAACGAAGTCCGCAAATATGAAGATGCCAAATACTTCTTACCGGATTTCAAGGACACAGAGAGATGTCACAAGCCGGAGAACAAAGCTAACGCCGCCATCCCTGTCTTCGGCAGTGATACCGAGAAAGAAGAGGAGATAGTTTATTCGGGTCCACCCCAATACAACAAGCCGGGACCATCCGCTCCTACATTGATCTTTGGTAGTGACTCGGAAGATGAGGTCCATGCTATATTCTCTGCTCGGCCTTCAATACAAACATCCGCCGACGAAGAGCAAAGTCTGCAAGTTGCCATGGTGCCACCCAAACACCATAAAGAACCGGATGTGCTCGATACCTACAGTGTAGAGGAGCTGCGGACGTTCTATGTCCCTCCTAAGCGAGAGGGCAAAAAGGAAATTCTATTCTACCGCTCTGAAGAGACCAAAGTGGAGAAAAAAATCTGGCACGGTGCAGATCCTACGCTTGACAGGCTTCAGCCCATCCATCTACCCAGATATTATACAGAAGGCTTGAAGAGGCTGCTAAAGCGCCAAGGGATACCCTTCAAACAGACCGCTCGAAAAGCCAAATTCTATGACAGGGTCTGGAACGTCCCCGGAACTCAGCACAAGCTGCCTAGTGGGAGGATGGAAACAATCGGGCTCGGATACATTCGGTCCAAGAAACGAGAGCTACTCCGTGATTGCTATGTCGTCCATGACTTCAATGAAGAAGCGGATGCTCAATGGGAGGACGTTAACACTGAACCAGTAAAAGTTCCTGATGCAAAGGTGCCCAGTCCGTCATTCGAAGAACAAATGGACAAGCTTATAAAGGAAGCTGGTCAAAAAGCCCGAGACGACCACAACCGCGAAATGGCAATCTACGAGAAAGCCAAAACGCAACGCCTCCTCCAAACAGCCGTGAAAGATGAAAATGCCACTCCCTGTCAACCTATTATAAAAAAGGCTCAACGCAGTGGCAGAAACAAGTCGAAACGCGAAAAAGACTCTCAACAGCAACAAAGCGGGACTAAGAAGTCACACAAGCGGGAATCGAGCAGTTCAGATTTGCCTCTTGTAAAGAAGATGAGTCGAGCATACTCTTTTCCTCGAGACAAGACAAAGAAGATACTTGACCGAGCTATAAAATACCAGATGCTTACACTGCCGGAGTCCAAGCACCCCGAACAAGCAGGCGAAGTCTCACACCCAAACTATTGCTCTTATCACCGAGTAATAGGGTATCCTCTCGAAGACTGCTTCACCTTCAAGAATTGGGTCAAAGATCAGTATCAGCTTGGCAAGTTCGCTCTGTCTGACAGTTGGAGCGTAACGCCGCCACAGAAGCACGAACCCAAAGCCACTAAAGCAGAGCCAGACCCACATTGGTCTTCGAAGAGAGCTCGTACTTTTCACATGATAACAATATCAAAAGAAGAGCCCGAGAACATGGACAACCTTCCCTGGTGCTTCGAAAACAGCAACGATAAGGTGATCTCAGAATTCCCACCAGCGCCAAAAGAGCTGGAAGATGGAATACATACTACTGCAGATAACCTCAGGAAAATTGAGTTGGGGACGGCGAACGATCCGCGACCGACAATCGTCAGCGAGCTGCTATCTGAAAAAAGGGTGGCCGCGTTAAAAGACATGCTTATGCAGCATAGAGATTGCTTCGCATGGAACTATTCCGAAATGCCGGGACTAGATCCAGAAATTGTTGTGCACAGATTGGCGATATCTCCGGACGTCAAGCCGGTCAAACAAGCGCCAAGAAGGATGCGGCTCGAGCTTGAGATGAGTATCAATGCCGAGGTCAAGAAGCTAATCGACTCTGGCTTTATCCAGGAGGTTCAATATCCTGAATGGATCGCCAATATCGTCCCGGTGATGAAGAAAAATGGGACAGTGCGCATATGCATGGACTTCCGGGATCTCAATAAAGCCTGCCCGAAGGACGATTTCCCAGTGCCAGTCACCGAGCTGATGATAGACAACACGTCCACTCACGAGGTTTTCTCCTTCATGGACGGCTCATCAGGGTATAATCAGATAAAGATGCATCTCGAAGACCAGAAGCACACCGCTTTCCGGACCCCTTTGGGTATATTCTGCTACAGGGTGATGGCCTTCGGTCTAAAGAACGCCGGTGCCACCTATCAGAGGGCCATGATGAAGATCTTCGATGACCTTATACATGAAATCGTCGAATGTTATATCGACGAGCTCGTGGTTAAAAGCAAATCATACGAGGAACATCTCGAGCATCTGAAGACCGTATTTCAACGCCTTCGACAATACAACTTGAAGATGAACCCTCTCAAGTGTGCATTCGGAGTTTCCTCGGGCAAATTCCTGGGATTCATCGTCCGACACCGAGGTATTGAGATAGATCCGTCAAAGATTAAGGCGATCATGGAAATGCCTCCGCCGAGAACTTTCAAACAGCTGCGGTCTCTCCATGGAAAGCTCGCATACATACGGCGATTTATAGCCAATCTTTCAGGCAAGTGTCGTCCTTATAGCCACTTGATGAAGAAGGGAACCCCTTTCATTTGGGATCACAACTGCCAGAGCACGCTAGACGAAATCAAGCAATATCTACAGAACCCTCCAGTTTTGGCTGCTCCGGTTAAGGGAAAACCCCTCATTCTTTATACAACCGCCCTCGAAGGTTCCTTAGGCGCATTATGGGCACAAGAGAATGACCAAGGGAAAGAAAGAGCACTCTACTATTTTAGTTGGGTTCTACTGGGGGCAGAAAGCAACTATTCCCCCATTGAAAAACACTGTCTGGCGTTGATCTTCGCGATAACAAAGCTCAGGCACTATACGTTGGCGCATGAAGTCCGTCTCATTTCGAAGGTGGACCCTCTTAAATATTTAATGTCGAAGGCCATATTGACAGGGAGACTCGCTAAATGGGCCTTACTCTTAATGGAGTTCTCGATAACTTATCAACCTCTCAAGGCAGTAAAAGGCCAGGCCATTGCCGACTTCCTCGCTGAGCATCCGATACCTGCCGATTCTCCTCTGAATTGCGAGCAGCCAGAAGAACATGCGTTTGACGTGATCGACGGTGGTGATACCCGATGGGAGCTTTATTTCGATGGAGCATCTTCCATGAAGAAGCGCAAACAGAGTATGCCCATAATCAAATCGGGGGTAGGCCTTATCTTCGTGACTCCAAAAGGAGGGATAATGCGCTTTGCTTTCCGCTTAACAGAACCGAGGACGAACAATGAAGCCGAATATGAAGCTTTGATAGCAGGCCTCGAGATCGCCATCGACATGGGAATTGAAAATCTCCTTATATACGAAGATTCTCAACTGGTCGTTAGTCAAGTAAACGGCGACTACCAAACGTGCAAACCAGAGATGGTGAAGTACGGCGAAAAGGTACAGCAACTGTTGGCCCAAATTCCCTCCTACACTTTGGAAAACATACCGCGTACGGAAAACAGCAAAGTGGACGCATTAGCCAAGCTCGCTAAAGAGCTAGCCGACGAGAACCTCGATGATGTAAGAATCATGGTACAAAGCCGTCGAGTTCTTGCCCCAGCAGAAATATCTCCGGAATCATCCGAAGAAAAGGGAGCGACTGAGCAGACGACCCTGCAAATAAAAGACCGGAAAAAGGCCGAGGATTGGAGAGAAGTCTTTATAGACTACTTCAAATACCATCGAACGCCCAAAGATGCGTCCTCAAGACATCAGCTTATGAAACGAGCTCTGTCTTTCCCCTTCGTCAATAATACTTTATATAAGAGGTCGTTTGATTCTCTGTCGTTGAGATGTCTGGGACCTGACGAAGCAAAAAGAGTCATTCAGGAAGTTCACGACGGACTCTGTGGTTCTCACCAAGCAGGCCCGAAGATGAAGTTGAAGATTAAACAGATGGGTTACTACTGGCCCACGATGATTCAGGACTGCCTCGAATATGCGAAGCAATGCCACTCATGCCAAATCCATGAAGACTTCATCCACCAGTATCCAAATCCACTACATCCAACGGTGGCTAGCTGGCCGTTTGAAATGTGGGGAACTGACATAGTCGGCCCCATCGAACCAGCATCGTCTAGAGGACATCGTTTCATCCTGGTGACGACTGATTACTTCTCCAAATAGGCAGAAGCAGTACCGTTGAAGGAAGTGAAGACGGAGAATATCCTCCATTTCTTCAAGACACACATCATATACCGGTTTGGAACTCCGCGACGGATCATCTCCGATAACGGGCCAGCCTACAGGAGCCACAAGATCAGTCGCTTCGCGCAGCAGCATAACATAGACTGGAGATATTCCTTAGTTTATAACCAGCGAGCTAACGGTCTAGCTGAAGCCTTCAACAAGACTTTGACAAAGATCATGAAGAAGACGGTGTCCCGAAATAAGAAGGACTGGCATTAAAGACTGCAAGAAGCTCTCTAGACGTATCGAACTACGTTCAAGACGGCCATGAACACAACGTCGTACGCGTTAATCTTCGGTACAGAAGCAGTACTCCCCCTCGAGATAGAGCTACCTTCTCTATGAGTGGCAATCCACTACGAGCTGACGGACGAAGAAAGTGCTCACCTTCGGCTTGAGGAGCTTGATGCCCTTGATGAGACCCGGCTCATAGCGCAACAAAATCTAGAAGCTTATAAAGAAAAGATGGCGCGCTCATATGAAAGATTGACCCGACCGAGGACATTCCGCCAAGGCGAACTCGTGCTAGTGGTCAAAAGACCTATGATCCCCAATCGCGCCAAGCGGGGAAAATTCGAACCGAACTATGAAGGCCCGTACATCACAGAAAAGGTCTACCAGGGTGGAGCCTATCTACTCATGGATATGCACGGTGAAAGGCCTTTCAGGCCAATAAACGGTTGCTTCCTGAAGAAATACTATGCTTGATGAGCCATAGCCTAGGTCAATGATAGATGACGACGACTATGTCCGCTCGCTATCTTCCTAAGCTCAAGCTCTGTAACTAGTAGCCGGCCTTCTCCTGAACGGACTGAAACATCCTTAAACTAATGACGGACCGAAACGTCCTTAAACTAATGACGGACCAAAACGTTCTTAAACTAATGATGGACCGAAACGTCCTTAAACTACTACCGCAGCATCCTTAAGTTGACGAGATGAATAAAAAAAGGGGAATAAAAAATATAATAAAAAAAATAATAAACGGTATGTCCATAAGCAAAATGGGCACGGATGAAAACCCGAAAAGGCTCCGTGAGTAAAAACAGCAGGGCTACCGGCGAGTGTTCGTGAAAATCCGAAAGGGCGCGACCTCGTAAAAAAAAGAGAGAATAAAAAGAATAAAAAAAACGGTACGTCCCTAAGCAAAATGGGCACGGATGAAAACCCGAAAGGGCTCCGTGAGTAAAAACAACAGGAGTACCGGCGAGTTTTTGTGAAAATCCGAAAGGGCGCAACCTCGTTAAAGGACACTTACAAGGTCCTCTCGACCTTGTAAGGAGAAATCACCCGCGTGAGATCCTTACGACTCACAAGGGAGCGACACACTTAGGGATCCCCACGATTCCTAAGAAGAAAATACCCTTGCGAGATCCTCCCGACTCATAAGGAGAACTCTCTTATGGGACCCTCACGGCTCATAAGATTTGAAAGCCTTAAGTTACAGAGACCTAAACCTGTGCTTAAGCAACCCCCACAACTTTCGATATTTCCCTACAAGTGGTTCAATAGTGACCCTTGTATACAATCCACGAGCGCGAATAAACATTTCCCCAGCAAAGTCCCACCCGTGACTAGGGATACGTCTATATGGTGAATGACCCTTATAAGTCCTCTCGACTTACAAAGAGAAGACCCTCTTGCAGGATCCTTATGACTTACAGAGGAACATACACTTAGGAATCCTCACGATTCCTAAGGAGAAAATACACTTACAAGATCCTCACGACTTATAGGGAGAAATACCTTTGTGAGACCCTTACGGCTCATGAAGTCAAAAGCCTTGGTCGATAGGACCCTAACCCTATTCGCTAAGCCATCTTTGTTCGACATCGACAGAGGAAAATGATGATTCGCTCCTGACAATATCCCAGTTGTAGCGGTGCTGATGCCGAAAACGGTGTCTAATTTCAGGTTTACGGCGAAAAGCCAGTAGGCCGCACATGCATACGAAATAATCGAAATGATAGGGCAACTGGCAATAAAAAAAAGCAGCAAGTAAAAACGTATGCACACAAAATATCCGAAATGATTGGGCAACTCGCAATAAAAAGCAGTGAGTAAAAATAAAATAAACAGCCGAAATGATTTAGCACCGCGAAAAATAGCCGAAATGATTGGGCAATCGCGACCTTCGCGATATAAAAGCTGAAATAATAGAGCATCGTGGAAATAAAACAATAAAAAGAAATATATGAAACCTTTTGCCCTACAGTTGAGATCACATCGATCCTTGTATACAATCCAAGGGCACAAACAAAGAGGGAACCATACCTTCCCAACAGGCTCCGCCAGAAAGCAAAGCCAAATCTCGACGGTTCACCAACAGCCTAGAGACAACCGCGACATTCGTCTTGATGCAGCAGATGCAGTGCCAGCAAACGAAGCGAAGATCAAATTCCTAGCTTCACGGTTTTGTCGGTAACTTATATAAAACCTGAAAGACCACCACAGATCAGTTCAACCCCGAAGAAACCAGTGTCTTTGGCAAAATCCTTCGACTCAGGGAAACCAGTGTCCTTGACGAGAGCCTCCTGATTCGCGTCGGCCCGCAGAGAAACCAGTGTCTCCGCAGGAATACTCCGATTCGTTTCAACCCCGAAGAAACCAGTGTCTTCGGCAAAATCCTTCGACTCAGGAAAACCAGTGTCCTTGACGAGAGCCTCCTGATTCACGTCGGCCCGCAGAGAAACAAGTGTCTCCGTAGGAATACTTCGATTCGTTTCAACCCCGAAGAAACCAGTGTCTTCGGCAAAATCTTTCAACTCAGGGAAACCAGTGTCCTTGACGAGAGCCTCCTGATTCGTGTCGGGCCGCAGAGAAACCAGTGTCTCCGCAGGAATACTCCGATTCGTTTCAACCCCGAAGAAACCAGTGTCTTCGGCAAAATCCTTCGACTCAGGGAAACCAATGTCCTTGACGAGAGCCTCCTAATTCGCGTCGACCCGCAGAGAAACCAGTGTCTCCGCAGGAATACTCCGATTCGTTTCAACCCCGAAGAAACCAGTGTCTTCGGCAAAATACTTCGACTCAGGGAAACCAGTGTCCTCGACGAGAGCCTCCTGATTCGCATCGGCCCGCAGAGAAACCAGTGCCGCCGTAGGAATACTCCGATTCGTTTCAACTTCGAGGAAACTAGCGTCCTCGGCAAAATATTTCGACTCAGGGAAACCAGTGTCCTTGACGAGAACTTCTTGATTCGCGTCGACCCGCAGAGAAACTAGCGTCTTTGCAGGAATTCATCGATTCGTTTTAACCCTACGGAAACCAGTGTCCTTGGCAACCTCCTCAGCTCAGGGAAACCAGTGTCCTTGACGAGAACATCCTGATTCGCGTCAACCCGCAGAGAAACTAGCGTCTTTGCAGGAATACATCGATTCGTTTCAACCCCAGGGAAACCAGTGTCCTTGGCAAATACATCAATTCAGGGAACTAGTGTCCTTGATGAGAGCTTCCTGATTCGCGTCAGCCCGCAGAGAAACCAGTATCTCCGCAGGAATACTCCGATTCGTTTCAACTTCGAGGAAACCAGTGTCCTCGGCAAAATACTTCAACTCGGGGAAACCAGCGTCCCTGACGAGAGCTGCCCGATTCGTCTCGGCTCGTGAGGAAATTAGTGTCTTCGCGAGGACTTCCCGATTCGTCTCAACTTGCAAGATAAAGCCTTAGGCAGCAGGGATTAAAAAACTTGTTTCCTAAGCACTGGGACCCTGCATGTCGGCCTAAAACGGTCTCTTGTATACTATCCACGGGTCTCACTCTCCAAAGTCGAATCTCGACAAGGAAGGAAACAACCGCTTACGAGTTCTCTCGACTCGTAAAAGGGAAAATTCTCTTATAAGATCCTTACGACTTATAAGAGAAAACGCACTTAGGAATCCTTACGATTCTTAAGGAGAAAATCCACCAATGAGATCCTCTCGATCCGTAGGAAGAAAAGTCTCTATGAGACCCTCACGGCTCAAAGAGTTGAAAAGTCTTAGGTGGCAGATCTGAACCTGCGGCCTAAGCCATCGCTATCCCTTGAAGAAACCAAGATGTTTACTCTATTATCTGTCAACCATGTTTATCAAGACAGCATGCTGATAATCAAAGAAAGAAGAAAGCGACAGAAAGAACATATGATTTGCATTTGATCAAGCGTTCAAGACACCTCTATTCATGCATGTGCAAAAGACTCAGAACAAGAAATAAGACAAGCTGAAATGAGAAATTTTCCATTCAGATCGCAAAAGATTCTTACAATTATAAAGAAATAGACAAAGACATTATTGAGATGATTACAATGGAAAAACCTCAAATCCAGGACATGGATTGAGGAACTCATAAGTGACCTTGTCTAGAACTTTCTAAGCCTGGCGAACCATCCTAGTGTTCTTCCTTTCGCGAGTACGGGCGTTGGGATCCCCACTGATGTCCTCCTCCCTTCGATAGGCAGCAAGAATGGCGGACTATTGAAAAGCCTGGTGCAAGAGATCGACGAGATTGTCTCGCCGTCTCTTCGAGATTAGGTTCATCAGGTACACTGAGTGCACCTTATCCTCGGCGGTATCCAATGCCCCAAGTGGCACACCAGTACAGAATAGGGGAAGCGCTTCCCAGATGGCTCCCACGATAAGCTTCAGGAGAAAGGAACGTCGGGGAAGCAACTGACCGTTGTATGCGTCGAAGAGACTCATAATCTCGGCACACTCGGCATTAGTAAATTCTCGATTTTAGGAACGGCCGAGTCGGCGGATGTCCCCGTAAGAGATAATTTCGTCGAGATCGTACATATGGGCGTCCATTGTTTCTGTAAAAGAGAATCAACAAAATTATCAAAAAGACTGATTAAGCAAAACGATATAATTCATCGAAGAATAAAAGGCCATCTTTAAAATCCAAGATCCATGAAAAACTCCTAAGAATTCTTCTGTATGATTTGGAAAGAGCAAAAGCTCCATTGATGAATTAAGAAAATGCAAGAAAAATCTTTTAGAGAGCAGAGCTCTATTAATGGAACCCTAATAGGATTCTCCTTAGTTCTCTTTAGACCCCTTTAGAGCAAAGCTCTGCTAAGTGAAACCCTAAATGGGTTTTTTTTAGATCAGGGATCTATTGAGAGCAAGGCTCTGTCAATGAAAATTAATTTAATTTAAATTTACCTAAAAGTTTTAAGAGTTTAACTCTAGGAATTCTTGAAAATAAAGAGCAAGGCTCTAAGATTCTGAAAGTAAAAATTTTTGAAGATAATAATCATCTGCTGAGAGACCAAAGGTCCCATTTATAGGCATCAAATGCCTTTTCAGCTCCCAAGAGTTGACACGGCGGTTGGAATTCTGCCACCGCTGCGCTCACGTTTGGAGGGCCACGTAAGCGCAACGGTGGGGGGGCATTTGTTTACCCCAATCAGAGCAAAGCTCTGTTCAAATTCCAAGGCGGGAAACGAAGCAACGCTTCTGTTTCCCCCAATCAGAGCAAAGCTCTGTTTTGGAAATTGAAATTAAAATTAAAATTAAAATAAATGAAGCAACGCTTCAGCTAACTTGCACTCTGCGCTGCGCGACACGTGTCAGCGCAGTTACGCTGCGAGCAGTTGCGCTGCGCTGTGCGCTGCGCGACACTTGTCAGCGCAGTTGCGCTGCGCTGTGCGCTGAGCGACACGTGTCAAGCGCTGATGCATCTGTGCCAAACAGAATTAAAATTCCAGTAAAATCTTTCTGTTCTTGTTAAAACAAGAAGATTGTCTTCTGTAAAACGGAAGCCCTTGGATCGAAGATCCAACGGTGGGGAAAATTCCCCAAATCACTCAGAGAATGATCTCTTTAAAAAATTTAAAAAATTAATGGGTACTATATAAAGGCCCGTAGACCCCAATTCAAGAGAGATCATCATCGACATCATCATCAAGATTGTGAGAAGAATTCAAGATGAGAAAAAAGGTAAAAAAAACCTTTATAAAAAAGAAGAATTTCTTCTGAATAGATCATTGATCTAAGAACAAGATCAATGATCTTCAATAAAAAATAAATAATAACAGTGCCTTGCACTTTTTTATGAACCATTGGTTCTGGAATCCTAAAGATTCTTTTCTTGAATCCAAAATTGGAACAAGTTATCGAAACAGTGCCTTGCACTTGCAAAAACTGCACTGTTGCGCTTCTAGGTTGGCGCAAGCCACCAGAGAGCGCCACGTGTCAGCAGCATAACCACTTGCGCTATGCGCTTTTAAAATTAGAGCATTGCTCTTTAAAGTTGGCGCAACTCACCAGAGCGCGCCACGCGTCAGCAGCGCACTGGCGCAGCGCACTACGCTTGCGCTCACCAGAGCGTGACACGTGTCACCTCCACATGCGCTTGCGCTCATTAATTGGAGCAAACCGCCTGACAGGCCATGTGGCTCTCTGTCAGATTACTAATGCTCTGCATTATTTACAGAAGGGCCAATCCCAATTAAAAAAAAGGCCTAACAGGCCTAATAAAATGCAATGCATTATTTTAAAAAGGGCAGAGCCCAAACAAAAACAGATGTTGTGCATCATTTAAAAGGGACAGAGCCTAAATCAAAAGGCCTAGCAGGCCAAAAGAAAATGCAGTGCATTATTAAACATGGGCAAAGCCCTAGCACAGGCCTAATAGGCCAAAGATAAAAAAATGTTGAATATTCTCAACTGGACTTAGCCTAATCATGGCCGTAAGTCCTCAAATTAAATTGACTGAGCAAGACAGCTCTCTTAAATAAATTTACATCCGGTTCAAGGGTACATCTCTGAACTCCTCTGACACCTATCGTTGTAATTCTTCAACGACGTCAGAGAGGTGACGGGTCCCGACAACCACACATCGATACGGACTGTAGGGTCCTTAAACTCATGGACTAATGCGTCCTTAAACACACCCATACAGACTGTGGGGTCCTTAAACCCATGGACTTATGCGTCCTTAAACTAATGGACTAATGCGTCCTTAAACACACCCATACGGACTGTGGGGTCCTTAAACCCATGGACTTATGCGTCCTTAAACTCACAGACTAATGCGTCCTTAAACACATCTATGTGGACTATGGGGTCCTGAAACCCATGGACTAATGCGTCCTTAAACTAATATCCGTCTTTAAAAAGGGAACGATGGACCACCATGTCCCTAAACTGGAATATGGACCGCAATGTCCTTAAACTACCTATGGACTACTACGTCCCTAAACTGGAACAATAGAGCCCCCAAATGCTCTTTTGTCGGATCTAAATGATCTCGTTTAAGTTGATCTTAGCCTCAAATATGGCTAACGTATCCTTAAACATTCAAACAGACTTTAGTCCCAAATGGAACTATAAGACCCCCAATCAACTTTGGCTCAAGGGCACATCTCCGAACTCCTCTGACATCTGTCGTTGTAATCCTTCAACGTCGTCAGAGAGGTGACGGGCCCCGACGGCCATATATTAAATGGACCACTACGTCCCTAAACTGGAACAATAGAGCCCCTAAATGCTCTTTCCGTTAAATTGATCTTAGTCTCAAATCAGACTAACGTATCCTTAACGAACGTTTAAATTGATCTTAGCCTCATTATGGCTAACGTATCCTTAAACTAAAACACCAAACCCAAATCTAAGTAAATATGGATTTAGACTAATCCACGTCCTACGGGCAACGTCACAACTTAGTCTCGTATACAATCCACGAGCATCCACAAACAAAACAAACCACACACGATACGAAGTGAAATTCTGGAGAAGGAGAAAGTTGTTACCGCGATGCGATAGCGTAATTAACTGCAGGGGCTTGCGCCTGCAGGGAAGAGCGTCCCCACAATCAAAAACCCCTCAAGCGAGGGGGAATCTGACGAAGTCTGCTACATCGGCCGCATCCATCTAAACCTCCGATACACGGTGCCATAAATCAACTTGGCATTTTCGGAGAGGTGGACGGATAAAACCATATAGCATCTGGCCCGAATCTCAGGTAAGAGGTCCATGTCTTAGCCGCCGTTCGGAGGGGAACCGTACCATGTGTTCGTGTCAGTGCCTCAGACAGCAATAAATCATAAATATGAGGTATGAATGCAATATAATGAAAACAGAATATATCATGAATGAGAAAAAAATTTCTTAATTTAGTGAGATTTTTTTATATTTAAATCGAGATATCATCAATGAAATCAACATAAAATCAGTGTTAAGCATCAACACAAAATATAAATCTCAATATCTCAATATCTCAGGCTCCGGCTATCCGGACTAGCCTGTATCATCAAATCTCAATATCTCAGGGTCCGGCTATCCGGACTGGCCTGTATCATAAATATCAAGACCACGTCGGTATTCTCCGGATATCTGGCGCGTCACAATGAAATCACCGGTCAGCAATGCTCCCCTGTCTCAGGCTCAACGTCATCATCTTCGACCATCTTGTCCCGGGGTACATCACCGAGTCCACCATGCACCCACAGACGGTTCCTCTTCCTCCTCGAATCGGGTGTATGATATCGCTCAAGAGCCGAGAAAACTCATGGTGGACATATCTCAAATCATATCATGAGAAAACCGTAATTTTCTATCTTTTGAAAATGATAATCAGTTTATAAATCTTTGCGGTTTTTCCAAATCCAGAAATCTCATGGAAATCCGAAATAACAATATCAAGAGTAAATAATACTGAAATACTAGGCTCTGGCAATCTGGACTGGCCCTATAATATTGCATGACAATGAATATATGAATGCATCTGATATCAAGCAAAGAATGCAATAATTAAACTAGCATTTGAAAGCAATAACATATATGAACTATCAGCTAGCAAGCTATGTCAATGAAATAATATTCTCTAAGTGTACGTAACATAGCAATTATCGATGAAGATGTGTGTGAGCCGGCAAGCAAGTGTATGTGGAGCACACGCATCATCGGTAATGGTGCTGGTGTCCTAACAACAGGTTTCATCATTACTAACGAAAACACATATAAGCATGCAATACAATGCAAATAATAGAATAAATGGGAAATGAATAGTAAATGCAGCAATAAAAAGATATACATTCCTATTGTAACGCTTCGAAAATCGTTTAGGCAGTTTTTCGGTAATCGGCAAAATTTGCAGTCTTTTCCGTAAAAAGTCAAAATAAGTATTTTTCATTATACACCTAATTATACAAAATTTAGATAAGATATTACTATAAATTGGTTACTAAAATGTCACTTAAAATTTTCTAGTTAATTAAAAAAAATTTCTTAATTAATTATTTTTAATATTATTTTAAGCTTTTAAAAATACATTTAATTAGTGATAAATACAAATTTAATTGGGTAATTTATATAATTAGGAACAATTATAACTAAAATTTAGTGTAATAAAAAAATTTTAGCAAACATTTCAAGTTTATTAGTTTATGGTAAAAGGGGGGTGAAAAATGAAAAGAAAAGGGTTTTTTTTGAAAGATTTTGATGTGATATGCATTTATTACCTTAAAGAGATATTTTTCCTTTGGAAATTTCTACACTTTCTTTCATTCCCCACCACCTCTTGCTCTGGCCGAGAATCCCTCCTACAGCCCTCATTTTTTCCCCCGTTTTCTTTCTTCAAAAATTCATGAAAAGGTGCACAAAATCCACAAAAATGCACATTTTTCTTCTCTAATTCAAACCAAAACCCTAATCCATCCCTTCCCAAACCCTAATTTGTTTGAGAAGTACAGAAAGGAGGCCAATTTGGAGGCTTAGTGCAAGAGAATCATAACTTGGGAGGTATAAGTTTTAAACTAGTTGTTAAATTTGTAGTTTAAATAAGCTAAATTAGTATTTTAAAGTCTTAGTTGTTTATAATTCCTTGTTTAATGAAATTCTAGATTAGGGTTTGAAGTATGATAATTGGGTTAAAATTTGTGTTGTGGGCATCTAGTAGTTTGAATTGGATGTTGGAGTTGGATTGTGATCGCGATATCGTTAATTCGCGATATTTGCATCGGAATCGGTATGCTAATTGCTTACTAGTTTTTCTAAAATTTTAGGAGGTGATCTAATTGTGTTATTTTGGCGATATAATTAGCATCTTATACGACTATTAGGGTGTGTGAATGCGGAGTTTTGTCTAGTCGGGTTTTAGTTTTGACGATTGCCCCGAAACGGCGATTTTAGTTAAGGTTTTAGCGGTTTTCGTGTGTTTTCCGCGCAACGAGTGCACGTTGTGATAAATTCGAGAGCGTCGATCTTTTTGCGTCAATCTTTTCATATTATGGGTTGCGTCATTTCAGGAATCTATAATCTTATACTATGTGTTATGCAATTCTAGGATCGGTCGCGGAAACATCGGACGCGGCGCGCAAAGGCAAGACGGTGGTTGGATCGGATTAGCGAGGCATTCAGGTGAGTAGATGTATTCATCTATGGGGGAATCGTCTGGATGGCGCGAGGCGCCCTCTAGTTAGGATTACTTTATTCTTGCAAGATATGCATTGTTAGTTAGCTAACCCCCCTCATGCACATTTCATATATTTATAGCTATTCGTCTGCAAGATTTGCATAGGATATCCATATACACATGTGCGATATCACTTCGTAGGACACGAACACCATTACCATTGGCTCCTGTTGCATGCGCACTATTCATGTGACATACACGCCTTTGGTAATTGCCATGCCACGAGCACTGTAGGACCTGTTTCGTTTAGTATCACCATTTGCATTATACACGATATATGAAATCGCATAGCAGGTATATACCTCGCATCATCTTCATACTTACATAGATTCTAGCCACAAATCACATCGCATACCTTGATATCATAGACATTTATCATATAAAACATGTTGAGTATTATGATTTTCTTGAGGATTTCAGTATTGCTGCGATTTCTGGATTTTGGGGAAAACCGCAAGAATTTAACAAAAGCTTATATTTATCATTTTTAAAACAAAGTTGCGGTTTTCTCGTGATGTATGTGTCGTCCACCATGAGTTTTCATGTTTTATGTTGGATTTCGAGACCCGATTCGAGGAGTGGATGAACCGTCTCGGGTACATGGTGGGCCCGGTATGGTACCCCGGGGCAAGAAGATCGAGTTGTAGACGATGAGCCTGGCAGGGGAAGACTACCTACCAGTAATGTCTGGCGCGGCGGATATCCGGAGGATACCGACCATTGTCGTGAGATTTGATGATATGGGCCGATCCGGACTGACGGAGCCCGATGTATTGAGACAATGATACAATGAGACATTGAGACAGATGTGTTTTCATTTTTGATGTCGATGCTTGACACGGGTTTCAGATGATTTCTTGATGGTATTTAGCTATTATACAGATATTCTTTTTCTAAAATTAAGAATGCAAAACTCATAGAATTTAAAACACTTATAGATTTTGTATTGACATTGCATACATGTGCATGCATACTAGAGGTATTACATCACATCTGGACATTCATGCTGTGACGCATTTGCGTGCATTCTTACGATAGCCTTACTAGATGTTATATTCTACTCACGAGTTGGCAACTCATCCCCGTTGTGCCACAGTGTCTTGCAGGTCGGACTCATCAGCCTAGTAGCGGCGGCTTATCTTGTTAGTGACTTGTTTTGCTCAGACTCGCGACATTGCTTGTAGGTGGGTTGCGAGAGCCCTATTATCTCTTTTTGTACCATTTTTGTATCTAGTATTCTCCATCTACCACTTCTTATTTGTATATTTGACCTAGTTATGAGACTGAAAGATTTGTGTATATGTGGGTTCTTTTGGGTCGAGCTCACTTGAGCCGACGTTGTGTTTTCTTACATTTCGCATTTCTTTATGCTCTTTTTCTTGAGATTACATATATATATATTGCGTGTGGTTGTGATCCGCCTTGGGCGAAGAGCTAGCTCCCGCTTGGTGATGCCATTTTGTTATTATAGGTTATATATCTTGTTGTACCCATTTTGGGAGATAGAATTTATAAAAGAAGACTCTGCCGAAATTTCGGAAATTTTTGATGTTTTTAAAAGGGGTTTAATGCCACTTAATTGATTTCAAAATCGTTTTCATGAAAGGTTTTCCTTCACTCTCTTTTGATTTTGGTTTAGATTTTTCTGGGCTTTGGCTGACTTAGGTTACGTTACGCCTTTAGACGTCTCGTAATCTAAATGCCAGTCACGTTCCGTACTTTCGGGTCGTGACAAAGTTGGTATCAGAGCGTAGGTTTTACCTTTCTGAGTGTAGGACGACCATGGTAGATGGAGTAGGTGACTTAAGCAGAGTGGCGTAGCATGGGTATGATCCGCGGCATACTTACGATACGGTACTCCGCCTAAGTGACCTTAGGACATAATTGCTTGTATTTCCTTTCTTGATTCTTTGCATTCCTTGATTCAATTGCAATGTTCTTATCGGTCCTGTTTCTTATTCCAGCTTTGATGCCGCCAAAGACTACGAGAGCTCAGCAGGCTGCCGCTAGGGATGAGATTCGAGCGGGCTCGTCTGAGGCGAGGATCGAGCGGGATGATACGCCTACCTCTCAGGGTCATATTGATCCGCCTTATCCAGATCGTATTGCCAGATTAGAGGCCGGCATGCAGGAGTTGCGACAGATGATGGGATCTTTAGTTGAGTCCAGTCGGGCACAGAGATCCGAGGACGTTCCTTCCACCGCACAGACCACGATTGTACCCGCTGCACAGATGGTCGCTCCTGCTACTACTGCGAATATCCCTGTTTCACTACAGCAGTTCATGAGATTGAAACCTCCAGCTTTTACCGGTACGGATACGACAGAGGACCCACAGGCATTTCTTGATAGGATGGCTCGGATTTGCCGTTCGTTGAGGTGGTCTGATGATAGGTTGGTGGAGTTCGCGAGTTTTCATCTGGAGGGTCTTGCCCAGACATGGTATGACTCAGTGGAGAGAGGCCGAGCTGCAGGTCTACCTTCTATGACCTGGGACGAGTTTACAGCTGCATTTCTTGCCCGTTTTCTTCCGGAGAGTGTCCGAGATGCTCGAGCCCGTAGTTTTGAGTCTCTGCGCAAGACTCCTGGGATGACGATGTCGGAGTATGATATACAGTTTACCCAGTTGTCTCGATATGCTCCGTACCTAGTAGATACGGAAGAGAAGAAAATAAAGAGGTTTATGCGAGGGCTTGATACACAGCTATTCCTTGCCATCGGCACCCAGTACTTTGATACATACGCAGCCGCGATGGACGCAGCCTTACTTTTGGAGGAGCGTATTTCTGAGACTCCGGTCATTTCTGGGCCGAAGAGGATTCGTACTGATACGCCAGCTCAGCGGCAGATGGGTAGACACCGCGATAGATTATTTCCGGGAGATGGTGGAGGCAGAGGATTGAGACGAGGTCAGTTATTTGGTTCATATCCATAGACCCAGGAGTCGTCGCCAGGATGTTTTCGGTGTGGGAGTCAGTACCACCGTGTCAGAGACTGTACCATAGGACGCCAGGGCGCGGCGACAGTCCCGCATGTGACCTTACCACCTTCACCACCTCCTTAGAGAGCTCTACTTCCTACTCCTGATGATGCTCCACGCCAGCCAGATGTTCCTAGAGATCGTGGGCGTGGCGGTCCGGTTCAGAGAGGACGAGGCAACAGAGGCAGAGGCAGAGGCCGAGGTAGAGGCAGAGGACAGCCAGCTACTAGTAGTGGACAGGCCCGAGTGTTCGCGTTGACTCCTTAGGATGCACAGGCATCCAATGCCGTCGTGATAGGTACTCTGCCAGTATGTTCTTTTGATGCGCGGGTATTATTTGATCCAGGCTCCACACATTCCTATGTATCCACGTACTTTGCACCGAGGTTAGGCCGAGAGTCTTCTCCATTAGATCAGCCGCTTGTTGTTATTACACCGGTAGGCGAGTCGTTTGTTGCCCGTGTTGTGTACCGATCATGTTCCGTTCGTATCGGGGAGAGAGATTCTTCAGTTGATTTGATTCTCCTCGATATCCTAGACTTTGACGTTCTTCTTGGTATGGACTGGCTAGCCACCTGTTATGCATCCGTGGACTGCCGTGAGAAAGCAGTCAGATTCAGTTTTCCTGGTGAGCCGGTTCTTGTTATTCAGGGAGATCGTAGCGCTACCCTTCCCAGCTTGATTTCTTCCCTTCGTGCTGGTCAGCTCTTAAGGAAAGGGTGTCAGGGATTTTTAGCCTATGTTTGTGATACTAGCTCCACAGAGGTTCCGTTGGATCAGGTCCCTATTGTGAGAGAGTTTCCTGATGTATTCCCTGACAAGCTGCCTGGTCTGCCACCAGAGCGCGAGATTGAGTTCTGCATCGACCTGATCCCCGACACGGGGCCTATCTCTATACCGCCTTATCGGATGGCCCCGGCGGAGCTAAGAGAGCTGAAGGATCAGTTACAGGACTTGCGGGACAAAGGGCTTATCCGACCGAGTGTGTCACCTTGGGGTGCTCCCGTCCTGTTTGTTAAGAAGAAGGACGGAAGTATGCGCTTATGCATTGATTATCGTCAGCTGAACCGGGTTACTGTGCGGAACAGATATCCCCTACCCCACATTGATGACTTATTCGATCAGCTCCAGGGTGCAAGGTTTTTCTAGAAGGTTGATTTACGGTCAGGTTATCACCAGTTGCGGTTTCGGAAGGAGGATATTTCGAAGACCGCTTTCCGTACTCGATATGGTCATTATAAGTTCTTGGTGATGTCGTTCGGGCTCACCAATGCCCCGGAAGCATTTATAGACTTGATAAACCGTGTATTCAGGCCGTATCTCGATCAGTTCATCATTGTGTTCATTGACGACATCTTGGTTTATTCTCGGAGCCGGGAGGAGCATGAGCAGCACTTACGTATCACATTGCAGACTTTGAGGGAGCATCAGCTGTTTGCCAAATTTTCCAAGTGCGCATTCTGGCTGGACAGTGTCGACTTTTTGGGTCATGTGGTGACGAGAGATGGTATTTGTGTGGACCCGAAGAAGATCGAGGCAGTTCAGCATTGGCCTAGACCGGTATCAGTTACAGAGGTTCGCAGCTTTCTGGGTCTGGCCGGCTATTATCGACGTTTTGTCCAGGATTTCTCCCGTATTGTTGCACCGCTGACCGGGTTAACCCGGAAGGGGGTTCCTTTCGATTGGACCCAGGCATGTGAGGATAGTTTCCAGCAGTTGAAGACTCGTCTGACTACTGCACCAGTGTTAGCATTGCCTTCAGGGTCAGGCGGTTTCATGGTATATTGTGATGCTTCTCGAGTGGGGCTGGGTTGTGTATTGATGCAGCACGACAGAGTTATCGCGTATGCTTCTCGGCAGCTGAGGAAACATGAACAGAACTACCCCACCCATGATTTAGAGATGGTTGCAGTGGTATTTGAACTTAAGATCTGGAGACATTACCTATATGGCGAGTCATGCCAGGTATTCACTGACCACAAGAGTTTGAAGTATATCTTTCAGCAGCGGGATCTGAATCTGAGACAGCGCCGTTGGATCGAGTTGGTGAAAGATTATGACTGTGAGATTTTATACCATCCGGGCAAGGCGAATGTGGTGGCAGATGCTTTGAGTAGGAGGCCCGGAGGTAGTCTATCTTGTTTGAGCGCAATACAGATGCAGTCGACGGCGGATTGGCAGATTTTATATGACAGCAGAGTGCAGTTCGAGTTTACTCCTACCGGGGGACAACTGGCCCATTTCAGAGCACGCCCACAGTTACTTGACCGTATCCGCGAGGCACAATCCGGCGATGCCCGTATTTTAGAGATTATTGAGCAGATTCGGCAGGGCAGAGTTTCTGAGTTCGTGATTGATGATCAGGGGATACTTCGATTTGGGACTCGACTGTGCGTACCAGATTCTGAGGGACTGAGGAGCGATATCCTCGAGGAGGCACATAGATCATTATACAGTGTGCATCCAGGTTCCACCAAGATGTACCATGATTTGAGAGAGGTTTACTGGTGGGACGAGATGAAGAAGGATGTTACAGACTTTGTGTCGAGATGCCTGACTTGTCAGCAAGTCAAGGCCGAGCACCAGAGGCCAGCTGGCGAGTTACAGCCTTTGCCCATCCCTGGATGGAAGTGGGAGCAGGTCTCCATGGACTTCATTATGGGTCTACCCAGGACCAGTCGAGGGTATGACTCTATTTGGGTGATTGTGGATCGACTGACGAAAGTGGCTCACTTCCTACCAGTGAAGACCACTTTTGGATTTTCTCAGTATGCCCAGGTTTATATTGATGAGATCGTGCGACTGCATGGCGTTCCGACTTGCATCATGTCCGACCGGGGCACCCAGTTTACCAGCCGATTATGGCAGAAACTTCAGGAACCTTTGGGCACCCGATTGAGTTTTAGCACAGCCTTTCACCCGCAGACTGACGGTCAGTCGGAGCGTACTATTCAGACTCTTGAGGACATGCTCAGAGCTTGTGTTTTAGATTTCGGTAGTAGCTGGGATCGTCATTTGCCTTTGATCGAGTTCTCCTACAACAATAGCTTTCAGGAGACGATTCAGATGGCAATTTTCAAGGCTTTATACGGGAGGAGATGTCGATCGCCTGTGTGTTGGACAGAGCTCAGGAAAAGTAGTATTTTAAGCCCGCAGATCGTACAGGAGAAGATCGAGAAGATACAACTGATTCGGGACAGGATGAGAGCGGCACAGAGTTGGCAGAAATCATATGTTGACAGGCTCCGTCGCCGACTCGAGTTCGCTTTTAGCGATCATGTTTTCCTGAAGGTCTCTCCGATGAAGGGTGTGATGAGATTTGGGCGGAAAGGAAAGCTTAGTCCTAGATATGTTGGTCCCTTCGAGATCCTAGAGCGTGTTGGTCCAGTCGCTTATCGGTTAGCTCTTCCGCCCAGCTTCCCCGATGTTCACCCCGTGTTCCATGTTTCGATGCTCCGCAAGTACCTTCATGATCCTTCCTATGCGATTCAGCACCAGATGATCTAGCTAGAGCGTGATCTTTCATTCACCGAGCAGCCGGTGGTCATTTTGGATCGGCAGGTGAAGAAATTGAGGTCGAAGGTTATACCGTCCGTCAAGGTCCTTTGGCGTGGCCCGAACAGCGAGGAGGTCACCTGGGAGACCGAGGTCGAGATGAGGAAGAGATATCCCCATCTTTTTGAAGGTACGCGTAGTTAAATTTTAAAATTCGGGGACCGAATTCCTTAAGGGGGGAAGATTGTAACGCTTCGAAAATCGTTTACGCGGTTTTTCGGTAATCGGCAAAATTTGCAGTCTTTTCCGTAAAAAGTCAAAATAAGTATTTTTCATTATAGACCTAATTATACAAAATTTAGATAAGATATTACTATAAATTGATTACTAAAATGTCACTTAAAATTTTCTAGTTAATTAAAAAAAATTCCTTAATTAATTATTTTTAATATTATTTTAAGCTTTTAAAAATACATTTAATTAGTGATAAATACAAATTTAATTGGGTAATTTATATAATTAGGAACCATTATAGCTAAAATTTAGTGTAATAAAAAATTTTTAGAAAACATTTCAAGTTTATTAGTTTATGGTAAAAGGGGGTGAAAAATGAAAAGAAAAGGGTTTTTTTTGAAAGATTTTGATGTGATATGCATTTATTACCTTAAAGAGATATTTTTCCTTTGGAAATTTCTACACTTTCTTTCATTCCCCACCACCTCTTGCTCTGGCCGAGAATCCCTCCTACAGCCCTCATTTCCCCCCCCCCCCATTTTCTTTCTTCAAAAATTCATGAAAAAGTGCACAAAATCCACAAAAATGCACATTTTTCTTCTCTAATTCAAACTAAAACCCTAATCCATCCCTTCCCAAACCCTAATTTGTTTGAGAAGTGGAGAAAGGAGGCCACTTTGGAGGCTTAGTGCAAGGGAATCATAACTTGGGAGGTATAAGTTTTAAACTAGTTGTTAAATTTGTAGTTTAAATAAGCTAAATTAGTATTTTAAAGTGTTAGTTGTTTATAATTCCTTGTTTAATGAAATTCTAGATTAGGGTTTGAAGTATGATAATTGGGTTAAAATTTGTGTTGTGGGCATCTAGTAGTTTGAATTGGATGTTGGAGTTGGATTGTGATCGCGATATCGTTAATTCGCGATATTTGCATCGGAATCGGTATGCTAATTGCTTACTAGTTTTTCTAAAATTTTAGGAGGTGATCTAATTGTGTTATTTTGGCGATATAATTAGCATCTTATACGACTATTAGGGTGTGTGAATGCGGAGTTTTGTCTAGTCGGGTTTTAGTTTTGACGATTGCCCCGAAACGGCGATTTTAGTTAAGGTTTTAGCGGTTTTCGTGTGTTTTCCGCGCAACGAGTGCACGTTGAGATAAATTCGAGAGCGTCGATCTTTTCATATTATGGGTTGCGTCATTTCTGGAATCTATAATCTTATACTGTGTGTTATGCAATTCTAGGATCGGTCGCGGAAACATCGGACGCGGCGCGCAAAGGCAAGACGGTGGTTGGATCGGATTAGCGAGGCATTCAGGTGAGTAGATGTATTCATCTATGGGGGAATCGTCTGGATGGTGCGAGGCGCCCCCTTGTTAGGATTACTTTATTCTTGCAAGATATGCATTGTTAGTTAGCTAACCCCCCTCATGCACATTTCATACATTTATAGCTATTCGTCTACAAGATTTGCATAGGATATCCATATACACATGTGCGATATCACTTCGTAGGACACGAACACCATTACCATTGGCTCCTGTTGCACGCGCACTATTCATGTGACACACACGCCTTTGGTAATTGCCATGCCACGAGCACTGTAGGACCTGTTTCGTTTAGTATCACCATTTGCATTATACACGATATATGAAATCGCATAGCATGTATATACCTCGCATCATCTTCATACTTACATAGATTCTAGCCACAAATCACATCGCATCCCTTGATATCATAGACATTTATCATATAAAACATGTTGGGTATTATGATTTTCTTGAGGATTTCAGTATTGCTGCGATTTCTGGATTTTGGGGAAAACCGCAAGAATTTAACAAAAGCTTATATTTATCATTTTTAAAAAAAAGTTGCGGTTTTCTCGTGATGTATGTGTCGTCCACCATGAGTTTTCATGTTTTCTGTTGGATTTCGAGACCCGATTCGAGGAGTGGATGAACCGTCTCAGGTACATGGTGGGCCCGGTATGGTACCCGGGGCAAGAAGATCGAGTTGTAGACGATGAGCCTAGCAGGGGAAGACTACCTACCGGTGATCTCTGGTGCGGCGGATATCTGGAAGATACCGACCGTTGTCGTGAGATTTGATGATATGGGCCGATCCGGACTGACGGAGCCCGATGTATTGAGACATTGATACAGTGAGACATTGAGACAGATGTGTTTTCATTTTTGGTGTCGATGCTTGACACGGGTTTCAGATGATTTCTTGATGGTATTTAGCTATTATACAAATATTCTTTTTCTAAAGTTAAGAATGCAGAACTCATAGCATTTAAAACACTTAAAGATTTTGTATTGACATTGCATACATGTGCATGCATACTAGAGGTATTACATCACATCTGGACATTCATGCTGTGACGCATTTGCGTACATTCTTACGATAGCCTTACTAGATGTTATATTCTACTCACGAGCTGGAAACTTATCCCCGTTGTGCCACAGTGTCTTGCAGGTCGGACTCATCAGCCTAGTAGCGGCGGCTTATCTTGTTAGTGACTTGTTTTGCTCAGACTCGCGACATTGCTCGTAGGTGGGTTGCGAGAGCCCTATTATCTCTTTTTGTACCATTTTTGTATCTAGTATTCTCCATCTACCACTTCTTATTTGTATATTCGACCTAGTGATGAGACTGAGAGATTTGTGTATATGTGGGTTCTTTTGGGTCGAGCTCACTTGAGCCGACGTTGTGTTTTCTTACATTTCGCATTTCTTTATGCTCTTTTTCTTGAGATTACATATATATATATATATTGCGTGTGGTTGTGATCCGCCTTGGGCGAAGAGCTAGCTCCCGCTTGCGGATGCCATTTTGTGATTACAGGTTATATATCATGTTGTACCCATTTTGGGGGATAGAATTTACAAAGGAGACTCTGCCGAAATTTCGGAAATTTTTGATGTTTTTAAAAAGGGGTTTAATGCCACTTAATTGATTTCAAAATCGTTTTCATAAAAGGTTTTCCTTCACTCTCTTTTGATTTTGGTTTAGATTTTTCTGGGCTTTGGCTGACTTAGGTTACGTTACGCCTTTAGACGTCTCGTAATCTAAGTGCCAGTCACGTTCCGTACTTTCGGGTCGTGACACCTATACACGAGTCATACAGTTTTTGATATCTGAAATCGCACGAATCGTGGGGTTTAGAAAATAGGGCTACGGTGTTTTTATGAAAAAGTACATCCTTTGAAATATCCGTAGTATCTCTTGGCCTGTCTTTAAAATACCCACGATTCGTTGGTTTTGGAAATAAGTATGGCTCGTGCTCAGTCTAACATCTACTAAGTAACTAAAGGACTAAACTAATAGACTAGTCGAAAGGGTAAGGAAATGCACCTAAATCTGAGTCGGTATATATATATATATATATATATATATAATAGTCGGTGATCTCGCCTCAATAGTATCGCGTACGATATAATATATATATCATATGACATCCTTGAGTCAAGAGTGCAGATCTATAATCAATATATAGCTCGTACGGTAAATCCATCATACGGCATCCCAAATCTGGGTACGGGACGAATATCACATTTATCTCATTATTCATCTGGTATCCTTTTCATCATATATCATGATCTGGGGGTACTGATCTAAGTCTAGTACATACTGATACCATCTATATATATGTATGCGTGTGTATGAAAACACATCTCCCAAGGACCCGCTATAATATCATGTCGTATCTCAAATACGAACCATATCACATCACCGATCTCATGGCATCATGCCCAATCTCATCGACTCATCTCCAAATACCATATACTATCCTCATCATCTATGTATATGTATACGTATATATATATATATAGTCCCATACCTATGCGTATATATATATATATACATATCCCCGTATACGCACAAATAATAAAATATATGCATGCGTGTATGTAAGTGTGGGTGTAATCTCTAATTTAGGGTTTCGTGACTAAGAAGCTAAACTAAGTTACTTCTAATTACACTAACACTATATCATGAACACCTAGAATCTATCATGATAATCAATAATCTCACAATATATATATATGTATGTATACGTATTCGTATACTACACTACGAAACTGCAGGGGTGCTATACGCCATCCATCCGACTTCCCCCGTAGATATATATTTACTCACCTTTATCCTCGCTTGCTGGAGTTGATGATGCCACGCTCATCCTCGTCGTCTCGAAGTCCACATGGGGGTACCTACATATCACATATAGCATCGTAAAAGGAAATCACGCACGAAAACCAAAACGGCACGCGAATCGCTTATAGGTTAGAACCTATATCCTCGCATGCAAAACATGACCAAATAATCCTAGTCGTTGACGTTCAAACGCCACACGACGGAACAATATATCAAATACCAAAATTCAAGTCAAAACGAATCGCAAAACAAGGTAGCAACCCAAGAAAATGGTCCCAGATTTTACCCTAGGTGAAATTAGTCAATTTTGCTTATGTAAAGGGTCTAATTTATAGAAAATGGAGATATGGACCAAACACGACACCAGACCCACCTGCTCTGGCTGCAAATTACGGCCAGAAAGGATAAATTTGTGGCCTGGGTAAGGTCATATGGGCTAGGTTTTCATTGGTGGGTCCTAGGTTGCCTGCATGACTCACTGTGATCGCTAAATAATTTTCAGATCACCCGGGTTATAATAGATCACCAACTTCATCACAATTCCATAATTTTTCGATATCGGGGATTTCTAAGTTCGTGTCTTGGGGTTTAATTCTCTGGTTTAATCCAATAAATCATCACTACAGGGGTTGTATGGTCTCCACTAGTCTCAATTACACTTCACAACTCAAGATTAAATCAAAACCCTAACTTGGAATTTTCAAAGTTCGCTAAACCTCGATATATCGATTCCAAACTAACAATAGAAGCTAATGGAATGTAATACTACTCTAATGGTGATGAAATTAGCTCATTTGGCAACTCAAGAAAATTCTTGAGTTGCCCTAAGTCTTCAAAATCCAATTTTTCTTGGTCCAAAGTGTTTGTGGTGAGCTTGTGCACAATTTTAATGAAATGGAGATGGCGTTTTGATGAGTTTTTGATGATGAAGTGAGGGGTGTAGTGGGGGAAAGAAGAGGGCTGCTGTCACGCCCCGCTTTGCAGAGTACGCTCAAATAGGCACGTGACATAGCCAACCATGCTACCTGTGGATAGGAAAATCGCTCTACAGTCACATTACGGTTGTAGAGATATCAAGAACAGGAAAGTAAACTAAACTATCTAGTACATGTCCATGAGCCAGAATGAATAAATTAAGAAATAATGATATGCGGAAGCAAAAGATACAATAAATGAAACACCTGAAAAGTAAAAGTACATACCGACAGGATCTTCACCGCTCGGTCTAACAGCGGCAATACTCCTGATCAGTTTGCAACAAAGGTAGAAGGATCTGGGCCATGCAAAACCCAGACGTCAGCGCGTCATAACATCAAGCAACAATATATAAACAGGGTAGCAAGTCATGCAAGTATAATCATAAATGGTAAAGCAGGTGTAACAGCAATATAAATCAGGGCAGTGAAGGGTGGTGTGCAGTGAGTAAACTGAACTAGTCTATTGGGTTACCTACTCTCAAGTCTTTGAAATCAATTTGATGAATCATTGATGTAACTCAATAGTATCCCGTGCATGCCCGGGACTACGGTCTAAGACTCTCGGGCTGAAACTGAGACGTGCCACTAGGCACTAAAAGGAAAAGGGTACAGACCAACGATATCAGCAGCATCGTCACGAGGCGGGCCTAGCCTCAAAAACTGATCAGTAAAAGCAAGCAACTGTCGAGTTACAAGTCAGGATTTCATCATTGTTTCCCCATACCCCCAAGTTATGTATGTCAAGTCAGATATTCAGTAATCAAGAACTAATACCAACATAGGATCAGGTAGGAGCAGGTTTGTCTGGATAGAGAACAGGAACGGTCCGTGAGGACTACAAGTCAGGTTTGTTGGCATACACAAGATTAGGTAATAGGTCAAGCCATGGTACATCAGGTCAGGTCAAGTAGTGTACGGTACCATGTCGGGTCAAGTAATATGTGTGTAGCAAGTCATGTCCGGGTGTAAAAGATATTATGTGAGTGCTCATAATCAACTATCATAATCATGGTTATAAATAAACAAGCATATGTATCAACAACACAATAAATTGGCACATGTAATAGGTTAAGCAATAAAGCAGATTAAACTAGTTAGCAGTACAGTTATCAGTTTGTGTTTAAGAGATGGTGTCAGCATTATATGAATACAGTATGACAGATGTGAATGCTAAAACCAGGTTAATAAGTATTGAGTAATCTAGGGATGCGACGACATGTATAATCTGTTCAATGGATGCAATTGTAATTAAACCGGTTTAAGATGCACACGGATGTCCGATAGCTTAATACTAGAGAAAACGGGTATCACGTCTATAAAATATTTGTGATCATGTGGTCTAACATTTATAGGTGATTACTAGGTATAAATAACTAGATGCAACAATTAAGTTTCAAGTTCGAGATCAGAAAATATGTAAACGGAACGTTATACGGTTAACTTGAAACTCAAGGCTTTTAGATTCTATCTATAGATTTAATAAGAAAATAGATAAATTAATATAGGAATAGTGTGAATAGCATGTAACAAGTTTTCACTTGCCTCAGAATAATGGTCGATATGCAGGCGGCCTGGCGCGATCTGGACACGATCTGGTGGTGATACTAGGGGCTAATATAACGTGTACTGATCCAAACAATCCGAACTTGCTCCTGCTAAAGGGAGCCTGCCCTTCAGTTGTCTCCTCCTCCTTCTTCACCTTTTTCTCTATTAAAACCCTTGCTTGTAGCTATGAATGTCCTGCTAAGGTCCCACACCATAAGCCTCCTCCCAAGACAGCAAGAAGCTAGAATGGTCTCATTCTTCGGGCTCCATCCCACTTGGAAAACCTCCTCTTTGTGAGAATCAAAGGTGTGAAGGGCAATATTTAGTTTACGGGGGTCGAACCACTTGACGGTTTGATCAGTTGAACCTGTTGCAACCACCCACTCATTGAAGGGGTTGAATGCCAAGCAATTAACCTCACCATGATGAGCAACTACAGACTGGATAGGCTTGTTAGCTGTTGGTGTTCGAAGATTCCAGATAAGAAAATGCTGATCATCACCAACTGAGCCAGACAAGTATTCATGCCTCAAATGCCAAGCAACATCTTCAACAACACCTTCATGTACCTTGAATATTTGAAGGGCGTCAAGAGACTTATATTTAGGTGTTGCATTGATGTCCCACAAGCATATTTGGGCATCATCTGAACCACTCAGCAGATGATCTTGTTTAAAAACACTCCATGATAAACCATATCCTTCAGAGTTGTGGCCTTTCAACCTCAAATCAGGATTGCATTCACCATCCAGAGGAGGCTTCGATGGATGTTTGCTGTAATCAAATACGTACACCTCTGCACCAACCGTCTTTGTTGCAATTATAAAAGGGTTCTGAGGCATAAATCGAGCTCTATTAACTTCTCCTTCATGATTTATCTGCTAAACTATTTGCACCTTGCCGGTGGCGGAGCCGAAGCCTCCGAGGTCGGAGCGTTCGTTAGCCTCGGCCCGCACGGTGCCGAGCTGGCGGCGGACGTCGTGGATGAATGCGGACGCGCGATCGGCGGCGTCGTCGCCGTCGCCGTCGTGGGTGATGAGGCGGAACTCATCGTCGGAGGTGAACAGCGGCATCGCATTAAAGTTCCAGAGAGGAAGAAGATCCCAGGGTTTCAGGGAAAATTTGAAACCAACCAGAGAGAGAGAGACGAAAATGAGAGAGAAAAGGGAGAGAGAGAAACAAAGAGAGAGATCACAATAAGATTTCTTAACAAAAAAATAAATATAATATATACAAATCTTGAACAGTTAGTATAGGAAGATTTATTAATATAAATTAGTTAAAGGAAAATAATAGTTTATATATATATATATATATATATATATATATATATATAAGGAATATAACATTAGTCCGTTTTGAGATTTTGGCAAAAACAAACCTACTCCAAAACACGCCCGAGTCGGGTCCAAAAATTCAGATTTAAAATATTAAAATATATGCGACTTCCAAATTTCAAAATGAATGCCCAGTTAAAGAAAATGCATACCCCCAAGAACGGATGCACGTACGTGCACGTAGCCATCCAAACGTTTCACTGAACGGGACGAGAACAAGATGCGCGGATGCTACCACGGGGTTAGGGGCATCATGCAGGATATGAAATGTATTTTTTAAAAAAATATTTTCTTGACTTAAAAAGTTATATGGTAAAAGATGACATGCCAGATAAAATGCCAGTATGCGATAAAGTTGAAAATGCGCAAGTCTACATAACAAGTCCGGGTGATTCATAAATAAGAATCAAACAGGTTCAAGCAAGCGGGTCGGGTGCAATGTAAAATATAAAAATACCATTCGCGCTCAGAAATACGTTAAATTAAGAAATATCACGAATAAAGAAATACGAGAACTGGAATTAGTATAAATGGACTCGGGTGTTACATTATACCCAACTACAAAAGAATTTCGACCTCGAAATTCCACGAACAAGAAAGGATGAACAATCAAGAACTACAAGAATAGATGTGGAAACTTCTGCCGGATTTCATCTTCTCGTTCCAAAGTTGGTTCTCCATGCAAGCGATTACTCCAAGAAGCAAGTACAAGAGGGATAACCTTGTTCTTAAGAACCTTTTCTCTTCGATCCACGATCGACACCGGTCGCTCTTCAAAAGTCAAATCTTCTCGTACGGTTAGCTCCGAATGATCCAACACATGCGTTTCATCTCGAACATACCTACGGAGTTGAGGTACGAAAAACACGTCACGACCATTCGCCAGGGATAGTGGTAACGCCAAACGATAAGCCACTTCTCCAATACGTTCCAAGATCTCGAAAGGTCCAACGAATCGAGGACTAAGCTTTTCTCGACTTCCGAAACGGATAACTCTTCTAGTTGGTGATATCTTCAAATTTCTGAATCACCAACCCCGAATTCCAGAAATCTCCTCAATGTATCTGCCCAACTCTTCTGTCGGTCTTGTGCTGCTTCCATATGATTTCGGATAGTATTAACCTTCTCAACCGTTTGCACGATCAAAACTGGTCCCAACAATCCTCGTTCTCCGACATCGTCCCAACAAACAGGTGAACGACACTTGCGACCATATAAAGCTTCGAATGGAGCTATCTGAATAGTCGCCTGGAAATCGTTGCTGTAAGAACTCCACCAAATGTAGATGATTCTCCCATGAACCCTTGAAGTCTAACATGGAAGCTCTCAACATGTCTTCAAGAGTTTGGATCGTTCTCTCCGACTGGCCATCTGTCTGAGGATGATAAGCTGTACTAAACTTCAAACTAGTCCCCAAACCTTCCTGTAAATTCCTCCAAAAGTGCGATAAGAATCGGGTGTCATGATCGGACACGATACTCACCGGCACTCCACGCAATCTTACAATCCCCCTGCATGTACCGTTCTGCCAAAACTTCTATTGATTTACCAGCTCGAAAGGGATGAAATGAGCTGCCTTGGTCAAACCGTCAACGATCACCTAAACTGCATTGTTGCCTTTCAGACTCCTCGGTAGAGCCGTCACGAAATCCATGATTATATGTTCCCACTTCCATTGAGGAATCGGAAGTGGTTGCAATAAACCAGCAACCCGTTGATGTTCAGCCTTAACTTGCTGACACACCAAGCACTTTGCTAAAAGCGAGCAATCTCCCGTTTCATGCCTTCCCACCAGAAATGCTGTCGTATATCTCGGTACATCTTCGTGCCTTCTGGATGTACGGAATATGCTGAGCCGTGCGCCTCCTTCATAAGTTCTTCGTGAATGTCTCTTTTTGGCACACATAAACGGCTACCATAACGCAACGAACCATCTTCATGAATCAACAAGTTCATTCAAAGTCCAGCTTTAACCTGTTCTCGAACCTTTGCAATCTTGGGTCCTTCGACTGCGCTGCTTTAATACTCTCGATCAGTGACGACTGTACTTGCAGCTGCATCAACTGTCCCGAAGAATGCGGTAGCACAACTTCCAAATCGAATCTCCGAAATTCTTCAATAAGTTCCTTCTATGCAGTGAACATCTGAATTGCTGGCAACCGACTAAGCGCATCCGGCACAACATTAAATTTCCCCGGATGGTATTCAAGATCAAGATCGTAGTCATCCATTAGCTCCAACCATCTACGCTGCCTTATATTAAGCTCCTTCTGTGTGAACACATACTCCAGGCTTTTGTGATCGGTGAAAACTTCGAACCTTTCGACCAAATAAGTAGTGTCTCCAGATGTTCAAGGCGAACATCACAGCTGCTAGCTCCAAGTCAGAAGTTGGGCAATACTTCTCTTGGGTCTTCAATTGTCTTGATGTGTAGGCTATAACCTTTCCATGTTGCATCAAAACACAACCCAATCTTTTCCTAGATGTATCACTGTGAATCACCAATCCTCCGGCACTGTCTGGTACGGTTAAAACAGGTGCGGTTATCAACCTCTGCTTCAACGCCTTAAAAGCTGACGCACAATTATCCGTCCACACAAATGGTACCTCCTTGCACGTAAGCTTGGTCAGAGGCTCAACCAAACGAGTACAATTCTCCACAAACCTTCTATAATATCCTGCAGCCCAAGAAAACTTCTGATCCCTACAACGTTCTTCGGAATCGTCCAGTGTTGAACTGCTGCAATCTTCCCTGGATAAACGGCGATTCCACCTCTAGCTACGATATGCCCCAAAACTTTACTTCTTCAAGCCAAACTCGCACTTGCTCATCTCTGCATACAATCTTTCTTGCATCAATATCTGCAATGCGATCTTCAAGTGTTCCATATGCTCTTCAATATTACCTTGAGTAAACCAGAATATCATCAACGAACACCACTATAAACTGGTCCGAGAATGGTGAAAAGATTCGGTTCATCAAGTCCATAAATATCGCCGGTGCGTTCGTTACTCCGAAGGGCATCACTAAATACTCGTAATGTCCATACCGAGTTCGGAACACAGTCTTCCAAGTATCTTCTGATTGAACTCGGACCTGATGATATCCGGATCACAAATCCAGTTTCGAGAATACCCTCGCGCCACCAAGCTGCTCAAATAATTTGCCAATGCGAGGGATCGGATGCTTGTTCTTAATAGTCACCTGGTTTAATTCTCGAAAATCGATGCTCATCCCCTTGTAACATCCTCTTCTTTACTAGAAGAACTGGAGCTCCCCAAGATGAGTTACTGCTGCGAATCCACTCCTTCTCTAGCAATTCGGTAACCTGCTTCTTGACTTCTTCCAACCCCCACTGGTGCCACTGGCTAGTACGCCTTTGAGATTGGCGCTGCACCAGGAACAAAATCAATCACGAACTCCACATCTCGTTTTGCGGTAAACCCGAGATGTCCTCGAACACGTCCATGAAATCTCGAACAACAGCTGGCGCTTCTTCCTTAATAACTTCCATCGACGAAGAATACTGTTTGTTGGCCTAGCCCTAAACTCGACTGGCCCGACAGAACTGCTTCCTCCAGCAAAACAAACTCCGGATGTCCGGGAATCTGGAAAATCACTTTCCTTACCTTACAATCAATATGAGCGTGGAAAGTGCCGCGAAAATCCATTCCCAAGACAAAAACAGACAAGGGAATGCACCAGGATTGAATAATCCTAATGCGGGGAAAAACAAGAACAAGTAAGATACCGAGATGACTTCATCCGAAGTCAAGATACTGAAGAGGATTAAACACGGTAAACATGATTCAAGCTGGCGATGAAACAATAACAGGTAAGCAATGAAACCGAGGGAAGCAAGGTAGTATAACGATCATGGAATAAGGAAGTGAATCAAGACCAGGACTCTAAATTACTTAAATAGAGTACCGCATTGTAACCATGCTGCAGTTCATGGGTACAATTACATAACTCCACCCAAGTCACCCAAATCCTAGTATCAGAATCAAGAAACAGGGAGAAACAATGGTGAATCCAAAAGATTTCAAGCCAAGATGCAAAGTTGTTTGCATACCGTCAAGGCAAAGGATACAAGAAAGATATGATTCAAGAATCACGATAACAAGGTGGCAGGACATGTTCCTAATCACGAGTATTCTGATTCGTGTATTGGGTCCAATACCCAACTACAAAAGAATCAAACCCGATTAACCTATATCCCATGGCTCTGATACCAAAAAACCATGTCACGCCCTGCTTCCCAGAGTACGCTCAAATAGGCACGTGACATAGCCAACCATGCTACCTGTGGATAGGAAAAATCCATCCACAATCACATTACGGTTGTAGAGATATCAAGAACAGGAAAGTAAACTAAACTATCTAGTACATATCCATGAGCCAGAATGAATGAAAAAAGAAATAATGATATGCGGAAGCAAAAGATACAATAAATGAAACACCTGAAAAGTAAAATTGCATGCCGACAGGATCTTCACCGCTCGGTCTAACAGCGGCAATACTCCTGATCAGTCTGCAACAAAGGTAGAAGGATCTGAGCCATGCAAAACCCAGATGTCAGCGCGTCATAACATCAAGCAACAATATATAAACAGGGTAGCAAGTCATGTAAGTATAATCATAAATGGTAAAGCAGGTGTAACAATAATATAAATCAGGGCAGTGAAGGGTGGTGTGCAGTGAGTAAACTAAACTAGTCTATTGGGTTACCTACTCTCAAGTCTTTGAAATCAATTTGATGAATCATCGATGTAACTCAATAGTATCCCGTGCATGCCCGGGACCACGGTCTAAGACTCTCGGGCTGAAATCGAGACGTGCTGCTAGGCAAAAGGAAAAGGGTACAGACCAACGATGTCAGCAGCATCGTCACGAGGCAGGCCTAGCCTCAAAAACTGATCAGTAAAAGAAAGCAACTGTCGAGTTACAAGTCAGGATTTCATCATTGATTTCCCCATACCCCCAGGTTATGTATGTCAAGTCAGGTATTCAGTAATCAAGAACTAATACCAACATAGGATCAGGTAGGAGCAGGTTTTTCTGGATAGAGAACAGGAACGGTCCGTGAAGACTACAAGTCAGGTTTGTTGGCATCAGACACAAGATTAGGTAACAGGTCAAGCCATGGTACATCAGGTCAAGTCAAGTAGTGTACGGTACCATGTCGGGTCAAGTAATATGTGTGTAGCAAGTCATGTCCGGGTGTAAAAGATATTATGTGAGTGCTCATAATTAACTAGCATAATAATGGTTATAAATAAACAAGAATGTGTATCAACAACACAATAAATTGGCACATGTAATAGGTTAAGCAATAAAGCAGATTAAAACTAGTTAGCGGTACAGTTATCAGTTTGTGTTTAAAAGATGGTGTCAGCATTATATGAATACAGTATGACAGATGTGAATGCTAAAACCAGTTTAATAAGTATTGAGTATGTTTCGCCCAATCAGAGCAAAGCTCTGTTGAAATTCAAAATTCAAAATTTTTAAGAAACGCTTCAAATCTCGAGCGCAACGTGCCACGTGTCAGGCGCTAATACGTCAGCGCAGCGTCCAAGAAGGCGCGCCCAATCAGAGCAAAGCTCTATTAAAGGAAGCAACGCTTCAGTTGCGCAGGCGCTGCGCTGCGCGACACGTGTCAGCGCAGATGCGCTAGCGCAGTTGCGCTGCGCTGTGCGCTGCGCGACACGTGTCAGCGCAGATGCGCTAGCGCAGTTGCACTGCGCGACACGTGTCACGCGCTGGGGCATCTGCGCCAAACAGAATTAAAATTTTAAGAAATCCTTTCTGTTCTTGTTAAAACAAGAAGATTTTCTTCTGCAAAGCAGAAGCCCTTGGATCAAAGATCCAACGGTAGGGAAAATTCCCCAAATCACTCAGAAAAAGATCTCTTTAACAAATTTAACTAATTTATGGGCACTATAAAAAGGACCCTAGGCCTCAATTCAAAGACATCAAGATCTTTCTAAAAAAAAAAAAGAGAAGAGAACTCTTGAGAACTCCTCAAGAACAACAGAAGGTAAAAACCTTTAGGAAAAAGAGAAAACTCTCTTATGGACAGACTATTGATCTAAGAACAAGATCAATAATCTTAAGTAAAAAGAAAAAATAAGTAATAGTAGTGCTTTGCACTTTCTTATGAACCATTGGTTCTTTGAAAACAAAAGAAAACTTGTTTTCTTTGATTTAAAATCAACCAAGATATAAAACAGTGCTTTGCACTTGAAAAATTGCGCTGTTGCACTCCTTTGTTGGCGCAACTCACCAGAGCGCGCCACGTGTCAGCAGTGCAACAGCGCAGCGCACTGCGCTGTTGCGCTCGCCAGAGCATGACACGTGTCCTCACCACAAGCGCTTGCGCTCAGTGATTGGCGCAAAGCGCCTGACAAATGCAATGCATTTCATTTTCTGAAGGGCCAGGCCCAATTAAAAGGCTTAACAGGCCTAATAAATAAAATGCTATGCATTATTTAAAAGGGCAGAGCCCAATTGAAAGGTCCAGTGGACCAAAACAAATGATCTGCATCATAATAAAAAGGGCAGAGCCCAGTCAAAATGGGCATAAATGGCCTGAAGTAATGCAATGCATTATTTAAGTGTGGGCAAAGCCCTAGCACAGGCCTAATAGACCGGAAACAAATAAAGGTGTTGAACATTCTCCACTGGACTTAGCCCAATTTTGGCCGTAAGTCCTTAAATGAAATTGACTGAGCACAACTCTCTCTTAAATCAATTTATATCTGGTTCGAGGGTACATCTCCGAACTCCTCTGACGACTGTCGTTGTAATCCTTCAACGACGTCAGAGAGGCGACGGGTCCCAACGACCACACATGGATATTGGACTGCGGGGTCCTTAAACTCGTGGACCGAAACGTCCCTAAACTAATGTTGGACCGAAACGTCCCTAAACTAATGTTGGACCGAAACGTCCTTAAACTAATGGTGGACCACCACGTCCCTAAACTGGAACATGGACCACTACGTCTCTAAACTGGAACAATAGAGCTCCCAAATGCTCTTTTGCCGGATCTAAACGGTCCCGTTTAAGTTGATCTTAGCCCCAAATACGGCTAACGTATCCTTAAACATTTAAATGGACTATAAAACTCCAAATCGACTTTGGTTCAAGGGCACATCTCTGAACTCCTCTGACATTTGCCGTTGTAATCCTTCAACGACGTTAGAGAGGTGACGAGTCCCGATAGCCAGAGATTAAATGGATTATCGCGTTAAGTTGATCTTAGTCCCAAACAGGACTAACGTATCCTTAACGAACGTTTAAGTTGATCTTAGCCGCAACGCGACTAACGTATCCTTAAACTAAAAATACCAAACCCAAATCTAAGTAAATACGGATTTGGACTAATCCACGTCCTACGGGCGACGACATTACTCAGTCTCCGTATACAATCCACGGGCAACCACAAACAAAACAAACACCCACGACACGAAGTGAAATTCTAGAGAAGGAGAAAGTTGTTACCGCGATGCGGTAGCGTAATTAACTGCAGGGGCTTGCGCCTGCAGGGAAGAGCGTCCCCACAATCAAAAAACAACCTCACCCTGAGGGGGAATCTGACGAAGTCTGCTACATCAGCCGCATCCGTCTAAACCTCCGATACACAGTGCCATAAATCAATTTGGCATCTTCGGAGAGGTGGACGGATAAAACCAATTAGCATCTGCACCGAATCTCAGCGTCAGGACATCGCTGTCTTGTGCGCCGCCGTTCGGAGGGGAACAGATTATGTCACGCCCGGTGGGACATCTTCCTCTTTCCACTCCACACTTCATGTGTCGTCTTCGCGAACCAATCGCGGTTTGTTAAATGGTTGCCTTCGGATTTCAAGTTACTAAGATTTGGTCTTTTGTCTGGCGCAGAACTCAAGGTTCAATGGCCTCTAATTGCATCAACTGCTCGAAGTGCCAATGCAACAGACGCCCCACCTCACCAGGAGGTGTAACATATGGGCCCCAAGCGGCTTCCTTCCTCGCTTTGCCGGTAGACCAGGTGACTCAAGCCACCACTGGCCTGTTCTTCGGGACCATGATCCCATCTACAAGCTTCCCTGAGCCAATACCTGCACCGGAAGTGAACAAGAAGTCGGTCTTCGACCGGCTTACTGCTACTACGACCCCTGTCAACGGGTCGCCCACTACCAAACCGACAGCCTCTGTTTTTGCCAGGCTAAACCAGAACTCTAAATTGGCTGTCCCGAGGAAGGAAATAACTGTTGCTCCAGAAGTCGTTAAGGCAGCTTCCCCTGTCAAAGAGTCAGTCTTTTCAAGGCTGACGATTCCTGCTCCTCCCCCTACTCGAGGATCTGTCTTCGACAGGTTGAATATCACCCCTCAAAAGACAACCTCAGTCTTTAAGAGGTTAACACCGGCGGCGCCCCATTCAGACAGGGGGCAAAAAGAAGATGTCTCAATCTCCGAGCCAGTCCCAACGGCTCGTCATGCCCGACGTCGCCATTGGCAACGAAAGGCAGGGGGCAACTCTCCCTCAGGGCTGACTCCACCGGCTCCAGTGGTGGAAGTCAACGCTGCTGTCCCAACCGGGAACAGCTTTGAACTGCTGAGGAGGGTACGGAAGAACTCTCCAACCGCTACACTGAAGAGATCTCCTCCACCTGCGGAGAGAGTTTCAGAAACGAAACGAGAACAGCCCCCTCAACGGCTGTCCTCAAGAATTTATAAAGTTTGGCGGAGGGTTCAAGACTCCGTGATTGACCCAGGTCACTCTCATCACCAGAAAAAGGCGAAGGTGGAAAAAGACAAGGACTGCCCTATTAAACAGCAGGTGACAGCAGCTGCAAGGTTGCCCCCTTCAACGGTTCCTTCAACCTCAACGGCCCACAAAAGAAGGAGGCCAGAGAAAACTCCCGCGTCAGCGGCAAAAGTTAAAAATAGTGAACCTAAACGCCCCAAGTCAGGGGGCATAACAGTTCATACGGTTTACATGGTATCGGGAAAAGAAGATAGCCGCATATCAACAGGTCATAGACCGCACACGAGGTCAGTGACCAAGGCTCAGGTGCAGCAGCAGAAGCTCCAAGAAATGATGAACGCTATGGCCGCGCTTACAGGGCCAAAAGAAACCCCTGAAACATCCTCTGACGAGCGTCAAGAACAAGAAACGGACGCCGAATTCCTTCGGCGCGTACTAGAGAAGAAAGATAAAGAAGCTGCGGAGCAGGCATCCAACATAAAGAAAATGGCCCTCCTGTTCCAGGATATGGTGGGTATGATGATTCAACAAGATCCACCTGCTGAAGCTCCCCCCATCATTCTTGAAGACGATAGGGGAGAGACGTCGAATCCTCCACCAGTTCTGTCCACAGCTAAAGAGGATACAATCTCCAAAGCTGATTTGGATGAATACATTGCCCAGCAAATACGGGTTCATCATGCAACCGAAACAGCCGGCCAGGTCGTGAAAATAGGGAGACCATATCCGAGTTGGTACGATCAAATCAAGTACCCGCCAGGTTATACGATTCCCAAGTTCCATGTCTACAAGGGGACGGGCAATCCTCATCAGCATGTTGCCCAGTTCAGGGCACTCTGCGGCAACACCGGCGGTGACGACAAGCTGTTGCTTCGCCAGTTTGTTGGAAGCTTATCAGATACGGCGTTCGAATGGTACTCTGAGCTCCCGAACGACTCTATTAAAACCTTCACGGAGATGGAGCTGTTGTTTACTCAGCGTTTTGCAAGCGCCAGTGAACGTACCCCGATGACAGCACTGATTAACGCCAGGGTAAAACCCGGCGAGACGTGGGTTCAGTACGCTATACGATGGCAGAACTTAAGGTCGAAGTGTGAGCAACGCATTGAAGAAGCTCCCGCGGTGGGTATGTTTGTGGGAACCCTTGATCCGCAAGCAACCATCTCGCAATTTATGATGTTTTTCAAGCCGACTACCTTCCAAGCCTTGATTGACAAACTAGCACAGATGGATCAGATGGGCCATAAACCTCCTCTTCCAAGGCCGGACTCCCGAAATGACAAAGGGAAGGGAAAAGCGATCGTCGTCGCTAATGCTCAACAACAACCGAGCGACCCGAAACCGGTTGCTCGTCAAAATAATATGCGCCCGTACGTACCCCTTGAGGATAGGATGGGACGTCCTTATTCCTTTCCCCACGATAAAACGAGGAGGTTATTCGAGCTGGCGTTGCGCAACAGACTCATAAATCTGCCGGATCCAAAACGTCCGTTGCAACCAAGTGACGTCAACGAGCCCAACTACTGTCCTTATCATTGAGTACTAGGACATCCAATCGAAGATTGCTACGTTTTCAAGAATTGGCTTGAAAACCAGTACCGACAGGGGAAGTTCGCATTATCGGACAAATGGAAGGTGAATCCCCCGCAGCCCCACACCTCTAAAGGGACGAATACGCCGGGGGCAACATGCTCCGTCATTGAAGAAGCTCCTTGGGAGGTTGTATTATCAGCCAAGACAAAGAGGATGCTAAACGATCTTCAGACATGTCCAGCAGTCAAGTGGAAGAACCCGTTGGAACCGCAGGTCGTTGAAGGGATGTTGAAGCCACGTCCAACCCCAAAGACCGATGGTGGTGGTTCAAGCGCTTGCAGCCAGTCGTCAAAATCTTCAAAAAAGAAGAAGAAGAAATCTAAGAAGCCCGTGAAGCCTGGCGACAAGCGCACGGACCTACAAAAGCAAATTGACGCGCTGAATGAATACAACTAAAAGGCACGGACTCCCATTACGCTCCAAGAGTTCCTCAATCACGTCTTTCAAGAAGAAGATGAGGGAGAAAGTTCATCGGATGAACCCGAGGAATATGTGGCGATCTGTCATATGATCTCCCATTCGATCGCGAACGATGAGGAGACTCCTGGCACTAAAACGCTGAGGTCAGATACCGAATCAAAAATTCCGGAGCTATCAGTTGAAATGATTGACGCATTCCTTAACGAAGCTCGACTAAAAAGTAAAGCTGATCGAGAACGCGAGATGGCTATATTTGGAAGGGCCAAGCGCCAGCGACTCAATGAAAGAGCTGAGACGATCCCGCTGGAGCAAAACACCTTCGCTACCGACAAAAGTCAATTCAAGATAAAGAAAAGGTTTGCTAAGGCCATATCAATGAGCATGAAGCTACCATCCTCTGAAGAAAAAATTACTGGTGAAATAGAAACGCACCCCTCCTATTGGTTATATCATCAAAAGATCTCGCACCCCACTCAAGAGTGCAAAGCTTTCGATAGATGGTGGCAAGGATACGTTGCTCATCAACAACGCTTTAAGCGAGAAAAGCGCAAAACTCGTCGGGAACAAAGAAATACGACCGAAGGGCTTGAAAGAGCTACCGGCGATTGTCGCATGGTTAACACTGGCGGGCCACAAGTGCCTACATTCGGGAGCGATTCTGATGAAGAGCTGGAACTTTCCCCTCTCTTTAAAGAGTCCACTTCGGAAAAAGAAGAAGAACCGAAGGTCTGCGAGAATATTCGACTGCGGAATCGGACACTGCCTGAAAAGAACCTCGGACCCTCGAACAAAAAAGATAAAGGGAAAGAAAAGGCCACTGAAGATATCGTCTTAGATGACCAAGTGGTGGAAGAGCTAGCTGCCAAAGACCCACCAAAGAAGAATAAGGTGGATTACAATGTCTTAGCGCATCTGAGGAAGCTACCCTCACAGCTCAGCATTCTTGACGCCCTTTTGTTATCAAAGGAGGCGAGAGACTCGTTGATTAAGGCACTCCAGGAACCGGAACAATTCCAAGCATGCCTAGCTGAGGAAAAGATGAAGGATGAGTTGGAGGAAGTGCACACGGCCGATGTCACTTTCGGCGATGAAGACCTTCTCCTTGGGACGTGCGAACACAATCGCCCTCTCTATGTCTCAGGATACTGCCACGATATTAAGATAGGCAAAATCCTGATCGACAATGGATCCTCTGTTAATCTCCTCAACATGCGGGTGTTAAAAGAAATCTGCATGAGCGTTCAGCACCTTGCTCGGGACAAGATCACCATCTTCGGGTTCGACTCCCAATCGTCAAAGACTCTTGGATCTGTGATACTGACGCTACGCTTCAGGCTACTTGTCACGGACATTAAGTTCCACGTCATAGACGCCAAGACATGCTACAACGCTTTGCTCGGCCGACCATGGTTACACGAGTACAACATCATCCCTTCTACACAACATCAGTGTATGAAGTATTTTAAGGATGGTTTCGAGTATACCGTGACGGGAGAACTGAACCCGTTCTCTGTGAACGAGGTCCACAAATACGAAGATGCCAAATACTTCTTACCGGATTTCAAAGATACGGATAAGTGTCACAAGCCGGAGAATAAAACTAATGCCACCATCCCTGTCTTCGGCAGTGATACTGAGGAGGAAGAGGAGATGGTTTATTCGGGTCCGCCCCAACACAACATGCCGGGACCATCAGCTCCTACGTTGATCTTTGGCAGCGACTCGGAAGATGAAGTCCATGCTGTATTCTCTGCTCGACCTTCCATACGAACGTCCACTGACGAAGAACAAAGTCTACAAGTCGCCATGGTGCCGCTTAAACACCATAAAGAACTGGATGCACTTAATATTTACAATGTAGAAGAGCTACAAACATTCTACATCCCTCCCAGGCGAGAAAGCCAGAAAGCAATTTTGTTCTACCGCTCTGAAGAAACCAAGGTGGAAAAAGAAACCTGGCATGGCGCGGATCCCACGCTCGACAGGCTTCAGCCTATCCGTCTTCCCAGATATTATACAGAGGGTTTGAGGAAGCTGCTGAAACGCCAGGGGATATCCTTCAAGCAGACCGTTCGGAAAGCCAAGTTCTATGACAAAGTCTGGAACGTTCCCGGGACTCAACGCAAACTGCCTAATGGGAAAATGGAAACAATTGGGCTTGGATACATCAGGTCAAAGAAACGAGAGTTACTACCCGGCTGCTACGTCGTGTATGACCTTGATGAAGCGACGGATGCTCAATGGGAGGACGCTAATCTTAAGCTTGGAAAGTTCCAGATGCAAAGGAGCCCAGTCCGTCGTTCGAGGAGCAAATGGACAAACTTATAAAGAAAGCTGGTCAAAAAGTCCGAGATGATCATAACCACGAAATGGTCATCTACGAGAAAGCTAGGACGCAACGCCTTCTCCAACAGGCCGTGAAAGATGAAAAGGCTGCTCCCTGTCAACCTGTTATAAACAAGGCTCGGCGTAGAAGCAGAAACAAGTCGAAAAGCGAAAAGGGCGCTCGACGGCAACAAAGCAGGACTAGGAAGCCACGCAATCGGGAATCGAACGGTCCGGATCTGTCCCTTGTAAAGAAGATAGGTCGAGCATACTCTTTTCCTCAGGACAAGACGAAGAAGATACTTGACCGAGCTATAAAATACCAGATGCTTACATTGCCAGAGTCTAAAAACCCTGAACAAGCGGGCGAAGTCTCACACCCGGACTATTGCTCTTACCATCGAGTAATAGGGCATCCTCTTGAAGATTGCTTCACCTTTAAGAATTGAGTCGAAGATCAGTATCAGCTTGGCAAGTTCGCTCTATCCGACAACTGGAGGGTAGCACCGCCACAAAAGCACGAGCCCAAGGCCACGAAAGGAGAACCGGTTCCACATTGGGATTGGAAGCGAATTCGCACCTGTCACATGATTACAATATTAAGAGAAGAGCCCGAGGACATAGAGGAGCTCCCTTGGTGCTTCGAAAATAGCAGCGACGAGATAATCTCAGAATTCCCACCAGCGCCAAAAGAGCTGGAAGATGGAATCCATACCACTGCAGATAACCTCAAGAAGATTGAGTTGGGGATGGAAAACGATCCACGACCGACATTCATCAGCGAATTACTATCTGAAGAAAGGGTAGCTGCGTTAAAGGATGTGCTTCTGCAGCATAGAGATTGCTTCGCGTGGAACTATTCCGAAATGCCGGGACTAGATCCAGAAATTGCTGTACACAAATTGGCGATATCCCCGAACATCAAGCCAGTCAAACAGGCGCCGAGAAGAATGCGACTCGAGCTTGAGATGAGCATCAATGCCGAGGTCAAGAAGCTGATCGACTCTGGCTTCATCCAGGAGGTTCAATACCCTGAATGGATCGCCAACATCGTCCCGGTGATGAAGAAAAACGGGACAGTGCGTATATGCGTAGACTTCCGGGATCTTAATAAAGCTTGTCCGAAGGACGATTTCCCAGTGCCAGTCACCGAGCTGATGATAGACAACACGTCCACTCATGAAGTTTTCTCCTTTATGGACGGCTCATCAGGGTATAATCAAATAAAGATGCATCCCAAAGACCAGAAGCATACCGCCTTCAGGACTCCTTTGGGTATAATCTGCTACAAGGTGATGCCCTTCGGTTTAAAGAACGCCGGTGCTACTTACCAGAGAGCCATGACGCAGATATTTGATGACCTTATACACGAAATCGTCGAATGCTATATCGACGATCTCGTGGTTAAAAGTAAATCATACGAAGAACATCTCGAGCATTTGAAGACCGTATTTCAACGCCTTCGGCAATACAACTTGAAGATGAACCCTCTTAAGTGTGCATTCGGAGTTTCCTCGGGAAAATTTTTAGGATTCATCGTCCGACACCGGGGTATCGAAATAGATCCGTCCAAGATCAAGGCGATCATGGAAATGCCTCCGCCGAGGACTCTTAAACAGTTGCGGTCTCTCCAAGGGAAGCTCGCATACATACGGCGATTTATAGCCAATCTCTCAGGCAAGTGTCGCCCTTACAGTCACCTGATGAGGAAAGGAACTCCATTTGTTTGGGATCACAAGTGCCAAGGCGCACTGGACGAGATCAAGCAGTACCTGCAGAACCCTCCAGTTTTGGCTGCTCCGGTTAAGGGAAAGCCTCTCATTCTTTACACAACCGCCCTTGAAGGTTCTTTAGGCGCGTTATGGGCACAAGAAAACGACCAAGGGAAAGAAAGAGCACTCTACTACTTATGTTGAGTTCTACTGGGGGCAGAAAGCAACTACTCCCCCATTGAAAAACACTGCCTGGCGTTGATCTTCACAATGACAAAGCTTAGACATTACGCGTTGGCGCATGAAGTCCGTCTTATTTCAAAGGTGGACCCTCTCAAATATCTAATGTCAAAGGCTATATTGACGGGACGACTCGCTAAATGGACCCTGCTCTTGATGGAGTTCTCGATAATATATCAACCTCTCAAGGCAGTAAAAGGCCAGGCCATCGCCGACTTCCTCGCTGAGCATCCGATACCGGCCGATTCTCCTTTAAACTGCGATCTTCCAGACGAACATGCGTTTGATACCGTCAACGGTGATGATACTCGATGGGAGCTTTATTTCGATGGCGCATCTTCCATGAAGAAGCGCAAAAAAAAGCACCCCTATAATTAAATCGGGCGTAGGGCTCATCTTTGTAACTCCACAAGGAGGGATAATGCGCTTTGCTTTCTCCCTAACAGAACCGAGGACAAACAATGAAGCCGAATACGAAGCTCTGATAGCAGGCTTCGAGATCGCCATTGACATGGGAATTGAAAACCTCCTCATATACGGGGATTCTCAACTGGTCGTTAGTCAAGTAAACGGCGACTACCAAACATGCAAACCAGAATTGGTAAAGTACGGCGAAAAAGTGCAACAACTGTTGACTCAAATTCCCTCCTATACTTTGGAAAACATACCGCGCGTGGAAAACAGCAAAGCAGACGCATTGGCCAAACTTGCTAAAGAACTGGCTGACGAGAACCTCGATGACGTTACAATCGTGGTGCAAAGCCGCCGGGTGCTTGCCCCAATAGAAATATCTCCGGAATCATCCGAAGAAAAAGGAGCGAGCGAGCAGATGGCTCTACAAATAAAAGACCGGGAAAAGGCCGAGGATTGGAGGGAAGTCTTCATAGACTACTTTAAGTCCCACCGAATGCCCGAAGATGCGTCCACAAGACATCAGCTCATGAAACGAGCTCTGTCTTTCGCCTTCGTCAATGATACTCTGTACAAGAGGTCATTTGATTCTCTATGGCTGAGATGCTTAGGACCTGACGAAGCGAAAAGGGTCGTCCAGGAAATTCACGACGGACTCTGCGGTTCTCACCAAGCAGGCCCGAAGATGAAGATGAAGATAAAACGGATGGGCTACTACTGGCCCACGATGATTCAGGATTGCCTCGAATATGCGAAACAGTGCCACTCATGCCAAATTTATGGGGACTTCATCCATCAGCATCCAAACCTATTACATCCAACGGTGGCTAGCCGGCCGTTCGAAATGTGGGGAACTGACATAGTCGGCCCCATCGAACCAGCATCGTCTAGAGGACATCGTTTCATCCTGGCGACGACTGACTACTTCTCCAAATGGGCAGAAGCAGTACCGTTAAGAGAAGTGAAGACGGAAAATATCCTCCACTTCTTCAAGACGCACATCATATATCGGTTTGGAACGCTAAGACGGATCATCTCCGATAACGGGCCAGCCTACAGAAGCCACAAGATCAGTCGCTTCGCGCAACAACACAATATAGATTGGAGATATTCCTCGGTTTATAATCCGCGAGCTAACGGTCTAGCTGAGGCCTTCAACAAGACCTTGACGAAGATCATGAAGAAAACAGTGTCGCGAAATAAGAAAGACTGGCACGAAAGACTGCAAGAGGCTCTCTGGGCATATCGAACTACGTTTAAAATAGCCACGAACGCAACACCATATGCGTTAGTATTCGGGACAGAAGCAGTACTCCCCCTCGAGATAGAGTTACCCTCTCTACGAGTGGCAGTCCATTACGAGCTGACGGACGAAGAAAATGCTCACCTTTGGCTTGAGGAGCTTGACGCCCTTGAAGAAACACGACTCATGGCGCAACAAAATCTGGAGGCATATAAAGCAAAGATGACGCGCTCATATGAAAGACTGACCCCGACCGAGGAAATTCCGCCAAGGCGAGCTTGTGCTAGTGGTCAAAAGGCCTATGATCCCCAATCGCGCCAAGCGGGGAAAATTCGAGCCAAACTATGAAAGCCCGTACGTCATAGATAAGGTCTACCAGGGCGGGGCCTATCTACTCATAGATATGCACGGTGAAAGGCCTTTCAGGCCGATAAACAGTCGCTTCCTAAAGAAATACTATGCTTGATGAGCCACAGCCTAGGTCAATGATAGATGACGACGACTGCGTCCGCTCGCTATCTTCCTAAGCTCAAACTTTATAAGCAGTAGCCCGCCTCTCAATGACGGACCGAAATGTCCTTAAACTAATAGCAGACCGAAACGTCTTTAAACTACTACCGCAGCATCTTTAGGCTGATAAGATATAAAAAAAACATATAAAAATAAAATAAAATAAAACGGTATGTCCATAAGCAAAAAGGGCACGGATGAAAACCCGAAAGGGATCCGTGAGTAAAAACAGCAGGGCTACCGGCGAGTGTTCGTGAAAACCCGAAAGGGCGCGACCTCGTAAAAAAAATATAAAAATAAAAAGAATAAAAAAAAACGGTATGTCCATAAGCAAAATGGGCACGGATGAAAACCCGAAAGGGCTCCGTGAGTAAAAACAGCAGGGCTACCGGCGAGTGTTTGTGAAAACCCGAAAGGGCGCAATCTCGTTAAAGAACACTTACAAGATCCTCTCGACCTTGTAAGGAGAAACCACCCCCGTGAGATCCTTACGACTCACAAGGGAGCCACACACTTAGGGATCCCCACGATTCCTAAGGAGAAAATACACTTGCGAGATCCTCACGACTCGTAAGGAGAACTCTCTTATGGGACCCTCACGGCTCATAAGAGTTGAAAGTCTTAAGTTACAGAGACCTAAACCTGTGCTTAAGCAACCCCCACAACTTTCGATATTGCCCTACAAGTGGTCCAACACGGGCTCTTGTATACAATCCACGGGCGCGAATAAACATTTCCCTGACCAAGTCCCATCCGTGACTGGGGATATGTTCACATGGTGAACAACCCTTGTAAATCCTCTCGATTTATGAGGAGAAAATCCTCTTATAGGATCCTTACGACTTACAGAGAAACAAAACACTTAGGAATCCTCACGATCCCTAAAGAGAAATTACACCTACAAGATCCTCACGACTTGTAGGGAGAAATAACTTTGTGAGACCCTTACGGCTCGTGAAGTCAAAAGCCTTAGCCGACAGGACCCTAGCCCTGGTCGCTAAGCCACTTTTGTTCGACATCGACAGAGGCAGATGATGATTCGCTCCTGGTAATATCCCAGTTGTAGTGGTGCTGATGCCGAAATCAGTTTACAGCGAAAAACCAATAGGCCGCACATGCATACGAAATAGCCGAAATGATAGGGCAACTTGCAATAAAAAGCAGCAAGTGAAAATGTATGCATGAAAAATAGCCGAAATGATTGGGCAACTCGCAATAAAAAGCAGCGAGTAAAAATAAAAAATAGCCGAAATGATTGGGCAACTCGCAATAAAAAGCAGCGAGTTAAAATAAAATAAACAGCCGAAATGATTGGGCACCGCGAAAAATAGCTGAAATGATTGGGCAATCGCGACCTTCGTGATATAAAAGCTAAAATGATAGAGCATCGCGGAAATAAAAAAAAAAGAAATGATAAAACTTTGCCCCTACAGTTAAGATCATATAGATCCCTGTATACAATCCAAGGGCGTAAACAAAGAGGGAACCATACTTTCCCAACAGGCTCCGCCAGAAGACAAAGCCAAATCTCGACGGTTCAGTCCAACTCCGAAGAAACCAGTGTCTTCAGCAGATACCTCAACTCAAGGAAACAAATAATCCTTGGCGCTTGGGAAACAAATAATCCCTAGAAAATTTCTCGACTCACGGATACAAACACTCCTTGACGAGAGCCTCCTAATCCGCGTCGACTCACAGAGCCACCAGTGCCTCCGTGGGAAATCCTCGACTCGTTTCAAACCCCAAGGAAACAAATAATCCTTGGCGCTTGGGAAACAAATAATCCCTAGCAAATTCCTCGACTCACGGATACAAACACTCCTTGACGAGAGCCTCCTGATTCGCGTCGGCTCGCAGAGAAACCAGTGTCTCCGCGGGAAATCCTCGACTCGTTTTAAACCCCAAGGAAACAAATAATCCTTGGTGCTTGGGAAACAAATAATCCCTAGCAAACTCCTCGACTCACGGATACAAACACTCCTTGACGAGAGCCTCCTGATCCGCGTCGACTCGCAGAGCCACCAGTGCCTCCGTGGGAAATCCTCGACTCGTTTCAAACCCCAAGGAAACAAATAATCCTTGGCGCTTGGGAAACAAATAATCCCTAGCAAACTCCTCGACTCACGGATACAAACACTCCGTGACAAGAGCCTCCTGATCCACGTCAACTCGCAGAGCCATCAGTGTCTCCGCGGGAGAATTCCCGATTCGTCTCAACTCGCAAGATGAAGCCTCAGGCAGCAGGGACTAAAAAACTTGCTTTCTGAACAATGGGACCCTGCAAGTCAATCCAAAATGGTCTCTTGCATACTATTCACAGGTCTCACTCTCCAAAGTCGAGTTTCGACAAGGAGGGAAACAACCGCTTACGGGTCCTCTTAACTCATAAGAGGGAAAAATTCTCTTGTAGGATCCTTACGACTTATAAGAGAAAACCACACTTAGGGATCCTCACGATTCCTAAGAAGAAAAAACCCACCTACGAGATCCTCTCAATCCGTAGGAAGAAAAGTCTCTATGAGACCCTCACGGCTCATAGAGTTAAAAAGTCTTAGGCGGAAGATTTGAATCTGCGGCCTAAGCCATCGCTATCTCTTGGAGAAATTAAGTTATCGGCCAATTAGGTTCATCGAAAACATCATGATACAAAGGAAGAAAGCAAAGAGATAGTACAAGACATTGCAAAAAGAAAATGTGTATCTTTATTCATTGACTTCAATCAAATACAAGATGAATCGTACAAAAGAATAAAGAATGGATACATATTATTTAAAAGGAAAATTTTACAAATACATTGATACAAAGACAGCTATTGGGAAGGAAGCGTCTTAAGTAGCTTTATCAGTTGTTCGTACACTTCCTTCCATGCCTTTTCCTGATTGGCCACCACTGCCAACTCCGTCTCTACTTGGGCCCGTTGCTGTGCGACAGATGCAAGCTGATCCCTGACGGCCTGATGAGCAGCTTCACGGCCTGGAGTGTCATGCTCGGTGACATCAAGTGCCCGCTTCAGTCTCAGCCCATTTGATATGCGCTCCAGAAGGCCCTCGAAGACGGCCTTTACCTCAGCGGCGTTTGCCTCAACTTCAGCACGCAGGCGAGCAGTTTCACTTAAAGATTCTTGGCACTCCTTTAGCCTCAAAGCTGCTTCTTGTTCCAAATGACGGAAATGAGAAGTGCTTTGCTCGAGCCATGCTCCCCGTTGAGTGCTCACGGCCAATGTCTCAGGGGATAGGCGCATCGACTCCAGCTGATGAAGGCGAGCCTCAATCTCCCGACAATAGTTAACCCAAGAGGTGACAATGCCCTCGTCATGGAAGGTGGCAAATATCAACAACATCGGGTTAACCGTCATAGCGAAGTCCTCAGCAGATGTAGGAGCCTCGACGTCGAGTTCCTCGATGTAGTCGTTCAACATGCGCAGACTATTCGCCGCACCTTTTGAGGACGGACGTCTCTGGGAAGGGCCGCCCGGTATTGTAATGCGAGCTCGAAAATCACCGAGACTGGAACGATAGCTGAAAAGGACAAAATGTGATTAGATGATGATTCAATAGATGCGGAGAAAGTCATTGATAAGATAGTTTACTATACCGGTTGAAGCAGGTGGCAAGGCCGGAAGGGCCAGTGGCACAACCGATCTTTCTTCTCCCCCTTCGATTTGTAACACTGCGGTCAGGACAAGAGAGAGTTAGAAATAATTCTACCACTGAAAAAACAAAGATATCAATCAGGAACTATACTCACCAGCACCACCAGAGGGAGAAGCGAGTTCAGATGGGAAGGAGAAGTGTGGGAGCAACACCTGATAAAGATGGTCAAAAAGTACTCCTGAAAAAACACAACAACACGACTTCAGTATGTAAACTATACATCTGAAAGATAAGACTAATAAGTTGCGGACCCATACCTTCCAACATCTTAGATGGTATAAGAGAGGGTTGAGAGGTGACTACCGCCAAGGCAGTCGTTGAAGGCGCTCCCTCAAGCAGTGGTGCATCGGCGCTGGCTGCACCTGCGTTACAAGAAAGGTGAACTTGTCAGAAAGGATTGTAAAGTAAAGAAAAAACAGCAACTTGGGGTTTACCTGAGGAGCTCCCGGCTGAAACGGAGACGACTCCCTCCTCTATCGACATGAGGCCACCGCCCGTGGCTTTATCACCCGACTCGATGGGAACCGTCGTCGTGCTCGCGCGACCAGGAGACGGCGGAAGATCGTAGACGGGGAGGGCAATGATCGGAGCATTACCAGACTCTTGGGAGAGAGCGGCTGACTCCTTCTCGAGAGTCGTGCTCATCTCACCCGCTACTTCTTCGGGCTCCGCGATCTCCATTGACTCATCCGCCGTCACCACAACGTCGCCGGCCTCGAGCGCCTCATCCGCCACCACCATGGGCTCAGTTATAATGATCATATCATCTGCCACCACTTCAGGTTCGGCATCAATGACCTTCTTGGCTGCAGGCCCCTCGACCTCCACCTCAGGCTCCAAAGCCACAACGACGTTGCCCACCGTCGGCTCGAGTTCGGCGGGTACCGCCCCCTCTGTTTCTTTGGGATCAACGGTTTCTGCCCCCCCCTCGATCGGACTTGGCCCTGCAAGATAAGAAATATAAGGACCAATGGCATTAAAATCCTTATAACAAAAATTCTGAGAGAAATATTACCTGAAGCGGATTTACCGTTTGCGCTCCGAACTGCGCGTGCCACCTCTCTGCGGGCAGTGGATAGGGCGACAGGGGGCTCTTCAGATGGAGTGTCAGCATGAGGGATGGTGCTGGGGCCCGCCCCCACAGCCAAGGCAGCCCGACGCGCCTTCGCCTCACGCCTTTGCCGCTTTCTTTCCTCCCGAGCTGTCACAATGGACCTTTGTGACGCCTCTTTTACCGCGGCATCGTCATCCGTAAACAAAGAAACCTCCAGAGCCTTTAAGGCGTCTCTCATCGGCTCCTCAAGACGGACTTCTTGCGGTAACCCTGAGGAAGCAGGAACGTCGGCAGCCGGTAGGACATCTGCGTCACTTGGCGGAAGCGGCATTGAGGTTCCTGTGATTAAAAGAGAAAGGTTAGATCGACCATAACACAAGGGAAATGAAAGCTTAATGAATCAAAACTTACTGAGGCCCATAGATGCTCTGAGACGTTCCTCCTCCTGGAAAGTCTTCAGAGAAGCGGCAATGGCTTCTTCATCAGTGATTCCTGTTGGTAGAAAAGAAAGAAAAGCGTTAGTCAAAAGCAACGAAAGAAATATGTTGCAATAAAGAAAATGTGACTAGTAGTTACCTGATTGCGCAAGCTTAGCCAGCCACGCGTCACGCTTTGCCAACCACGCTGAAGTTTCGAGAGCGGCTTCCAAGTCTGTGTCATCCGGTGGCGGCATGATTAATCCCTCGTTAGTCCCATATTCGATTAGGCCCTCGGCGTAGGGAGCATGGGGTTCCTGGCCGAACACGACGTCCGCGGCAAAGAGCGACTTCTTTTTCTTCTGCCCGCCAACCCTAGGTGCACGCGGGATCGACTTACGTTTAGCAGCTACCTTGGGACGGCGGGTCCCGATGTCTGCACCTACACCGGACTCCGGCGAGGCCACGACCATTGTCTCTACTGGAGCATGGGGCGCTGGGGCTGCATCTGTAATATCGGGAAGCGGCAATCCGTGCGGGGGACTTTGCGCACGCGATGGTCTGCCCCCAGCATCTTTTAGAGGAGGAACCACCGGGGTCCTTGGCATTAAGGGAGCGTTACGGTCGGTGCCGGGAGGTGCTTCTTTACGGTCGATCAACACTCGCCTCTCCTCCTTTATAACGGCCCCCGTCGCATGATTGTACCACTCTTTATATACATTAAGGAGTCGTGGAGCGCAGGCCGGCGCGCTGATAAAAAAACGAGAACCCGTGTTCAGGCGCATAAAGTGATGTAACGCGTTCTCCATCCCTTCTTCATTGGCAGCAGGTTCCAGTAAGAAAGCTTCCAAGGGTACCCCTTGATCGTAGCCCAGTTGTCGGGCAAAACGATGCGGGTTATATCTCATGAAGATTGCCGCACCTCCCTGCCTGAAGACTAGGAAGCCCGGTCTAATAGAATACAAGTGGAGAGTCTCCCAGGCCGTCAACACTGAAGCTCCATCCTTAAAGGAGTCCTGTAATGGTCGCACCGCAGTGGTGGACGCTTTTCCAATGGTTAATACCTTGTCAATGAAGGACATCCCGACTCCAACGGTGTGAGGGCGAAGCAGTAAACCCCTGGCGTTCTGGGGTGAAGGGGTCACGATTGATGAGCCAATCAACTGTATAATGCGAGGAAAACCGCACTTGTCAAAGAATGAAGGCCTTTTATGCATGCCGAAGACACCCGCCGTATGTAGCTCGAGCCACGACATGAAGTAGTGCATCGGGAAGACCACGTGCAATACCCCGGGCTCGTTAGCATCCGCGGCTCGGCTGAGACCATGATATAAGTGCGCCAAGCCGGCGATCCCCATAGCCACCTTTACCCCGATGACCATTCGGTGGGCTGGGTAAAACACGGAGGGCCGCATGCGATGAGAGTGCATTAGGATCACGAACCAACTCAGCCACAGACCGAGAAATCCTAAGAAAAAGGCCTCCTCGTCCATCCCGGGGGCTGCAATTTCTACAAAAGATATAGTAGGGAAGTCCGGAAGGAAGAAAACCTTTTGGTCTATCTCCTTTGCCGGCAGGTTATCCAAACCTAGGCCGAAAGGATCATCCAGGATAGAAGACTTGGCAGCTTCTGATGAAATGACGCTTGGGCGAAGGAAACGAGCAATGAAGTCCTCAAAATTAACTCCTCGGCTCCCATGTTCGATAAATAGGGACTCGTAGATGTTCAACACCTTGATCGGGTTAGGGAATTGGTGTTGAACAGCATTTTCCGGCGTGATCCCCCTTACCATCGGCTTAGCACCGAAGACATACTCATCTGTCGGGAGCAGCTCTTCATAGTGTTCCCCCATGACTGGTAGACCGGATACCTCCGCGAATTCCTCCAAAGAGATGGACACTTCCGGATCCATGGCAAGGAAAGTGTGGGTGGGAATGTTCCACTGTTCCAGGAAAGCTTTAAACCACCAAGTAGGGAGCGTGGGATACTGGAAGAGAGAGACGTAGACTGCGGTGTACAATTCTAATCTTATCAACTGCGACTTCTTCGTCGACAGGATGTACCGGGCCCAGGGCAGGTAACCAATCGGATGGCGGGGGATCAGACCAATATTATATGATTGCCCCCAGGGTCTCGCTTCGCCCTGACAAATACGACGTCCTAGGATATCCAAGACCATAGGACGTTGGACAGGAACCGCATCCAAAGCGGGATGAAGAAAGCTGTTCGCGGTCCAATCCACCATCTCCACGGCATACTGCACCGAGGGTGGGGTAGCATAATGAATCGCCGTGATGGGCTCGGACGGCACTGCGCATGTGAAGCTGCATCGACCCATAATGATCTGGTTATACCAAGACCCGCAAAGGTGGAGTTTTTTGTACTCCGGGTCGTATTCTCTAATCATGGTCAGGACTTCACGGTCCGAGGGCGCCTCGGGAAATCCCTCCTCCGAGCGAACGAACGGGAATGAAGTGTCTAGAGACATGATCGCTGCAAATATAACAATTTAGCCGTTAGTGTTGTAATTCCAACATTTGGCATATAAAAAAATGCATTAATTAAATTAAATTAAAATTAATTAATTACACCACACAGCAGTGCAGTGAGTAGGAGACCAAAGGGGGACCCACAAAATCTGGATGACAATACGTCAGACAACCTCATCATTGGATGAGATTGTCAGTTGGTCCCCAGGAAAACATTCCCATTTATAAAAAAGGGGGTGGGAAGAATCTCTAGAGACAAGGAGAAAATCTCCTCTTTCAGAGCAAAGCTCTGTCACAGAGTGACACTTGTCAAACTTTGGTCCCAGGGAAATAAGATTCCTTAAAAAGAGCACAGCTCTATGGTAATAATGGAAAGGTCTATCAGAAAATGTCTATATCTAAAAGAATTAAAAATTTTGAAATCTTGGAAAATCCACGAAAAACTTGTGAAATTTTTTCATTTTTCAGATCTAAAAGATCCGCAGATGAACTATGAGCAAAGCTCTGTTCATGGGTTAAAACCTATGAACAAGATCCCTGTAGATCTATAAGTTTTTGAGAGCAAAGCTCTGTTTATGAAACCCCAATGGGGATCTATTTAGATCAAAAGATCTGTAAGAGCAAAGCTCTTTGGTTAAGGTTAATTTAAGTTAATTTGATTTAAATTAATTTTACCTAAAGTTTTTAACTTCGGAAACGAGAGCAAAGCTCTGAAGTTCTGGAAACGAGAGCAAAGCTCTGAAGTTCTAAGCAAGAGCAAAGCTCTGGAATCAAAATCTAGAAAATGGTGAAGTTTTCTAAAGGGCCATAGGTCCTATTTATAAGGCGCCTGCGCCCCTTCAGCTCACCCCTTGATCCAACGGTCAGGGGCTTGCCACCGCTGCACTAACGTACGCGCCACGTGAGCGCAACGGTGGGGGGCATTTGTTTCGCCCAATCAGAGCAAAGCTCTGTTGAAATTCAAAATTCAAAATTTTTAAGCAACGCTTCAAATCTCGGGCGCAACGTGCCACGTGTCAGGCGCTAATACGTCAGCGCAGCGCCCAAGAAGGCGCGCCCAATCAGAGCAAAGCTCTATTAAAGGAAGCAACGCTTCAGTTGCGCAGACGCTGCGCTGCGCGACACGTGTCAGCGCAGATGCACTAGCGCAGTTGCGCTGCGCTATGCGCTGCGCGACACGTGTCAGCACAGATGCGCTGCGCTGTGCGCTGCGCGACACGTGTCACGCACTGGGGCATCTGCGCCAAACAGAATTAAAATTTTAAGAAATCTTTTCTGTTCTTGTTAAAACAAGAAGATTTTCTTCTGCAAAGCAGAAGCCCTTGGATCAAAGATCCAACGGTGGGGAAAATTCCCCAAATCACTCAAAGAAAGATCTTTTTAATAAATTTAACTAATTTATGGGCACTATAAAAAGGACCCTAGGCCTCAAATCAAAGGCATCAAGATCTTTCTAAAAAAAAAAGAGAAGAGAACTCTTGAGAACTCCTCAAGAACAACAGAAGGTAAAAACCTTTAGGAAAAAGAGAAAACTCTCTTATGGACAGACTATTGATCTAAGAACAAGATCAATAATCTTAAGTAAAAAGAAAAAATAAGTAATAGTAGTGCTTTGCACTTTCTTATGAACCATTGGTTCTTTGAAAACAAAAGAAAACTTGTTTTCTTTGATTTAAAATCAACCAAGATATAAAACAGTGCTTTGCACTTGAAAAATTGCGCTGTTGCGCTCCTTTGTTGGCGCAACTCACCAGAGCGCGCCACGTGTCAGCAGCGCACTGCGCTGTTGCGCTTGCGCTCGCCAGAGCATGACACGTGTCATCACCACAAGCGCTTGTGCTCAGTGATTGACGCAAAGCGCCTGACAAATGCAATGCATTTCATTTTCTGAAGGGCCAGGCCCAATTAAAAGGCTTAACAGGCCTAATAAATAAAATGCTATGCATTATTTAAAAGGGCAGAGCCCAATTGAAAGGTCCAGTGGTCCAAAACAAATGATCTGCATCATAATAAAAAGGGCAGAGCCCAATAAAAATGGGCATAAATGGCCTGAAGTAATGCAATGCATTATTTAAGTGTGGGCAAAGCCCTAGCACAGGCCTAATAGACCGGAAACAAATAAAGGTGTTGAACATTCTGCACTGGACTTAGCCCAATTTTGGCCGTAAGTCCTTAAATGAAATTGACTGAGCACAACTCTCTCTTAAATCAATTTATATCCGGTTCGAGGGTATATCTCCGAACTCCTCTGACGACTGTCGTTGTAATCCTTCAACGACGTCAGAGAGACGATAGGTCCCAACGACCACACATGGATATTGGACTGCGGGGTCCTTAAACTCGTGGACCGAAACGTCCCTAAACTAATGTTGGACCGAAACGTCCTTAAACTAATGGTGTACCACCACGTCCTTAAACTGGAACATGGACCACTACGTCTCTAAACTAGAACAATAGAGCTCCCAAATGCTCTTTTGCCGGATCTAAACGGTCTCGTTTAAGTTGATCTTAGCCCCAAATACGGCTAACGTATCTTTAAACATTTAAATGGACTATAAAACTCCAAATCGACTTTGGTTCAAGGGCACATCTCTGAACTCCTCTGACATTTGCCGTTGTAATCCTTCAACGACGTTAGAGAGGTGACGAGTCCCGATAGCCAGAGATTAAATGGATTATCGCGTTAAGTTGATCTTAGTCCCAAACAGGACTAACGTATCCTTAACGAACGTTTAAGTTGATCTTAGCCGCAACGCGACTAACGTATCCTTAAACTAAAAACACCTAACCCAAATCTAAGTAAATGCGGATTTGGACTAATCCACGTCATACGGGCGACGGCATTACTCAGTCTCCGTATACAATCCACGGGCAACCACAAACAAAACAAACACCCACGACACGAAGTGAAATTCTGGAGAAGGAGAAAGCTGTTACCGCAATGCGGTAGCGTAATTAACTGCAGAGGCTTGCACCTGCAGGGAAGAGCGTCCCCACAATCAAAAAAAACCCTCATCCTGAGGGGGAATCTGTCGAAGTCTGCTACATCGGCCGCATCCATCTAAACCTCCGATACACAGTGCCATAAATCAATTTGGTATCTTTCGAGAGGTGGACGGATAAAACCAAATAGCATCTGCCCCAAATCTCAGCGTCAGGACATCGCGGTCCTGTGCGCCGCCGTTCGGAGGGGAACAGAGTAATCTAGGGATGCGACGACATGTATAATCTGTTCAATGGATGCAATTGTAATTAAACCGGTTTAAGATGCACGCGGATGTCCGATAGGTTAATACTAGAGAAAAAGGGTATCACGTCTATAAAATATTTGTGATCATGTGGTCTAACATTTACAGGTGATTACTAGGTATAAATAACTAGATGCAACAATTAAGTTTCAAGTTCGAGATCAGAAAATATGTCAACGGAACGTTATATGGTTAACTTGAAACTCAAGGCTTTTAGATTCTATCTATAGATTTAATAAGAAAATAGATAAATTAATATAGGAATAGTGTGAATAGCTTGTAGCAAGTTTTCACTTGCCTCAGAATAATGGTCGATATGCAGGCGGCCTGGTGCGATCTGGACACGATCTGGTGGTGATACTAGGGGCTAATATAACGTGTACTGATCCAAACAATCCGAACTTGCTCCTGCTAAAGGGAGCCTGCCCTTCAGTTGTCTCCTCCTCCTTCTTCACCTTCTTCTCCATTAAAACCCTTGCTTGCACAGCTATGAATGTCCTGCTAAGGTCCCACACCACAAGCCTCCTCCCAAGACAGCAAGAAGCTAGAATTGTCTCATTCTTCAGGCTTAAATCAAGAAATATCACGAATAAAAAAATACGAGAACTGGAATTGGTATAAATGGACTCGGGTGTTACAGCTGCCATGGGGTTGAGAGGGAGAGGGAATGATGAAGAGAAAATGAGAGAGGAATGAGACCGAGACCAAGGTTGACCCCACCCTCTCTCTCTTATGCACATACTCCAATTCTTTATTCTTTTCTTTTCTTTTCTTTTCTCTTTTCTTTTATTTTCTCTTCTCATTTTAAAAACCAAGCCATGCATGAAAAATGTAACAAATGTGTAAAATGACTTGGTGCATGTCATGTGCACAAATCAAGCTTAATGCACGATTAACGATATTTAATCGCGATTAGCATTAAAATAAAATATAATTAATCATCAAAATTTACAATTTGCTTAAATCATCTAAATCCATCCAAAATCATCATTTAATTTAATTTCCCAATATTTTCCAATTTATCGGTATTTAATTATACCGCATCATAAAAATATTCATAATATTTATTATTTAATTATAAAAATTCCCAAAAATAATATCTTATTTTTCTGAAATGTTACAGTTTTATCGCAAGCTTGAATTCTATTTACCATGCTAATCTTCTTCAGTGTCTTGTCTTTAGATGAAGTCGTTTCTTGTATCTTACTTGTTCATGATTTTCCCACATTAGTATTATTCGATTCTGGTGCATCCCATTTTTTTATGTCGTCCAAGTTTATTACTGCACACTCGATTTCTTACATGGCCCTGACTTATTATTGGGACATACACACTGCGAATGGGAAGATCATATCTGGTAGCAAGTGCAAGGATTGTTCAGTTGTTATTTGCGGACGAGAGTTAATTGCAGATTTCTTGGTGATTAAAACTGGCAGTTATGATGCTGTCTTGGGAATGGACTTTCTCGGCACTTTCCACGCTCACATTGATTGTAGGGCAAAGAAAGTGATTTTCCAGATTTCCGGACATCCGGAGATTGTTTTTGCTGGAGGTAGCAGTTCTGTCGGGCCAGTCGAGTGCAGGGTTCCTAGGCACTCTAGTGAGGTCTCCCAAGCCATCAACCATGGCAATTTCAAAAATTATGGTGGCTACAAACCCTAAAGTACGGATCGTTTGCTAGATATCTAGGCGAACAAGAACTAGTTAACAGTTAACTAAAGAGATACGGAAATTACAACCTTTGTAGATCCGGATATCCACCTCCACGGCTCCGCAACGAGGTCATCTCCGCTGTCCAAATCAAATCCGGGCTCTAGAGTCGACTTCGTCGGAGAATGGGCAAGCTAGGTCGTCGATGTCCATGCCGAAGATGATCTACGTCGAGGCATCGCTAGATCAAGCTCCTCCTTCACCAAACCCTAAAATCTTGTGAAGGAAACACACTCTACTACTTGGCAAGAGGTAGAGGATGAAGAAATAGGAAGTGGGTATACTTTAGAATTGGATTTCTCACTCATATCATCAATCTACCATTGATGACTAGAAGCTTTTTCTTCATGTGTTTTTGAAGAAGAAGAAGAAGCTCATGAAAAAGTTATGATGAGAATAAAGAAAAAGAAAAGAATTATCTATTCTTATCATAACTAAACCATGGTTAGATGTAGAGAGTTAATCATGGTTAAAGAATGGTTAGGTTTAGACAAGAAGACAAAAATGGTTGCTTTGGTCAAATGTTCATGAAGCTTCAAAGAATACAAACAAATAAAGCCACCATTTTCTCTTCATCATATTTCTTTTGCTAAAATAACAAAATGGATAAATAAATGAATAAATAAATAAGTAAATGAAGCAAAAGAAAACCCTAACCATTGACCAACCATGGTTTAAACCATACACCAAACAATCATGTATCATCAAACATGATACAATCAAATGCACAAAAGTATATCACATATACAACTTGCACATCCGAGCGAGAAAATCCATCTTAAGTAAACCGATACTAGTTAATGCAAAGTAATATATCAAATATATAATTATACATTAAATCATTAAATCAACACTTGATTCAATGATCCGGTCATGCGCACATAACCGACTGGTATCCAATATATCGGCTTATCGAATCAACGCTTGAATCGATAACTAGGTTATATCGCATACAACCATTCGATATATTTATCGCGAGAATAGAATACGGTATCACATACTCGTATTATTCTCGGTCCCGCACATATCTCATATGCGCTCCTATTTCGTTTCGCTTGAGCCAGGAAACCTCTGTGTAGGACTCTAAAGACTCGTCAATACGCCGGCAGCGGATGATGATCATATCAAACATCCACAAGCCGCAAGCGGTCTGCTAAACGTAACGGCCACCCGGGTATTGAGCGATCTGAAGATCGACGAGCAAGCCCGCTCACACTCCAGTGAATCCGACCAGTAACACTACCGTACAGTCCGGTCTGATCGTCTGATATGTCGCATATCTCGCCTAGGGGTGGTAAACGTCAGACCCCAATAGCTCAATAAGTCGTGTCGATATGAGGCTCATAACGGGTCGAGAAACTACTGGTAACACTTACCAGCAATTCTCTGAGCAGCCCTGGCCAGGGACTTCCTGTTATAGCCGATCGAACACAGTGCAACATCAACCCCCATATACCGGGAGAGACGAATCCCCTCCTATCGCTCATTGCCTCCATGTGACTCGGGACTGTACCCAAAAACCACCGTTTTGCACGCCCTCTTGGACGTGGTAAGATGGAAATCAAAGCACAGTGGGAACCACACAAGACTCTATGACGATCTCGGGTCAACAGACTACTCTGTACCAGTGTCACCAGAGAACTGCCATCTGACGTGAGGTATAATACCATCTGGGAGTTCTCGGCGAGTCCGTCCAGTGTACCCAGTCTTTACTGAGCACCCGTATATCATCTCTGATGTCAAACACCAATGGATATGGGATCATCCATCGCCCATCTGTATGGGTCGAGAAGGTATACGCTAGTCTACTCTGGTATATCGATGCCCCGTCTCGATACACCCTCGACTAGGGACTTTGAAGGATGTACTTATAGACTACCATGTCCCCACTAGTATGATCCGCATCATAGTCCAGGTAGTCAAGTACAGATCCTAAGGGCTTTACCAACATGTAACAGAGAGACAATCAGCAAACACGTTAAGGTAAAGATCAACCAGATAGCATACTATCATGTCGAGCAAGAAAGTCCTCCCTATATATGTCCCAGCATCCACTACAATATACATCCTATGTATAGTAATGGCCTCTAGGGCATACATATAACTAACAATCTCCCACTTGCACTAGGGCCATCTGTAGCAGTGGTTGCAGTATCTCATACTCAACCATCCCATAAAAGTCTCTCTCTGGGAACAGGCCTTTGTGAGTGGATCCGCTGTGTTGTCCTCTGAGTCTACTCTCCTTTCCTCGATCTTCCTGGAGATCAACCATCTCCATGATCAAGTGATACTGCCTTAGAATATGTCTGGATCACTGATGGGACCGGCGTTCCTTGGCATAAGCCACAACTCCATTGTCACACAATGGGAGGAACATAGTTCATCTCATGAACCAATATACACCCAAACAGCCTCTTTGGTAGCATCTTAAGTAGCGATGTATCCAGCCTTTATCGTCTAGTATGTCACGGTATCTAGCTTGGAACTCTTCCAACATACCGTCCCTTTACTGAGGGTAAAGACAATGCCTGTGACTGACACTCAGTCGTCTTTATCACCCTGGAACACTTCCAGTGATTCTTCTTAGGATCGATTGACACCATCTCACTACATCTAGTGAGTATCCTTACATCCATTTAGATCTATCTCATAGATCCAAAACCCAGGATTTAGTAGGTATCACTTTGATCCTATATGGAGAATCATTGTGATAAGCGGAGATTGATCGAGCGTAGCATAAGAAACTCTTTTCTTATCAAGAGTATGTCATCCACGTACTCTACGAGGATCATCACCATACTCCCTACTACCTTTTTGTTTATACAAGGTTCATCTACCATTTTGATGATGTCAAACTCTTTGACTACTTCATCAAAACAGACGTTCCAACTCCGCGATGCCTGCTTTATCCTATAAAGCATCTTGCACACGTTTCCGCTGCTCCCACTGTCTACGAAGCCCTCTGGCTGTGTACTTATAGACGTTCTCTTCTAAAACATCATTTAGAAAAGCTGTCATGACACCCAACCACCAGATATCGTAGTCATGGTATGTAGCCGTGGTAAGTAGGATCTGGATGGACTTAAGCCTAGCTACTTGAAAAGGTTTCATCATTATCCACGCCTGGTTGATGATGAAAACCTTTAACAAGTCTAGCTTCGAAAGTCTCAACCTTTCCATGTACACCAAGTAATCTTCTCAAGATATACTTGCTCCTGATGGGGATTTAACCCTTCAGATATTGCAACCATAAGTCCATACTTTGTTGGTGTATAAGGATTCCATCTCAGATCGCTAAACATCCAGCCATTCTTACAGAGTCTTACTCCTGATGGCCAGCTCGAAGCTAGTTGGGTCATCATCTCATGATGCAATCCTCGCTCCCACTGTCATAGAGAAACAGAAGTATCTCTCAGGTGGGTGAGGAACCCTACTAGATCGGCGGAGAGGCTGAGGTTCGTTGGTAACTATCGAATCCTTTGGTTCTTTCAAATCATCAGCTGTAGTTAGTATAGCTGGAACCTTTTCAGTTGTACATAACTGACCTTGTCTCGAGCTTGTCCGGATTTTGCTTTTAGACATAGGCCGGACAACCCCAAATCTTAACTAACTTAAGACATGGGCTCTTCGCTTTTCATATCACATATGAAGTGGTAGGCATTGATTTGATTCGAACCCTATTCAATAGGTATGCAGCTTCTCAAGCGCATAACTCCCAAAAGGAAAAAGGTAACTCAGTAGTACTCATCATAGAGCACACCATATCAAATAGGGTGTATCTGCTCCGCCCCGATATACCATCGTGCTATGGTGTATTCAGAGGAGTAATGCTGAGAGAGAATCTCATTCTCCTTTAGAATAATCCAGGATTTCCGTGCTCAAGTATTCTCCTCCTTGATCTCATCATAGGACATAATACTTATACCCGTTTAGGTTCTCTACTTCCAACTTATATTCTGTGAATATCTCAAAAGGTTCGGACTCATGTTTCAACAGGAACATATGACTGAATCTTGAGAGATTATCAGAGAATATAATGAAGTATAAAGAACCGGTCTTGGCATGTGTAGACAGGGGACCTACATACATCAACATGTATCATCCCAAGAGTTTATTAACTCTTTCTCTGTTTCCAATAAACAGAGCTGTGGTCATCTTTTCTTTGTGACATGACTGGCGAGTTTCACAAGATGTAAATTCAAACTGATTTAAATATGCATCTTTATGTAACTCTAGCTAGTCGGGTCACATTGATCTGACCTAGTCTACAATACCTCAAGAAGGATTCGTTCATTTCTGAACTCTTCCTCTTGTGTGTGTTCCATATACTAAGAACTGTAGTTTGATTTAGAACATCAACGCTTTTAGATAACGTGCCTGAACCGATCAACTTTTGATATAGGAAATGTTCAAAACATTATCCAACAATACAGAATTATATCCTTTCTTTACTTAATAAAGAGATAGATATGATTTTGTATATCAGGTTCGATATCTAACAACATTCGTTCATAATCAATGTATCGGTAATACAGGGTGACAGTGACCAACAGACTTGGCTGCAACACTTGCCCCGTTTTCTGCCTCATGAAACTTATCACCCGTTCTCAGTTCTCTACCTTTCTGTAGCCCTATGTAACAGATTACATATGTGGGATCCTGATCCGGTATCATATACCCAGGACGTAAAGGATACTGAGAAACAGTTCTGTATAACGAACACACCCGAAGATGATGCATCAGCATGCACTCTCTTCGTTTGGGCGGCACGGGAAATCTGGTATTCCCCAAATTCCTGCTCTGTCTTATAACAATTATAAGTTGGAGCGGGACCAACGTTCCCCAGCTCAGTATAACAAGCGGGTTCGGTCAAATATCCGTATTATTATCTTGATTAAGGCGTGATATGGTCGCTACCAGGAGAGAGAGAGAAGAAAACACTCAGCGTGCGCTCTGTCAAGAATAGATTGGTTATTATTTTATCTAATCAGGATGGCTCCCACTGCTTTTTATCAAATCTTCCTTCAAACCCTAAAAGGAAAGACTAGCCGGGATTAATTACACACTACAAGTTCGCCAATCTTTCAGCCAGGCCAGTGTCGGTACTTTGAGGGAGGTCCCCCGTGCTTTCGCACGAACCTAATTAATGTAAACCTCGTTTTCCCAGAGGCGTAACCCCGTTAACACCTTTCTAGACACCTACTTGATCGGCTAATTGTAATGTATAAAACTCTCCCAGGAGTAACACTTACTCGCAGCGGGTATCGGGATCCAACTATCTCATAGAAGGTATGCAATCTCATTGCAAATCTCAACACTTGAAATTCCCGATAATATTTTGCCCCTAGCGTCCTATGACCTTGACGCAGGCCAACAAACCATAGTCCGCTAGTCAAGTTCAACCCGTCATTTCCTGATTGAATTAAACCCACCCGCACGACCCTTGACGCAGGCCAACAAAGTCGCACGACTACCCTAATCCAATCACATCATATGCTTATGCAGATAAGCACCAGTTAGCTACCGCACACTACGCCTTGACGCAGGCCAACAAACGTAGCACGAATACTAACTACTACTTATCTGAAATGACGGAGGGCTACGACAGGTTTTTCTGAAAACCTATTGCGTAATGAACTTGATATCGTTGTAGGATCGAATGAATTTTGAAATGGAGTGTTTTTGAGGCTTTTCTAGTTTTGCTAAAGGAGTCACTCCCGGTGAAGGGATCGTCGGTCCTTTCCTCGTCGAATGAGGTGCGGGATATATCACATATATCGCTGTGCAAAGCAAAAACACTTAAAAGCAATCAAAAGACAAACCGAGTGTGTAGCATCTGCCAGTTATTGCTAAAGGAGTCACTCCCGGTGAAGGGATCTCGGTCCTTTCCTCATCGAATAAGGTGCAGGATATATCACATATACCTCTGTGCAAAGCAAAAACTGTAGCTACCTGTTTTATTTTGAAATTCGATTCTACAACATCTTAGGTTTCTTTTATTTCATTAATCACATTAATGAAGTCCCATCATTTAAGTACCTAAACATCACAGATAGATATGACGTACACTTATGCCATCCGCATTCGCCTCGATGTCCCCTCGTGCACCGTTAGGTTAGGTAACTAACGGCAGAGCAGGGCAGGGCTAGCGCGGGTGTAAAACATAAGTAACGTCTATATAATATATCATATATACTATATACTATATCCATCACAGAAACATCACATGATCTCATCACAGATATCGCAGCAGAAGAATCATATGAAATATTGGATATACTAGGACGTCCGTGTTTTCAATACGAGCCAGTATAAAACACGGATTCCACGGTCGTGATGAATAGCCAAACCCACACCCCTAGACCCCTACGAGAGCGGCAAGCAACCCTACCAATTCTAGAGTTAGGAGACCCGGACTCGACTCCTCGAGTTGATCTCCCACTGGACTCCAGAACCCGGTTACTTGTGCCCTCCTCCTTGGGTCTATCCTAGTGCGGAAAAGTAAATAATATACAACAGGTGACAACTCCCGCAACCTGGAAGCGCCCCAATAAAAGAATATTACATACAAGTTTTTACATGAATGAAAATGAAAAACACTCATCTCACATAAAAACCCCCGGCTATTCAAACACGACGATCCAATATAACATATCCAGCAACACATAACATTACATGTCATCAACGTAAGTAAATATGCATACCCCAATTGTCGTTGACATATAGCAACGAAACCGGCGATATCACATATTACACTTACGGTCACAGAAAAGAAAGTGTAAAACTACAACAGTTGGAATCCGCAACCTCCTCAGACATCGCATGCCTGACCAAATGAATTTCTTAGACATCGCATGCCTAACAATTATAAACCCCGCATTTTAGTCTCAAAATCGAAAACACTTTTCAATATCTAGTCGGGGAATTCAACAGGATTCCCGACAGTCTGATCGAATACTCGTCGCAAACTTCAGTAGACGGCTGCACCCCCGATACCGTCGACGAAGTGCACCAAGGCGGAACACCGCTACCGCGAGCACCCGGAGGGATGCTTTCGGCGACGGGGTTCTCCTACAGTCACTTGGTCGGGGCTATGGAGTGAGGCTGTCTATTAAGTTTACCCGGCGAGTATCCGCGTACGCTACGTGATTGCGACGGACTTTTGATCACATCAAAATTCCGTGGCAACCGATCAAGTGAGACTAAATTGCTACGTTTATAACATTCATTTAGTTATCATATAACTCATTGTGAATTCCAATTATTGTATCCCATTCCGGATAAACAGAAAATGTTAAACTTTTCGATTGAACAATCGAACACCCAAGTTTTCCCGAAACTGATCAACACATGAAACAAGTCTAACAACATTCCGTTCGTACCTCAGTACCAACGATCCAGCCGTAGAAGGGTCAAGCCAACGCCTCACATGTGGCACGCCGTACTGCCCCAAACCCGAAGGTTCAAAGGGCAGTTCAAGACGGTCACATAATCGAGTTAAGGTTTGTGTCTTCTAGAGGGACCATCGCGTTACTTGCACTACTTAGAACGTCGTTAAACTACGGAAAAATCCAACACTTGGAAATTTCCCGACAGGGGAAAAATTGGGTATTTATATCCGGTCGAACTTTTTAACATATTCTAAAATTTATCCGGAAAGCCACACAGACAAAATTTGATATCCCGATCGAAATACCGAATTCCCAAAACAACTCAGAAAAATTCAACTCTGGAATAAATATTAAAAATACCCAGGAATACCAGCACTAATAATTATGAGATACTGTGCAAATAGTACTGAACAAAATGGTCGTACCGTCGCGCAACCGCCGCACGAGGCTAGCTCGTGCCGCGGAAGCGCGGCAATATGAAGGAATTATGTGCACGAATTTCACAGTATTTCATATATTCACCTGCTGATTTTTCTGAACATTTTTAATGTGGAAGAATACCAGATTTTAAAAATTGGACAGAGAGCAATTTTCCGGGTATGGTTTCGGTTCGATCGGACTTCAATTTCCGTCTGGACTTTGCCTAAGGCTCTAGCTAGGCTCTGATACCACTGCAGGGTTCCTAGGCACTCTAGTGAGGTCTCCCAAGCCATCAACCATGGCAATTTCAAAAATTATGGTGGCTACAAACCCTAAAGTACGGATCGTTTGCTAGATATCTAGGCGAACAAGAACTAGTTAACAGTTAACTAAAGAGATACGGAAATTACAACCTTTGTAGATCCGGATATCCACCTCCACGGCTCCGCAACGAGGTCATCTCCGCTGTCCAAATCAAATCCGGGCTCTAGAGTCGACTTCGTCGGAGAATGGGCAAGCTAGGTCGTCGATGTCCATGCCGAAGATGATCTACGTCGAGGCATCGCTAGATCAAGCTCCTCCTTCACCAAACCCTAAAATCTTGTGAAGGAAACACACTCTACTACTTGGCAAGAGGTAGAGGATGAAGAAATAGGAAGTGGGTATACTTTAGAATTGGATTTCTCACTCATATCATCAATCTACCATTGATGACTAGAAGCTTTTTCTTCATGTGTTTTTGAAGAAGAAGAAGAAGCTCATGAAAAAGTTATGATGAGAATAAAGAAAAAGAAAAGAATTATCTATTCTTATCATAACTAAACCATGGTTAGATGTAGAGAGTTAATCATGGTTAAAGAATGGTTAGGTTTAGACAAGAAGACAAAAATGGTTGCTTTGGTCAAATGTTCATGAAGCTTCAAAGAATACAAACAAATAAAGCCACCATTTTCTCTTCATCATATTTCTTTTGCTAAAATAACAAAATGGATAAATAAATGAATAAATAAATAAGTAAATGAAGCAAAAGAAAACCCTAACCATTGACCAACCATGGTTTAAACCATACACCAAACAATCATGTATCATCAAACATGATACAATCAAATGCACAAAAGTATATCACATATACAACTTGCACATCCGAGCGAGAAAATCCATCTTAAGTAAACCGATACTAGTTAATGCAAAGTAATATATCAAATATATAATTATACATTAAATCATTAAATCAACACTTGATTCAATGATCCGGTCATGCGCACATAACCGACTGGTATCCAATATATCGGCTTATCGAATCAACGCTTGAATCGATAACTAGGTTATATCGCATACAACCATTCGATATATTTATCGCGAGAATAGAATACGGTATCACATACTCGTATTATTCTCGGTCCCGCACATATCTCATATGCGCTCCTATTTCGTTTCGCTTGAGCCAGGAAACCTCTGTGTAGGACTCTAAAGACTCGTCAATACGCCGGCAGCGGATGATGATCATATCAAACATCCACAAGCCGCAAGCGGTCTGCTAAACGTAACGGCCACCCGGGTATTGAGCGATCTGAAGATCGACGAGCAAGCCCGCTCACACTCCAGTGAATCCGACCAGTAACACTACCGTACAGTCCGGTCTGATCGTCTGATATGTCGCATATCTCGCCTAGGGGTGGTAAACGTCAGACCCCAATAGCTCAATAAGTCGTGTCGATATGAGGCTCATAACGGGTCGAGAAACTACTGGTAACACTTACCAGCAATTCTCTGAGCAGCCCTGGCCAGGGACTTCCTGTTATAGCCGATCGAACACAGTGCAACATCAACCCCCATATACCGGGAGAGACGAATCCCCTCCTATCGCTCATTGCCTCCATGTGACTCGGGACTGTACCCAAAAACCACCGTTTTGCACGCCCTCTTGGACGTGGTAAGATGGAAATCAAAGCACAGTGGGAACCACACAAGACTCTATGACGATCTCGGGTCAACAGACTACTCTGTACCAGTGTCACCAGAGAACTGCCATCTGACGTGAGGTATAATACCATCTGGGAGTTCTCGGCGAGTCCGTCCAGTGTACCCAGTCTTTACTGAGCACCCGTATATCATCTCTGATGTCAAACACCAATGGATATGGGATCATCCATCGCCCATCTGTATGGGTCGAGAAGGTATACGCTAGTCTACTCTGGTATATCGATGCCCCGTCTCGATACACCCTCGACTAGGGACTTTGAAGGATGTACTTATAGACTACCATGTCCCCACTAGTATGATCCGCATCATAGTCCAGGTAGTCAAGTACAGATCCTAAGGGCTTTACCAACATGTAACAGAGAGACAATCAGCAAACACGTTAAGGTAAAGATCAACCAGATAGCATACTATCATGTCGAGCAAGAAAGTCCTCCCTATATATGTCCCAGCATCCACTACAATATACATCCTATGTATAGTAATGGCCTCTAGGGCATACATATAACTAACAGTCGAGTTTAGGGTTAGGCCGACGAGCACCGTTCTTGCGTCGATGGAAGTTGATAAGGAGGAAGCGTCAGCTGTAGTTCGAGAGTTTATGAACGTGTTCGAGGACATCTCGGGTTCACCCCCAAAACGAGATATGGAGTTCACGATCGATCTTGTTCCTTATGCAACGCCAATCTCAAAGGCGTACTATCCGATGACACCAGTGGAGTTGGAAGAAATCAAGAAGCAGGTTACCGAATTGCTAGAGAAGGATTGGATTCGCAGCAGTATTTCACCTTGGCAAGCTCCAGTTCTTCTAGTCAAGAAGAAAGATGGCACAAGGAAGATGTGCATCGATTATCAAGAATTAAACCGGGTGACTATTAAGAACAAGTACCTGATCCCTCGCATTGGCGAATTATTCGAGCAACTTAATGGCGCGAGGGTATTCTCGAAACTAGATTTGCGATCCGGATATCATCAAGTTCGAGTTAAATCAGAGGATATTTGCAAGACTGCGTTCCGAACTCGATATGGACATTACGAGTATTTAGTGATACCATTCGGAGTCACGAATGCAACGGCGATATTTATAGACTTGATGAACCGAATCTTTTCACTGTTCTTGGACCAGTTGATAGTGGTGTTCATCGATGATATTCTAGTCTACTCGAGGAGCCTAGAAGAGCATGCAAAACACTTGAAGATCACACTGCAGACGTTGAGACAAGAAAGATTATATGCAAAGATGAGCAAGTGCAAGTTTTGGCTTAAAGAAGTGAAGTTTTTGGGGCACGTTGTATCTGGAGATGGAATCGCCGTTGATCCCGAGAATATTGCAGCAGTTCAAGATTGGCCGATTCCGAAGAATGTAGCGGAGATCAGAAGTTTTCTTGGACTTGCCGGATATTACAGAAGGTTCGTGGAGAATTTTGCTCGTTTAGCTGAGCCTTTTACCAAGCTTACGCGGAAGGATGTACCGTTCATTTGGACGGATAGTTATGCGTCAGCTTTTGAGGCGTTGAAGTAAAGATTGACAACCGCTCCTATTTTGACCGTACCAGACGGTTCCGGAGGATTGGTGATTCACAGCTATGCATCTGGGAAAGATTTGGGATGTGTTTTGATGCAGCATGAAAAGGTTATAGCCTACGCATCGAGACAATTGAAGACCCATGAGAAGAATTACCCAACTCATGATTTGGAGCTAGCAGCTATGATTTTCGCTTTGAAGATTTGGAGACACTACTTACTGGGCGAAAGGGTCGAAGTATTCACCGATCACAAAAACCTAAAGTATGTGTTCACGCAGAAAGAGTTCAACATGAGGCAGCGTAGATGGTTGGAGCTGATGGCTGACTATGATCTTGATCTCAAGTACCATCCGGTGAAAGTTAATATAGTGCCGGATGCGCTTAGTCATGTTGGATTTCCCTTGCACCTAGTCTAGGCTTTGGTAGCATCACTCATGCCACTTTAAAATTTTAGAGAGGTGCAAAGCAAACAAACCATGAATCTTAACTAGAATATTTAGGGTAACAAGTTTTGTATCACATACAAAGAATAATCTATCAGTAAGAGTAGAGATTACAACCTTTGTAGTCTCTCTTTGGTGACTCCTTGGACCTTTGAGAGTTTGGAACGGATCGCTAGCAACCTTCCAAGTCCACGATGATTCACCCGAAGTCCCTTTGCCCAAAGCTCCTTGTTTTACTTGATCCATGGAAGAAGTGTAGCAAACACCCTACACAAATGGGCTAGATGAGTGTAGAATGATGAGGTGGTTTGTATTCTCTAATCAAAACCCTTTCTTTTTATCACCCTCACTCAAGAGAGCTTGGAGGAAGAAGAAGATGATGGCAAAATCTTTTGTCTAAAAAGATAATGATAATCTTAATGAATAAATGAGAAAAGAAAGTACATATATTTTCTTTCTCTCATTCCAAACCATGGTTCAATAATATCTAGATATTTTCCATTTGGGTTAAAGTCCAAATGAAAAGTAAACCATGGGTTTAAGCTAGGTCAGAGTCAAGAAGAGTGTAGAAAACCCCATTAAAGATTTAACTTCCATTTGCCTTTTATAATCCAAATATATTATATATATATATATATATATATATATATATATATATATTGAACCATGTAAGTCTTTTATTGCCATCAATTGTGTATCATCAACCATGACACTATGCATGTATGTGTCCATGCACATCAACATGTGCATACATTCATGCATACATCTTCTTCAAAGAAAAGGGTTTAAATAAAGAATTAAACTAAAAATCAAATGTTAAATCAACACTTGATTTAACAATCCGGTCATATCACATACGACCCAACCAATAGAAAAACGTCCGATTAATATACGGTATCACATACTCGCATTCAATCTGGTCCCGTGCATATCTCATATGCACACCATATCATTTCGCCTGAGCTAGTTAACTCCTGTGTGGGACTCTAAGACTCGTCAATGCGCCGGTAGTGGGTGATGATCATATCAAACACCCGCAAGCCGCAAGCGGTCAGCTAAACGTAACGGCCACCCGGGTATTGAGTGATCAGAAGAAAACCAGCGAAGCTGTCAAAACTCCCGTCGAGCCAATCAGTAACACTACCGTACAGTCCGGTCTCTTCGTCTCATATGTCGCATATCCAGTCTAGGGGTGGTAAACGTCAGACCCATAAGTCGTGTCGATGTGAGGCTCATAACGGGTCGAGAAACTACTGATAACTCTTACCAGTAAATCTCCATAACAGCCCTGGTCAGGGCATTCCAGTTATAGCCAATCGAACACAGCGCAACATCAACTCCCAATACCGGGAGAGACGAAACCCCTCCTATCGCTCATTGCCTCCATGTGATTCGAGACTGTACCTAAAAGCCACCGTTTTGCACATTCTCTTAAACGTGGTAAGGTGAAAATCAAAGCACAGTGGGAATCACACAAGACTCTGTGACGATCTCGGGTCTATAGACTAACCTGTACCAGTGTCACCAGAGAACTGCTATCTGACTATAGGTATAATACCATCTAGGAGTTCTCGGCGAGTCCGTTCAGTGTACTCAGTCTCCACTGAGCACCCGTACACCATCTTTGATGTCAAACACCGATAGATATGGGATCATCCATCACCCATCATATGGGTCAAGATGCATATACGCTAGTCTACTCTGGTGTATCGATACCCTGTCTCGATACACCCTCGACTAGGAACAGTTATAGGATGTACTCTTGGACTATCCTAGCCCCACTAGTATGATCTACATCATAGTCCTAGTAGTCGAGTACATATCCTAAGGGCTTTATCAACATATGAGAGCAAGAGGTAAACCAATACAAGTCAACATGTTAAGATAAAGTGAAACCAAATAGCATACTATCATGTCGAGCAAGAAAGTCCTCTCTCTATATATCTAAGCATTCACTATAATATACATCATATGTACAACAATGGCCTTTAGGGCATATATATAACTAACAAGTCGGTTGCCAACAATTCAGATGTTGACTGCACAGAAGGAACTTATCGATGATTTTCGGAGATTCGAGTTGGAGGTCGTGTTACCACAATCTTCAGGACAGTTGATGCAGCTGCATGTACAGTCATCATTGATCGATAATATAAAAGAAGTACAGTCACAGAACCCAAGATTGCAGAAGTTTCGAGAACAGGTTGAAGCGGGACTTCGAACGGACTTGTTGATTCATGAAGATGGTTCGTTGCATTATGGTAGCCGTTTGTGTGTGCCGAAAAGAGACATTCGCGAAGAAATTATGAAGGAGGCGCACAATTCCGCATGTTCCGTACACCCAGGAGGCACCGTGATCTACGACAACATTTCTGGTGGGAAGGCATGAAAAGGGAGATTGCTCGCTTTGTAGCAAAGTGTTTGGTGTGTCAGCAAGTTAAGGCTGAACATCAAAGGGTGGTGGTTTATTGCAACCACTTCCAATTCTTCAGTGGAAATGGGAACATATAACCATGGATTTCGTGACAGCTTTACCGCGGAGTCTAAAGGGCAACAATGCAGTTTGGGTGATTGTTGATCGACTGACCAAGGCAGATCAATTCTTACCGTTTCGAGTTGGTCAGTCAACGGAAGCGTTAGTGTAGGGTGTTTTTCGTCACCCCATTGAGATGGGAATACGCGCACGCTTCTCAAGCGTACTACAGATTCCCCCTGCCTAGGATAGGCCGGGGTTTAATGATTGTGGGGATCCGAATCTCCGGCAGCCGCGGACTAAGCTGCCGTTAATTACCCCTCGCCTTTGGAGCGAGGGAACCTCCGATTAACGGGTTAAACCGGTCATGCGAACTCAATGTGCAGTGTACGTGTGTTTTGTTTTGAAAGGGGGCTTTGGATATATCGGGAGCCACGCAGAGTTTTTACGGGGGTCCTGCTACCCGGATAGCGGGCTGGGGGTCAAGGGGGCTAGCAGCCCCCTTGCGGGGTTCGGGGCAGCGCCCCGGCCTAAAAATTTTTTTGGAGGGGAGAATGTTGCGGAATATGTGTACGTGTACATATGTATACATATATATATATACATGTATATGTAAACAAAAAAGGGGGGAAAAGACATCCAAAGGATGCGTGGGGCCAGCGCCTTGAGCGCTGTGCGCTTAGGTGCTGTGCGCAAGGCGCTAGAGCGCAAGCGCGCGCGCCACGTGTCGGCACGTGGGCGCTTTGCGCTCGGGCGCAGTGCGCTTGAGCGCAAGCGCGCCACGTGTCGGCATGTGGGCGCTTTGCGCTCGGGCGCAGTGCGCAGGAGCGCAAGCGCGCGCGCCACGTGTCGGCACGTGGGCGCTTTGCGCTCGGGCGCAGTGCGCTGGAGCGCAAGCGCGCCATGTGTCGGCACGTGGGCGCTTTGCGCTCGGGCGCAGTGCGCTGGAGCGCAAGCGCGCGCGCCACGTGTCGGCACGTGGGCGCTTTGCGCTCGGGCGCACTGCGCTGGAGCACAAGCGCGCGCGCCACGTGTCGGCACGTGGGCGCTTTGCGCTCGCGCGCAGTGCGCTGGAGCGCAAACTCGCCACGTGTCGGCACGTAGGTGCTTTGCGCTCGAGCGCTAGCGCGCCGGCGAGGAAAAGAGGGATTTTGACCCCAGAAACTCCCGGAAGAGAAATTAGAAAGGAGTTGGACTCCTGAGTGTGTTTTTTTTTTTGGGTTAATGGGAGGGGTTCTTCTTCTTCCTCCTTTGTTAGCTGGCTCTTGAAGATCAAGAGATAAGGGATTTTAAAAATCACTCCTTTTTGAGATCTAATGGAAGATCTGAGTTCCCCTTGATGGGTTTTGTGGTGAAAAACTAATTTGTTTTATAAAAAGGAGAGTAGAACTCTTGATTTAATTCAAGAGAAAGAAGAAGGTTTTGGAATCTTGAAGAAGGAGAAAGATGTCAGATCTGAAACCTTTTTTTGGAGAGAGAAAAGTTGTGAGATATTTTCATTATCTTTTGCCTTTATAGGCTATACACTTTACACATAGCCCCTTGGGCTTCACAAAATGGCATTTTGCCTATCCCATGGCTCATGTGCCATTTCTTTTTGCACATAAGCCATGGGCTTCACAAAAATTTGGCTTTATGCCTATTTTTCTTACATTTATCCATAGAATAAAACAAAAGAAATACAACAAAATTGTTTATTACAAATTTTTTATCTTGGCGTGGGGGAGGCGGGCCGCTTCATGTTCGGGCTCGATCCGGGCATGGGCCCACTGGATCTGGGCTTGGGCCCACTTGGCTTGGAGTTGACTTTGATTTTGACTTGGCCAACCGGGGTGTAAATTTTTACCCCAACAAATTGCCCCCATCAATAAATGCACACCACATATGTGGGACGTGTGCATGAAATTGATGGATCTTCTTTTACTTGGAGGCGACCTGATTTGGTTCCCGCTTTTTGGGAAGCTAGCACTGCCCTTTTTATGACATGGACGGTCGTTGCTTGACATGTCTCCGAGATGGAGTGTCCGTGATAGACGTTTTCCTGGCCCGGAGTGATTTGGTTCCCGCTTTGTAGGAATCCTGCGCTGCCCTTTTTATGACATGGACGGTCAATGTTGCCCTTTTTGCGACTTGGATGGTCGATGCTGCCCTTTTAGCGACGTGGACGGTCGGTTCTGCCCTTTTTGCGACGTGGACGGTCGACGCTGCCATTTTAGCGACGTGGACGGTCGGTTCTGCCCTTTTTGCGACTTGGACGGTCGATGATGCCCGTTTTGCGACTTGGACGGTCGGTGCTGCCCTTTTAGCGACGTGGACGGTCGGTGCTGCCATTTTAGCGACGTGGACAGTCGGTTCTTCCCTTTTAGCGACGTGGACGGTCGGTTCTTCCCTTTCTGCGACTTGGACGGTCGTTGCTGCCCTTTTAGCGATGTGGACAGTCGGTTCTGCCCTTTTAGCTACATGGACGGTCGGTGCTGCCCTTTTTGCGACTTGGACGGTCGATGCTGCCCTTTTAGCAACTTGGACGGTCGGTGCTGCCCTTTTAGCGACTTGGACGGTCGGTGCTGCCATTTTAGCGACGTGGACAGTCGGTTCCGCCCTTTTAGCGACGTGGACGGTCGGTGCTGCCCTTTTTGCGACTTGGACGGTCGATGCTGCCCTTTTAGCGACTTAGACGGTCGGTGCTGCCCTTTTAGCGACGTGGACGGTCGGTGCTGCCATTTTAGCGACTTGGACGGTCGGTGCTGCCATTTTAGCGACTTGGACGGTCGTGGCTGCCCTTTTAGCGACTTGGACGGTCGTGGCTGCCCTTTTAGCGACTTGGACGGTCGGTGCTGCCCTTTTTGCGACATGGATGGTTGTTGCTGCCCTTTTAGCGACGTGGACAGTCGGTTCTGCCCTTTTAGCGACGTGGACGGTCGGTGCTGCCCTTTTTGCGACTTGGACGGTCGATGCTGCCCTTTTAGCGAATTGGACGGTCGGTGCTGCCCTTTTAGTGACGTGGACGGTCGGTGCTGCCATTTTAGCGACGTGGACAGTCGGTTCTGCCCTTTTAGCGACGTGGACGGTCGGTGCTGCCCTTTTTGCGACTTGGACGGTCGGTGCTGCCCTTTTAGCGACTTGGACGGTCGATACTGCCCTTTTAGCGACTTAGACGGTCGGTGCTGCCATTTTAGCGACGTGGACGGTCGGTGCTGCTATTTTAGCGACTTAGACGGTCGTGGCTGCCATTTTAGCGACTTGGACGGTCGGTGCTGCCCTTTTAGCGACGTGGACAGTCGGTTCTGCCCTTTTAGCGACGTGGACGGTCGGTGCTTGATTTGACTTGCTCTGCTTCTTGCAGTGTCAAGGGTAGACTTGACTTGCTCCGCTTCTTGCGGTGTCGAGATTGGATTCTGACTTGCTCCGCTTTCTGCGGCGTCGGAGTGGAAATTGACTTGTTGGTTTTGATTTGGGTTGACATCAGCATCGCTATACTGGAATATGGTACCAGGAGCGAATCATCATCTGTCATTGAGAGGATTTTGGGATTGTTTTACGCCCGTGGATTGTATACGGTTTTGCAGGATGTATGATCCAGACCGTAGGGCCGGAAAAATTTCGGGATTTTGTCGGCGTCTGCATCGCTGCACTGGAATATGGTACCAGGAGCGACTCATCATTCGCCGTTGGGGTATGGGATTTGGAATTTGGTTGGCGTCTGCATCGCTGCACTGGAATATGGTACCAGGGGCGACTCATCATTCGCCGTTTGGGGACTTGGAATTTGGATCTTATTTGGCATCAGCATTGCTGCACTGGAATAATGCCAGGAGCAACTCATCATTTACCTTGGGAGGACTTGGGATTTGGGTTTTTGGTTGGCATCAGCACCGCTAACACTGAAGCGAAATGCCAAGAGCGACTCATCATTTGCCGTTGGACGATGGCTTAGGAGATAGGTTTGGGACCCTATCACCTAAGGCTTTACAATTTTATGAGCCGTGAGGGTCTCATAAAAGCATTTTCTCCCTACGAGTCGAGAGGATCTCGCAGGTGTACATTCTCCTTAGGAATCGTGAGGATTCCTAAGTGTGTTGCTCCTTTGTGAGTCATAAGGATCTCACGCAGGGGTTTTCTCCTCACAAGATCGAGAGGACTTTGCGAGTGTATTCATCTCTTTTCATGAGTTTGCGCCCTTTCGGGTTTTCACAAACTCGCCGGTAGTCCTGCTGTTTTTACTCACGGAGCCCTTTCGGGTTTTCATCCGTGCCCGTTTTGCTTGTGGACATACCTTTTTATTTTTCTTTTTTTTTTCTTTTTTTTTTCTCTCCCTTTTTTTGCCACTGGTGGGACTTTAAAAGTAGTCTCACCGGCAGGATTTGGGAGAAATAGGGGTCATTTACGCCCGTGGATTGTATACGGTTTTGTAGGATATATGATCCAGACCGTAGGGCTGATGTGCTCAATTCGCCTGCGACTTGGAGCACTCACATGTAGTATTTCTTGAGATATCGGCCATTGATGGGTGGCATGGGCCTTTCTCCCTCGGCACTTATTAGTTGGTAGGATCCTCCGTCGAACACTTTCTCAATGACGTATGGTCCTTCCCAGTTTGGATCGAATTTTCCCTTGGCATGTCGATTGAGGATGATCGGTCTTTTGAGGACCAACACCAATTCACCTTTCTTGAAATCGCGGAGACGGGTTATCTTGTCATAGGCCCGTGACATTTGGGCTCGGTATAGCTCCAGATTTTGCTGCACCGCGAGCCTCTTTTCTTCGAGGGCATCGAGCACTTCAAGTCGAAGGAGCACGTTTTCCTCCTCCGTCAACTCGTGCTGAATGGCCATTCTTAATCTTGGGACTTCGACTTCGAGGGGGAGGACCGCCTCCACTCCGAAGAGCAATGAGTATGGAGTGGACTGTGTTGGAGTACGGTGCGTGGTACGATATGCCCACAACGCCTCGTGAAGTTTGAGATTCCAGTCTCTCTTGTTGGCTGAAGCATTTTTCCTCAGGAGCTTGCATAGAGTCTTATTGAAGGCTTCGGCTAGCCCGTTGGCTCTTGGATTATAGATGGAGGAATATCTCCAGTCTATCTTGTGCTGAGTAGCGAACCTTGAGACATTGAAGCTCTTGAAAGAAGGCCCGTTGTCAGAAATGATTCTTCTTGGTATACCAAAGCGGTATAGAATATTATGCTGGAAGAATGTCAGAATATCTTTCGTCTTGACTTCTTTTAGCGGGACAGCATCAGCCCATCTGGAGAAGTAGTCTGTCGCGGCCAGTATGAACCGGTGGCCTTTGGATGATGGAGGATCAATTGGGCCAACAATGTCGGTGCCCCAGACTTCGAAGGGCCACGACGCCACCGTAGGATGCAACGGATTGGGATGCTTGTGAATGAAATCACCATGGATTTGGCAGATCTGACATTTCTTTGCATGCTCCCCGCAATCCCGTATCATGGTGGGCCAGTAATACCCAAGCCGTTTGATTTGAAGTCGCATCTTCGGGCCAGATTGGTGAGCACCGCAAACGCCCGAGTGAACATCTTTCATGACCTTTTGGGCTTCGGCCGATGACAGGCACCTGAGCCAGAGTTGGTCATATGACCTGCGGTATAACGTGTCATTTACAAACACGTATCGGAGAGCTCTTTTCTTCAGCTGAATCCTCGTAGATTTTTCTTCAGGCAGCTTGTCGTATCGGAGGTACTCTATGAAGGGTTCTCTCCAATCGGGCTCGTCTTGGATGATCGAAGCTTCTTCGGCAGGACTGCTCTCCTGTTCCACGCTTTCCTCTTCTCGTAGAGAGACTGGGGGTAGAATTTTTCGGCTCCTGACTGTGATCAGAATTTCGTCCAAGTCAGGATCAGCCAGCTCCTTGGCTAGGCGAGCGAGTATGTCGGCTTTTCCGTTCAATGCTCTAGGGACCCTTGTTAGTTCAATGTGAGTGAACCGTTTCATGAGTTCCACCACCCGGCTTCTGTACCGAGCTAACTCGGGTTTGTATATCTTATAGGTGCCGCTTACTTGGTTGACGATAAGCTGGGAGTCACCGTAAACCCGTAGCCGAAGGATTTCCATTTCTATAGCGAGCTCCAAACCAGCTATCAGAGCTTCATACTCAGCTTCATTGTTTGTCCGAGACTCGGTGAGAGCGAAAGAACGCCGTAAGGTTCCCATTGATGGCGTGATAAACACTAATCCTATCCCTGCTTTTATCTCCGGGACGTTTGATCTGCCGGAGCTCCTTACTGATGAGGCCCCATCGAAGTACAGCTCCCAATATGGCTCGTCTTTCTCGAGGTGCAGCACTTGTTCGTCGGGTAACTCACAATTTAGCGGCGATCCTTCTGGTATGGGATGAGCAGCGAGAAAGTCTGCAAGAGCTTGCCTTTTTACTGCTTTTTGAGGAGCATAAACTATGTCAAATTCAAGTAGCATGACAGCCCATCTCGCCATTCTGCCGGCTAGGCTTGCTTTGGTCATCAAGTGTTTGAGCGGGACGACCTTGGAGATCAGCATAACCCGATGAGCGAGCAAATAGTACCTCAGCTTCTTCACAGCAAATATTAGAGCCAGGCATTGTTTTTCGATTGGGGAGTAGTTGTGTTCTTCCCCGACTAGAGTTCGACTGAGGTAGTAGAGGGCATTTTCTTTTCCCTCCTCGTTATTCTGGGCAAGGAGCGCACCGAGTGACTCATCCAGCGCGGCAGTGTAGAGAATCAGCGGTTTATTTGGAATGGGAGCGGCCAGCACTGGCGGGTGCAACAAGTATTGTTTGATGCTTTCGAACGCCGCTTAACATTCGGCATCCCAGATGAAAGGAGCTCCTTTCTTCATAAGCTTTGAGAAGGGCCTGCATCTCCCCGACAAATTTGAGATAAACCTCCATATATAAGCAAGCTTGCCTTGGAAAGACCTCAGCTGCGTCAGACTCTTTGGAGGGGGCATCTCCATGATGGCCTTTATCTTTGATGGGTCAATTTCGATCCCTCGATGCCGGACTATAAAGCCCAGGAATTTTCCCGATGACACGCCAAAAGCGCATTTCAGAGGATTCATCTTCAGGTCAAATTCCCTCAGTCTGGTGAGAACGGTCCTAAGATCTTGGATGTGGTCGGCCTTGGCTTCAGTTTTGACGACCAGATCATCAACATAGCATTCGACGACTTTATGGATTAGGTCATCAAAGATATTAGTCATTGCCCTTTGATATGTAGCGCCTGCGTTCTTCAATCCGAACGGCATCACCTTGTAGCAATATATTCCGATCGGGGTTCGAAATACTGTGTGCTTCTCATCCTCAGGCGACATCTTGATCTGATTGTATCCAGACGAGCCATCCATGAAGGTGAACAGCTCGTAATTTGAGGTGTCATCGACCATCATTTCCATGACCGGTAGCGGGAAGTCGTCTTTAGAACATGCCTTGTTGAGGTCCCTGAAGTCGACACAAACTCGGATCTGCCCATTTTTCTTCTTCACTGGGACTATGCATGCGATCCAGTCCGCATATTTCTCTTCCCTGATGAAGCCGGCATCGATGAGCTTCTTGGTTTCCTCGATGACTTTTTCTTCTAGTTCCCTTCTCATTCTTCGAGGGGCTTGTTTGATTGGCTTAGCATCAGGAGATATAGCCAGCTTATGCACAGCCACTTCAGGGGAAAGGCCTGGCATTTCTTTGTATGTCCACGCGAAGCAGTCGACGAACTCATGCAGTAGGGCAATTATCTGTGCTTTCATTTCCTCTGACAAGAGCGAGCTGATGTAGGTCGGCCTTGGATTATCGGGCGTTCCTAAGTCAATCTCGGTTAGCTCGTCAAAGGTTGCTTGTCCACCATCTTCGAGCTCTTGAGGAGCTTCTTCTGGCTCGGTTATCTCGTCATCATCATTTGATCTTTCGCTAGCCTCACCAACATGGATCATGTAGCACGCTTTGGAATCAGGTTGAATGTAGCCTATGCCCCGTCTATCTGGAATTCTTCCATCGATGAGCGCTCGGACCTAGGGTGGATGCCATAGCCCTTCGTAAAACTTTGCTTCAGACTCCGTTTGATATAACCGGCATCCGCACTTTTTGAAGTATTCCCGCATCTCGGGCGCATAGTATCTGGGATTGAGGACGGCTCTTATGCCTCTCTCATAGGGAAGGCACGCGACAGAAAGATCGTCCGGGTGCACAACGGGGGTTGACCAGTAAAACAGGATGCCCTTTTGTCCATTTTTCCTCCCGGGGACGTAGAAAGTTTTCAGCTGGTCCACGGTGGAGACTGACAACGCATCGAGCTCTTTGCACATCTGGTCCGGCACCCTTGTGACGGCTAGGGACCCTTCTGCGACTTCGAAGGTCTCTCGTAGTTTCGCTTGCTGCATAGAGGTCCAATCTGCACAGCTGTTGCACGGCAGGTCCTCTTCCTCTGACTCTTCAGTGTCGCTGCCAAGATGAGGGCGGACATTACTGCTAGATGGGGCTTCAGTGACAGATTCGTCTGTATCGCTGCCGAAACGAGGGCGAGTTTTACGGAAGGACGGGCTTCCAGCGTCAGACTCGTCAGTGTCGCTACCGAAATGTGGGCGCACTTGGGCGTTTTTACTTTTGAAAGTGACAACCGGCGCGGATTTGCTTTTGGGTCTTGGGGCCGGTCTATCCTCAGTCAGTTGAGGCTTAGCATTTTGGTGGTTCATAAAGTACCGAGAATCTTCATAGCGGACTTCATGCACACCGAACGGCTGGATGTCTCTGTCAATGCGTCTTTCTTCGCCATTTTTAGTATACTTCATGCATTGATGGAGAGTTGACGGAATGATGCCGTAATCATGGAGCCATGGTCGCCCCAAGAGAATCTTATAAGACGTGTCGGCGTCGATCACGTATATCTTAGCTTCAGTTTGCAGATCCCCGAATTTGATTGGCAGAGCTATGGACCCCAGAACTTGCTGGCAATTTTGGTTGAAGCCTTGAATGACAATCCTTTCTCTTGACAGGTGTCGGACGTCCATTGACAAACTCTTCAGCGTCCGCAAGTTCATGATGTTCACTGAGGACCCGGATCAATCAATATGCGATTAATTCGATCTCCGTCGCTGTACCCGGTCACGTAAAGCGGCCGATTATGCTCAGCCGTTCCCAGTAGCAGGTCTTCATCCTTAAATGTGACTGCGGCGGCATGCAAAGCGTGCTGGGCTTCTTTCATATTAATTTCCGCAAAGTGAGCCTGATACCGCTCGGGGTTTTGCAGAGCGTGAATAAGAACATCTCTAAGCTCCTTAGATAGGACCAAGGCGTCGTAGATGCTCAGGAGAGACGGAAGCCTTCGAAGGTGAGCCAAGACATTATAGTCTACTGGGGAAGGACTCGAGTTTTCATCAGCCGGTTCTCCGCCATCTTCATCATTAGCCATCTGTTTTCCCTTTCCTTTTGGGGCATTGCCCTGATTTGGCGGCAGAGCCCTGCCGCTTCTGAGCTGGATTTGATTGGCCTTTGCGGTGAGCTCCTCGTCCTCTTCGGGAAAACAGAGCTCATCCTCGGAGTCGCTGCCAAGATGGATGGCGTAGCAGGTCACTACTGGGATCTCTTCATTGGAGTCTTCTTCTAACTCCCCCAGAATTTCAGCTGCTTGTACAGGGAAGAACTCCTCCAATTGAATCAATGTTCTTTCCCTTTGTTCATATTCTTCGAGGGAATCGATATATTTTTGAATGGTCGATCTCCCTGCAAACTCTTTTTCGCGCCGAGCTGCACTTTTCTTCTTCTTGAGCTTCTTGGATTTTGAGCCTGATGGAGCCGCATTGGCAGCTGGACCGGTAGGCTTCTTCTGCCCTTCCCATTCCGTCCTGGGTTCTTTCCGAAGTAGCTTTATCATCTTCTTCATCTTATTAGATATGTGCGTACTCCACGGAGGCCGCGATGAGTCCTTTTCATTTCTCAGGGCAGCGGGTTCGGCTGTCTGCTCCCAGAAAGCTTCAGTTTCTGTCTGTATAAAGTTGGTGGTTGCAACTTGATTGTTCACCAACACACTTTTGGACAGTTCGATCTCTCCAGCCTTGTACTGCTTCTCCACCCAATCTTTGAAGATATAGCAATCCTCGATCGCATGGCTCACTACTCGGTGGTACGGGCAATACAGAGGATTGTCGGTCATTTTTGCTTCTTGGGGTCTTTTCGACTCCGGCAATTGGAGGCCATTGTTCAAGGCATCTTTAAATATCTTGCGGACTTTGTCCCTCCTGAAAGAGTAAACCTTGTTCTTTTTCTCCTCTAGGGAAGGCCCATCTCCTCCCAACAATGGCTTTCGAGACCGGTTAGTTTTGGATTCGGTCGCCCTTCGCTTTTCTTCATTGTCGGACGCATTGAAGACATTGGTACTGCTGGAACTCCCGCTTCTACGGCTGTCGTCCCGCTTGCTTTTCCAAGTTTTGTCTCTCTGAGAGTCCGGCGGGGACTCTTGCTTCGAGCGTTCCAGCATTTGGACTTTCTTGGTTAGCTCTTGAAACGTCTTGAGGCCTGCTGTACACAAGAATGGGACCATCCAATTGCTGAGGTTCCCAATGAGAAGGCTGACGGACTGGTCCTGCTCCAGCAGCGGTTCGCACTTGACCGTGAGATTATGCCATCGGGCAATAAAGTCGGTGTTTCTTTCATTCTTCCCCGACTTGGTCCTCACAAGGTCGGCAATGGAGATTTTATCACTGACACTCATGAACCTTTGCCGAAACAGGGACTCTATTTGGGCAAAGGTAATGACGGACCCGTCCGGTATACTCGCATACCAGTCGAAGGCGACGCCGGTCAGGCTATTGACAAACTGACGAAGAAGGAGCGCGTCATTGCCCCATGTATTTCCGCATGATGCTTTGAAGTGGGCGACGTGCTGATTTGCATTCCCCGTTCCATCAAATCTTCCGAACTTAGGAATAACGTAGCCGCTTGGGAACTCAATCAGATCGTACTGCGCGGGATATGGCCGCCCGCTACTGCCGATTTCTTTCTGAGCTTCAGCTTCGGCCACCAATGTTTTAACCTTGCTGGTGACCAAATCCATTATCCGATCCTGTGTTAGCGGGATAGTATTATCTGGGGCCAAGGCGTCCCCAGAAGCGGAATGTGGCCGGCTTTCATGCGGCTCGACCAGTCTTGGTCCCAAAGGAACAGGCATTGGCTGCCTCGGATTGTCATCACCCGGCTGATTAGTAGTGGCTTGTGCTTGGTTGGGAGGCGCTCGAGCGATTTGAGCCGTAAGCTGCATCACCACGTTCGTTAAGTCGTCAATCTTTGAATAGAGCTTGGCCATCTCTTTATCTTTGCTCCTGAGCTGTTTTCGAAGCTCTTGAAGCAGCTCTTGCTCCGCAGTCCTGGGGCGGAAAGTCGGCTCCTCCTCGCTGTCCGAGCTTGACTCTTCATGGACCGAGGGGTCTTTCTGCCTATCATCCTCATCGAGAGGGTTTTCTTCATCCAGCGGGGGCGGCTGTTCTTGAGCGGCGGCGACCACATTCAGGCTAGATTGGGCTTGGGATGTGGTGGCCCCATCCTTGCTTTTGCTGCGAAGGTTGTCGCTGGGGCGGCCGCCCGCCATATAGACCGTATGGATGATGTATCCGGCCGTCTTTCTATCATTGGAAGCTGATTTCACGGATCGCTGTCTTGACACCCTTGCTTCGGTAGCTGGTAATCGATTGAAGACGGCTGGCCTAACCAGGTTCTTGAATGGTGATGGCGCTTCTTTTCTGGATTTGCCCCGCTGCTTTCGTGCGGCACAGAGCGCCTGATAGACTCTTGAAGAGACAGTGTCATACCTTTTCTGTTGGGGCCGGGACACGTCTCTTTGTAACATTGTTCGGACCGCTGTCTTCTTAATTCTGGCGGTCATGGCATTTTTCTGAACCCACTTCAGAGGCTCGAAGGAATTGCTGATTCTCACGTCCGACTCAGCCGTCGTCGCGGGGCAACCCTGCACTTGGAACTTCACACGATTCCATTTGGCTGAAGCCTTGGCCCTCTTGTTGGCTCGATACCTGAGCCGCTTCTGCCTTAACTTTTCTGTTCTAAGCACCTGGCAGACTTCAGCTCTTTGGGAAGACGTCGCAGACCGAGCGATGGAGGGCCTTGGAGATACGCTCGATTGTGCATTTGTTGGAGTAATCGCCTGAGCTCGTCTGCAACATTGGATGTTGCCCTTTGTACCGGAGTTCTTGCCTCCCGCTGGAGCACCAGAGAATCGTTCACACGCTGTCTTGAGTTTCGGTTGTGGTGCCTTGGCGATCACGACATTCGGCCTCCTGCCCCTTGGGACCTACTTGGCCACCTGTTCTGCCGGGATTTCCGCCAGATGAGCGCTTCCGGCACGGTAGATGATGACGGAGCCAAACTGGCGGGGCGGTTCTTCCCACTGTCGACTGAGGCTTGCGGGGAGAACCACACGAGCGTTGATCTTGACCACGTACGGAATCGGGGTCACGTTGGAAGCTGAATTCGTCTGGGGAGACATTGTTGTCGAAGGTTGATTGCTGCACAGAAGAAAAAAACATCATTGCAGTATAGGCAATCGATATGTATATTGATTGAGTTCACATGAACGTTTTAACCCGAAATATGGGAGGAGAGATTGGTCCCACCGGGCGTGCCAGAATCTGTAGGGTGTTTTTCGTCACCCCATTGAGATGGGAATACGCGCACGCTTCTCAGGCGTACTACAGATTCCCCCTGCCTAGGGTAGGCCAGGGTTTAATGATTGTGGGGATCCGAATCTCCGGCAGCCGCGGACTAAGCTGCCGTTAATTACCCCTCGCCTTTGGGGCGAGGGAACCTCCGATTAACGGGTTAAACTGGTCATGCGAACTCAATGTGCAGTGTACGTGTGTTTTGTTTTGAAAGGGGGCTTTGGATATATCGGGAGCCACGCAGAGTTTTTACGGGGGTCCCGCTACCCGGATAGCGGGCTAGGGGTAAAGGGGGCTAGCAGCCCCCTTGCGGGGTTCGGGGCAGCGCCCCGGCCCAAAAATTTTTTTGGAGGGGAGAATGTTGCGGAATATGTGTACGTGTACATATGTATACATATATATATACATGTATATGTAAACAAAAAAGGGGGGAAAAGACATCCAAAGGATGCGTGGGGCCAGCGCCTTGAGCGCTGTGCGCTTAGGTGCTGTGCGCAAGGCGCTGGAGCGCAAGCGCGCGCGCCACGTGTCGGCACGTGGGCGCTTTGCGCTCGGGCGCAGTGCGCTTGAGCGCAAGCGCGCCACGTGTCGGCACGTGGGCGCTTTGCGCTCGGGCGCAGTGCGCTTGAGCGCAAGCGCGCCGCCACGTGTCGGCACGTGGGCGCTTTGCGCTCGGGCGCAGTGCGCTTGAGCGCAAGCGCGCCACGTGTCGGCACGTGGGGGCTTTGCGCTCGGGCGCAGTGCGCTGGAGAGCAAGCGCGCGCACCACGTGTCGGCACGTGGGCGCTTTGCGCTCGCGCGCAGTGCGCTGGAGCGAAAACGCGCCACGTGTCGGCACGTAGGTGCTTTGCGCTCGAGCGCTAGCGCGCCGGCGAGGAAAAGAGGGCTTTTGACCCCAGAAACTCCCGGAAGAGAAATTAGAAAGGAGTTGGACTCCTGAGTGTGTTTTTTTTTTTTTTTGGGTTAATGGGAGGGGTTCTTCTTCTTCCTCCTTTGTTAGCTGGATCTTGAAGATCAAGAGATAAGGGATTTTAAAAATCACTCCTTTTTGAGATCTAATGGAAGATCTGAGTTCCCCTTGATGGTTTTTGGGGTGAAAAACTAATTTGTTTTATAAAAAGGAGAGTAGAACTCTTGATTTAATTCAAGAGAAAGAAGAAGGTTTTGGAACCTTGAAGAAGGAGAAAGATCTCAGATCTGAAACCTTTTTTTGGAGAGAGAAAAGTTGTGAGATATTTTCATTATCTTTTGCCTTTATAGGCTATACACTTTACACATAGCCCCTTGGGCTTCACAAAATGGCATTTTGCCTATCCCATGGCTCATGTGCCATTTCTTTTTGCACATAAGCCATGGGCTTCACAAAAATTTGGCTTTATGCCTATTTTTCTTACATTTATCCATAGAATAAAACAAAAGAAATACAACAAAATTGTTTATTACAAAATTTTTATCTTGGCGTGGGGGAGGCCGGCCGCTTCATGTTCGGGCTCGACCCGAGCATGGGCCCACTGGATCTGGGCTTGGGCCCACTTGGCTTGGAGTTGACTTTGATTTTGACTTGGCCAACCGGGGTGTAAATTTTTACCCCAACAGTTAGCAGAGCAGTACATGCAGGAGATTGTGAGATTGCATGGAGTACCTGTGAGCATCATTTCCAATTGTGATACTCAATTCTTATCGCACTTCTGGAGGAGTTTACAGGAAAGTTTGGGAACGCGGTTGAAGTTTAACATCGCTTATCATCCTCAGACAGATGGCCAGTCGGAGAGAACGATCCAAACTCTTGAAGACATGTTGAGAGCTTGCATATTGGACTTCAAGGGTTCATGGGAGGATCATCTACACTTGGTGGAGTTTTCGTACAATAACATCTTTCAGGCGACTATTCAGATGGCTCTATTCGAAGCACTGTATGGTCGCAAGTGTCGCTCACCCGTTTGTTGGGACAATGTTGGAGAATGAAGATTGTTGGGACCGGATCTTATTGTGCAAACCGTGGAGAAGGTTAATACTATCCGTAATCACATGAAGGAAGCACAAGATCGGCAGAAGAGTTGGGCTGATATATCGAGAAGACTTCTAGAGTTCGCTGTTGGTGATTTTGTATTCTTGAAGATATCACCGACTAGAGGAGTGATTCATTTTGGGAGTCGAGGCAATCTTAGTCCTCGATTCGTGGGGTCTTTCGAGATTATTGAGCGTGTTGGAGAAGTGGCTTATCGATTGGCGTTACCACCATCTTTGGTAAGTGTTCATGACGTGTTTCATGTATCCCAACTCCGTAAGTATGTTCGAGATAAAACACACGTGCTAGATCATTCGGAGCTGACTGTAAGGGAGGATTTGACCTATGAAGAACGACCGATGTCGATTGTTGATCAAAGAGAAAAGGTCCTCAAAGAACAAGATTATCCCTATCGTACTTGTTTCTTGGGGGAATCGCTCGAACGGAGAATCAACTTGGGAACGAGAAGATGAGATTCGATAAAAATTTTCAGATCTCTTCTTGTAGATTCATGTTTGTTTATCTTTTCTTATTCCTGGAATTTCGAGGACAAAATTGTTTTTGTAGTTGGGTATAATGTAACACCCTAGTTCATTTATACCAGTTCTATTTTAGGTATTTCTTTATTTATGGTTATTTCTTGATTTATTGTGTTTTGGGTGCGAATAGTATAATTGGCATCTATATTTTCATCCGACCCGACCGCTTGCTGGAAACCCGTCTTGATTCCTATTTATGATTTATCCCGGCTAGTTATGAGGATCCGCGTATCATGTTCTCGTCCCGTTTGGTGAAACGGACTCGTTTGGATAGCTACGTGCACGCTGCGTGTATCCGTTCTTGGGGGTATGCTTTTTCGTTAGCCGGATATCCTGTTTTGGTTTTGGTTAATACGCATATTATCCGTATTTTAAAACTAGATTTTTAGACCCGACCTGGGTGTCTTTTGGACTATTTTTGTATTAGCCAAAATCTCAAAATTAACTAATATTATATTTCAATATATTTCTAACTGTTAATATAAATATATATATCCGTTTGCAAAAATTTTTATAACTAAAATATATTTTTTAAAACAAAACTTAACACCGGTCTCTCTCTCTCCCCCCTGCATATATATAATATTATATATATTATTTTTATAACCCTATTTTATTTTACCGACGTTTCTCTCTCTCCTCCTTCATCTCATTTTCTATTTTCCCGCCTTCTTTTTTCTTCCTCGTGACCGCGCCCGTGCCCACGCCCGCGCCCATCACTCGCGCGTGTCACCGTCGCCGTTGCCACGACCGCGCCCCTTCGCTCTCCTCCTCAACCTCACATCCTCCTTCATCTCGCCGACAAACCCAAACCCCACGAGAACTCACGTCCCCGGCTGCACTACATGTCCTCGTCGCCGCGGGTCGCCGTCGCTGCCTCCATCGTCGACCTCACCTCCATCTCCTCCACACCTCTCTCCACTCTCCTTTACTGGCTCTCCACTGCAACCCATCACCCAAACCGTGCCTGCAATCTATCGCCTCCCCTGCACCCTCGCATCGCCGGAGCTCCGACCCCCGTCGGCCTCACCCCTCACCACCACTTCTCTCCGTCTCTCCTCTTCTCCCTCATCCCAGACATCAAAAACCCCGCACACCCGATTCCCGACTTCAAGAACCCCTACTGCCTTGCCGTAAAACCCTCGCCGTCGACGGCCCATCGTCGATGTCACCCCCTCATCTTCCTCTCTGAATCTAAAGCACCACCACGACCAAGTCCCAGCCTCTTCTTCTTCTTCTTTCTTCTTCTCTTGCTTTTATGGATCTCGTATTTTTCTGCTCGCCGCCGTCGCCGTGCTCTTTGCTGACAATCCTGGCGACCCAGTGGATATCCCCAGCCAGCGTGGTCACCTTCTTGATTTGCTTGGTTCAGTTTTGTACGCACGTGTGTGCATTGCAACGTTTACCCGACGTCGGACGCGACGTACGCACACCGTCGTGAGATCCGTTCAGGAAAGTTTACCTTGCTACATACTATGATACATATTTTGCATCCATATGAATAAAAATATCACATGTTGACTGCATTGTACATCCATATTATTGTTTTACTGTTTTCGGATATCCATATGCATCCATATCATTAATTACATATCTGTTTGCATGCAAGTTAGCTTGATACTGGCTATATTATTATACTCGCGTCTATATTAATAAAAATATTGCATATTTAATGTATTGTGCATCCATGTTACAGTTTTACCGTTTTTCCAATATCCGTATCATTTATTGCATATCTAGCTGCAAGCCATATCATATTATTTCATATTAATGTTATATTAGCACCCCATACTTGATAATGTGCATCCTACGTAGTTATGGAGTTGTAGATGTAATCTCTGATAGACATTTGTGCATCCGTGCATTTACCGTGCATCCGTACTTGCTACAGTTTTATTTCGACCATCCTTGTGATACATATGCACTACGTGTCATGACCTGATACACCACTACTTGACCTGTTACCTGATCCTGTTTCTAATGCCGACAATCCTGACTTGACGTCCCGATGGACGTATCATGTTGTCTGTATAGACGAAACCTGTACCTGCTTGTTCTTGTGTTGGCATTAGCTCCAGATTTATCAATACCTAACATGAACACATAACCTTAGGGGTAAGGGGAAATCAATGATGAAATCTGACTTGTAACTCAACAGTTCAACGTTTATACTGATCAGTTTTACGGGCTAGGCCAGCCCCGGGATGATGCTGCTGATATCATTCGTCTGTACATGTTACCTGTTTACTGCCTAGCGGCACGTCTTGGATTCAGCCTGAGAGTCTTAACCGTGGTCCCTGTTCACACCATAATATTGCATTATTATATTCCCCATTCTTATTCTTTTTATAAATAAACAGGTACTTTTGACGCATGTCTTCTACATGTTACAGGTTACAGGTTCTTGGACAGGAAACAGTGAAAACAATGTAAAAACGATGAAAATATGGACTTTTGACCAACAAATGGGAGGATCTTAGTCAAGCCTACATCGAAAGACAGTTCATAATTAATAAGGCAACTCAAGGTCCAAAAATACAAAGCGGACAGTTAAAAATCCATTGCAAATGGTTCACTGAAGATCTGGAGCTAATGTAGAAGCCCAATTGGAGAAAGAACCAAATAACCAAAAGACCAAGAAGATCCAAAACAAAACCCCAAAATTTCAGAACCTAAGCTCCTCAAAGAGCCGCGGAACCGCGACCCAAGCCCTCCATTGCCGCGGTTCCGCGGCCGTATAAAGCCCGTACTCGGTGAAAATTTTACCATAATGCATTGGAGGCTCTGAAAAGATTTCTTGGGGGTATATTTGTAATTTTAGACATGCGGATCAAAATGTAACCTAGGGTTTCCTATTCTCTATAAATAGGAACTCTAAAGCTTGTATTCTTTTTATGCCTCCTTTTAATAAAAATTCAGAAATTCTTTATGGAGAGCATCGGTGCCTCTCTTCAATTCAGAAATTCAAATCTGACAACCCTGCATTGATGATTGGAGACATGCATCTGTAAGTAGATTTAATTCCTTGCTCTAGTTTAGATTTCAATTCTTTGCCCTAGGTAGATTAAATTTCATGCCCTAGGTAGATTAAATTTCATGCCCTAGGAACTTGTTTAGGGTTAGCTTTGGGGAAGGCTTTTGAGAGATATCTCTCATCCATTTCTTACCCATAATATATTTTCAATAGGACTCTATGCATACACGCACACACCGCGCCCTACGGCATCCTACCCCTCGAGGTAACGATGACACCGTAGTGTAAAAGCCCGGTTGCGCGCGTTTTCCATGGAGGTTAGGGTAAGGATCTCTAAAGGAAGGACAAGAACCTAGAGGAAGGAACACCTTCCCGAATGGATCTAATCCCCTTTATTGATAATTACCATAACTCCTCACAGATCTCCATTCGGGTATAGAAAGCGTTGAGATTTACTTGCATTTCCAAACCATCCCTAAACCTAACCCTAGCAAGACTAGATCTAGATAATCGTAGTATAGAATAATTTAGGTTTTTAGATTTAATAATCACTCCGAACACCCTTCGGAATTAACTCGTTAGCGCGACTAGGAGATTCACAACATCCCTGTGGACCGACCCGTACACACCGGCTAGCTTCATGCGACGCCGTTCTTGATTGCGGTTACTAGATATTCTTTGAGACAAATCAAATGGCGCCGTTGCCGGGGATGGCGTAAAATTTCCTTTTTGCAATTTCGGGTTAATCTTAATAAAATAAAAAATCTGAAAAATCAAAAAAATCAAAAAAAATATATATAAAAATATATATAATCTGTTATTTTTGGAAGGGATACTTTGTTGTTTGAATTTTTGCAGGATATACAAATTCGGATCTAGAAATTTCCAGAAAGCGAAACGGAAAACGGGATATCGGAACAGAAGATATTTTAAACAACAGAACACTTGATTTTTTTTTGGAGCAGTGAACCGCCCAAAGTGCCGCGCTTCCACGGCCAAAACCTACCTTAGGCCGCGGAAACACGGCCGTCTTGTCGAGTCAGAGCAACAGAAAAATTTTGGGGACTCGTGCTGACTAGACTGCCGCGAAAACGCGGCAGTAACGCGTTTATACCGCGGACACACGGCCTTTTGGTGTCCTCTGTTTGTGAAATTTGCTCTGTAAGCTTCCTCTGTTCCTCCTCTGTAATTTTTGAAATATCTTTTCTGGAAATGCTTGCAGGATTTTGTGCAGTTTAAAAATATATTCCCTTCCAAATAACGATTTTGTGCAGGATTTTTGGACCCCGCTTGAAATAAAATAGATTGCAAGTAATCTTTTTTGTTGCATATCTTTTCTCGAATATCTTTTTGCAACAATTTTTTCCAAATAAAGATTCTTGTGATATGCTTAAAATAATAACTGATTGCAAGTAATATTTTTCGGTTGTATATCTTTAAATAAAAATCTTTTTGCAACAATTTTCAAACAAAGAAAAAGAAAAAGAAAAATTAGTAGTAGAAAACTTGCAAACTTTTGCCGCAAATAAATCCTTGCACTAACCAACCTTCTTTCTTTTCCCCTTCTTCTAACATGGGTACCCCACATAATAAATCACTTGCCGAACTTTGGTATCCCGAACCTAATTTTACGTCATACATCAATTTGTTCGGTCAATTTAAAGACGATCCTTCCATGCCTAAAATATCTTTGAAAGATAAAATAGAAGCGTCTAGGAGAAACAGTTTGACTTTTCAACCCACTTTGTGTCAACCAAGTAAACCTATACCACCTCCATGTGTTGATACCACTTTTTCAAGTCCTGCTGTCACTCCTAAGCCGATGTCCATTGCTGAGCACATTGCTCAATCTCGCAATCGATCTTTCACCCCTCTCCACTCATCTAGTTCTAGGGATCCACAAGACTATTCACCTTATTATCCACATGTTGACCCTATCCCTGTCCAACCATCCACTTCCTATCAGTCCTACCCGACCTTACCACCCTCACTAGACACTGTTTCCACACAGCCATTAGGGAGTTTTGCATATCCACACGATTTCGAATCTTTTACCGAAACCCCCTTACCACCCAAGTCTAGTTTAGAAGAGTCGTTGGAGGCATATATCGCAGCAACAAATAAAATGACTAGGAATGTGGAAGTGTCCGTGGCCGCCCTTATGCAACCTAGTGAAACGGTAGCTAGTTTCCCGCTAGCTTCAAAGTTTTCAATGTATAAGGAGGCGGTTGGACAGAGTGAGGATGAGAGAGGATTTCCAAATCAAACCTACCCTTACCCAATTGAAGCCCACAACTCCAGTTTTCCATCGAATGTCCTAAATGATTCACAAGTTCAAAATAAAAACGAGTTGTGTGATTTTGTAGTGTTTGATTTGCCAAATTGTGAGGAACCCCTTTCGAGTGAAACCGCACCTAATCCTTTCGATCTTTACACCTCCCATCTAGAACCTAAATCGATAGATATCCATGCTTTTGATGAGGTGTCTAAGAAAATTGATTTTCACTTGATTGAAGATATAGACGCCGGGAATATTTCGGATGATGAACCTGTCAATTTAATTGAGATTTTATGTTCAAATCATCATCCCGAGTTATTAAATGTTTCTCCCGAATCTCATATGCGTCTTGACTTTGATGATAATGGCATGGATGAGTTGAATTTTGAGGAAAATTATAAGGATAATATTAAGGAGAGTTTTGAGGATAATATTGAAGTTGAACCATTTTTGTTTAATGTGTCGGATTTTCCAATTCAGCCTCCTGAACCTATCACCCTCCCTCCTTCCTATCGTTACCCCCGAACAAAAGACCGTTACGCCTTCATCTCCTTTACAAAGTTCGGCGTACCCATGTTTTCTTGCGAATCTTGAGGGATTTGACCCCATTTCTCGACGGGTTGATAGGTTAGCGCAATCGCTTTTAATACATCGGTCAACACAAATTGCGCTAATTTATTCACTCAATTTACACCCTCAAGATCGTACTCCACTTCTTTCTTCTTTCCGCCATTCTTCTCCCCCACCGAGACCATATTCTACCATTCTTCTTTCTACACGGTCTTGTGTGCTTCTCATCTCTTTTCTTCCCACTCCCTCCTTTCACCAACTATACCATTACCACGATAAGATTTTTGAATGGTTGGTGCTAACCTTTGGCTTGTGTAAGGCCAAGCTTAAGTTTGAGGGGAACCTTGTTGTATATATGTATATATTTTTTGTTTTCTTTTTCTATTAAAAAATATAAAAACTAAAAAAATTCAAAACATTAAAAATATAAAAAAATTATAAATAAATAAACAGGGGAGTGCCGGCATTTTAAACCCTCTTGGTTTAGCATGACAGTGAGGACACTGTCAAGTTCAAGTTTGGGGGTATGCTCGGTACGTCTTCTTCCTTCGCATTCATTTGTACATATTTTTGCATTTGCATACTTATTTGAAAACCCATAAAAATTGAAAAAATCCAAAAATTATAAAAATTATTGTATTCAATTTTGGTCTAATTGACTTGAGTTTGACAAATAGGTTAACTGGCTAGGAACAACTAGATCTTAGACTTAGTAAATTAAAAACCCTAAAAATAACCTTCCTTAAAGTTTAACGATAGAGAGTATATGTTTTTGTAGTTTATTTAGAAATAGGTAAATTTTGGGTTCACTTCTTGGGCTAAGTCAAAATAAGGGAAGAATATTGATATTCTTATTAGAGTATAAGTTTGAAAAATAGTTTCTAGCTTAAGTCTAGATTCTGAAAATGTATACCCTACAAATTACAAAATCACGCACCTTGAAACTTGGAATAGTAGAAGAGACCTTGAAATGCTCTTGTCTAAAGTCCTTAGTACAATGAAAAATATATATATATATATATATATAAGTGTGAATAAAGAATAAAAAAAAATAGACACTGGTTTTTGTGATTACTTAAGACTGCAAAAATAGAAAAATATTTAGCGAGGGTGCTTCATCACCTAGTGCCTTAGACCAACTGGTTTAGGAGTCACTACTAAAAGCCTTGGGTGTTGCAAAACTAGGAATTACGCTTTAAAGTGAAAACGCATTTTGTAATCGTTCGTTGGTACCTCAAGAAGTATTAACGGTCGCATGAAGGATGTGTAAGCAAATTTCATTTAAAAATTTACAAATTAATAAGTGCTTTGGACAACGGACAAGGGTATGATTGCTTGATTTGAATTTCCAAGTGTAGGGGTGATTTATACACACACGTGGGGATATGTGATTGGAGTTTAGATGAGAGAAAGGAGTGAAGAATAGAATTTGTATCTTTAGTAAAGTTGATAAAAATTCTTAAGTGGAGATGGAACCCTAGAAGGAAAACTTAAGAAATGCCGAAAGCTAAGTAAGTCTATAGAACATATATAATCTTAAGTTAAATGATGAGGAAGTGTGAAGAATGTGGATGGATAATTTACAAGTAAAAGACAATAGAATTCCTTGTTGGAAAACTTAATTGGAGAACAAAAGTCAATGGGCCGAATTTATAGGATTTTGTAGGTGTAATCCGCTGAAAACCCTCAGGAGACAACACTCCTCCTACTAGGGACACCTAGAGGTTTAACGGCTTGTTGCACGAGCTCAGTGCAATCGCGTTTCCCTGCGAAAATGCGGTTAGGATTTTAGTGAATAAAAATAAGTTTGCTCGAGGACGAGCAAAAGATAAGTTTGGGGGTATTTGTTCACACCATAATATTGCATTATTATATTCCCCATTCTTATTCTTTTTATAAATAAACAGGTAATTTTGACGCATGTCTGCTACATGTTACAGGTTACAGGTTCTTGGACAGGAAACAGTGAAAACAATGTAAAGACGATGAAAATATGGACTTTTGACCAACAAATGGGAGGATCTTAGTCAAGCCTACATCGAAAGACAGTTCACAATTAACAAGGCAACTCAAGGTCCAAAAATACAAAGCGGACGGTTAAAAATCCATTGTAAATGGTTCACTGAAGATCTGGAGCTAATGTAGAAGCCCAATTGGAGAAAGAACCAAATAACCAGAAGACCAAGAAGACCCAAAACAAAACCCCAAAATTTCAGAACCTAAGCTCCTCAAAGAGCCGCGGAACCGCGACCCAAGCCCTCCATTGCCGTGGTTCCGCGGCCGTATAAAGCCCGTACTCGGTGAAAATTTTACCATAATGCATTGGAGGCTCTGAAAAGATTTCTTGGGGGTATATTTGTAATTTTAGACATGCGGATCAAAATGTAACCTAAGGTTTCCTATTCTCTATAAATAGGAACTCTAAAGCTTGTATTCTTTTTATGCCTCCTTTTAATAAAAATTCAGAAATTCTTTATGGAGAGCATCGGTGCCTCTCTTCAATTCAGAAATTCAGATCTGACAACCCTGCATTGATGATTGGAGACATGCATCTGTAAGTAGATTTAATTTCTTACTCTAGTTTAGATTTCAATTCTTTACCCTAGGTAGATTAAATTTCATGCCCTAGGTAGATTAAATTTCATGCCCTAGGAACTTGTTTAGGGTTAGCTTTGGGGAAGGCTTTTGAGAGATGAGATCTCTCATCCCTTTCTTACCCATAATATATTTTCAATAGGACTCCATGCATACACGCACACACCGCGCCCTACGGCATCCTACCCCTCGAGGTAACGATGACACCGTAGTGTAAAAGCCCAGTTGCGCGCGTTTTCCATGGAGGTTAGGGTAAGGATCTCTAAAGGAATGACAAGAACCTAGAGGAAGGAACACCTTCCCGAATGGATCTAATCCCCTTTATTGATAATTACCATAACTCCTCATAGATCTCCATTCGGGTATAGAAAGCGTTGAGATTTACTTGCATTTCCAAACCATCCCTAAACCCAACCCTAGCAAGACTAGATCTAGATAATCGTAGTATAGAATAATTTAGGTTTTTAGATTTAATAATCACTCCGAACACCCTTCGGAATTAACTCGTTAGCGTGACTAGGAGATTCACAACATCCCTGTGGACCGACCCGTACTCACCGGCTAGCTTCATGCGACGCCGTTCTTGATTGCGGTTACTAGATATTCTTTGAGACAAATCAGTCCCGGGCATGCACGGGATACTATTGAGTTACATTGACGATTCATTAAATTGATTTCAAAGACTTGAGAGTAATTAACCCAGTAGCATAGGTTACTCACCGCATGCACATGCACTTCACTGTTCTATATTCATGTTACTGTTATACACTCCTTACTATTCATGCTCATGCCTGCATATCTTGTTACCTCCTGATTATATTTTATTGTTTGATATTATAGCGCACTGACGTCTGGGTTTTGCATGGCCCATATCCTTTATCTCTTTCGCAGGCTGACCGGGAGTACTTCAGTCGACAGGCCGAACAGTGAGGAGCAATTTGGTATTTAGTTTAGTTTAGTTTAGTTTTCTTTCAGCATTTTCATGTCCTGATGTGAGCCCGTATTTGGGACGTACTTTCTAGATGTTATTGCTTATTGGATTTATTGCTTCCGCACATTTATATTTCTTGACTCGTTTATTCTGGCATATGGATATGTACTAGATAGTTTATTTTATTTCTACTATTCTTGATATCTTATAGACAGCCGTAATGTGACTGTGGAGGGATATTTCCTAACCACAGGTAGCATGGTTGGCTCTGTCACGTGCCGATCTTAGCGCACTCTGGGAAGCAGGGCGTGACAAGGCTCCTCCTGCCATCTGATTGGCAGGGCGCTTCACTCTGGCAAATTGAGATCTCCCCTTCTTCTTCACCACTGCCTCGTATCTTCGGGCAGCTTTCAAAACCAAATCATGGGTTGGGAAATCCCCTGTAGCTAAAGCAGCTTGGATTTCCGGGTCCAACCCTTGCTGAAATCTTCTTTCTCTGATCTCAGCAGTCGGTATGAGATGGGCCGCAAACCTGTTATAGTCTTGTGTTAGCTGTGTAGTAGATATAAAATTGAACATTGAGACATATCTTACCGACCGAGCATGGTGAATTCGGCGTCATAGTCATCTACTGACTTGGTCCATATCGAACCTTGTTGCAGATGGATGAACTGTTGTTCCATGTCAAATCTGGCAGTCTCAGGGAAGTACTTAGTATCGAACATATCGCGGAAAGCCTACCATTCGATGGGTTGTTCAAGGCGGCTTTCTTCCGCCTTCCACCAGTTTCGTGCATTGTCCGTGAACTGTAATTTTGCAATACGAACCCAAGCTATTTCTGGCACTTGTGCTACTGCCAGATCATCTTCGATACTCTGAGCCCATTCCTTAGCATCCAGTTGGCTCTCCTTTCCTGAGAACTGTTTGGGATGCAAAGCCCTGAATTGCTTCACCCCAAGTGCTTCTGCCTCGGGACGATTCATTAAAAGAGCAGTCTGCTACTGCTGTCCCTCGAGGAGGCTGCGGATTGTCTCAAGCAGAACTGTTTGCTCGTTGAGCGGAGCAGGAACGGTAGGTGTGATTGGTAGTGGAGATGGAGTGTTGTTGAAGTTGGTGCTGGTGTTGTTTGGAGAATCCATAACCTTGAAGAAAAACTTGGGTTATGACAGATTCAAAGTATATGATTCAAAAAATATGAAATGATAAGATTCAAGGAGTATGGATTGTAAAGAATGTTTTAGTTGTTGGTTATTGTGTTTATATTGCTTAGGTTGTTCACGCAGAACAGAACTGTATGGTAGTGTTCCATACAGTTCGGACCTGCATGGGCCACCAACAAAACCTTTCACGCCCCGCTTCTCGGTATACGGGCAGAGGACACGACGAGGCCGCTACGTATTTACTCTAAAATAAATACGCTAAGCGTATCTAAGCAATATAAAAATGCACAAGAGACAAAGACAGTAGATATAACTGAACAACAACTTTATTTATTAATATTCTTTTATAGTACATGGAAAAGTAAATACATCTGAATGATAGCAATGCCTAAATAGTGGCAAAATAGAAAAGAGAAGTACTGAAATAAAAGTGTGTACAATGAAGCTAGAGCTCTGGGTCGTAGGAAAGCTGGTCCAAGTCCTCACTAGTAGGCTCGATCTCCTGAGTGTCCAGATCACCTGGCAACATTCTAAAGAAGAAAGAGAAAGAATGTCGTCAGCGAACAATCGCTTAGTAAGACCTAGAAATAGAATAGACAGAAAGAGAAAGTAGTTTTTAAAGTTGTATTATATTGTATTAATGTTAACGCTGTTTTTTATAGCTTGGTACAGAAGGATACCAGTGTATACGAGAGGAGTCTCTATATGCTAGAGACTAGGGCAAACGGAATGTAAAAGGCTCCGTTATACAACCCGGAACAACGGCAATTGGATTCAGGTTAGGTGTCTTAATCTTGCAGTCTCGTGCCACTTTTAACACCTTCCGTACCAATCTACCCCTTAAACCCTGCGATATCTTGATTGTATTGTTTGTATTGTATTTCAATTTGTAGTTTAGATTGTATATTTGGATGACTTGCCGAAACCATGATATCAGTAAAATGGATGTACTGGAGAATCATGGATGTAACTGGAGAATCATGTAAACGGAAGTATATCCATGGTTCGGTTCAGTCAATACAGATTGAATAGTTTGAACAGATTGAATATATGTATTCATGGATTCATGTTGAATTATAGTTTTGCATTTTCATACTTGAATCATATTCAAGTCAGATTATTTTTAATGAGACTCGGTCTGAGTCAGAACAATTAGAAAAGAAATTGAAGTCCTGATTGTTTTGATGTTATCGGTAACCGCTGCATATGGACGGCAGGATTTGTGTCTTTTTCAAAGACGATTACCGTATTGATAACACTGTTGTTAAGTTGTCTATCTTAAATAGGCAAGCACCCACTTCTCCAGCTCCCTAAGGCTCAAGAGATTGGTCCCACTTAAACCTATATTTACTAGGGTCCTTAGGGTAATTTATAGAACTTGAGGGGTTTTACGTAAAAATACTTTTGTATAATTTTCAAAATATACCCCAAATATTTAATTATCGTCTTCAGAGTTGTCATAGATGTAGATTTTATATTTGTGATATTTTTAGTAAGAATAACCTATTTTTCATAATACACGGTATTTAATTGTAACATTGAACTTGTATGGAATTCATGGTATTTTAATGTAAAGTGATTCTTGTGTTTTTAGGAAAAAGTTAGAATATTTATATTATCACAAAGATAGATATTTTAATAATATATATATATATATAAATAATTTTAATATATAATATATTTCTAGAAATCTCATTTTCTTAAGATTTTCGTATTTTAAATCTCTCGAGACCGAATGCTCCTTGCGGAAGTCTGCATCTCGCACTACTAAGCCCAGGGATGTGCGATAATCTGCACCATCCCAGTCGGGTTCCTTAAAATGGGTTGTAGCGGCACTTTGCAAAGATTTATAAAAAATACTTAATCTTTTAGAAAACGGTTTTATTAATTCATGGTATTTATTTGAAATGTTTCGTTTTCCCATATTCTATGTTCCCGAAAGGTATTGTGCTATGTTGCATATGAGTGTTGTGAGGAGGTAGGTCATTAGCTCGTGATCTACTTAAAAGTATAGAAAGTTTGTGATGTTTAAATGTCAAAATGAAACTATATGGTATTTTAGTAAAAAAGTACGTTAAAAGTTACAAAATAAATTAAATTGTCGTGAAACTTGATCAACATATTTATTAATATTTAATAGTCAACATGTAAGAGTTTTGTGTGAATATATTTAAGAAAATGTTGGATTTTTAGAAAGAACCGAATCGGAAATCGGTTTAACTCCGATTCTATCGGGTTTTGAAATTTCGTAATTTTAGAACAAGATTAGAGAAGAGGGAGGGGGACTTACGGGATTGAAGCTTAGAAGAGAGAAAGAGAGAACGGTAGGAGACGCCGGTGCGTCGTTTCGTCGCCGGGAGCTCCTAAGGTTGTCGCCGGAAAAATCGCCGGAGCTTGGCCCTTCGCTACTTCAAAAGCACGCTAAGCTTCTAGGAATTTTTTGAGAGTTTTGATCAGAATTTTGGAATGAGGGGGTGTGTTTAGGGATTATATTTATAGGGTAAAGTTAGGGTTTGGGGTAGGTGAAAGGTTGGATGAAAAAAATGTGTTAAATTGTATTAAAATGTATTAAAATGTATTAAATAGAATTTTAAAGAAGCTCTGGAACCGATCCAAAGAAATAAAGTATGCAGGAGTGATGGGGAGGTGAAGAGGCAGACTTTTCATGTTGACCGATTCAACATTGGAGCCAACTCGGCCGGCACCTGATTGATCGTTCTTTTGTGCGTATGCGTGTTGAAATCAAAGTTAAGAATATACCGCAATCAAGATGGTATCGCTTGGTAGCTAGCCGGTTGAGTACGGGTCAGTCCACAGGGAAAACCTGTTCTTTTCTAGTTGTTCTAACGAGTCAATTCCTATTTGTGGTAGGTTTTGATTTTCTATAAAAACTGAGGTTGAATTTGATTTGGATTAAAACCTTGCTAGGGTTATGATTAGGTTAATTTGGAAAGTTAATTCTACTCACCGCTTTTTTTACCCTAATTAAGAACTTAGGTGTTAAGGTAATAGTTAACAAAGGGGATTAGCACGACTGGGAAGAAACTAGGTTTCTTCCCTTTGGTCCTTGTCCGTCATTTCTTAACTCTTAGTCCTAACCTCTATGGAAATCAAACACAACCGGTCTAACTAGGGAATCACTGCTATCTCGTGGGATAGGGTGCCGTAGTGAGCGGTGTGTGTTTGATTTGCATAGAGTCCTACTTTAAAATATTGAACGGGCAAGAAAGGAGTGAGAGATTTCCATCTCTCAAACCGACCCAATCCTAACCCTAACAAGTGAGGAACTACTCACTCATTAAGGAATTAACAATGGAATTCATTTTTGTGATTTTCTTTTAATAGCCTGATTAACTTGCAGAAAATAATTACGGCAGATAAAAATTGCAGAGAAATGAAATTGCAGATAAGAAATTCAAGATAAAAAAACTTACTTTATTGATGCACTCTTTGACGATTACAAGGAATTGAAAATTTCTAATCTAGAATTAAAAAGAGGCATGCCCAAAAAGAGCTTTAGGGTTTCCTATTTATAGATAATAGAAACCCTAGGGTTTGCATCTGATCCACATCTAGAATTACAAAACTACCCTAAGAAAACCGGGTCAATGCACCGACACGCACCGACACGCGCCGACACGTATACAGCACAGCCGTGGATCCGCGGCCATAAGCCTTGTTTAGCCGCGGTTCCGCGGCCGTTTGATGGGCTCTTGGGCTCTTTTTCTCTGTGTTTCTTCATGTTGTTATTTGCTTCTGTTTTCTTTACTTGGTTCTTCAGAATATTTTCTAGTTTCCTCCAGATCTCCATAGTGCAGAATGTTGTGGAATTTTACCGTTCACTTCGTGTTGAAATCTTGAATCTTGTGCTGCCTTCGTGCTTTGTGAAATCGAACTGTTCATTGATCTTCATTTGTTCCTTAAACTGTAGGCGGTATCATAAAAATTCTTCTATTTGTTGGTCGTACTCTTACTTTTATAGCGTTTTTTCACCATTTTCACTGTATTGTTCCGAGAACCTGTAACCTGCAACTATTTAGCAGATATGGATCAAAAGCACCTATTTATTTGCAATACGATTAAGAATGGGGAATATAATAATGCAAAAATCTGATATGAACAAATACCCCCAAACTTATCTTTTGCTCGTCCCGAGCAAAACTAATTTATTCTCGAAAAAACCTAACCTCACTTTCGCAGGGAAACACGATTGCACTGAGCTCATGCAACAAGCCGTTAAACCTCTAGGTGTCCCTAGTTGTAACAACTCTATTTTTAATGTACAAATAATTGATTTAAATTCAATGTATACTTGAACTATTTATTACAACTGATATCTCTTTAAGTATTTATTTCACTCCATAATTACAAGAAGGAGCTTGTGGCTCATTGGTAACACCTTGCACTACTGAACCAAGCCACCAGAATTCAAATCCCATGCCCCACATTATTTTTTTATATTATTTTGTTTTAATTTTTTTGAAAGGTCAACAGTCAAACAGCTATAACTCACAAAATTTATACTGAAAACAAAAAACTAAATATACCAAAATTTCCCCCAGGAGTTTCCCCACCCAGAGGTACCCCGACTCGGCCTTCCCCACCCAGAGGTACCCCGACTCGGCCTGACTCGGCCGAGTCGGCCGGCGGACCGGCCGAATTGGCCGGCGCAGCCTGCCGGACTCGGCCGGACGACCGAGTCGTCAACACGGAATTTCTCCGTGTTGACCTGGTCATCCCCCCTATATACTTTATTTTATTTGATCGGTTACCAGATTCTCAATAAATCACTTTTATTCCAAAATTTAATGATTTTTAATGTTTTTCTTATATATATTTATATTTTTTTTAATTAAAACCCTAGCCTTGCCCTATATAAACACCCCTACCCTCTACCCTTTCACCTTACATTCCTAAGTCCACTCTCTAAAAATTTCAAGAGAACTCGGTACGTTAGAAAAAAAGCTAAAGGCGAAGCGCTGCCGAAATCGACGACGAATTCCGGCGATCGTACTAGGACCCTTCACGACGTTTCGACGCACAGACAACCCACTACCTTCCTAGCATTCTCTAGCTTGTCCAAACCCGTAAGTCCCCCTCTTTCTATCTTTCTTTTCTTTTAAGAAAAATACGACTTTTTAAAATCCGACGGAAATCGGAACAAACCGATTTCCGATTCGGTTTTTCTATCAAAACTCACTTGTCACAAATTACATAATGCTTAAACATATTCATGTTGACTATTAATCACTTAAAAATCAATTTGGATAAAGTTTTTCACATGAAATGATAATGTTTCCATTTATCGTATTTCTTTCACTTAAATACCACAATGTTTAGTTATCACATTTAACCCTTAACAATTGCTATATCTTAACGTAGATCACGAGGTAATGACCTACCTCCACACACACGCAATTACAACCCTAATTGATATCATCAAAACTTAAAATAATACAAGACTTTGCATTAAAATACCATTTTCTTTATAAACCTTTTCTAAAAGTCCTAAGTTGTTTACAATTTTAAAACAAAATCTTTTAATAGGAAAATACGATATGTCATGGACAACGATCGTTTATCTAAACTGACTTTGTGGTGTCTAAGCTAGGTAAGTGAGCTTGGGTAACTTTAAAAGGCCCGTCTCACGATTCGTGAGCGGATCCCTCCCTCCTCACTTGTACTTATCTGGCCGCAATTGACGGTGAAAAGGCGATTTGAGGCTTCTAATGACGTGTCGTTTAGACCATTTAGAAATAGGCTAGTTGGCTTAGGAAACCCTAGAATCTAAAATACGGAAATTTATACCTTTTACAAATAAATACCTTATTTTTATAAAACCGTTTCCTAAATGATTAGTATTTATTAAATCTTTACAAAGCGCCACTACAACCCATCTTTGGGGAACTCGTTAGGGATTGTACGGTTTATCGTGCACCCTCGAGCCTAGTAGTGCGAGATTCAGACCTCCGCAAGGAGCATTCGGTCTCGAAAGGTTTAAAGTACGACATTTAAGAAAAATGAGATTTTTGGAAAATAAAATATTTATATAAAATTATTCTTGTATTAACATATGTATATTTATCATTTAAACGCCTATTTTGTAATAAGATAAAGTTCCACCTTTTCCTAAAAAAAATTACAAGATTAAAAGTTACATTAAAATACCATGAATTTTCAAATAAATCAATATTATAATTTAATACTTTTATTAGAATATATTCACTAGAATAACACAAATAAAATTTACACTCATTATAACTATATAGAAGAATAATAAATACTTGAGGTGTATCTTGAAAACTATACAAAAGTACTTTTTACATAAAACCCCCTCAAGTTTTATAAATTACAATAAGGAACCTAACAATTATAGAACTTCAAATTACATTTCTTTTAGTCTGACTCGGGTTTGAGTCTGACTATTTCTGACTTGAATATGATTCAAGTCAATCTATATTCTTTAATATTCCAACTTAATATAAATACATGAATCCTAGAATCCAGTTAACGATCTATACAACTTGACTGAATCAAACCATGGATATACATCCATTATCCCGTTATACCATTTACCTGATTATGCAGTTACAATCCGTTTACTGATATCATGGTTTTGGTCAGTCATCCAACTTACACAATACAATACAACAATACTGTTAAAACACTACGGGGTTTAAGGGGTAGATTGGTACGGAAGGTGTTAAAGGTGGCACGAGATGGTCAGATTAAGACACCTAACCTATATTCCGTTGCTGTTGTACCGTGGCTTAACGGTTCCTTGTACTTTCCGTTTGCCCTGGTCTCTAGCATATAGAGACCCCTCTCGTATACACTGGCATTCTTCTGTACCAAGCTACAAATAACAGCGTTAACACAATATTCCATAATATTCTACAACATAATACTTTAGAAAATATTCTTATTCTGCCTTTCTAATTCTTCCTTATTCTTTGGGACTTACCGAGCGACCTGTTCGCTAACGACATTCTATTTCTTCTTCTTTGAATGTCGTCAGGTGCTTTGGACCCAGCAGAGATCGAGCCCACCTGTGAAAACTTGGAGCAGTTTCACGAAGACCCCGAGCTCTAGATATTGCACCTTGTTCTATTCAGTATTTTCATTTCCTGTTATTCCATTGTTTAGGCATCGCTTTTCATTTCAGTTGTATTTACTTTTTATGCATTGTACAAAAGAATGTTATTAATAAAGTTGCTGTTATTTCTATATCTCTTGTCTCTTGTGATTTACTTTATATTGCTTAGATACGCTTAGCGTATGTACTTCTAAGTATATACGTAGCGGACCTCGTCACGTCCTCTTCGCCGTACACTGGGAAGCGGGGCGTGACAGGTTTTGTTGGTGGCCCGTGCAGGTCAGAGCTGTATGAAACCCTATCATGCAGTTCTGGTCTGCGTGAACAACCTAAGCAATATAACACAAGAACCAGCAACTAAAACATTCTTTACAATTCATATTCCTTGAATCTTACAAATTTTTATTCCTTAAATCTTATCATTTCATGTATTTGAATCTATCCTAACCCAAATTTTTTCTTCAAGGTTATGGATTCCCCGAACAACACCAGCACCAACGTCAACAACACCCCTCCAGCACTACCTCTCGCACCAGCTGTTCCTGCACCACCCACCGAGCAAACAATGCTATTTGAGGCAATACGCAGCCTTCTCGAGGGACAGCAACAACTTCTGAACCGTCCCGAGACTGACGCACCAGGAGTAAAGCAATTCAGGGCTTTACATCCCAAGCAGTTCTCTGGTAAAGGAAGCTCTCTTGAAGCGGAAGAATGGGCACAAAGCATCGAAGACGATCTGGCAGCAACTCAAGTGCCAGACAACGCTTGGGTCCGTGTAGCAAAACTACAGCTCACGGATAATGCTCGCAACTGGTGGAAGGCAGAAGAAAGCTGCCTGGTACAGCCGATTGAATGGAAGACCTTTCGCGAGAAGTTCGACGTGAAATACTTCCCCGTGACTGCCAGGTTTGCAATGGAGCAGCAGTTTATTCATCTACAACAGGGTTCAATGTGGGATAAATCAGTAGATGAATACGATACTGAATTCACCATGTTAAGCCGGTAAGATATGTCACAATAGTTCAATTTTAATTATCACATACTACACAGCTAACACAATCTTTAAACAGATTCGCGGGACACTTGATACCGACGGACGAGATCAGAGCCCGTCACTTTCAACAAGGTTTGGACACAGAGATTAAGGCTGCTCTAGCCACAGGAAAGTTTTTGACTCATGAGGAAGCTCTAGAAGCTGCCCACAGTTATGAGGCAGTGATAAAAGAGAGGGGCAGACCCCAGTCTGCAGGAGTCAAATGCCCTGCCAACCAGATGGCAGGTGGAGCCTCGTCCAGACCACCTTTCGTGCCAAGGCGACCCGGAGTACCAACCCATCGTCCTAGCCCAGCATTTTGCACCTACTGCAAGAGAACTGGACATATGATGAAGGACTGCCGTCGAGCCAACCGCCTTTGCTTAGTCTGCGGCTCAGCTACTCACGATATTGGGTTTTGTCCCCAAAGACAGAACCCAGTTACTGCACCCAGGCCAGCAATTACCTATCCGCAGCGACCAGCTCTTCAGGCACCTACACTCCCTGCACCACCTAGAGGACCACAAGCTGCACCACCTCCTCGTCAGTTCCATCAAGCTCAAAGGAACGTTCCGAGGAATGCTCTTCAGGCCAGGAGGAATGTACCAAGGCGCCAGGCTTTCATGATGTTCGTGGAAGAAGCTGAGGCCACTGGCCAAGTCATCACTGGTAAATTTTTTTTTCTTCTTTTCAAACTTTGCTTTTCTACTACTTAGTTACATATTTCCTATACCTAAAACAAATCCCACATACCTTAGGTACAATCTTAGTATCCTCAATCTCTGCACTTGCACTGTTTGATACTGGAGCATCACACTGCTTTATGTCGCAACGGTTTGTTCGAACCCATGCGATTCCAGTTTCACCGCCTGTATCCAGCTGGAATATCAGTTCCGGAAATGGCGTTCTAAGGGCAACTATGGGATACAATTTGTGTCCAGTCGTCGTCTGCAGTCGAGAGTTTTATGCTAACTTCAAAGTATTGGACATACCGAACTTCGATGTGGTTCTAGGAATGGATTGGCTTGGAACTTTTTATGCTGCCATAGACTGTCGTCAAAGAAGGGTAGTATTCGAGATCCCAGACTATCCGGTCTTCTATTTCAAAAGCGGAGACCGTATACTGGAGCCAAGTACCTACAAAGCGAAGCCAAGAGAAGCAGTAGTTGCAGCAGCTCGAGCAGAGGAAGAATCAAGACCAGATGTGGTTCGAGAGTTCGACGATGTATTTCCTGACGATATATCAGGTTTGCCTCCCGATCGAGCTCTTGAATTCAGTATTGATTTAGTACCAGGAGCACAACCGGTGATCAAAGCACCCTATCGTTTAAGTCCGGAAGGTTTGAAGGAAGTCCGAACACAGTTGGACGAATTACTGGCGAAAGGATGGATGCGTCCCAGCACTTCAAGTTGGGGATCACCTGTACTACTTGTGAAGAAGAAGGAAGGTTCATACAGAATGTGCATCGATTACAGAGCCTTGAACGAAGTCACTATAAAGAACAAATATCCACTCCCGCGCATCGACGATTTATTCGATCAGCTAAGTGGATCTTGTGTTTTCTCTAAACTAGATCTTCGTTCAGGTTATCATCAAGTGAAGGTCAAGGAAGCTGATATTCACAAAACAGCTTTCAGAACTCGCTATGGACATTACGAATTTCTAGTGATGCCATTTGGAGTGACCAACGCACCCGCAATATTCATGAACCTTATGAATCAAGTTTTCCGGGAGTACTTAGACAGGTTTGTTGTCATTTTCATCGACGACATCTTGGTGTATTCTAAGAGTCGGAAAGAACATACAGAACATCTACGAATTGTCCTGGAAACTCTTCGACAACATCAGCATTATGCCAAGTACAGCAAGTGCGAATTTTGGCTAAATCAAGTTGGTTTCCTTGGACATATCGTATCAGGAGAAGGAATCTCTGTGGATCCAGCGAAAGTTTCAGCAGTTAGCGAATGGCCTACACCAAAGTCAGTGAAGGATATTCGAAGTTTCTTGGGTTTAGCTGGATATTACAGAAGGTTTATTGAAGGCTTTTCGAAGATAGCAACGCCCCTGACCAAGCTCACACATAAAAATGAAGAATTTGTGTGGTCAGAAGCATGTGAAAAAGCTTTCGTAGAACTCAATTCAAGGTTGACATCAGCACCTATTCTCGTTATACCGGATTAATCTGGAGGATTCGAAGTGCATTGCGATGCATCCGGTAAGGGATTAGGCTGTGTTCTATATCAGCACGGTAAGGTTGTGGCTTATGCTTCAAGACAGCTGAAGATTCATGAGCGCAATTATCCGACGCATGATTTGGAGTTGGCAGCCGTCATCTTTGCTCTCAAGATTTGGCGTCATTACCTACTTGGTGAACGAGTGAACATCTACACAGATCATAAGAGCTTAAAGTATGTGTTTACTCAGAAGGAGTTGAATATGCGGCAGAGAAGATGGTTAGAACTCATGGCGGACTTTAATATCAACTTGCAATATCACCCAGGGAAGGTGAATGTAGTACCTGATGCTCTTAGTCGCCAACCATTAGCAATGAATCTCACCGCTCAGTGGAAGCTTCAACAAGACTTGCATCAGATGGAGATTGAAGTAGTCATGCCAAGTAATGCTTCAAGTTTGATGAATTTACAAGTTCAATCAACCATTGTCAATCAAATCAAAGCAGCTCAAGCCAGCGATGCTAAGTTGCAAAAGATCAGAGAACAAGTGGAGAATGGACTCAGAACAGACTTCATCATCCATGAAGATGGATCTTTGAGATACGGCGGCAGATTGTGTGTACCAAAAGGTCCTGTTCGGGAAGAGTTAATGAAAGAGGCTCACAGCTCTCCCTACTCAGTACATCCCGGAGGTACCAAAATGTACAAAGATCTACGTCAGAATTATTGGTGGCATGGAATGAAGCGTGAAGTAGCCAGAAGCATCGCAAAATGTTTGGTGTGTCAGCAAGTAAAGGCTGAACATCACAGGACAGCTGGACTACTTCAACCGTTACCAATTCCAGAATGGATGTGGCAGCACATCACGATGGACTTTCTAACTGCTCTTCCTCGCAGCACAAAGGGTAACGATGCGATATGGGTCATTATGGATCAACTCACAAAGTCGGCTCACTTCATCCCATTTCGAGTTGGCCAATCAACTGAGACACTAGCGAAGAAGTACATGGAGGTAATAATCTAATTTAGATTTAAAACTCTTCATAATGTACTATCTCTGATACCCATGAACTCATACAGGAAATTGTGAGACTTCATGGAGTACCGGTCTGCATTGTCTCCGATCGTGACACCAGGTTCCGATCGCAATTTTGGCAGAGTCTGCAAGCTAGCTTGGGAACAAGTCTGAACTTCAGTACGGCTTATCATCCACAAACAGATGGTCAGTCGGAACGAACTATTCAGATCTTGGAGGATATGCTCAGAGCATGTATGCTAGACTTCAAAGGATCGTGGGAAGATCACCTACATCTTGTGGAGTTTTCATACAACAACAGCTACCAAGCAAGCATAGGAATGGCACCTTTTACAGCATTGTATGGAAGGAAGTGTCGATCGCCATTAAGTTGGGACGACATCGGAGATAGGGAACTTCTTGGACCGGAGATGATAGAAGCGACTGTTGATGTGGTCCGTACTATCAGGGAAAGGATACGCATAGCCCAAGATCGACAGAAGCACTGGGCTGATGCAAAGTGACGACACTTGGAGTTCCAGCCAGGAGATCACGTATTCCTGAAGATATCTCCGAACCACGGAGTGATCCATTTTGGAAGACGGGGTAAATTAAGTCTGAGATACATTGGACCGTTCGACATACTCGAACGAGTCGGTGAAGTGGCATACCGATTAGCGCTTCCACCCTTATTGGAAGGAGTGCATAATGTGTTCCACATATCCCAACTCAGAAAGTATGTGAGTGACCCCAGCCATGTTCTCGATCATTCCGAGCTCACTATACAGCCCGATTTGTCTTGTGAGCAATAGCCTGTAGAGATACTGGACAGGAAAGTGAAGACACTTCGGAACAAGGAAGTTAACTTGGTTCGAGTGATATGGAGGAAAGACACTCCAGGAGAGTCCACTTGGGAAAGGGAGGATGAAATGTGTACTAGATACCCACACCTCTTTGTAAACTAGTCCTCAGATAAAAGTTGTAAATTTCGAGGACGAAATTTTTGTAAGAAGGGTAGACTGTAACAACTCTATTTTTAATGTACAAAGAATTGATTTAAATTCAATGTATACTTAGAGTATTTATTACAGCTGATATCTCTTTAAGTATTTATTTCGCTCCATAATTACAAGAAGGAGCTTGTGGCTCATTGGTAACACCTTGCACTGCTGAACCAAGCCACCAGAGTTCAATCCTATGCCCCACATTATTTTTTAATATTATTTTGTTTTAATTTTTTTGGAAGGTCAACAGTCAAACAGCCATAACTCACAAAATTTATACCGAACACAAAAAACTAAATATACCAAAATTGCCCCCAGGAGTTTCCCCACCCAGAGGTACCCCGACTCGGCCTGACTCGGCCGAGTCGGCCGGCGGACCGGCCGAATCGGCCGGCGCCGCCTGCCGGACTCGGCCGGACGGCCGAGTCGTCAACACGGAATTTCTCCGTGTTGACCTGGTCATCCCCCCTGTATACTTTATTTTATTTGATCGGTTACCAGATTCTCAATAAATCACTTTTATTCCAAAATTTAATGATTTTTAATATTTTTCTTATATATTTTTATATTTTTTTAATTAAAACCCTAACCCTAGCCTAGCCCTATATAAACACCCCTACCCTCTACCCTTTCACCTTACATTCCTAAGTCTACTCTCTAAAAATTTCAAGAGAACTCGGTACGTTAGAAAAAGAGCTAAAGGCGAAGCGCTGCCGAAATCGATGATGAATTCCGGCGATCGTACTAGGACCCTTCACGACGTTTCGACGCACCAACAACCCACTACCTTCTTAGCATTCTCTAGCTTGTCCAAACCCGTAAGTCCCCCTCTTTCTATCTTTCTTTTCTTTTAAGAAAAATACGACTTTTTAAAACCCGACGGAAATCGGAACAAACCGATTTCCGATTCGGTTTTTCTATCAAAACTCACTTGTTACAAATTACATAATGCTTAAACATATTCATGTTGACTATTAATCACTAAAAAATCAATTTGGATAAAGTTTTTCACATGAAATGATAACGTTTCCATTCATCGTATTTCTTTCGTTTAAATACCACAATGTTTAGTTATCACATTTAACCCTTAACAATTGCTATACCTTAACGTAGATCACGAGGTAATGACCTACCTCCACACACACGCAATTACAATCCTAATTGATATCATCAAAACTTAAAATACGATAATACAAGACTTTGCATTAAAATACCATTTTCTTTATAAACCTTTTCTAAAAGTCCTAAGTTGTTTACAATTTTAAAAAAAATCTTTTAATAGGAAAATACGATATGTCATGGACATCGATCGTTTATCTAAACTGACTTTGTGGTGTCTAGGCTAGGCAAGTGAGCTTGGGTAACTTTAAAAGGCCCGTCTCACGATTCGTGAGCGGATCCCTCCCTCCTCACTTGTACTTACCTGGCCGCAATTGACGGTGAAGAGGCGATTTGAGCCTTCTAATGACGTGTCGTTTAGACCATTTAGAAATAGGCTAGTTGGCTTAGAAAACCCTAGAATCTAAAATACGGAAATTTATACCTTTTACAAATAAATACCTTATTTTTATAAAACCGTTTCCTAAATGATTAGTATTTATTAAATCTTTGCAAAGCGCCACTACAACCCACCTTTAGGGAACTCTTTAGGGATTGTACGGTTTATCGTGCACCCTCGAGCCTAGTAGTGCGAGATTCAGACCTCCGCAAGGAGCATTCGGTCTCGAAAGGTTTAAAATACGACATTTAAGAAAAATGAGATTTTTGGAAAATAAAATATTTATATAAAATTATTCTTGTATTAACATATGTATATTTATCATTTAAACGCCTATTTTGTTATAAGATAAAGTTCCACCTTTTTCTAAAAAAAATTACAAGATTAAAAGTTACATTAAAATACCATGAATTTTCAAATAAATCAATATTATAATTTAATACTTTTATTAGAATATATTCACTAGAATAACACAAATAAAATTTACACTCATTATAACTATATAGACGAATAATAAATACTTGAGGTGTATCTTGAAAACTATACAAAAGTACTTTTTACATAAAACCCCCTCAAGTTTTATAAATTACAATAAGGACCCTAACAATTATAGAACTTCAAATTACATTTCTTTTAGTCTGACTCGGGTTTGAGTCTGACTATTTCTGACTTGAATATGATTCAAGTCAATCTATATTCTTTAATATTCCAACTTAATATAAATACATGAATCCCAGAATCCAGTTAACAATCTATACAACTTGACTAAATCAAACCATGGATATACATCCATTATCCCGTTATACCATTTACCTGATTATGCAGTTACAATCCGTTTACTGATATCATGGTTTTGGTCAGTCATCCAACTTACACAATACAATACAACAATACTGTTAAAAAACTACGGGGTTTAAGGGGTAGATTGGTACGGAAGGTGTTAAAGGTGGCACGACGTGGTCAGATTAAGACACCTAACCTATATTCCGTTGCTGTTGTACCGTGGCTTAACGGTTCCTTGTACTTTCCGTTTGCCCTGGTCTCTAGCATATAGAGACCCCTCTCGTATACACTGGCATCCTTCTGTACCAAGCTACAAATACCAGCGTTAACACAATATTCCATAATATTCTACAACATGATACTTTAGAAAATATTCTTATTCTGTCTTTCTAATTCTTCCTTATTCTTTGGGACTTACCGAGCGACCTGTTCGCTGACGACATTCTATTTCTTCTTCTTTGAATGTCGTCAGGTGCTTTGGACCCAGCAGAGATCGAGCCCACCTGTGAAGACTTGGAGCAGTTTCACGAAGACCCCGAGCTCTAGATGTTGTACCTTGTTCTATTCAGTATTTTCATTTCCTGTTATGCCATTGTTTAGGTATCGCTTTTCATTTCAGTTATATTTACTTTTCATGCATTGTACAAAAGAATATTATTAATAAAGTTGCTGTTATTTCTATATCTCTTGTCTCTTGTGATTTACTTTATATTGCTTAGATACGCTTAGTGTATGTACTTCTAAGTATATACGTAGCGGACCTCATCGCGTCCTCTTCGCCATACACTGGGAAGCGGGACGTGACACTAGTAGGAGGAGTGTTGTCTCCTGAGGGTTTTCAGCGGATACTACCCACAAAATCCGATCAATTTGGCCTATTGACTTTCATTCTTCAATTCGGTGTTCTTGGAAGAAATCTATTATCTTCAACTTAGAAATTATCAACCCGTATGTTTCACACTCACTTATTATTTAACTTAAGATCGTATATGTTCTGTAGATTTACTTAGCTTTTAGCATCTCTTGAATTTTCCTTCTAAGGTTCCATCTCAACTTAGGAATTTTTATCATTTCTACTGAAGATATAAGTCATGTTTTTCATTCCTATCTCACATCCAAACCCCAATCATATACCCCTACGTGTGTGTATGTATCACCCCTACCCTTGGAAATTCAATTCAAGCTATTATACTCTTGTCCATTGTCCAAAGTATTTTTAGTTGGTGAATTTTAGATGAAATTGCTCACACATCCTTCATGCGACCGTTAATACTTCTTAAGGTACTAAAGACCAATTACAAAATGTGTTAGCGCATTAAGGCGTAATTCCTCGTCTTGTAAGTGACTCCCAAACCAGTTGGTCTAAGGCACTAGGTGATAAAGCACCCTCGCTATATATTTTTTATTTTACGCAGCCTTAAGTAATTACAAAACCAGTGTTCATTTTTTTATATCTCTTTATTCACACTTTTAATTTTACTCTCCTTTATACTAAGGATTTTAGACAAGAGCATTTCAAGGTATCCTCTACTATTCCAAGCTTCAAGGCTCATGTTTGTGCAAGTTGTAGGGTATATATTTTCAGAATTTAGACTTAAGGTTCGGAATTATTTTTCAGACTTACACTTCAAATAAAAATTTCAATACTCTTCCCTTATTTTGATTTAGCCTAAGAAGTGTACTCAAAATTTGCCTATTTCTAAGTAAACTACAAGGACATATATTTTCTACTGTTAAATTTTACGAAAGGTTATTTTTAGGGTTTTTAATTTACTAAGTTTAGGATCTAGTTTTTCCTAGCTAGTTAACCGTCTTGTCAAACTTAAGTCAATTATGGCCAAAAATAAATTTTAAAATTTTTAAAAATTTTCAATTTTTAAGGGTTTTAAAATAAGTATGCAAATGCAAAATTATACATATGAATACGAAAGAAGAAAACTTACCGAGCACACCCCCAAACTTAAACTTGACAGTGTCCTCACTGTCAGGCTACACCAAGAGGGTCAAAATTGTCGGCACTCCCCTGTTTATTTTTTATTTTTATTTTATTAAAACTGGAAATTTACAAAAATACCCCAATTTTTTTTTTATTATTTTCATTTTTTTTATTTATTTTGTTTTTATATAATTACAAATGATACATACCCCCAAACTTGTTTGAAACAGTATTTTGGCTAGATAATCGAAAATTTAGGGGTAGATGGAGGAAGATCAGTCAATGTAGATCGGCTCCTGTAAAAACAGGAGCTCCTCCGAAGGGTCCACAGTGAGGAACGGTTTAAGTCGATGTCCGTTCACTTTAAACAGTGAACTGTTGTTCAGTTGATAAAACTGCACATTTGTTATTACATTTTTCCTACTATTTATATACTAGAAAAGGTGTTTATTATAATATATGATATATATGAGAGTTTATCTTTAAAAATACTATTTTTCATGTGTTGATATATTATAATTAACATTTGGTAGGAAAATGTATGCAAAAATACCATTGACCAAATCTTAATGGTGAAATTAATATCTCAATATAACAAACTCTACTAAATATTATTCAAGTTATTGTGCAGAATTTTTCAGGGCTAAAAATCAAGGGAATCAATAGTTGTTAAGAGCAAACCTGCCTAATTAAGAAAGCAAACTAAGAAATCAAGGCTGGCAGCAACAAAAAAAAGATTTCCAATTTCCAGAGGTTCCAGAGATCGCCACGTGTCATAAGAAGAAAAGCCCAGAAGAGAAAATCAGAAGATCCCTCTACTTAGCCGCGGATCCGCCGCGTGCCAGATGAATCAAGGGCTAGAATTTCTTCTGTTGGATCGTAACTGATGGTTTCCAATTTTGGAAGCTAGATTTCTGGCTTTGGGACTATAAATAAAGACCGAGAGCCTCTTGGAAAAATCATCAAGTCGACGCGATCACGAAGTCCAAGATGGCTCACGCATCCAGGCTGATCATCAATGGTTCATCTACCTCCTTAGAAGAGATCGAGAAGCAAACTAGTATTTGTAATCATTTTCTAAGGGAACAAAGTGTAATGAGTTTTGTTGATTAATAAAGGTAGTTCTTTTTCTTATTCTATTTCTTTGTAGTTTCATTATGAATTCTCTCTCTATCTCTTATTATCCCAACATGCGCGAGTAATTCTTCGCTTGTTAGGGTTCGTAGGATTATGATAGGCTAATGGATGATGAAAATTCTTAAACCCTTTTTACGTCCTATAAAGTTTATAAACTTTATCAAAAGAATCATTAACATCCTAATCGGGCGCGCTATCAATTCATTGTTAGTCTCGACCGCGATTAGAGATTAGATTAATGATTGTTTTGGTAAAGGCTAGATATGAACGGAGTTCCATGTCGAGATAAGGGTTAAGAGTGGGATTCCTTTTCCCTCCAGAAATCCTAATCTATATGCATCACTATCGTTCTAGTTTTAAATCTATTAAAGGATAGAAAGAGTAATATTTAATTAATCATCCATAACTACTAAATCCTAATGAACCCTACAAGCCCCCTTCTTATATAAACTTACATCCGTAGTTATTCTAGATCTATATTTTGCATCAGTGCTTAACGTAGATCTAGATGCTACAACCATTCTTAAATATTCTTTATCCCTCCTCTTTTTCAACACATCTAAAGTAAAAATAAAAGGTTCCACGTTTCCCTGAGGACGACCCGTACTCACCTCGGTATAGCTACGCGCGACACCGTTCTGATTGCGGTTATTCTACAAACACTTTTTTTACACATCAATCAAACGGCGCCGTTGCCGGGGATACGTGCGTAATTTTTTTTCTTACTATTTGTGTTGAATTCTTGTTCGATCTATATCATAATTAATACAAAACTGCAAATCGTATATTTAACGAAGTGTGTGAATTTTTGCAAGGAGATCCGGAATCACGGACTTGAGGAAACAGAGATCCAGAGACATTCATTGAGATCCAGAGGAGAACAGAAGGCCACAGGAAAAAATTTCATCGAGTGATCCCTTACTCTTGCGGCGGATCCGCGGCCGGAAGTGCACATTGGCGGCGAAAGCGCGGCCAATTAGGAGATCTAGGGCTTCAATCTTCTCTGGTAAGCTTCTAACCTCTTTCTCTCTCCTCTGAAATCCAATAAAATCTCTTTTCTGCAGGATTCTTTGCAAAATATCGCCGCTCAAAAATCTTTTTGCAAAGCTTTGTGATTGGTTTGTTTTGCATATTTTAAAACGGACTTTAAGGGGCAAAGACCAAATCCAGATTAGGTGGGGATTTCATCACCCTTCCTAAGCCCCACAAATCACAAACCGAGCATCTGCATCAACCCTACATTAATTTAAAAAATATCTAGACCAGACTCTAAGGACTGTCGCGATCAATAAGGACAGAGGAAGGTCGTGGGGAATCTATCGCTTATCCGCATTACTTTTGTGGTGCCTAGGCAAGTGTGTCTAAGGCAAGTGGTTACTTAATTAGGCCCGCTATTTTCGGTGATTCGTATAGCGGATACCTCCCACTTATCTGGCCACAAGAGTAGTAAAGAGGTGGTAGAGGATTGATCCTGCAGCTTGTCCTTTGGAAGTCTAGGAGTGGTCTAGAGACTTGACCTAGGTGACCTTAGTTTCAGAGTTGTTTTTGCATTTTTGTGTGATTTGTCTAAGTCCGACATACTTTTCAAAACAGAAAAATTTTAAATCACACACACGCTGCCACTTGTGCTAAACCCGCTTAGTGCATGCTTGGCTGGACACGGGATTCTAGTGCCCGTCTTGTCCGCGTTCCTGCTATCGACTCCGAGGTCGGTGCTTCTTCATCTTCTTTTCCCCCACCACACACCACATCGACCGAGATGGATGGTACTCTATCAGATTATAACACCATGCTGCCACCGCCCGTAGATGTGCAGAATTCACCGCGCATCTCTCTCCAAGAGAGATGTTATCCTATCCATGGTCCTCTACCCACTTTTCTATCTATTCCACCAGCTAACGGGGATAATTTCGAAATTAAACCCCACTACATCAATCTGCTGCCCAAATTTCACGGGCTTGAGTCGGAAGACGCGTACGTTTTCATCACCAAATTCGAAAACGTATGCGCAATGATGGGTACTTCACAACTGACTGTGGATGCTATGCGCTTGCGTCTTCTCCCATTCACTCTGTGCGACTTGGCAGAAAAATGGCTTTATAATACTGCCGCACACTCTATCACTAATTGGGATGAATTCGTAATAGCATTTCTTAAGAAGTTTTACCCAAACCATAAGACTGCCCATATCAGGAGCGAGATCAAGCAGTTCACCCAGCTTCCCAATAAACCATTTTGGAAGTGCTTTGAACGTTTCAAGGATCTGCTTGTCCAATGTTCTCATCATGGAATACAAAGATGGGATTTATGCCGAATTATATATGAGGGCATTAATCCAGTGACAAACTAGATGCTTGAAACAATGTGTTAATGCAATTTCATGTCCAAAGACGACGGTGAAGCTTGGAAGTATCTGGAAGACCTCGCTGGAAAGCGTAAGACCACCTTCATCTACGGGAGGTATTCACCAGCTCGATGTTTCCATTGCAGTAAAATCCGAAATGGCAGCGATGCGGAAGGAACTCGACGCTATTGAGAACAAATTCTCATCAGTCTCCCTAAATCAGGTCACGCTTCCCAAGACCGTCTGTGGTTGTTGTTCAGATCCTTCACACTTAACGGAAGAATGTCCTATGAATGCATCGTTTCAAACTAATGCTGCTTTTCAGCAGCGACCTAGAAACGATCCTTATTCTTCCACGTACAATCAAGGATGGAGGAATCATCCTAATTTTGCTTGGAACCAAAACCAACCCCAAAATCAAAATTAGTTCCGAAGCAATTATCAAAGACCTCCTCCACAGCAACCACAACCACAAAGTCAGCTCCCCTTTCAGTAACAAAATTTTCAAAATCCGGCCAACACTTCTACACCACAAGTGGCCGGTACTGACAACTCTTCACTCGCACAAACTTTGGATATGTTTATGAAATATACCATTCAAATGTCGGTTGATATGAAATCTTCTATTGATACCATAAAGAAAGACTCCACCTCCTACGGCGAGAGTATTAAATCAATAGAAAACCAACTTGCACAGTTGAACGCCGCAATAAGTGCGAGAGAGAAAGAGAAACTCCCATCTCAACCCCTACAGAATCCTGGCTATTCACAAAATCATAATGTGAATGCCGTTACTACGTTGAGATCAGGAAAGGTGCTGAATAACCGAGTGGGTGAGCAATTTGATGTTAGTGACACTAATGATACCCCAGCTTCTTCTTCTTCCCCTAATTCGTCTAGTTTCTCACCTTCATCCGAGCCTATTCTCCATTTTCCCCAAGGCTCGAACATTTCGCCAAATCTATCTAAGTCGATTCCCACTCCAATTTTGGGATCGAATCCGTCCCCACAATCTTCTCCATAAACGTTGGACCCAAAACTTATTGATCAAGCTCCATTTCCAAACAGATTAAGGGCCAACAGACCTAACCCATAAATGGAGAAGATTGTGGAAATATTTAAGAAAGTTAGCGTGAATATTCCTCTCCTAGATGCTATTCAACAAGTCCCATCTTATGCAAGAATTCTTAAAGACTTGTGCACTAGGAAGAGAAAAATTCAAGTGCCTAAGAAGGTTTTCATGATGAGTAATGTTAGCACAGCTTTTACCCAACAAATACCAAAGAAACGTAAAGAGCCTGGATGTCCTACAATCTCTATTTCTATTGGAGGTAAAAATATTAATCGTGCTTTACTCGATCTTGGCGCTAGCGTTAACTTGCTTCCTTATTCAGTATACGAGCAGTTAGGAATTGGAGAGTTAAAACCCGCCCATTGTACTCTCCAGATGGAAGACCGATCGATCACCAAACCTCGGGGCGAACTAGAGGATGTGTTAATTAAAGTCGGGGAATTCATATTTCCCGTAGACTTTATTATTTTAGATACACAACCTGTGGCAAACCCACGCAATCAAATCCCGGTGATACTTGGTCAACCCTTCCTAGCAACTTCTAACGCTGTAATTAATTGTCGTAACGGTTCTATGAACTTATCCTTCGGGAAAATGACAATTGAGCTTAATATTTACAAGCTAGGAAGTCAGCCATCAGAACCTTTTGCTCATTTGCTGGATGTTTGTTCCATCCACGAGATAGCTCTCGAAAGCTGCATGGATGAGGAACTTTGCTTTGATGATCTCGACAACACTAATGAGACATCCTTTGATCTTGCACTACTTCATAGTGAGGATATGTTCAATGAGTCCGTCCCTGAGTTTGAACCCGTTGACTCGTTGCAAAAATCAGCAGCACTTTCCGAGTCAATATCTTATACAAGTTTTGAACCTCTTAGGGAGTCCGAATATCATTCTCTTACCCCACCTTCTATTGTCTCTCCGCCAATTCTTGATCTCAAACCGCTACCTTCACATCTTAAATATGCATATTTAGGAGAGAATGAGACTTTGCCAGTGATTATATCCGCTTCTCTAGCCTTCGAGAAAGAGAACGCACTTTTGGCAGTGTTGAGATCGAATCGGCAAGCATTTGGTTAGACAATGGCTGACATCAAAGGGATTAGTCTCTTAATTGTTGAACATTACATACATCTGATGGATGAAGCCAAACCAACCCGAGACCCACAAAGACGGTTAAATCCCGTTATGAAGGAGGCTATAAAGAAAGAAATCATCAAGTGCCTTGATAGTAGAATAATTTACCCGATATCTGATAGCCAATAGGTAAGTCCAATTCATGTGGTCCCTAAAAAGTCTGGCATCACGGTCATCACTAATGAGGCTAATGAGTTAATCCAAACACGCACCCAAACTGGGTGGCGCGTATGTATTGATTACAGGAAACTCAATACCGCGACGAGGAAAGATCACTTCCCTCTACCTTTCATTGACCAGATGTTAAAACGATTAGCTGGACACGAATACTACTGTTTCTTGGATGGATACTCTGGCTATAACCAGGTCCCCATCGCCGAAAAGGATCAAGATAAAACCACATTTACTTGTCCTTTCGGTACTTTTGCTTATAGACGCATGCCCTTTGGGTTATGCAACGCTCCCGCTACATTTCAGCGGTGTATGATGGGGATATTCTCAGATATGGTGGAGAATTTTCTGGAAATTTTTATGGACGATTTCTCCATTTTTGGGGACTCTTTTGAGGACTGCCTTCGTAATCTTGACGCGGTTCTTAACCGCTGTAAGGATAAGAACTTGACTTTGAATTGGGAAAAATGCCATTTTATGGTCCAAAAAGGTATTGTACTTGGATATATAATTTCACGAAAAGGCATTGAGGTTGACAGAGCTAAAATAGATGTCATTCATAACCTCCCTCGTCCCAATTGTGTCAAAGATATACGATCCTTCCTTGGTCATGCAAGATTTTATAGGAGATTTATTAAGGACTTTAGCAAAATTTCTAGACCCTTAACCCTTCTATTGGCCAAGGATACTACATTTCACTTCGATTCGGATTGTGAGGCTGCTTTTTAATCGCTTAAAGGATCACTCACTACAGCCCCCGTTCTATCATCTCCGGATTGGAACCACCAGTTCGAGCTTATGTTTGATGCATCAGATTTTGCTATTGGTGCTGTCTTAGGACAGCACATTGATAAGATGCCACATGTAATTTACTATGCAAGTAGGACCTTGAATGATGCGCAAATAAATTACACAACTACCGAGAAAGAACTCTTGGTAGTTGTATTTGCATTAGAGAAATTCAGGCCCTACTTGATTGGCTCGCCAATTGTGGTTTACACAGATCACTCCGCCCTACGACATCTTTTATCGAAGAAGGATGCGAAGGCCAGGCTAATACGTTGGATCCTATTGTTACAAGAATTTGATCTTGTCATCCGAGACAAGAGTGGATGTGAAAACGTTGTAGCCGACCATATTTCGCGCATCACTTCTTCGCCAACTTTGACCGTGCCGATAAATGACTCATTTCCTGACGAACGGCTCTTGACTGTATCCTCCGAACCTTGGTTCGTGGATATCGTGAACTATCTTGCGACGGGACTTATTCCTAGCGATTGGTCGAAACAAGACAAACTTTGATTTCTATCCCAAGTAAAATATTTTTACTGGATTAACCTTATCTGTTTAAGTATTGTTCCGATCAAATCATTCACAGGTGTGTCCCTAACGATGGATTCAAGAGTGTGTTATCATTTTGTCATGATCAGGCATGCGGCGGTCATTTTGGTCCTCGAAAAACGGCGGAGAAAGTTTTGCAATGTGGCTTTTATTGGCCAACATTATTTAAAGATGCATATGAACATTGCAAAACTTGTCCGCGATGTCAGCATTTGGGTCGGATTTCATGAAGAAACGAGATGCCGCTCCAACCTATATTGGTTGTAGAAATATTCGATGTTTGGGGTGTTGATTTTATGGGCCCTTTTCCCAACTCCTTTGGGAATTTATATATCTTGTTAGCAGTTGATTATGTCTCGAAATGGGTGGAAGCTATACCGTGTCGCACTAATGACAACAAATTTGTCATTAAGTTCCTTAAAGAAAATATCTTTTCGCGATTCGGACACCCTCGCGCTATAATTAGCGACAACGGGACACATTTCTGTAATCGGTCTTTCGAGGCCTTGATGCGGAAATATTCAATCACTCACAAGCTTTCTACGCCCTATCATCCCCAAACAAGTAGGCAGGCTGAGATCTCAAATAGGCAGATCAAACAAATTTTGGAGAAGACGGTTTCTAAAAACCGAAAAGATTGGTCAACCAAATTGACGGATGCTCTTTGGGCATTCCGCACCGCTTATAAGACCGATCTTGGTTTGTCTCCATACCGCCTAGTGTTTGGGAAGGCATGCCACCTTCCTATCGAGATCGAACATAAAGCAATGTAGGCTATTAAAGAGCTTAACTTCGATTTTGATCATGCAGGCAGCTATCGGAAGCTGCAATTGAATGAGCTAAGCGAACTCCGCGATGAAGCTTACGATAATGCGGTGATAGTAAAGAACAGGACTAAAGTGTTCCACGATAAAAATCTTTTTAGAAAAACCTTCACATCGGGGAAATAAGTCCTTCTTTACGATTCCCATCTCCATCTTCATCCGGGTAAGCTTAAATCTCGTTGGAAAGGACCTTTTGTAGTGCGGTATATACACCCGCATGGGGCATTAGAAGTTGAAAATTTGAAAAACGGTTCAATTTTTAAAGTAAATGGGCATAGATTAAAACCTTATTTCTCTGCTGACCCCGCGGAGGAGCTCCTGTTTTTACAGGAGCCGCTTTATCAGAACAAAATTTCCTCCGCCTCACCTCCATGTTTTGATAACATTTTTCTCATTTTAAGAATAGAGATGAGTAAAAATGGATTTAATTGAATATCTGTGCGTGCCAAAGATAAAGTTTGGGGGTAGTTTTCAATTAACTATTATTTTACCCTTTTTTATCTCTCCCCAAGTATACAGGTCCATGCTCTTAAAAGACAACATCAGTGAGGACACTGCTGAAAACAGGTTTGGGGGGAGGTTTGTATTCACTGAATTATCTTTGACACTGGGCATTCAAATTTTTTTTTTTAACAAAAGAGTAGAAAGTGAAAAATTACATCCAAAAGATAGGAATAGTTTAAGAAAACCAAGAAAATTAGAAGTTTTCTTAAAACGAACTAGTAATATGTAGTTATGAGCTGTTGTCCCAAGGGTTATTAAGATGGAGGAAGTCACTAATCTGAGGATAAAAATAAGTCTGAAAAATAGTTTCTATTCTGGAAGCCAAACATTTGAATGTTGATACCATACTATATGCACTTACACATGTTTTGAAACTCGGGATAGTAGAGGATACCTTAAAATGCTCTTGTCTAAAAGCCAAGTATGAAGGAAATAAAAAAAATGAAGAAAATATAAAAATGGTGAAAAGAAAAAAATGAACACTGGTTTTGTTATCGCCAAGGCAGCAATAAAAAAATATAGCGAGGGTGCTTCATCACCTAGTGCCTTAGACCAACTGGTTTGGGAGTCACTGCTAAGCCTTAGGTGGTGCAAGACAAGGAAAATACTATCACCTAATCTGCAAGCACATGAGTAATCGGTCGGTTAGTACCTCAAGAAGTATTAACGGTCCCATGAAAATTGTGTGAGCAAACTTAACTAAATATTCTTCAAGTTAAAAAGTACTGAGGTAGATGGACAAGAGTATGATAGCTTGAATTGAATTCTCCGAGTGTAGGGATGTCCATTACACACACGTAGGGTTATATGATCGATGTTTGGATGAAAGGTAGGAATGAAGAATAAAGACGATGTTTTATTGAGGGATAATGTGATTTCTAACATCTTTTCATGACTATTAAGATAGGGCTCATGACAACTGAAAAGCTAGTGTAGTTGGAAACTCTTATTTTCAAAGTCTTTCTTTTATGGTTCTTATCTTTATATGTAAATTTCACCATCTCTCTTTTATTATAGCATTTTGTGGGTGTAATCCGCTGAAAACCCTCAGGAGACAACACTCCTCCTACTAGGGACACCTAGAGGTTTAACGGCTTGTTGCACCTGCTCAGTGCAATCGTGTTTGCCTACGAAAGTGTGCTTAGTTTTCTCCTTTCTTTTCCCTCCTTCTCTTGAATAAACTAGTTTGCTCTGGACGATCAAAGATAAGTTTGGGGGCATTTGTTCAGTTGATAAAACTGCACATTTGTTATTATATTTTTCCTACTATTTCTATACTAGAAAAGGTGTTTATTATAATATATGATACATATGAGGGTTTATCTGTAAAAATACTATTTTTCATGTGTTGATATATTATAATTAAAATTTGGTAGGAAAATGTATGCAAAAATACCATTGACCAAATCTTAATGGTGAAATTAATATCTCAATATAACAAACTCTACTAAATATTATTTGAGTTATTGTGCAGAATTTTTCAGGGCTAAAAATCAAGGGAATCAAAAGTTGTTGAGAGCAAACCTGCCTAATTAAGAAAGCAAACTAAGAAATCAAGGCTGGCAGCAACAAAGAAAAGATTTCCAATTTCCAGAGGTTCCAGAGATCGCCACGTGTCATAAGAAGAAAAGCCCAGAAGAGAAAATCAGAAGATCCCTCTACTTGGCCACGGATCCGCGGCCAAACCCCCCTTTTGGCCGCGGATCCACCGCGTGCCAGATGAATCAAGGGCTGGAATTTCTTCTGTTGGATCGTAACTGATGGTTTCCAATTTTGGAAGCTAGATTTCTGGCTTTGGGACTATAAATAAAGACCGAGAGCCTCTTGGAAAAATCATCAAGTCGACGCGATCACGAAGTCCATGACGGCTCACGCATCCAGGCTGATCATCAACGGTTCATCTACCTCCTTAGAAGAGATCGAGAAGCAAACTAGTATTTGTAATCATTTTCTAAGGGAACATAGTGTAATGAGTTTTGTTGATTAATAAAGGTAGTTCTTTTTCCTATTCTATTTCTTTGTAGTTTCATTATGAATTCTCTCTCCATCTCTTCTTATCCCAACATGCGCGAGTAATTCTTCGCTTGTTAGGGTTCGTAGGATTATGTAGGCTAATGGATGATGAAAATTCTTAAACCCTTTTTACGTCCTATAAAGTTTATAAACTTTATCAAAAGAATCATTAATATCCTAATCGGGCGCGCTATCAATTCATTGTTAGTCTCGACCGCGATTAGAGATTAGATTAATGATTGTTTTGGTAAAGGCTAGATATGAACGGAGTTCCATGTCGAGATAAGGGTTAAGAGTGGGATTCCTTTTCCCTCCAGAAACCCTAATCTACATGCATCACTGTCGTTCTAGTTTTAAATCTATTAAAGGATAGAAAGAGTAATATTTAATTAATCATCCATAACTACTAAATCCTAATGAACCCTACAAGCCCCCTTCTTATATAAACTTACATCCGTAGTTAATCTAGATCTATATTTTGCATCAGTGTTTAACGTAGATCTAGATCCTACAACCATTCTTAAAAATTCTTTATCCCTCCTCTATTTCTCAACACATCTAAAGTAAAAATAAAAGGTTCCACGTTTCCCTGAGGACGACCCGTACTCACCTCGGTCTAGCTACGCGCGATACCGTTCTGATTGCGGTTATTCTACAAACACTTTTTTTACACATCAATCAACTGTCCTCCGGGTTTTCTAAATTGACCGCACCGTGCGGATATACGGTGCGTACCAAAAATGGCCCTTTCCATCGAGATTTGAGCTTGCCGGGGTGGAAATGTAACCGAGTATCGTAAAGTAAAACCTGTTGACCAGGTTTGAAATTCTTGCGCATAAGGTGTTTGTCGTGGAACAGCTTCGTTCGGTTTTTAACAACTACTGCGGTCTCATAGGCCTCATCCCGCAGCTCGTCTAATTCGTTCAACTGCAGCTTTCTATTGCTGCCCGCATCTCCCAAAGATATGTTCAACTCTTTAATTGCCCAAAATGCCTTATGCTCTATTTCAACTGGAAGGTGGCAAGGTTTTCCATAAACAAGCCTGTATGGAGACATGCCAAGATCGGTCTTATAGGCAGTACGGAATGCCCAAAGTGCATCAATCAGTTTTGATGACCAATCTTTACGGTTTTTAGAAACCGTTTTCTCCAATATCTGTTTAATCTGCCGATTCGAAATCTCGGCTTGCCCATAAGTTTGGGGATGATAGGGCATTGGCAGCTTGTGGGTAATGGAGTATTTTCACATTAAGGACTCGAAATTCCTATTACAAAAGCGAGATCCATTATCACTGATAATCGCGCGAGGATGCCCAAACTGCGAAAAAATGTTTTCTTTGAGAAATTTAACGACAACCTTGTTGTCATTAGTTCGGCTGGGCACAGTCTCGACCCATTTTGAAACATAGTCAACAGCAAGTAGAATATACATGTTCCTAAAAGAGTTGGGAAATGGTCCCATAAAGTCTATCCCCCAAACATCAAAAATTTCAACAACCAAAATTGGTTGGAGCGGCATTTCATTTCTCTGAGATATCCGGCCCAAGTGTTAGCACCGGGAGCATGTCTTGCAGTATTCGTATGCGTCTTTAAAAAGTCGTGGCCAGTAGAAGCCACACAGCAAGATTTTTTCTGCTGACTTTTTGGGGCCAAAATGCCCGCCACACGTTTGGTCGTGGCAAAATGACAACACGCTCTTAAACTCATTGTCGGGGACACACCAACGAATGATTTGGTCGGAACAGTATTTGAAGAGATACGTTTCATCCCAGTAAAAATGTTTTACTTAGGACAGGAATCGGACAGGAATCGGAGTCTGTCCTGCTTCGACCAATCGTTTGGTATCAGTCCGGTGGCCAAATAATTTACGATATCTACGAACCAAGATTCGCATGACACGGTTAAGAGCTGCTCATCTGGAAAAACGTCTTTAATAGGAATTTGAAATGTAGGCGAAGAAGGGAGTCGTGAAAGGTAGTCGGCGACTACGTTTTCACATCCTCTCTTGTCTCTTATGACAAGGTCAAACTCTTGTAGCAAGAGGATCCAACGTATTAGCCGAGATTTAGTCTTCGCGAAAAGATGGCGAAGAGCTGAGTGGTCCGTGTAAACGATGACTGGAGAGCCGATTAAAAAGGGCCTGAATTTTTCTAGTGCAAACACAACAGCTAAGAATTCTTTTTCAGTTGTTGTGTAATTCAATTGGGCCTCGTTTAATGTTCGGCTAGCGTAATAAATTACGTGCGGCATCTTATTTATGTGATGTCCAAGGACAGCACCAATGACGAAATCAGATGCATCGCACATAATTTCAAATGGATGCGTCCAGTCGGAAGATGAAAGAATGGGCGCGGAAATAAGTGAGTTTTTCAACAACTTGAACGCCTTCATGCAGGTTGAGTCAAAATCAAACGTGGTGTCCTTGGCCAACAAAAGAGTCAAGGGTCTAGCTATCTTGTTAAAATCCTTGATGAACCGTCTATAGAAACCGGCATGGCCTTGGTCTAGCTATCTTGCTAAAATCCTTGATGAACCGTCTATAGAAACTGGCATGGCCAAGGAAGGCTCGGATGTCTTTTACGCACTTGGAAGGAGGAAGATTGGAAATGACTTCAATCTTAGCTTTATCAACCTCAATACTGTTTTGCAAGATGATATGTCCTAAGACAATACCCTCTCGTACCATAAAGTGGCATTTCTCCCAATTTAAAGTGAGGTTCTTATCCCCACAACGGGTAAGAACTGCATCTAAATGTAGCAAACACTCATCAAAAGAGTCGCCGAAAATGGAGAAATCATCCATAAAAATCTCCAAGAATTTTTCCACCATGTCTGAAAAGATGCCCATCATACACCGCTGGAAAGTAGCGGGTGCATTGCATAACCCAAAGGGCATGCGACGGTAAGCGAATGTACCGAAAGGACAAGTAAATGTGGTCTTGTCTTGGTCCTTTTCGGCGATGGGAACTTGATTATAGCCGGAGTAGCCATCCAAGAAGCAGTAAAATTCATGCCCAGCCAATCGTTCTAGCATTTGGTCAATAAAAGGTAATGGAAAGTGGTCTTTCCGTGTCGCGGCGTTGAGTTTTCTATAATCGATGCAAACTCGCTACCCAATTTAGGTGCGAGTAGGTATTAACTCATTCACCTCATTAGTTATGACCGTTATGCCCGATTTCTTTGGGGCAACATGAATGGGGCTAACCCACTGGCTATCAGAGATAGGGTAAATGATACCACTATCTAGACATTTTACAATCTCTTTTTTAACAGCCTCCTTCATTATAGGGTTGAGGCGTCTCTGTGGATCCCTTACAAGCTTGGCATCATCCATCATATGTATATGATGTTCAACTATGAGGGGACTAATCCCCTTGATGTCCGCCATAATTCAGCCAAAAGCTTGCCGATTACTTTATAAGACCATTAAAAGGGCTTTTCTTGCTCGAGGGCTAGAGAGGCCGAGATGATAACAGGAAGGGTCTCATTCTCACCTAAGTAAGCGTATTTAAGGTAAGACGGTAATAGCTTAAGTTCGAGTTTTGGAGGTACAAACAATTGAAGGTAAAATTGGTGAAACTGTCTCGAACTCGAAGAATTCCATCAATGGTTCGAAGCGAGTGTAAGCAACCGAATCGGATGGTTCAGTTAACTCATCCGAAAATTCAAAGGACTCAAACTCGGGTGGTGATTCTTCAAAATCGTCCGAAAAGGTGAAACACTCGTAATCGTTATCGGGTGTGAAAACTGTGTCAGATTCAAAGAGGAACGCACTAGTGGTGTCAAAACTGCTGTGATCGAACAGAAATTTTTTGAGCTCAAAATCCTCCTGAGTGGTCTCTTGGATCGAGCAAATATCAAGTATATTAGCATTAGGCTCGGAGGGCTGATTCCCCAACTTAAAAATGTTAAGTTCAATTGTCATGTTTCCAAAAGATAGGTTCATTGAACCATTTCGACAATTGATCACCGCATTAGAAGTCGCAAGGAAGTGTCGACTAAGTATCACCGGAATTTGACTCCGGGGGTTAGCTACAGGTTGTGTGTCCATAACAATGAAATCAACAGGGAAAATAAAGTCCCCTACTTTAGTTAACACATCCTCTAACTCTCCCCTAAGATGGGTGATGGATCGGTCGGCCATTTGAAGAGTACAATGTGTGGGTTTCAGCTCTCCAACGCCTAATTGTTCATATACTGAATAGGGAAGCAAATTAACACTGGCACCAAGATCTAAAAGTGCACGATTGATGTTCTTATCCCTAATTGTTATTGAAATTGTAGGACAGCCAGGGTCCTTACGTTTTTGGGGTAAAGGTTGGGTAAGAGCATCACTTACTGCACTAGCCACGAAAACTTTCTTAGGTACCTGCGATTTCCTCTTCTTGGTGCATAAGTCCTTTAAAATTTTAGCGTAAGAAGGGACTTGTTGGATTGCATCCAAGAGAGATATGTTAATGCTAACCTGTTTGAATAACTCCACAATCTTCTCCATTTGTGGAGTAGGTTTATTGGATCTCAACCTGTTTGGAAATGGAATATTTTGAAAATTTGTTGAGTCCAATGTTTGTGGAGTAGATTGCGGAGTTAGAACGGATCCTAGTGTTGGTGTTATCGTGGAGTGAGATGTGGGTCCGTTCAAATTAGAAGAAGTAGAGCCTTGTGAAGAATGAAGAACAGGCTCTGAAGAAGATAAAGAAGATGAAGAAGATGATGAAGAAAAAGAAGAAGCGGTGGCCGGGGTGTCATCATTATTACCAACGTTGTTGTGCAATACCTTTCCAGATCTCAATGTAGTCACGACACTCACATTATGATTTTGTTTTTCATGAGCAACATATGTATTTTGTGTGTGACCGGGATTTGGCAGTGGTTAAGATGGAAGTTTCCCCTTCTCTCGCTCGCTTAATGCAGCATTCAGTTGTGCAATTTGGGCTTCTATTGTTTTGATGCTCTGATCATGTGAAGCAGTGTGTTGTACCAAAGACTCAATGGACGATTGGATGCTGGCTGAGGATTGCGTAGATTGTTTTAAAAACGCATCCAGACTTCGTTCTAGCGAGAAAACCTTATCATTATTCAGCTGAACAAAATTGTGTTGATTTTGATTCCAAGCAAAATTTGGGTGGCTCCTCCAACCAGGATTATAAGTTGAAGAGTATGGATCATTTCTTTGTCTTTGCTGAAAGGAAGAATTGACTTGATCTTGTCCTTGAACATGTGGATTGTAAGAACACTCTTCGGTTAGATGGGACGGATCCGAACAACAAGCACAAATAGTGCGTGGGGGTAAAGCTGGGGCAGGAGAAGGTGATGGGAATTTGCTCTCAATTGCTTCTAGTTTTTTCGTGAGTGCAGCCATTTCGGCCTTTATTGCAATCAACATATCAAGTTGATGTATGCCTGCCCTAGACTGACCTGATGAAGTAGATGAACTGGTCTTGGTGCTTTCCCACTGAAGTGTTTGTTCAGCAAGATCATCGAGAAATTGCCAAGCTTCCTCGCTTGATTTCGTAAGAAAGTAACCTTTACAAATGGTTTCCAACAACTGCTTAGTTGCTGGGTTCAGTCCTTCGTATAAAGTTTGGCAAACTTGCCAATTCTCGATACCATGGTGAGGGCACTGAACAAGAAGGTCCTTAAATCTTTCGAAACACTTCCAAAAAGGTTCGGAAGGAAGCTGGGAAAATTGAATAATTTCGTTGCGAATTATCGCGGTATTTGGTGTGGGTAAAACTTTTTTAGAAAAGCCTTAACAAACTCTTCCCAATTTTTTATGGAGTGCGATGCTGTGCTATATAACCATTTTTCAGCTAGGTCATATAAAGTGAATGGAATGACACGTAGCCTTATAGCATCATCAGAAAGTTGGGTGGTCTTCATCATTGCGCAAACATTCTGGAATTTGTTAATGAAAATGTAGGGATCTTCGGATTCCAGTCCGTGAAATTTGGGCAAAATATTGATGAAGTGGGGTTTAATTTCAACGTTATCTCCGTTAGTCGGTGGAAGTGAAAGAAAAGTGGGAAGTGCGGTGCGGATGGGATAGAAAAGATCCTGGAGCGCGATTTGTTGGGGCGCTTCGACAGGAGGGTGTGGTGGGTTATTCGCACCCAGTTGAGGTGGAATCAGTCCCGTAGGTAAGGGGTTGTTAGGATTGAATCCCGACATCTCCTTAGAAGATGATGAATTTAAAGATGAAGGTAAAGAAGTGGAGGGAATTTTGACTTCGATGTCGAACGCGTCGTCAGTAGGCACTAACGAGACACGGACTAAACGGGCGCTAGTGTCCCTAGTCCAACTGGACAAACACTAACAAGGTGTAGTGTAGTCAAAGAGGTAAAAATAGAAGGTGGGGGTAAGAAAACGTCAATGAGAGAAGGTGGGGTGCAATGGATTTCTAGCGACAAAATGGCAAGTTTTTGTAAAAATTTTGTTTTGTGGTTTTTTTTTTATAAGGAGTTTTGCAAAAGATTTTTATATGGAACTAGACACACTTTCAAGCAATCACAATATGCACAATCAAGCCTAGAGTTAGGGTCTTCTAAGTCAACTAGACTGCTCCTAACAGTTCCAAAGGGAAAGTTGTGAGATCCTCAAATCGCCTCTTCACCGTCAATTGTAGTCAGGTAAGCACAAGTAAAGAAAGGAGGGATCCTCTTACGAATCACCGTAAGACAGGCCTTTTAAAATTACCTTTCCCACTTGTCTAGCCTAGGCACTACAAACTCAGGTTTAGATAAATGACCGATGCCTACAACCTTTCCTTTGTCCTAATGAGCACGACAATCCTTATTGGCTGAGTCTAATATTTTTTAATTAACTCGGGGGTTGGTGCAAATGCTTTTTGTGATTTTTGGGGTCCAAGGAAGGGTAATGAAATCCCTACCCAATCTAGATTGTTGTTATAGCCCGTGAAAAGTCCGTTTTAAAAAATGCAAAGCAGTAAACACACAAAAATCCAAAACACTTGCCAAAAAAAATTTCTTTTATTTGAGGCGCAAAAAATCCTGCACAAAATCAATTTATTGGAGAAGGGGGAGAAGTTTTGCGCAAGGAACCCTGCAGGAAAATTTTTCAGTGGACTACAGAGGGCAAAGGAGAGGAAAAGATTACAGAGGGATTTGAAGGGCTGACGTCAGCAAAGCGCGGCGGTTCCGCGGTCAAGTGTAGCAAACTGCGGCTGTTCCGCGGTCAACAAGCTGGTTCAATCCTCCAAAATTCTTCTGTTATCTGTTGTGGCTCTCCTCTGTTTGTTCAGATCTTTTATTTGCTGTTTTGTTCACTGGATTTTTCCAGATCTGAATCTGTTCGTCTTTCCGATCCTGCATAATTCGCACGAAAACCTTCAAAAAATAACAAGATGATAATTTTTATTTTTTTTTGTTTTTTATATTTTTTAGTTTTTATGATTTTTTTAATTTTTAATTAACCCGAAATCACAAAAAGAAAATAACTACCGTTATCCCCGGCAACGACGCCATTTGATTGATCGTTCTTTTGTGCGTATGCGTTTTGAAATCAAAGTTAAGAATATACCGCAATCAAGACGGTGTCGCTTGGTAGCTAGCCGGTTGAGTACGGGCCGGTTCACAGGGAAAACGTGTTCTTTTCTAATTGTTCTAACGAGTCAATTCCTATTTGTGGTAGCTTTTGATTTTCTATAAAAACTGAGGTTGAATTTGATTTGGATTAAAACCTTGCTAGGGTTAGGATTAGATTAATTTGGAAAGTTAATTCTACTCACCGCTTTTTTTGCCCTAATTAAGAATTTAGATGTTAAGGTAATAGTTAACAAAGGGGATTAGCACGACTGGGAAGAAACTAGGTTTCTTCCCTTTGGTCCTTGTCCGTCCTTTCTTAACTCTTAGCCCTAACCTTTATGGAAATCAAACACAACCGGTCTAACTAAAGAATCACCGCTATCTCGTGGGATAGGGTGCCGTAGTGAGCGGTGTGTGTTTGATTTGCATAGAGTCCTACTTTAAAATATTGAACGGGAAAGAAAGGAGTGAGAGATTTCCATCTCTCAAACCAACCCAATCCTAACCCTAACAAGTGAGGAACTACTCACTCATTAGGGAATTAACAATGGAATTCATTTTTGTGATTTTCTTTTAATAGCCTAATTAACTTGCGGAAAATAACTACGGCAGATAAAAATTGCAGAGAAATAAAATTGCAGATAAGAAATTCAAGATAAAAAAACTTATTTTATTGATGCACTCTTTGAAGATTACAAGGAATTGAAAATTTATAATTTATAATTAAAAAGAGGCATGCCCAAAAAGAGCTTTGGGGTTTCCTATTTATAGATAATAGAAACCCTAGGGTTTACATCTGATCCACATCTAAAATTACAAAACTACCCTAAGGAAACCGGGTCAATGCACCGACTCCACCGACATGCACCGACACGCGCCGATACGTATACAGCACGGCCGCGGATCCGCGGCCATAAGCCTTGTGTGGCCGCGGTTTCGCGGCCGTTTGATGGGCTCTTGGGCTCTTTTTCTCTGGGTTGCTTCATGTTGCTATTTACTTCTATTTTCTTCACTTAGTTCTTCAGAATATTTTCTAGTTTCTTCCAGATCTCCATAGTGCAGAATGTTATGGACTTTTACCGTTCGCTTCATATTGAAATCTTGAATCTTGTGCTGCCTTCGTGCTTTGTGAAATCGAATTGTTCATTGATCTTCATTTGTTACTTAAACTGTAGGCGGCATCATAAAGATTCTTCTATTTGTTGATCGTAGTCTCACTTTTGTAGCGTTTTTTCACCATTTTCACTGTATTGTTCCGAGAACCTGTAACCTGCAACTATTTAGCAGACATGGATCAAAAGCACCTATTTATTTGCAATACGATTAAGAATGGCGAATATAATAATGCAAAAATCTGATATGCACAGCGCCGCCGGCCGAGTCACCGCCTTCGCCGGCCCGAGTCGGCCAAGTCAGGTTGATTCGGGGGTCCCCTGGGTCAGTTGTCGGTTGGTGTAGCCCCTGAGTCAGTTTGTTTAATATGTGTAGTGGGGTTTTTACGAGTTATGCACGTGCAAACCCTTGGTATTCTAAAAGTTCAAAATAAAACAATATTAAAAATAATATGGGGTATAGGATTTGAACTTTGGTGGCTTGGTTTAGCAGTGCAAAGTCTTACCAATGAGCTACAAGCTCTTGCTTGTTATTAAAAAGCAAAACAAACTTATATCTTGTGCTCAGGCAAAAATACCTCTTTCTGTATTTTTTGAAAAATTTGTACAGAAAGTTTAGGGTTGTTACAGGTAGTTTTTGTGCTCGTCATTCGTGTGATCCCGGCGAGAGTGGGGGCGTCAGTCGTGCCTGGAAGTAGGCGAGCTGACCAACACCTCCTCATGGGGGAGAACGCGCGACGGGCATTAGAGTGACGGCACAGTCTTTCCTGGGACCGTAGCGTGGAGCTGTCCGGTGCCCAGTGGGTCATGGAATCAATCGCCGCATGCGGATTAAGGTGGCCAGAGACAGCCTGCCGGTGCGTGGTGTTGCTGTGATGAGGGTGAGGGAGATCGAGGGCTTGAGTGTGCCCATCCGTTCTTCGCCGGACGTCGTTATCACGGGAAAGGGGAGCCACGGTCTGGTGGGTAAGGCCCGCTGCTTGAATGCGGACGAGGCCATCCACTAGTGATGTGAGCCTGTCTATCCGAACGGACAAGGCGTGGATGGCATTGGGAGGAGGAGATGAGCCGCTCCCGCCTCCGTTGTGGCGGCTCGTACTTGGACCGTCGCGGTTGTCACTCGCCATCGGGTTGAGGGCGGAAGATCAACTTTTATGGAGGAAAAAAACAATTCTTTCGTTCCCACAGACGCGCCAACTGATGGAGCTTCAAATTTCCTTTAGATGTTGTCCTTCTTCGATCCTGTGATGGAGGTCTTTGACGGCTAAGATTTTTTTAAGAGTTGTTGAGTGTGGATCTCAATGGGTTGGTGTTGGATGCTGAGCTACCTGCAAAGAATTTCCAGGGTGGGCGACCACCTTAGGACCCTCCGACGATCAAGTTAGAGCCGAGGTATAGATGCAGAGTAGCGGCGTATTGAAAAAAAATTCAAATTACATGAATCGTCTGAGAGAGGGGTTTATATAGGGGTCACGTGGAGCGAGCGAGAGCGAGATCACCGCAGTCAGTTATGCCCCACCGTTATCCTCACCTTGAATGGCGGGATGCGTCCATGATTGGCGAGATGCGCCCATTAATAGGGGGATGCGCTAGCGCGGGACGCGGATCGTGGGGAGGCAGATATCTCGCCTTAGCGATATACATGGAGCCATTGCAGGGCGCATGAGATCCGCGCTCTTGGTTGATCACGGGAGGTCGAGGAAGCTCGGCACGTCAAGGGCTCGAAGACGGGCCGGGAGGCTGAGGAAGCTCGGCACGTCAGGGGCTCGGAGATGAGCCGGGAGGACGAGGAAGCTCGGCACGTCAGACGGCTTAGTGACGGGCAAGGAGACTGAGAAAGCTCAGAGACGAGCTGTTGGTAGTTTCCTAGGTGTAGATGGAATGTATTCAGGGAGGTCTCCTGAAAGGTCGGATACGTTCCTCGAGACAAAGCACTGAGGAATCCTCTTAATGCAACTCATTTATTCTACCTCTGTAGCCTTCAGGACATGTCATCCGCCACGTGTCGTAGTTTTAGGAGATACCACTTTTGAGCATCAACGGGTAATATGAGAATATTAAAATGTAAAAAGTGGTTGATTGTATTATAAGAACTTGAACCTATAACTTTTTGGATCTAAAGAGTTTTTCATGGATTTTTTTTTGGGCTAGGGTGTTTTTCCTATTGCTTTTCAAGCATGGGAAGGTAGACCCATTTTTCCCAAACATTGAAGAGATAAATGTAACATTTCAGAAAATATAAAATATTATTTTAGGAATTTAATATTAAAATAATATATTTCCCGGAAACTGTCCGATTTGCGAAATTGGGGTTTTCGAAAAAGGGTATAAATATATACCAATATTTGTGAAATAAGTGGAGATTAAAATGATTTATTCATTTAAAAATATATTTAAAGGATTTGAAATTTTTAAAAATAAATTATATGCCGTTTAAATATAAAAAACCGATTAGTGCACTTCTAATCGTGATTAGGCCAAATCCGTGTTTCTACAGTTTTCCATGGTTAGTGCACCATGTCATGTTGCATTTTGATTACATGTTTATTGTGTTGTTTTGGGGTATTATGTGGTTTGGTTTTAAAAAGAAAGAAAGAAAAGGGTAAAGGGTAAAATATAGATTGATTGGAGAGAGAGAGAGAGAGAGAGTGAGAATAAGTGAGAGAGAGGGGGGCTGCCTCATTCTTTTCCCCCATCATTTTACTTCTCTTTCTTCATCTCCTTCAACCTCACTTCCCTCCACCTTCAACCCCTAGATCCATCTCCAAATCTTCATCAAAAACCTAAACTCCTTTCACAAAAAATGACCCATCTTCATCATCTACACAATGGACCAAGCAAAGTTGGATTTTGATGATATTAGGAAGCTATGGTTTTTATTAAGTTGCCCAAGTGAGATATATCTTCTTCCAATTAGTTAGTTTTGAGTTTTCTTGTGTTCTAGTTAGTTTAGAAGTTGATTTGATTTGGTTGTTGTGAAGTTAGCAATCTTTAGAGAGGGTTTGGGTGAAAAAGTGGATTTGGTGAACTCTAGTGGCTGTTACAAGACCTGGGTATGAGAGTAGAACCTGATATACGGATTTAGGATTTTACCCGTATCGGTTTTGTGAGAGATTGTTGGACTACAGGGAATCTAGGATGACCTAGAGTGTTTACGAGAAAAACAAACAACTCTAGAGACCTAATTGGGCCAATACGAGACCACCCTGAAGAGACGAGCACATTCCCTCACCAGATGGCTGAGCAGGCCAGAAATTCTAGTAATGTGGCCGGCCAAGTGTAGGTATTTGGGGCCCAGGTTTGGTCAGTAGCTCATTCACTCTATATACAACACCCTATACTTACTAGTTTTGCTCCAATTGGCCTGAGTCAAAATCTGGGAGCATATTGGTGTGATTTTTGGTTATATTTTCCGTATTTTGAATGCTAGGTTGTGATATTTGGATTTTTATTTGGTTGTTGGGCGTTTGTACGTCAACAACAATGGTCGTTTGATTGTTTTGCATGCGTAAGCTATAGGTTCTAACTTATGAGCGCATCGTGTGCCGTATTGGTTTTCCGGACTTGATGTTAATAGCGATTTCGATTGTGTATTATCGTAGATACCTTCGCGTGGATTCCGAGAAGACGGAGCGTGGCGTCATCGACTTCGTCAAGTAAGGATCAAGGTGGGTATATCTATATCTATGGGGGAAGTCGGGTGGATGGCGTATAGCACCCCCGCAAATTTTAAATGGAAACCGATCTATAGGATGCTGTCATAGAAACCTAGATTAGGAACATAGGATATGGTTAAAGAATCAGTAGGAGCCAGGATATACTACAACTAAGGTTATAGTTTAGGGTTAGGGTGATATGATAACTTGATTAATATATCGGTATACGGATGCGAGTCGTTTGAGAGGATTGATACCCTTACCAGTCCCCTGATATGAGGTTGTTATGGATGTGACCCGGGGACATGGACACATAGGGATATAAAATGTTGTGAATCATGGGTGATAAGCCGTACGAGACGTTAGGTCTGTACCCTCATTTTCATATAGGTTGTTAGGATCCCAAATTGTTTAATGATGCCGTACGATGATTCATCGTATATGATGAGTTTAACTGATGATTGATCCATACCTTGACTAGGGGATGTCGATTGATAGATTCACCGACTCGGTCATGTTAGATACGTATACCCTATAGAATTTAGCTCACAATGTACTTTATGCTACATTCATGTTTTTCTCATTACATTATATATACCTGTGCTAGTACACCTATACCATTATTGATGATGCGTATGTCACACTTACACAGATTGGCCGGCTCACACATTTCATCATCGATAATTGCCAAGTCACTACACAGTAGAATTGCTGCATCATGATATGACTCCTTGCATAATTTACTTGATATAGTTACATATACACCTGTATACGATGTTAAATTTGACCTTGGAGAAATTGGAAACCGCAGGATATATTTTAAAACTGGATTCATTTTAAAGAGCGGGTTTCCCTTGATATGTGCATATTACTATTCCATATTGCATGATTTACGGATATGCTTACATTCTGTTATATGTTGCATACATCATGCTTTACGATTTTACGCATTGAGATATGCTGCTTTCATGAGATTTCTGGATTTGAGAACCGTGGTTATTTCAAAGGAATGTATGTATTGTTTTAAAAACCCGGTTTCTCTTAATATGATATTTCAGTGCGTCCACCATGTGTTTTCTCGATTCTGAGATTGGCATGTTTCAACCGATTCGAGGAGGAGGAGGAACCGTCTGCGAGTGCATGATGGACCCAATGAGGTACCCCGGGACAAGATGGTCGCAAATGATGGCGTTGAGCCTGGCAGGGGAGCACTACCTACCGGTGATAGTATTTGGACTCGGCTGTTTATTCGGAGGATACCGACCGGAGTAGAGAGATGGACATGTGAGCCGAACTGAGGATGCGGCGCCTGAGATATGAGAAATTACGTGTCGATACTGGACACGGGTTTCATGATATTTTAGAGTGTCGATATTGGACACTCAGATTCCATGATTTGATGTGTCATTGATGGACACACATTCTTTGATATCCTCATATATTTACATGCATATGTTTTTATGATGTTTCGGATGAACGAGATCATGGAACCTGAGTGTCCAACTTTGGGGATGCCTTTTATATTATATCATGTATTTATGGTTTTGGATCAAAATATACAAAGGAGGTGCTGCCCAAATTTTTAAAAGACGAAACATGTTTTTCAACTAGTCAAATAAACATGCATTTTTTATGTTCCCTTTTCTATGCATTTAATAAAACGTTGTTTTCGTTATACCTTATTTCAAATCTTCACCTATTTTATTTCTTTAAAAAGTTTAGATTTCTGGGTTTCAGCTTACTTGGATTACGTTACGTTTTTAGACGTTGCGTGATTTAAGTGCTGATCACGAGCTAATATTTCGGATCGTGACAATAAGATAACTTCGTACCTACAAGACTCTTCCTCTTCTTTTTACTAGAATGGTTGCCTGCAAACCATGTTACCGCAGCCTGAATCAGTAGCAGTTGTGCCCGATTAGCAGGCAGCCTGTAACAGTACATGCAGTATTGTTTTAAGTGCGTGCATAATACTAAGCAGTCATTCTATTACATAAGCTACCTAGAGCTTTAAAATCATTATCAGCGGACAGGAAAGTGCTTATGACCAGAGTTTACAAATTCTTAGCATCATTCTCAAAAATGGTACAACTATTCAAATGGTAGATGCAAAAAGCAAAAAGCAAAAAAAAAAAGAGACAAAAAAAATTATGTATATAAGTACATAGCAAAATCCAAGTAGAAACGCGACAAGGATTTTACTCCATGCTTTGCAATTCAAATTTATGCATCTGTACTACTTACTTGAATAGTCCAAGTAACCCTCATTTAAATCGCTCAATCAACAAGCCAAGGAGAAGTCAGATCCAGATGATGAGAAGGTTCCCTTGATGGCAAGGAGAGAATAAATTTCCAGAAAGGGTAGTTTCTGGGTTTACCGTGTGAACAGTTCATAAACATTTCCTGTGAGCAACGGATGAAGAAGGATCCACTACAAGAAAATGGGGGTAAATTTCGACGGCCAATTATTTGTCACTTATTTCGACGAAATAAGTGACAAATAATTGAAATTTTGTTGATTTCAGTCAACAATTATTTCGACGTTTATTTCCTACCGAAAAAGAATTGTTGACCAAAGTCAACAAATATTTCCTATGCCCCCTGCCCCCTACTAAATTTTCATTTCCCCTATTTTTTTCCTTCTCCTTCCTAAAAAATTTCTCCTTCCCCCTTCAATTTTCTCCGTCCATCCACAGGCATCCCCTCTCCGTGCTGGCCCGCAGCCGAATCTGCCACAGATCTGCCCTCTCCTCCACCCGATCCGGCCACTCCTCCTATGCCGTCTCCCCTTCTCTCCTATTCCACCCAATCCGGCCCCAAGCCCCCTCCTCTCTAAGCCCCTCGGCTCTAGCTACAAAATCAGGTGAGTTTTCTCTTAATTTAGTTAATTTGTAAATATTTTGTTTTTTTAGGGTTTATGGTTAATTTTAGGTTATGGTTAGGGTTAATTTTAGGGATTGGGTTAGGGTTACGATTAATTTTTTTGTTAGGGTTATGGTTAGGATTAGGATTAATTTTAGGGATTGAGTTATTTTTATGGTTAATTTTAAAATTAGAGTTAGTATTGGGGTTATAAGGGTTAAGGTTATGGTTAATATTTTGTTAACTTTAGGATTAATTTTATTTAGGGTTAGAGTTAATTTTTGGGTTCGGGATTGGGTTAGGGTTAATTTTAGGGTTCGGCTTAAGTTAGTTTATTTATTGAAAATTTGAGTTAATAATGGAAGCATATGTAACTAAAAATTTGTGTGCTTGTAGGGTTGACGTCGGTGTAATTGCTCATGTTCTTCGCTTTCTTTATACGCCAGTCTCCGGTACACGGCTTTATCCTTTGTAATTCTTAAGCACTAAAGTTAATCTAAGTCACCATATCTAAATTAAGTCACCAATTAAACATTAATTAAACCAAAAATATAGATACTTGATATGCTCTAAACCAATTAGCTATATACATGATTTTTTGTTTCATTAATTTTTTGTATGGACATGTGTTTATGTGAGAGAGAGTGTGTATGTGAGACTTACCTTTATGTAATTTTCGTTGCGTGGATGCGTGTTTATTTTAATGAATACAGATATTTCGTTAATATTATCAATTGTTTGAGTAATTTACTATTCAAACTAAAAATTCCAAAAGCCTAAACCGTATACTTAAATAACTGACAATGCTAAAACGATAACCATCAAAACCAATCTAATTAAGTGCATAATACTCGATGATGACAAAGAGTAAACCGACATATATCGTCATCGAGTATCTCACAATGAAAAAATATCGCGACTTAGAACCCGTCTGATGGAGGTCGGAATCTCCTTCAGATGTTGTCCTCCGTTGATTTTGCTGCCAGCGGGGCTGAACGATTGAGATTCGGTATGAGAATTGAGTGTGTCGGTCTCAATGGGTTGTTTGTTATTGCTGACACCGAGCTACCTGCAAGGGAAGTCCCGGGGTGGGAAACCACCGTAGGACCCATCGAAGATCGAGTAAGTACCGAGGAGAAATTAGACAGAGTAGCGGTGTCTTGGAAATGAGTCCAACGTACTTGAGACGTCTGGAGGAGAGGTTTATATAGAAGTCGCATTGGAGCGAGCCAATGCGAGATTCTCACCGTCTGTTATGCCCTTGCTTCACGTTTGCGTTGATGGTAGGATACGCCTATTAATGGCGAGATACACTGGCATGGGATGCAGAATGTTGAGCGGCGGAGATACGCCTATCAATTGTTTAAGCAATTTACTATTCAAACTGAAAATTCCAAAAGCCTAAACGGAATACTTAAATAACTGACAATGCTAAAACGATAACCATCAAAACCAATCTAATTAAATGCATGATACTCGATGATGACAAAGAGTAAACCGACATATATCGTCATCGAGTATCTCACAATGAAAAAATATCGACTTAGAACCCGTCTGATAGAGGTTGGAATCTCCCCCAGATCCTCCGTTGATTTTGCTGCCAGCGGGGCTGAACGGTTGAGATTCAGTATGAGAATTGAGTGTGTTGGTCTCAATGGGTTGTTTGTTATTGCTGACACCGAGCTACCTGCAAGGGAAGTCCCGGGGTGGGAAACCACCGTAGGACCCATCGAAGATCGAGTAAGTACCAAGGAGAAATTTGGCAGAGTAGCAGTGTCTTGGAAGTTATTCCAACGTACTTGAGTCGTCTAGAGGAGGGGTTTATATAGAAGTCGCATTGGAGCGAGCCGATGCGAGATTCTCACCATCTGTTATGCCCCTGCGTCACGTTTGCGTTGATGGTGGGATACGTCTATTAATGGTGAGATACGCTGGGGTGGGATGCGGGACGTTGAGTGGTGTAGATCCCGTCATGGCGAGATACACGGAGCCGTTACAGGGGCTGTTGGGTTCCGTGCTCTCGGCCGGACAGGGAAGCCGAGGAAGCTAGGCTCGGCGAATAGCTCGGTGACGAGCGAAAGGGCTGAGGAATCTCATCTCTGCAATAGCTCGGTGATGAGCAAGGAGGCCGAGGTAGCTCGGCTGTAGGTTAGCTCGAAGGCGAGCTGTTGGCTGGTTACTATGCGAATAGGGAAAGTACTCTGGAGAAGTCTCCAAAAGGTCGGATGCAACCTCGAGTTGAGGCGCGGAGGAATGTCCCCAATGCATCGTACATACTCCATCTCCGTAGCCCCCAGGAATCTGGCGGGCTTACATAGATGACATGTCACCTGCTACGTGTCGTAATATGGGGAATTCCTATTTACGATCATCATCACCGTCTATCAGTTATATGCATAAGGTTATCTTCGTGACATAAAACTACGCGTGTATTGTCAACCTTGAACGATAATCGTTTTTCGTTGATAACCATCTCGTAATTTATACGACGAGAATACCAGTTGCACCATAACCGATAGATTTGTCCTATTTTGAACAAGTTAAGAATGTATAACGTATACACTTCCCTGCATACTTATGCTTTTCATTCATTTTGGGATGAGTTTCGTCAGTACCTTTCCGCTAGTTCTCCGTGTATAAATATAGTTGATATTATTATCTCAATACTGATAGTATTGAGATGTTTATTTCTTCTATTGCAATGTACCCAGAGAACAGCAGGGAAGTGCTGCCGAAATTTTCTCGAAACGAATGAAAGAATAAGTGCAGAAGGTATATGCGTTATACATTCTTAAGGGGGTAGAAGTTTTACCCGCGACAGTCGTTACCCCTTGACATCCAAGGTAGATGTAATGATTCTGAAATTTCTGTACAGAAATTTCTTGTATTTCACAGTAAAGAGGTATTACAGCCTGTGTAAGAGTTAAAAGTTATTTTTGTTTAATAAAAACAAAGAAGCAACTTATATCTCACTGGTAAAGCCTCTACACTGCTGTGACATAGCCTGTGCATTCGAATCCATCAGACCAAATAATTTTTTTATATATTTTTTTAATTTTTCAGAAGCCCAAGAGTTGCACATACAATTCATGGAGAAACAAAAAGTTTTAGAAAAATCAAACAGGCGCAATGTGGTGTACTCACCTAACTTGACACGTAGCACAAATCTCGAGACTGATCAATAAATCTCGACCGTCCATTCCCTTAATTTGGCCGGCGCCGATGGTCCAAATTTCCCCAACCCCCCTTCCCTCCGTTCTTTGCACACTTGACCCTTCAACTCCTCTTAACTCTCCTGCACTGTTTGATTTTCCTGCAATCAAACAGAGACTCTTCAATTCACCATTTAACATATTTTTAATACATTTTAATCCAAAATTTTAATTCCCAAAGCCTAATTCTTCACTATAAATATCATCCCATTCCCTAACTCCCCTCTATTCTGAAAATTTCTAGCAAAAACATCCTAAAAGTTCCTATGTGCAAGTGGAGTTAGCGACCAAGCTTTTTCCATCGAAAATCGAAACCGTTTCTGGAGCTTTCGTGACGCCACGAAGCCCTCTCCCTTTTCCTTACTCCCTTCTAGAAGTTATAAAGCCATAAGTCACTCTCGTCTTTTCTTCTTTTCATCTCAGTTTATCTCCTAAAAGTATATCGGTAAAATGGAGTTACCTCCGATACATTTTTTTATAAACACGGAACTCCCTTTTTCTTAATGCATAGGTCAAACTAACTTACCACCCTACTTGTAATTTTGATTACAATCTTTTAGTTTTGAGTTTAACCAAAACTTCCATATGAAACTATCATAAAACGAACTTTTCATTAGAATACCATGAACTTTAGTATGACCCTCATTTTTCAATAATTGTTAAATACATTTAGGAAAAACTTCATGAGGTAACGACCTACCCCACACGCACACTACGTTTCCACAGCACGTCATTCTAAACATATAGCTATTTTAAAGAATAAGTTTTTCATAAAAATACCACACCTTTTCAAAACGGGTTTCTATTAATCAGTATTTTGTAATCCTTGGCAAATACGCCTCTACAACCCTCGTTAGGGGACCCGCTAATGGATGGTGTGGATTATCGCATATCCTTGAGACAGTAGATCGAGATGTAGAACTCCTCACGGAGTATTCGATCTCGAAAGGAAATAAAAATACGGTTTTTAAGAAATACGAATTTTCTAAATAAAAACTAAAATTTGGAAAATTATATAAAACTATGAATCCGTATTTTCAATAAAAACATGTTATGAAACTATATTTTTATAAATGAAGATTTAAAATTTTAATAAAATACCATCAATTTTCCAAAAGAACTAGTTTTTAATAAAATACCACAAACTTTTAAAAAGGCCAAATTTCATCACCAAAAATACTATTTAAATTAAAATCCATGTTCATGAAAACCCTAAATATTATAAATCACCCTCGAGGTGTATTTTTAAACTATATTAAAGAATTTTTCATAAAACCCCCTCGAGATATACAAAAAAATATTTTAAGGGCTCTATTTTAATATATGTTTAAGCGGGATCAATTCTCTTGAGTCTCAAAGAGCCGGAGAAAGTGAGTGCTTGCCTATTTAGGTTAGACAACTTAACGGAGTTATCAATGACAATTATCTTGGAAAAAGACACAAATCCCGCCGTCCATGTGCAGCAGTTGCCGATTACTCCCGAACTTAAGATGTTGCAAGAACAAAGTCCTTTCATAAGATTCTAACTCAAACCAGAATCCAAAATCAAACACAATCTTAAATACTTGATCATGAACCTGAACACACGAATTCAAATCGTCAAACTTAAACTTGTAAACTTGACTTGACTTGACCGAACCATGGTTATAACGTGACATGAACTTGACATGACTACCTGAATACATGATTACATCTTGAATATGAACCTGTACATTTTATATTCATGGATTCGGCCAAGACCTATAATCTTAATTTTTACAATACAATACACGGGGATAAAAGGGTAGATTGGTACGGAACGTATATCGTGGTACGAGAGGCCACTTAAAAGACGCCTACATAAATTCATGTGTCGTTATCCCGTAGGTTATGATGGGGCCTTGTACTATATGTTACCATAGTCCACGGGATAAGATGGACTCCTCTCATATACATGAATACCTTCTTTATCAAACTACAAATAACCACGTTAGAATAACTATATTATACCTATAAGTGAACAGGTTAGATACACTCAAATACAACCCTATCTGTTTACTTTACTTGGTTTCTATTCACGTCATATACCATTCAGTCATTTTCTCTTTTTCTTTTGGGACTTACCGAACGCTAGTTCGCTGACTACATTCCTTTTTGTTTCTTTCTTTATAATGTTCGTCAGCAGGACCGGATTCTGAAGAGATAGAGCTGAGCCCGGAGGAATACTAGCTCTTTCCATCTTGCACTTACTTTCTGTATGCCATTGTTTAGGCATTTGTTTTTATTATTTTATCTGTTTTTCAGACAGTTGTATGTAAAGTTAAATGTAAATAAAGTTGCTGCTTCATTTTATTACTCTTGTTATTCTTGATCATTGTTATATTATTTAATTACGCTTAATGTATTTTCATAGTAAATACGTTGCGGGCTTGCCACGTCACCGTTTCCATATACTGGGAAGCGAGGCGTGATAGGTTTTGTTGGTGGCCCATGCAGGTCAATTCTGCATGAAATCTTAAGCAATATATCACAAGAATTATAAGAATGGGTAACTATACATTCCTTGTATTTCAAATTTCTTGAATCTGTCCTAACCTTTTCCTTTTCTATCAAGGTGATAGATTCTCCCAATAACACCAGTATCAACGTCAATGGAAACACACCAGCACCTACTTTACCACCTCACCCTACCGTTACTGCTCAAATCAACGAATAGACGGTGCTTCTAAAAGCCATCAAAAGTCTTTTGGAGGGCCAGCGACAACAGACTGAACCGCCCGGAAGCTGAAGCACCCGGAGTAAAACAATTTCGTGCGTTGCATCCAAGGAACTTTTTAGGGAAAGAAAGTCCTCTTGAGGCAGAAGAATGAGCCCAGAGTATAGAGGACGACCTTGCCGCAGCACAGGTACCAGACATAGCTTGGGTTCATGTGGCCAAGCTCTATCTCATCGACCAAGCTCTATCTCACCGACAATACAAGAGTCTGGTGGAAAGTTGAGGAAAGCTGTCTCACACAGCCAATAGAGTGGAAGACATTTCGCGATTTGTTCGATGAGAAGTTTTTCCTCGAGACTGCTCGATTTGAGATGGTGCAACTGTTCATCCACCTGCAACAAGGCTCCATATGGGCAAAATCAGTGGATGAATATGATGCCGAATTCATCATGCTTAGCAGGTAAAGAATTCATATCAAATTCTGTTTTGTAAAACACATCACTATCCTGACATCAATATCTTATCAGGTTCGCGGCACACTTGATCCCGACCGATGAGATTTGCGCTAAACGATTCCAACAGGGTTTAGACCCAGAGATTCAGGCGGCTTTAACCACAGGTGACTATCCAACACATGAACTCGCCCTGTAGGCAGCACGTCGTTATGAAGTTGTGGTCAAGAAGAAAGGTAAGCCCCAAACAGCAGGGATTAAACGTCCTATTACACAGATGATAGGAGGAGCCTCTTCTAAGCTGATTTTTACACCTAAGAGGCCATGATGATCGTTTAACTGGTCCAGTCCAGATTTCTGTTTCTACTGCAAGAGAACTGGACACTTGACGAAGGATTGCAGGAGTGCAAATGGCCTGTTTTTGATTTGTGGCGCATCTACTCATGCTATAGAAGCATGCTCATATCGTATTAACACAGCACCAGACCAACAATTATAGCTCCGCAGAGGTCAGTCATCCAGGCTCCTACACCTCGCCTAGCCCTACCTATACTAGCTCCACGTGGACCACCTTCACAGCCTCATCATCAATTCCACCAGGCATAGAGAAACGTGCTTCAAGGGCAGAGGAATGTGCCTCTGGCAAAGAGGAATGTACTGAGACAACAGGCTTTTACAATTACGGTCGAAGAGGCTGAAGCCATAGGACAGTTATCACCTGTAAAATCCCTCATCCTTTCAATCTTTCAATTCTTTTTTATCGTTATACTTTCCCTATATCTAAACCCAACCTCACACAACTTAGGTACTATACTTATAGCCACCCTTCCTATGCTCGCACTTTTCGACACTAGAGCTTCACACTGCTTCATGTCACAACGATTCGTGAAAATGCACGCGATTCCCATGAAGCCACTCATTTCAAGCTGGAATGTCAATTCCAGGAATGGATTCTTAAAGGCAACTTTGCGATATGATCAGTGCTCAGTTGCAGTTTGCGGTCGAGAATTCTATGCAAATTTCAAAGTACTAGACATACCAAATTTCGATGTTGTGTTGGGAATGGATTGGCTGGGAGTATTTTATGCTACTATTGACTGCCGTTAAAGGAGAGTAGTATTTAAGATACCAAATCACCCAGTCTTCTATTTCAAAAGTGGAGATAGAACCTTGGAGTCAAGAAGCTACTGTGCTAAACCAAAGAATGCGAAAATGTTCCCCCTACCAGCTGAAGAAGAAAAACCTGAAGTGGTTCGAGAGTTTGAGGATGTGTTCCCTGAAGACATATCAGGTTTGTCTCCTGATCGAGCTCTTGAATTTAGTATTGATTTACAACCTGTTGCATAACCTGTAATCAAAGCTCCATACCAATTAAATCCGGAGGGATTGAAAAAGATCTGTATACAGTTGGACGAACTCCTAAAGAAAGGTTGGATCCGACACGATACTTCAAGTTGGGGATCTCCGGTGTTACTCATGAAGAAGAAGGAAGATTCCTACAGGATGTGTACAGATTATCGAGTTTTGAACGAAGTTACAATTAAGAACAAGTATCCACTACCGTGCATAGATGAACTTTTTGATCAGTTAAGTGGATCTTGTGTCTTTTCAAAGCTAGATTTTCGTTCAGGTTATCATCAGGAGAAGGTCAAAGAGTACGACATTCCGAAGACGGCGTTTATAACTTGTTATGGACATTATGAATATCTCGTAATGCCATTTAGAGTGACCAATGCACATGCCATCTTTATGAACCGATGAATCAAGTTTTCTGAGAGTATTTAGACAGGTTTGTTGTTATCTTCATCGACGGCATCCTGGTGTATTCAAAGAATCGGAAAGAACACGTCGAGCACCTATGTATTGTCCTGGAGACATTACGACAACACCAACTCTATACCAAGTACAACAAGTGTGAATTTTGGCTAGATCAAGTCGGATTTCTCGGACATATTATTTCAGGCGAAGGAATCTCAGTAGATCCTGCTTAGAATTCAGCTGTAAGTGAGTGGCCGACACCAAAGACGGTGAAAAATATAAGAAGTTTCTTGGGCTTAGCAGGATACTACAGACGGTTCATTGAAGACTTCTCAAATATCACAACACCCTTGACCAAGCTCACACGTAAAGATGAAGCATTTTATGTGGCCAGAAGCATGCGAGAAGGCTTTTGTAGAACTCAAGTCGAGCTTAACCTCTGCTCCTATCCTCATAATACCGGATCAATCTGGCGGATTCGTCATGCATTATGATGCGTCCAGTAAAGGATTAGGATGTGTTCTACACCAACATGGAAAATTTGTGGTTTTTGCATCAAGACAGTTAAAGGTACATGAACGCAACTATCTAACACATGATTTAGAATTGGCAGCCGTCATCTTCGCACTCAAGATTTTGCGCCACTATCTTCTGGGAGAATGAGTGGATATATACAGTGACCATAAAAGTTTGAAGTATGTATTCACTCAGAACGAACTAAATATGCGGCAGAGAAGATGGCTAGAACTCATGGAGGATTTCTACATCAACATATAGTATTATCCTGGAAAGGTGAACATAGTTCCCGATGACCTTAGTCGCCAGCCATTAGTAATGAACCTCACCTCTCAGTGGAGACTACAACAAGAACTGCATGTATTGGAGATTGAAGTAGTTGTGCTAGGTAACGCTTCATATTTGATGAACTTACAAGTCCAGTCCACTCATATAAATCAGATCAAGACAGCTCAAAAAAATGATGCCAAGCTACAAAAAATCCGAGAACAAGTAGAAAGTGGAACTCGAACTGACTTCATCATCCACGAAGATAGATCCTTGCGATATAGGAACCGTTTATGCGTACCAGTCGAACCTGTTCAAGAAGAGTTGATGAAAGAAGCTCACAGCTCTCTGTAATCGGTACACCCCGGCGGTATGAAGATGTACAAGGATCTACGACAATACTACTGGTAGCATGGAATGAAGCGATAAATAGCAACGAGCGTAGCCAAGTGTCTAGTGTGTCAGCAAGTGAAGGTTGAACATCAAAGAACTGCTGGTCTACTTCAGACGTTACCAATCCCAGAATGGAAATGGCAACACATTACCATGGACTTCATGATTGCTCTCTCTCGCAGCACGAAAGGTAACGACGCAATTTGGGTTATTGTGGATCAACTCACCAAGTCGGCTCACTTGATTCCATTTCGAGTTAGCCAGTCAATCGAGACGTTAACAAAGAAGTACATGGAAGTGATTATAAATCTAAAGTAAGATTTAAACCTTCAAGATGTACCATACTTGATACCCATAAACTCATGCAGGAGATCGTGAGATTACAGGAAGTACCTGTTTGCATTGTCTCCGATCGTGATACAAAATTCCGATCATAATTTTGGCAGAGTATGCAAGTTAGACTGAGGACGATTCTGAAATTCAGCACGGCGTATCATCCATAAACAGACGGACAGCCCGAGCGAACAATTCAGATTCTGGAAGACATGCTAAGAGCCTGTATGTTCAAGTTCGGAGGTTCATGGGAAGATCACCTACATCTTGTGGAGTTTTCATACAACAACAACTATTAGGCAAGCATTGGGATGACCATTCGCAACACTCTATGGACGGAAATGTCGTTCCCCATTGAGTTGGGATGACGTTGGAGATCGTGAACTCTTTGGACCGGAGAAGATCGTGGAAACCGTGGACGTGGTCCGCACGATCAGGGAAAGGATGTGCATAGCCCAAGACTGATAGAAACATTAGGAAGATGCAAAGCGTCGATATATGAAGTTCCAACCTGGAGACCATGTATTCCTAAAGATCTCTCTAAACAGAGGAGTAATATGTTTTGGCAAAAGGGGTAAACTAATTCCAAGATACATAGGACCGTTCGACATAATGGAACGAGTTGGAGAAGTGGCATACAGTTTAGCACTACAACCCTTATTGGAAGGAGTGTTTCTACATATCCCAACTACGACAATATGTGAGCGACTCCAGCCACATACTTGATCACTCAAAGCTCACGGTACAGACTGACCAAACCTGCGAGCAACAACCAATTGAGATTCTGGACTGAAAGGTGAAAACATTACAGAACAAGGAGGTAAACTTGGTCTGAATGATATGGAAAAATGATTCGCCAGGAGAATCAACTTGGGAAAGAGAAGAAGATATGCGTGCACGATACCCCTATCTCTTTGAAAATTATTCCCTATGTAATTGTAAATTTCGAGAACGAAATTTTTATAAGGAGGGTAGAATGTAACGACTATGAAATTGCTGTAAAGAAATTTCTTGTATTTTACAGTAAAGGGGTATTACAGCCTATGTAAGAGTTAAAAGTTATTTTTTTTAATAAAAGCAAGAACCAACTTATAGCTCACTGGTAAAGCCTCTACACTACTGTGACAAAGCCTGTGCGTTTGAATCCCATCAGACCCAATTATTTTTTTAGATTTTTCTTTGTAATTTTTCGGAAGCCCAAGAGTTGCACGTGCAATTCACGGAGAAACGAAAAGTTTCAGAAAAATCAAACAGGCGCAATGTTGTATACACACCCAACTTGACACGTAGCACAAATCTCGAGATGCATCAACAAATCTCGACCGCCCATTCCCTCAATTTGGCAGGCGCCGATGGTCCAAGTTTCCCTAAATCCCCCCGTGCTTTGCACACTTGACCCTTCGACTCCCCTTAACTCCCCTGCACTGTTTGATTTTCCTATAATCAAACAGAGATTCTTCAAATCATCATTTAATATCTTTTTAATGCATTTTAATCCAAAATTTCAATTTAGAAAGCCTAATTCTTCACTATAAATATCGTCCTAAGCCCTGGCTCCCTTTTATTCTGAAAAAATCTGGAAAAAACATCGCATAAGTTCCTAAGTGCAAGTAGAGTCAAGTGGAGTTAGCGACTAAGTTTTTTCCATCGAAGATTGAAACCGTTTTCGGAGCTTTCGCGACGCCCCAAAGCCCCTCCCTTTTCCTTACTCCCTTCTAGAAGTTATAAAGCCGTAAGTCTCTCTCGTCTCCTTTTCTTTTCATCTCAATTCATCCCCTAAAAGTATATCGGTAAAGTGGAGTTACCCCCGATACATTTTTTTGAAAACATGGAACTCCCTTTTCCTTAATGCATAGATCAAAATAGCTTACCACCCTACTTATAACTTTGATTGCAATCTTTTAGTTTTGAGTTTAACCAAAACTTCCATGTAAAACTATCATAAAACGAACTTTTCATTAAAATACCATGAATTTTAGTATGACCCTTATTTTTCAATAATTGTTATATACATTTAGGAAAACTTCACAGGGTAACGAACTAACCCACACTCGCACTATGTTTCCATAGCACAGTACTCTAAATATATAGCTATTTTAAAAAATAAGTTTTTCATAAAAATATCACACCTTTACAAAACGGGTTTCTTTTAATCAGTATTTTGTAATTCTTGGCAAATAGCCTTTACAACTCTCGTTAGGAGACCCACTAATGGATGGTGCAGATTATCGTACATCCTTGGGACAGTAAATCGAGATGCGGAACTCCTCATGGAGTATTCGGTCTCGAAATGATATAAAAATACGGTTTTTAAGAAATACGAATTTTCTAAATAAAAACTAAATTTTGGAAAATTATATAAAACTATGAATTCATATTTTCAATAAAACATGTTATGAAACTATATTTTTAAAAATGAAGATTTAAATTTTTTAATAAAATATCATCAAGTTTCCAAAAGAGCTAGTTTTCAATAAAATACCACAAACTTTTAAAAAAGGCTAAGTTTCATCACCAAAAATACCATTTAAATTAAAATACATGTTCATGAAAACTCTAAATATTATAAATCATCCTTGGGATTTATTTTTAAACTATATTAAAGAATTTTTCATAAAACCCCCTCGAGATATACAAAACAATATTTTAAGGACTCTAGTTTAATATTGATTTAAGCGGGATCGATTCTCTTGAGCCCCAAGGAGCTGGAGAAAGTGAGTGCTTGTCTATTTAGATTAAACAACTTAACAGAGTTATCAAAGACAATTGTCTTGGAAAAATACACAAATCCTGCCGCTCATGTGTAGCAGTTGCCGATTACTCCCGAACTTAAGATGTTGCATGAACAAAGTCTTTTCATAAGATTTAACTCAAACCAGAATCCAAAATCAAACACAAGCTTAAATACTTGATCATGAACCTGAACACACAAATTCAGATCATCAAACTCAAACTTGTATACTTGACTCGACTTGACCGAACCATGGTTATAACGTGACATGACTACCTGAACACATGACTACATCTTGAACATGAACATGTACATTTTATATCCATGGATTTGGCCAAGACCTATAATCTTAATCTATACAATACAATACATGGGGATAAAGGGGTAGATTGGTACGAAACGTATATCGTGGCACGAGAGGTCACTTAAAATATACCTACATGAATTCACGTGTCATTGTCCCGTGGGTTAGGACGGGGCCTTGTACTATATGTTACCATAGTCTACGGGGTAAGATGGACTCCTCTTGTATACATGAATACCTTCTTTATCAAACTACAAACAACCACGTTAGAATAGCTATTTTATACCTGTAAGTGAACATGGTTAAATACTCTCAAATATAACCCTATCTGTTTACTTTACTTGATTTCTATTCACGTCATATACCATTCAGTCATTTTCTCTTTCTTCTTTTAGGACATACCGAGCGCTAGTTCGCTGACGATATTCCTTTCTATTTCTTTTTTTGGAATGTTCGTCAGGAGGACCGGACTCTGAAAAGATAGAGCCGAGCCCGGAGGACTTGGACCGGCTTGCTACTCAGCCAGAATACTAGCTCTTTCCAACTGCACTTACTTTCTGTATGCCATTGTTTCGGTATTTTCTTTTATTATTGTATCTTTTTTCAGACAGTTGTATATAAAATTGAATGTAAATAAAGTTACTGTTTCATTTTATTACTTTTGTCATTCTTACTCATTATTATATTGCTTAATTATGCTTAATGTATTTTCATAGTAAATACGTTGCGGGCTTGCCACGTCACCGTTTCCGTATACTGAGAAGCGGAGCGTGACAATAAAACCATTAATATATCCGGACACGATAAATCACTAAAATGTATTTCCGAGACGCTGTTGTCATTCTCTTCTTTGTCTATAACCATCCCGTTCTTAGCTTTCTCAATGCAGTATAAAATTGCTGATATCGTATATAATTTGAAAATATTTGTTATATAAATAATTATGAACTGTCTTAGGATTTACGTATCGGGTAAGAATGGATAAGACTTGGATAAATAAGAACAAATTTGATCCTGAATTCCATAATGGTGTAGAAGAGTTTAGTCAATTCTTGTCAAGAGTTGGTGGTAGTCGGATCCTCTGTCCATATAAGAAATGTTGTAATGGTAGAAGTGATACTCGAAGGGTGGTTTGACTTCATATATTTGCTAATGAATTCTTTGAAGGTTACACTATCTGGCAGTTACATGGAGAGGTCGTAGACTCTAGAATCGGTGCACATCGTCTATTGTCGCCTCCTATGAGAACCCAAGCAACCACCGGTTTAAATGATATGATGGATGAATTGTATGATGGTATGAACGATGATACCCCTTCGGATGATATGGTTCCAGATACTGAATCTGCTAGATTTTTTAAGTATATGGAGGATGCTAAGAAATCTCTTTACAAAGGTGCGATAATTATGAAATTGGGTTGGATGGTTCGCATGTATCATCTTAAATGCAAAAGTTTATGGAGCAATAAGTCAGTCAATGACCTTCTAAACATAGAGAAGGAGGCTTACCCGAATTTCGATCTCCCTACCAATTTTCAAAAGAAGAAGAAGATTATTGCTGACATTGGTTTCAGTTATCAAAAAATCGATGCATATCCAAATGACAATGTCACGCCCGCTTCTCAGTAGACGGAAACGGTGACGTGGCAGGCCGTAACGTATTTACTATGAAATAAATGTGTTAAGCGTAATTAAGCAATATATAAAAATGAACAAGAATGATAAGAGAATAAAATGAAACAGCAAATTTATTTACATTCAACTTTACATACAACTGTTTGAAATAAAAAATACAATAATCAAAAGCAAATGCCTACACAATGGCATACTGAAAGTAAGTACAAAGGAACTAGTAGTCAGGCTGAGCGGTAAGCTGGTCCAAGTCCTCCTGGCTCGGCTCTTTCTCTTCAGAGTCCGGTCCTCCTGACGAACATTCTAAAAAAAACAGAAAGGAATGTCGTCAGCGAACTAGCGCTCGGTAAGTCCTAAAAGATGAAAGAGAAGATAGTATATAAGTGAAATGAACAGGTAAAGTATATGACCGAGTACTGGTATATGATAGTTATTCTAACGTGGTTGTTTGTAGTTTTATAAGAAACATATTCATGTATACGAGAGGAGTCCATCTTACCCCGTGGACTATGGTAACATGTAGTACAAAGCCCCGTCATAACCCACAGGAAATCGGCACGAGAATTCATGTAAGTGTCTTTTAAGTGACCTCACGTGCCACAATATACGTTCTGTACCAATCTACCCCTTTATCCGTGCGTAATGTATTGTATAGATTATATTTACAAGTCTTTCCGAAACCATGGGTACAAAGTGTTCAAGTATCTATGTTCAGGATGTAATCATGTATTCAAGTAGTCATGTAAAATTATAACCATGGTTCGGTCAACTCAAGTCAAGTATGCATGTTTGATATTGATGTTTGAATTCGAGTATTCATATTCATGATCAAGTATTCGTATTTGATTTTGGATTTAGGTTTGAGGTTGGACTCAGACTGAGTCAAACACTTGTAAACTGATTTAACTCTTGAATTCTTATGTTCGGAAGTCATTGGCAACTGCAGCATATGGATGGAAGGATTTTTGTCTTTTTCCAAGAAAATTTCCATTGATAACCCCTGTTAAGTTTTCTAACCTGAATAGGCAAGCACTCACTTTCTTCGGCTCCCTGAGGCTCAAGAGAATTGATCCCGCTTAAATCTATATTTACTAAAGTCCTTAAAATATTGTTTTGTATATCTCGATGGGGTTTTATGAAAAATATTTCTAATATAGATTAAAAATAAAACCTCGAGAGTGGTTTGTATTACTTAGGGTTTTCATGAGCATGTGTTTTAAGTATTGAGGTATTTTAATGATGAATACCTAGCATTTAAAAGTTTATGGTATTTTATTGAAAACTAGTTCTTTTTAGTAACTTGATAGTATTTTATTGACATTTTTTAATTTTTAATTTTTAGAAAAACTATAGTTTCATAATATAATGAAAGTATGGATTTATAGTTTTATATAAATTTTAGAAAAATTAGTTTTATTTAGAAAATTCGTATTTCTTAAAAAACTGTATTTTATAATCCTTTCGAGATTGAATACTCCGCGAGGAGTGCTGCATCTCGTTCTAGTATCCTCAGGATGTGCGATAATCCGCACCATCCATTATCGGGTCCCCTAACGAGAGTTATGGATGCATAATTGCAAAGGAATACGAAGTACAGCTTTAAAAGAAACCCGGTTTTAAAGTATGTGGTATTTTATTATAAAAATTATTCTTCGAAACAAATATTCATACAAAATAGGTATCATGCTATGAAACCAAAGTATACGTGTAGGGTAGGTCGTTACCCTGTGAAGTTTTACTTAAAGGTATAGTTTTAACAAAAACGAAAAGAGATGATAATAAAGTTTAAGGTATTTTAATGAAAAAGTTTAATTATGGTTGTTTCACATGAGATTCTTGGTTAAACTTGATTCTAAAAATTGGTATTTAAGGTTCAAAGTAATGTGTAAAATTAGGTTGATCAATATATAAAGGAAAAGGGAGTTCTAGGGTTTAGAAAAAAGAGTATCGGTAATAACTCCATTTTACCGATATAAGGTTTAAAGATGAATTTCAATGAAAAGGAGGAGAGTTAGGAGGGACTTACAGTTTGAATATAACAAGAAAAGGTTAAGGAAGATGAGGGAGGCTTCGTGGTATCGCGGGAGCTCCAGAATCGGTTTCGATCTTCGAAGGAAGAAGGTTGCTCGCTAACCCCACTTTACTCCACTTGCACTTAGAAACTTTTGAGAGAGTTTTTACTAGAATTTTCAGAATGGTGAAGAGCTAGGGCATGGAGTAGTATTTATAGTGGAGAATTAGGGTTTGGGAATTAAAAATGTGGATTAAAAAGCATTAAAATAGTGTTAATTGGTGAATTGAAAGGTTTCTGTTTTATTGCAGGAAAATCAAACAGTGCAGAGAAGTTGAAGGGAGTTGAAAAGATGAGTGTGCAAAGCACGGAGCTCATTGGAGAAAATCAGACCGTCCCCGCCGGCCTAAAGGGCATATCCGGCGGTCGATCTTGAGGCAAATGCCTCGAGATTCGTGCCACCAGATTAACTCTGTATTTACACTATTTTCCACATGTTTGATTTTTTTGAACTTTTCATTTCCCCGTGTATTGCACGTGCAACCTTTTGGGCTTCCAAAAAGTTAAAAAGAAAAATCAGAAAAATAATTGTGTCTGATGGGATTCGAACACACAGGCTATGGTACAGCAGTGCAGAGGCTTTACCAGTGAGCTACAAGTGGCATCTTTCTTTTATTTAACAAAAGTGACGTATAACTCATACACAGGCTGTCAAACTCTTTTCTGTATTAACAGGAAAATTTTCTGTACAGAGATTTTAGGGTCGTTACAGACTGCATGTTATTCACGACAGATGAAGACAAGAACTTAAATAAGTGTAGAACTTGTGGGGAATCAAGGTGGATCTTACCTAAAAGGCCTTCATGGGATGATGAGTCAATTCCGAAAATTCTGGTGAAGGTATTGCCCTTTTTTCTATTAAGAAAATACAACAAAGGTTATTTCTTTCATTTAAAACTGCTGAACATATGACATGGCATGCAGATGGTCATAGAAAGGATGGAGTCTTACGGCATCCCGTTGATGGTGAGGAGTGGCAAAGATTTGACGCCCAATTTCCTGTGGTCACTGCGGAAGCTCGTAATTTAAGACTTGGATTATCGGCTGATAGCTTGGAACCGTTTAAAAGAGGTGCATCTCACAGCGTATGGCCCGTTGCACTAGTAGTTTATAACCTCTCGCCATGGATGAGTATGAAACAATCTTACGTCCAAATGCCTCTGTTGATCCCTGGAAGCAACTCACCTGGTATTGATATCGATATTTATTTGAAGCCGTTGATCGATAAGTTGAATGAGCTATGGAAGACCGGTATCACTGCTTATGATGTCCATAGAAAGGAGAGATTCATACTGCACACGGCGTGGCTTTGGACAATAAACGTTTTTCCGGCATATGCCATGTTGTCGGGATGGAGTACGAAAGGTCACCGTGCTTTCCCCTGTTATTAAGAGTACACCGTCTGTGAAACACCAGTAAATCGAATTTCATGTTAGATTGAACATAGTCGTTTGTTAGATGTTGATCATCCTTATCGACGCAATAGAATCAAGTTCAATGGTGAGTAAGAGCAGCGGCCACCTCCTCCCGAGCCAAACGGGCTAAAGGCGTTTGAGGACATAGATCACATCAATGTTGTTTTTGGTAAGAAACATAAGCATACTATTCCAAATGAGATATCAAATAACTGGAGAAAGAGATATATATTTAATGATTTGTCGTATTGACGATTTCTTAATTTTCGCCATAACTTGGACGTCATGCACATCAAGAAGAATATTTGCGAGCTCTTGCTGGGTATCCTATTGAATAAAAAATTCAATAATAGAGGCACACTTGCGATACAAAAATAGTTTGCTACAAAGAATTTGCGGCCAGAATTGCATTTCGAAAGGAAATGGTAAATGGGCGATTCCACCAGCAAAGCACATGATGTCCGATAACGAGAAGCTGATTTTCCTTAAGATACTTAAACAAGTAAAGGTACTGCATGCATATTCTGCGAACACCAGTAAATACATAAACTTGAAAAAGAAAACTCTCGTCAGCCTGAAAAGTCACCACTGTCATGTGATCATGCAGCAATTGCTACCCATTGCTATTAGGGCATTACCAGATACCGACGTTGTATCAGTTTGACTGATTTGTATCATTTCTTTAAAGAGTTATGCCCCAAAAATTACTCGGCAGATGATTTTAGAACCCTGGAGAATAAAATACCTCGCATACTTTGTAAAATGGAGATATTGTTTCCGCCTTCTATTTTCACCATAATGTTGCATCTCACCGTTCATCTTGCTCAAGAGGTACGTTTAGGTGGTCTCGGGAATTATCGGTGGATGTATCCGTTCGAGAAGTAAAACTAACTTAATAACTCTTTACTGTTCATAATAAATCGAATATTTATAATGAAGTGAATTAAATTTGTATGTGTCCATCAGGTTCATGTACAAAATAAAACGGTATATCCGTAACAGGAGTCGGCCTGAAGGGTCGATCGTTGAAGGGTTTCTTGCGAAGGAAAATATGATATTTTGTTCTATGTATTTAGAGAGTGTTGAGACTGCATTTAACGGGCCGAGAAGTAATGAGAACATGGTTGAAAATAGACCCGTAATATCCGTCTTCCCGGCCTAAGGAAAGGAATTGGTTAAAGTGAAGTCAGGTCACATTGCATCTGAGCAGCTCGGAATGATTCACCGTTACGTTTTATTTAACTGTTCAGATATGAACAGTTTTATCAGGTAAGTATTTATATCACGCCCCTGTAAGGTGTTTTTTGTCACCCCATTGAGATGAGAATGCGCATCGCTTGTCAGGCATATTACAGATTCCCCTTGTCTGGGGTAGGATGGGGTTTAATGATTGTGTGGATCAAATCTCCGGTACCCACGAACTAAGCTGCCATTAATTATCCATCGTTTTTGGAGTGAGAGAACCTCCAATTGACTGGTCAAACTTTTCATGCAAACTCAATATGCAATATGTGCGTGTTGTGTTTGGGAAAAAATTTTAAGAGTGCTTCGGGCATATCGAGAGCCTCGCAGATTTTTTATGGGGGTCCTACTATCCGGATACCGGACTGGGGGTCAAGGGGCTAGCAGCCCCCTTGCGGGATGCGGGGCAGCACCCCACTAGAACTTTTTTCTAACAGCACAGGTGATGAGCGTATATATGTCAAGTGCACAATTAGTAAAATAAGCATGTCGTAAGGTGCGCACGTGATAAGTGCGTGCCTGCCAAAACGCGCACCTAGTAAGGTGCGCACTTAGCAAGGAGCGCATATGACAAGTGCACACCCACCGAGACGCGCACCTGGTAAGATGCACACTTAACCGAGATGCGCACCTGATGAGGTGCGGAGAGTAAAGGGAGCCAAAGGGTCCCGAATTGGCTAAAAGGTCAAGAAAGGTGCACACTTAGAGAAGTGCACACCCAGCAAGGTGCACACCTGTACCGGTGTGCACTTGGCTCGATGTGCACCCAACGGGGTGCGCACTTAGCCAAATGGGCACCTAGCATGGTGCAAGTAGGATCGAAACCCAATAGAGTAACAGTCCAAAAACACACAAACATTGGCTTTTGAAGATCAAAGGGGATCTTTTTCCTTTTTTTGAGGCCTCCTGACATGCACACTTTGAAAAAATGAAAGGGAGAAGGAGAAAGAGACTTGCGTAATAAAGAATGGCTCAAAACTCAAGATTTTTGTTTTGGAGAATCAAGATTAAGATCTTCTTCTTTCTAATTGCCATGGGGGGCCTTTTATAGACTTACATCTTTTACATTTTAGCCCCATGGCTTGTACAAAATTGGCTCATTGTCTATTAAAAAAATTACATTTAATTCCCTTTTCTTCGGCCGACCCCTTCTTTATGCTTGGGCTTGACCTGGGCTCGGGCTCGGGCTTGAGCCTACTTTAATTTTGGCTCTGACTTTGAACTTGATTTTGATTTTTGAGTTCGGCAACGGGTGCAAATTTCGACCCTAACGGCCCCATTTCCCAAAAGAACGATAACGGGCACGTGACGAGGCCCGCGAGATATTTGTTTCGAGAAGAACATTTCTCGCAACAAATACGATAAGCATAAATAATCAACATAATTAACAAGAAATAACAGGTGAATTGATATCCAACATTATAGTACATTCATATTCCACTGAGTTTTGGATACAAGATAACTGAAACAAAAATACAATAAGATGCCTTAAACAATAGGCGACTGAAAAGTAAAATGCTGAAAATAACTAGTAGTCCGTCTCTAGTGCAAGCTGAGAGAAATTCTCCAGACTCGGCTCAATCTCGTTGGTCTCTAAGTCACCTGACGAACATTCCAAGGAAATAAGAAACAAAGTGGAATATTGTCAATGAACTAGCGCTTGGTAAGTCTCCAAAGAAGGTGTAATGTATGTAAATGAAATGCAAGGTGACACGTGATATTGCATGAATTGAAATAAAACATGAACAAATATAAAATGGCAACATCAATGGAAAATATGTAAGCATGACACTGTATCATAAGCATGGAAAATAAGTATAGCATGGCCGTATAGTGTAGATATAGTGAACATGAAGTGAATGGAAATGTGTCTTAAAAAGATCACCACAAAGATAAACTAACTAATGTAAGTTCAAGTGTGAATGTCAACTAATCTCAAGAGTATTCTCGAACCCAAAGCTATCATCCAGGGGTAAGGAATCATGGGCCCAAATCAAGAGAGTAATTTCGTGACCCCAAGCTATGGAGGAGTCGACCCGAATCAAGAGTGTAGTATTGAAACCCCAAGCCATGGAAGAGTCGACCCGATCAAGAGTGTGGCATCGGGACCCCAAGCTGTGGACGAGTCGACCCAATCCAAGAGTTCACATATTAGGAGGACTCCTGAAATTTCGTTGGATTCATACATAAACTATCCCAACACCCCGTGTATTCTAGATTATAGTTAATGTTACCAGTCTTACTTGAATCCATGAATACATCATGTTGCGAGATTGAGTTCATGTCAAGATCAAGTATTCGTGTCAAGTGTTCATGCATTCATGCCATGTTGTATTCATGGTTCGGGTCAAGTAAACTCTAGCATGCAATGGATTTTATCACACAAGTCATTTAGATACAATAAATAAGCAGTCACAGAGCATGATATGGGACAAGTATATTATTCAAGTAACGTTCAGAAACAATGATGTAAAGAAGTGATATGTGCGACTAATTAATCAAGTCAATTGAAATCAAAATAAAAACGGAAAATATAACCCTAAGTGTTTTACACGCGTGAGTTCCAGTCGTGCCTAAACACGACTATTGGTTTTGGAGATATACCCATTTTCGTATCTTCGTGCAGAACAAATCAGAATCTGTCCAACACCATCGCATATCTTTAAAACACAGTTTGATTTAATTTACGTCAGATTTCAGGTTTCGAAAATTATTAGAAACTTGTATATATTTTGGTGTAAATATACAAACAACTACGGTTCGCGTAATTTGGACTCCTGAAACTCTAGTTACGATCATTTTAATATCAGTGTTTAAAACAAAAATTCTAATTTCTGGACAGCAATTATATATTGTATTACAAAGCCTATATCAGGTTGTTTCATACATTTCTGAGTAATCTAGTATATATGAATTTATATTTCTATCAATTTTGCATCTAAACATTTAAAGTTTGTTACGAACAGACATCAGGCGTTCAAGTTATATCCTATTTAAAAACAATGTACGAATCAGGATAGATTCTGTCTAGATTCATCACTAAATATTGTAACGCGGTTTTCTATATTTTATGTCGGTTTTCAGTAAAAACTTTAAACTGAGAAAATCAATATTTTTCGATGTAGATATCCAAAACATATGAGTTTGCTCAATTTGGATATCGGTATACCAAATTATGTGTCTTAGAAGTTGACCAATAAATGCAGTTTTCTGTTTTTATGAACAGTGAATAAAAATGATGTAATTCCTAAACCGTTAAGCGATTCGATCTGAAATTTTTACAGAGTGTACAAAAAAATATATTCTATCATAAATAAATTTCTTAAAATTTTCATAAGTAAAAATTAATTTCTAAAACTTAATTTAAAAATAAGGTAATTTGGATTGTATTGGAAAGTGACAAAAACCTATGGTATTTATTTGCAATTGGTTTTCTTTTATTTTAAGACTTCATGGATTGTGCATGCTTTCATAACTATGAGCATTCAACTAAACCATCTAATAGAAGCAATCACAAGTTCACTTGACAAAATATCAATCATACATGCAATTATTACAACTAGACAACTATATTTTTTATACTAACATTTTAGTTTAGGAAAAACACTTTAATATGGTATTTACCGATATTACAAGATTGACATCAAAGAGGCATGAGAAGGAGGTCAAGATTCGAATAGTGAAAGAGATGAGAGGAGGAAGAAACTTACAGGATGTGTGAGTCGATGTAGCAATAAGCTCACATATTCGATTCGGTGGAAAGTGATATATTTTGGTGACAAAATTGTGAGCGGTAACGACGCTCAATTCCCCTCATCTGGAATCCTAGCGAACAGAAATACTCCAAAGACGCCGGAATTATGATAACTCTAAGAATGAAGATGGCTAAATTTTATTTAGGATTTTTCTTCTCTAAATTTGTAGTATGAAAAAAAGAGGAAAACAAATAATGATGAAATCCACATTAGAAAGGGAGAGAATTATGAGTGGAGATTTTAAAGAAAATAAAAGAGGGAGAGTACATATAATGTTTACCATAATTCCAATTTATGATGGATTTATTTTGGGAGTTAAAAGAAATTCAAAGGGCGACCATTCATTTGGGAGTTAAAGAAAATGAAAGGTCTTATGAGAGTATTTAAAAATAGATAAAAATAATTGAAAAACTCAGGATTCGAATATGTAGTCTATTGAATAACAATGTAAGGATTTAACCAATAAACTATAAGGTTGTTCATATACATATTTAACAAGAATTAAATATATATTGTTGCTTAAAAAGAAAGTAGGCTAAAAAAAGAAAAGAAAGAAATCAAATGGATCTGTTTTGGCTTAGGATTTAGGCTTTGAAAAATTATAGAATAGGCAAAATAGAACGAGGGATAAACTAATATATTTAATAAAGAATAATATATATGAGGATACCCAACAAATAAATACGGTATTTTATAAAAAGAAAAATGATATGAATATATAGGAATTTTAGGGTCGTTATAATTTATTACTTTTTCCTTAATATAATTATAGAAAACCTTTAAGTCAAAATCAAATGTTTATTTACGATGTATACAACATTTGGAGTGCTCAATACCGTCCACCTACTAAACGGCCTCGGTAATGGGATATCGATAAGGAGCGACATAAGCACTTTCATGCTTGGTTGAAAGTATGTGTGCGTTGTAAACTAGAAAAATCAAACTATAACTCATGTTGATACACACACACAACTTAATCCATTTTACCTTAATAGATTGAAAGAAATCTCAATGATAGACCTGTATCAGAAAATATAAAAGCGCTTGCATATGGTTCAAATTAACAAGCCGGCTGCCTCTCCGGTTATGTTGTTAACGGTTTAGATTTCACACCAGAAAACGAGAAAAAAAATAAAAAGTTTCAAAATTGCGGTATCTTTGTCACATCCACTGTTGCTTGATATTCATATTCTAGAGATTAAAATCCAACAATGGGAAAATTGGACTATTAAGTAAGCTTAAAAAAATAGTTCGAGTGCGTTATCCTGAACAGACGGTTGTACTGTTCAAGTGCCTGTGGTACGATGTTCATGTAACACCTTAGAATGCGATTAGTGTTAATTAAATGATAATGCGAGTTTTTAGTAAAAAGTTAACCAAAATAGTTTTCACATATTTTATAAAAATTTATTAATATTTTATTATTATTATTTATTTTGGGCTTGCACACACATGTGCATGTTAACCTGGGGTTAATTAGCGTTAACCATGCTTAAGTAACCATGGCACATTAACCCTCATTCAATTAAGTTTATGTATTTATTTAAATTATTTAGTTTTAAAATAAAGGTTTGAATTTAGGGTTGACGAGAGAGAGGGGGGGTTGACATGCAAATGATGAAGCATGGGGTGCATTTAATGAGGAGAGAGAAGGGGGCATGGCTCACTCTAACCTCACACCCTCATTTCCTTCACATCCCACTCTCACACTCTCATTTCCCTTAACCCTCATACACTCTCATTCTCACGTATTCTTCATCTCTTTTTCTCATCCCCTCAAACTGATACCCTACCAAAATCCTCACAAAACCAAACCAAATCACCACTAAATCTCACTAAAACCCTTCACAAGCCTAGCTAAAACCACTAAGATCACTTGGAGCATGGAAAGCTAGGGTTTTTGAGCAAGTGTGGATAGGTAACGATCTCTAACTGTTAATTAGATGTTTATTATGTTGTGTTGCTTAGTAGATGTTGATTAGAACACTAAAGATATAGTTTTGTGCACATATCGTATTTTTAGTGTGATTTTATAGTGTCTGTGATCTGCTGTCACCACGAATCCTTACTGTAAAATCTAGCAATCTAGTAGTGTTGTACTATAGGCCCTAAGTGTTCACCTGAAACCCGAACTCAATCCCACATGTTTTAGCCTGCGAGACTTAGAGGGATTCCGGCGAGCTCGGATTTTTGGGAGCCTAGGGAGTCGAGATTTTTAGGGTAGCTGTCTGTAGGTATTTGGGGTATTTGGTACTGCTTGATTTTTGAATGTTGACTGTATGCAAAATCTGGGACCACTTAGCTAATTTTAGGCGTTTCGGCAAAGTGCGATACGGTTGATCCGACGTAGTTTAAGTGTTTCGGGTAGCTTGCAGTCGTAGGTTTGATTTTGATGATATCGCTACACACGTTAACCGCTAAGCGAACCCTTTTGTAGTTTAAGGGAACCGATTCGTTAATTGGCATTGTGTTCGTCTATTATTGCGTAGTTTGCTAAATCCATGCATTTTTTTATGTTGTGTGTTAATAGGATCGCAGGCGGAGACTTCGGACGCTGCAAAGAAAGGAAAGAAGGTGGTTAGATTTACCTAGCTCGAGATCATCGGTGAGTAGATTTAACATCTACGGGAAAATCGTCCATATGGCGTTAAGCGTCAGGGCTAGATATGATATTTAGTCGCATGTTTATATTCATATATGTTGATTGTGCATGAGTATCATTGCATACCGTTACTTGTTGTGCCTTGACTTAGTACCTAGTGGACACTGTACCATTACTGACGGTTCATGTTACACGAGCACTAAATTGTATACTACACCCATACCGTCGGTAATTGCCATGACACGCACAAGCTATACACATATGTGGTATTGGATTCGTTATTGACATTGATACATTGATTCTTGTTCTATTGCGCATATGAAATGTATCATGCATGCATACCTACATATACACCCACATATCTTGCTATACCTACATATACACCTTTATATGATGTTGCATTTGATTTTGGAAAATATGGGAACCGCATGATATTATTTAATAAAGGGATTCATTTAAAAGAGCGGTTTTCTCTTGATATGCTTATATTACTGTTCTATGTTGCATACATCATATTTCATGGATTTACGCATTGAGATACGGATTTCATATGATTTATGGATTTGAGAACCGTGGGGATATTTCAAGAAAGTATGCATTGTTTAAAAAACCCGGTTTCTCTTGATATGATATTTCGATGCGTCCACCATGAGTTTTCTCGGTTCTGAGACTTGTGTTAGAAACACGATTCGAGGAGCTGGATGATCCGTTTGCGGGTTCATGATGGACTCGGTATGGTATCCCGGGGCAAGAAAGGGATGTTGTGCAATAGACGATGAGCCTGGAAGAGGGACTACTAGCTACAGGTGATTGGTTGGACCTGGCGGTTATCCGGAGGATACCGACCGGAGTCGTGAGATGGATATGGGCCGATCCGGACTGATGGAGCTCGTGGGCCGATCCGTACTGACGGAGCCCGAGTTATGTGGATTTACGTGTTGATATTAGACATGGGTTTTCATGATGTTTCGAGTACCGATATTGGGCACTCAGGTTCCATGAGATTTACAGATATGAGGGCCGATCAGAGTGGCGGCGCCTGAGGTATTGGGATTTGGGGCGTCGTTGATGGACACCGGTTTTTTCCACGATGATGATTCATTGATGATGATATGTTTTATCCCATACTTAGTAGTTATTTGATATGCATTGCTTTATGTATTTGTAGTACCTGATAGAGTACCTTTCATGATTGTTGCATATCCATATTGCCATACTTATGCTATCAGATTACATGTGATAGATTATCGTTGTACGTGCATACCTGCGATTTTCTGTACGATGTTATTTGCTATTCACGAGTTGGAAACTCACCCCCGTTGTGCCATAGTGTTTTGCAGGCTTGACCCTCAGAGTAGTCGCGGCAGGGCTTCTTATTGTATCTTTGTTAGCAGATACCGCTACGGTTGGCTGTAAGGCCTTTTTGCTATAGGTAGGTTTGCGGTTATCTGATTATCCATTATATATCTTATTGCATCTAGTACTCTCCACCTACCATTTCTATGTATTGACTTAGAGACGAGTTTGTGAGGATCGATATTGTATATTTTATGATTTTGGGTGTCGTGCTCGTGTGAGCCGGCCTTTCTTATGCAGTTTTATCTCTTTATGTTGTTTTCACTTTTTTATTGTCTATTCCTTCGCTACGGCGTCGTATATATATTTTTGTGGAGGTTGTTTCCGCCTTTAGGCATGATTTGCACCCGTTTAGGGATGCTTTATTTATATTCTATGTTTGTACCCGTTTCGGGGCTAATTTTTACAAAGGAGGTGCTGCCGAAATTTTTAAGAAAATAAACTTAAACTTTAAGATTTTTACTTGAGATTTCCAAATGTTTTTAACAATATTTTTATCACTTACTTCTTTGATGGTTTAGATTTTTGGGTTTTCGGCTTACTTAAATTGCGTTACGCCTGTTGACGTCACGTGGTTTAAGTGCCGGTCACGTGCCAAATTTTGGGTTGTGACAGTTCATCATCGACATACTGGGTTCAATGTTGAAAATGGCTTATTTTTACTCAATTCATCGAAACTCGTTTTTGGTGAAGAGCCTTATATTCTCGACAGTCAAGCCCGCCAATATTTTTACGTCGCAGACCTTAGGGATACCCAGTGGGATGTTGTTGTTGTGACAAATCCACGAGACTATTACAACATGGGTGTAAGTGATGTAAGCAAGATTAGTTGTCCTACAACCTCGATTATATAAGATGATGATATTCCTCTTTAATTCAATAGCACTTTATCAAGGACGGACATAAAGCCAGAAATAGTCTATGATGTGCTATCAACGGTCGTAAAACCAAGTCTAATTATGACTTTAAACATCTTAATATATTAACTCGCACTTATATAATACTCATAACTTAAGTAATGTTAAACTTACAATTTATTGTATCTCTACGACGTTCAACAGTATGTCTTACATTTCATCTACTTTTCCGCATATTATTTCCACCATTTGTTGCTCCTGTATGATATTCTTTTCAACATTAATTTTCATTATTATTTTGTTATCTAACATACTAAACTATATGCCGTGAAGTTGTTTTAGATATGTCAGGTTCTGATAGCAGGACCGATCAGTCTACCAGGGACAAGGGGCAGTCCTCCTAGAAACGGACACGGAGTGGGAGAGGACCCACACGGCCAGTGAAATCTGGAGAAGGATGTTGCATTCCTCTAACAAGCCGATTGTATACCTTGCGTTCACATGAGACGCTGTAATAGGAGCCAGTAAAGACATGAAGAAAATGATGTCGTCGATCATGAATGGCGAGAACCGCATGCCTTATATGACGAAGGACGAAGACGACGAATGGATGGTCCTAAATTGGGACAGCGAAAAGTTGGGGCTAAAGAAACAAGTTTCTATATGGAAGATGGTGGTGAGATTTGTTTATATAATTCAATACTGCACTTTTTTTATATGCACACATGTACACACATACGCGTATATCACATACACACATACACACACATACAGACACACGCATACACACACACATTTGCTCATATCAAATACATACACACACATACATACACATGCACACATATCGCATACACACACATACATGCACACACATACACACACATACATATACGCATACACATTCAGAAAATTACTATAAAATACCCATATGATGATGAATTTTCCTATTTCGCAGGCCCGGTTCGAATTCCAGTAGGTTGGTATAAAGGGCCCCCAGGAGGTTTGCGATGAACGCGCGGTTTACGAAAAGATGTGTAAGCATATGGCGAAGAATTAGAGAAGCCATAAGAACAAGATCTTAAATAAGCTTGAAAACTGCGCTTCCCCGATGAGATGTATGCGATTAAGCCAGATCCAGATTAGTCCGACATATACCGGCATGCTTTAGTCGATCATTTCTAGTCCGGAGAGTTTAGGGTATGTCTTTGACGATACTGTTCCCCTCTGAAAGACGGCCAAGACATGGACATCTTGCCTGAGATTCGGGGCAGATGCTAATAGGTGCTATCCGTCCACCTCTCCGAAGATGCCAAGTTGATTTATGGCACCATATATCGAAGGTTTAAATGGATGCGGCCAATGTAGCAGACTTCGTCAGATTCCCCCTCGCTTGAGGGGTTTTTGATTGTGGGGACGCTCTTCCCTGTAGACGCAAGCCCCTGCAGTTAATTACGCTACCGCATCGCGGTAACAACTTTCTCTTTCTCCAGATGTTCACTTCGTGTCGTGGGTGTTTGTTTTGTTTGTGGTTGCCCGTGGATTGTATACGGAGACTAATTTATGTCGTCGCCCGTAGGACGTGGATTAGTCCAAATCCGTATTTTCTTAGATTTGGGTTTGGGGTTTTGGTTTAAGAATACGTTAACCATATTTGAGGCTAAGATCAACTTAAACGTTTGTTAAGGATACGTTAGTCCAATTTAGGACTAAGATCAACTTAACAGGATAGTTTAGATCCGACAAAAGAGCATTTGGGCTCTATTGTTTAGTTTAGGGACATTGCGGTCTATTGAATGTATGGTCGTCGGGACCCGTCACCTCTCTGACGACATTGAAGAATTACAACGACAGATGTCAGAGGAGTTCAGAGATGTACCCTTGAACCAAAGTTGGTTGGGAGACCTATAGTCCAATTTGGGACTAAAGTCTGTTTGAGGGTTTAAAGATACGTTAGCCCTATTTGAGGCTAAGATCAACTTAAACATTTGTTAAGGATACGTTAGTCTAATTTGAGACTAAGATCAACATAACGGGATCGTTTAGATTCGACAAAAGAGCATTTGGGCTCTATTGTTCCAGTTTAGGGACATGGTGGTCCATTGTCAGTTTAGGGACATGGTGGTCCATTGCATGTATGGTCGTCGGGGCCCATCACCTCTCTGACGACGTTGAAGGATTACAACGACATGTGTCAGAGGAGTTCAGAGATGTACCCTTGAACCAATGAGTTGGTTGAAAGAGCAGATGTGCTCAGTTCAAGATGATTTGAGGACTTATGGCCAGTATGAGCTAAGTCCAATTATGTTTGAAATATTGGCCCTTTGGGCCATTAGACATTTGTCTAGGTTCAGCCCCTCATCATTCAGCAGTGCTAAACAGAGGTTTGGGGGTTCTGACAATCATTTTGTTTTTTATTTCTTCAATTTTGAGATTCATTTGGAGGAGGGACTTTTGCCTCTGGAAAATTAGCCAATTTGGCTAAAAGTAGTGTTAAACACTAAAAAACAACAGTGTTAAACACTGGAGATAGAACTCTCAAATTAGTGTTAAACACTAAAAGACAATCAGTGTTAAACACTGGAAATATAATCTTCAATTTAGTGTTAAACACTAGAAACAATCAGTGTTAAACACTGGAAATACAATCCCCAAATTAGTGTTAAACACTAAAGAAAGAGGGGTCACGTGTGGACACGTGAGAGCGCCCAAAGGTGGGACTAGATCCCTTTTCTTCGTTCTGTAATTAAGTGTTAAACACTTCTTCATCTTTTGAGCATCACGTGTTGACACGTGATGGAGATTTATGCACTGATCATTAAAGCACTCGCTAAGGGGTCACGTGGGGACACGTGAGAGCGCCCAAAGCTCATATTTTCTTTGCTTTTTCTTTCTGTGTTTTGGGAGTCACGTGGGAGCGCGTGAGGCATTGCCTCAAAGCTTCTTTTCTTCAGGGATCTTTTCAAGGGTCACGTGGGGGCACGTGACCTTAGTTCTTTTCATGAACAGAGATCTTTTAAGTCTCCTTATTTTAAGAATTGAATTCTCTGTAGGCCCCAATTATGATTTTGGAGGAATTAAATTCCTATGGTGCAAGAATTAAATTCTTAAGTAGGGTTAAACCCCGATTTCTTTTTAGAGGAATTAAATTCCCATATATGTAAAAGAATTTAATTCTTGATTAGGGTTAAACCCTGGTTCCATTTATTTTAAGAGGAACTAAATTCCTGTGGATTTGAGAGAATTAAATTCTCAATTAGGGTTAGACCCTAGTTCTGTTTTGGGAGAATTAAATTCTCTAAACTCAATTCCCCCTCTAAGTTTTGGATCTGCATGGCAGGATCTCAACCCGATGAGAATTAAATTCTCATCCTATGGGGAGATGTGCTCTGTACAGATCTTCAACCAGAAGAAGAACTAAGTTCTTTTTTGTATAAGAGTTAAACTCTTGGATTGAGAATTAAATTCTCTTTATTAAAGTTTTGATCATTTTTCCCTTTCTCACCTAGGGTTTTCTTTGTTAAGAATTAAATTCTCCTTTCTTTTCTCTCTCTGTTGTTGTTATCTCCCCAAAAAAAAGTCCCTTCTCTTCTTTTCTTGGCTCCTATTTATAGGAGAAGGAAAAGAATCAATTTGTTTAGCAAATTGATTCTTTTCCTTCTCCTATAAATAGGAGCCAAGAAAAGAAGAGAAGGGACTTTTTTTTGGGGAGATAACAACTTCATTGAAAGATTTTGCTTGTTTTCATAATTAATATGATCGTTTAAATCATTCGGTGAATTTTATTCACCGTTGGATTTTAAATCCAAAGATATTATGTTTGTTATTTCTGGTGAGATTTTAGGGAAATCTTTCCTTGTATCAAATCTTTCCATAAATTGGTGATTTTTAATCACCATTGGATTTTTAATCCAACGGTCCCCATAATCTTTTTCCATTTGGAATGATTTAGAGAAATTTAGAATTTTAATTCTATTTGGAAAGATTTTAGAGAAATTTAGAATTTTAATTCTATTAAACTGTAAGGCTTTCAAAGCCAGTCACGTGCTAGCACGTGACCCTTAACCCCCCAATTGGTTCCTTTAACAGCCGCTTGTTTATGTTGTTGTTTTAACCATTACATGTCAACACGTGACCATTGGTCACGTGTAAGCACGTGATACCTCGCTGAGGTATTTTTTGACTTTTAGAATTAAATTCCTTTAAACTGTGAGGCTTTCAAAGCTAGTCACGTGCTGGCACATGACCCTTGGTCACGTCTGAACACGTGACCCAAAATTGGGTCATCATTCAGTCGTTTGTTTTTATTTCTGTTTTAACTATCACGTGTCAACACGTGACCATTGGTCACGTGTGAGCACGTGACACCTCATTGAGGTAATTCCTGATTTTTAATCAGGGAACAGTGCATAGCATATTTGCTCATAACTTTTGATCCCGGATGAATTATGAAGCCCATAATATATCAAATCGAAGGGATTTTCGAGATACTTCCAATACCATCAGAATTTAATAGTTCCTCCTTCGGGAGTTTATCAAAATACAGGCCGGAAGATACTGGTTCGCATTTCCTTAAGCGTATCGCTGCCATTTGATACCTTGGACTCTTCTGCGCAGAAATTTTTGGCGGGAACAAATGCCCCCCACTATTTTGCCCACGTAAGTATATACGTGGGTGAAGTAGTGCAAAGTTATGAGTAGCCATGGAATTGAGGGCTTAGAAGATAAGTTTAGGGTCCTTGTAGCCTAAGACTTTTCAACTTTATGAGCCGTGAGGGTCTCACAAAGACTTTTCTCCCTACGGATCGAGAGGATCTCGTAGGTATATTTTCTCCTTAGGGGTCGTCAGGACTCCTAAGTGTGTTTTCTCTTATAAGTCGTAAGGATCTTATAAGAGAATTTTCCTTCTTACGAGTCGAGAGGACCCGTAAGCGGTTGTTTCCCTCTTTGTCGAGATTCGACTTTGGAGAGTGAGACCCGTGGATAGTATGCAAGAGACCGTTTTGGGCCAACTTGCAGGATCCAGTGCTTAGGAAACAGGATTTTTAATCCCCGCTGCCTAAGGCTTTTCCTCGCGAGTCGAGACGAATCGAGCAGTTCTCGCAAAGACATCAATTTCCTCACGAGTCGAGATGAATCGAGCAGTTCTCGCAAGCATATCCTAACGTCACAGTTAACCTCTGATCTTTACGACAGAAGTCCGTTAGGGTCTGTGGTACTTAGGGTTTTGGCCGTCGTACCGTCGCATCAGCTGATATATTCCTCAATAGGCAATCGTGCTGTTCGAGTAGCCCTGCGACTGCCGTGTCTCTGATCCCTTCGGAGGATGGACAAGACGTCTTCAAGCAATCCTCCTTGGCAGTTTGACCGTCGGAAGAGCAAGCGTTAGGAATTTTGCCATGCCGCTTTTTACTTGAGGTTAGGCTCATTTTGGAGAGCCCCGATGAGTCATTACCACTCCGCGCTGGTGTGGGATGATCTCTGATAGTCTTTCAGGCTTTATATGACTTGCCGTTAAGACCCTGAAGCTAGGAATTTGCCCTTTGCTTCGTTTGCTGGCATCGGGTCTGCTGTATCAAGAAGAATGTCGCGGTTGTCTCTAGGTTGCTGGTGAACCGTCGAGGTTTGGAACCAGGGATTTTGCCGTGACTCCTTTTGGTGATGTTGCGTCTGCTGTGTCGAGACGAACATCGAGGTGGTGACCACTCCGCACAGGTGCGAGATAATCTCCGATTGTCTTTCAGGCTTTATATGACTTGCCGTTAAGACCCTGAAGCTAGGAATTTGGCATTTGCTTCGTTTGCTGGCATCGCGTCTGCTGTATCGAGACAAATGTCGCGGTTGTCTCTAGGTTGCTGGTGAACCGTTGAGGTTTGGAATCAGGGATTTTGCCGTGACTTCTTTTGGTGATGTTGCATCTGCTGTGTCGAGACGAACGTCGAGGTGGTGACCACTCCGCGCTGATGTGGGATGATCTTCGATAGTCTTTCAGGCTTTATATGACTTGCCGTCAAGACCCTGAAGCTAGGAATTTGGCCTTCGCTTCATTTGCTGGCATTGCGTCTGCTGTATCGAGACGAATGTCGCGGTTGTCTCTAGGTTGTTGATGAACTGTCGAGGTTTGGAACTAGGGACATTGCCGTGGCTCCGCTGTTTGATTGTGGCGTCTGAATCCTGTTGGAGGAAGAACGCTGGGGTGACATCTCGTCTGCTGTATCGAGACGGACGTCGAGGTGGTGACCATTCCACATCGGTGCAAGATGATCTCCGATCGTCTTTTAGGCTTTATATGACTTGCCGTTAAGACCCTGAAGCTAGGAATTTGGCCTTTGCTTCGTTTGCTTTGTCGCGTCCGAATCCTGTTGGAGGAAGAACGTTGGGGTGATATCATGTCTGCTGTATCGAGACGAACGTCAAGATGGTGACCACTCCGCACTGGTGCAAGATGATCTCCTAATGTCTTTCAGGCTTTATATGACTTGCCGTCAAGACCCTGAATTTAGGAATTTGGCCTTTTGCTTCATTTGCTTTGGCGCGTCCGAATCCTGCTGGGGGAAGAACGCTGGGGTGACATTCATCTGCTGTATCGAGATGATCGTCGAGGTGGTGACCACTCCGCGCTGGTGCGAGATGATCTCCGATTGTCTTTCAGGCTTTATATGACTTGCCGTCAAGACCCTGAAGCTAGGAATTTGGCCTTCGCTTCATTTGCTTGCATTGCGTCCGCTGTATCGAGATGAATGTCGCGGTGGAGCTGGGATTTTGCCGTCACTCCCTTTGTTTTGACTGTGAGGTCTTTCGTTGACGTTGCATCTGCATCCCGGTGGACTTTGCGAAGGAATGTCGTTGTCGACATTGCGTTTGCTGTATCGAGACGAATGTCGCGGTGGAGCTGGGATTTTGCTGTCGTTCCGCTTTGTTTAGACCGTGAGGTCTTTTGTTGATGTTGCATCTGCATCCTGCTGGACTGCGAAGGAATGCCTTTGTTGACATTGCGTCTGCTGTATCGAGACGAACGTCGAGATGGAGCTGGGATTTTGCCGTCGCTCCGCTTTGTTTCGACCGTGAGGTCTTTTGTTGACGTTGCATCTGCATCCTGCTGGACTGCGAAGGAATGCCTTTGTTGACATTGCGTCTACTGTATTGAGACGAACGTCGAGATGGAGCTGGAATTTTGCCGTTGCTCCGCTTTGTTTCGACCGTAAGGTCTTTTGTTGACGTTGCATCTGCATCCTGCTGGACTGCGAAGGAACGCCTTTGTTGACATTGTGTCTGCTGTATCGAGACGAACGTCGAGATGGAGCTGGGATTTTACCGTCGCTCTGCTTTGTTTCGATCGTGAGGTCTTTTGTTGACGTTGCATTTGCATCCTGCTGGACTGCGAAGGAACGCCTTTGTTGACATTGCGTCTGCTGTATCGAGATGAACGTCGAGATGGAGCTGGGATTTTGCCGTCTCTCCGCTTAGCTGATCATGGGGTCTTTTATTGACGTTGTATCTGCATCCTGCTGGACTGCAGAGGAACGCCGTTGTTGACATTGCGTCTGCTGTATCGAGACGAATGCTGAGATGGTCTCTAGGTTGTCTGTGAACCGTCGAGATTTGGAACTAAGGACTATGCCGTGGCACCGTTTGATGGTGTAGCATCTATGTCCTGCTGGAATGAGGAGGCACACCGTCGTTGGTCTCCAGGCTGCAGATGTGTCCATTGAGATTTGGAGCTAGGGACTTTGCTATGGTTCCGTTTCGTTGCGACTCTGAGGTCGATTGTTGACGTCATGTCTGCGTCTGGTTGGAATGAGGAGAAACGCCATTGGTGATCTCTAAGTTGTCGATATCGATGTCGAGACCCTGAAGTTAGGGATCTTCCTTTGCTTCATTTGTTGACACTGTGTCTGCAATATTGCGACAAATATCGAGGTTGTCTCGAGGTTGTCTATGAACCGTCGAGACTTGGCTTCGCTTTCTAGTGGAGCATGTTGGGAAGGTATGGTTCCCTCTTTGTTTGTGCCCCTGGATTGTATACAGGGATCGATGTGATCTCACCTGTAGGGCAGCAGTTTCATTCATTTTTTTTATTATTATTTTCTTTCCGCGATGCTCTATCATTTCAGCTTTTTATATCGCAAAAGTCACGATTGCCCAATCACTTCGGCTATTTTTCGCGGTGCCCAATCATTTCGGCTATTTATTTTATTTTTACTCACTGTTTTTTATTGCGAGTTGCCCAATCATTTCGGCTGTTTTGGATGCATACATTTTTTTTACTTGCTGATTTTTATTGCAAGTTGCCCCATCATTTCGGCTATTTCGTATGCACGTATGGCTCGCTGTTTTTTTTATCGCGAGTGTGGAACTTGGAATCTGGTGCCAATCTCAGCATCAGCATCGCTACAACTGGAATATTGCCAGGAGCGAATCATCAATTGCCATGAAAGGGCTTGGAATTTGATACCGGTTTAGGCATCAGTATCGCTACAACTGGGATATTGCCAGGAGCGAATCATCATTTGCCTCTGTCGATATTAAACAAAGGTGGCTTAGCGAACAGGGTTAGGATCCCGTCGACTAAGGCTTTTGACTTCATGAGCTGTAAGGGTCTCACAAAGGTATTTCTCCCTATAAGTCGTGAGGATCTCGTAGGTGTGTTTTCTCCTTAGGGATCGTGAGAATTCCTAAGTGTATGTTCAGCTGTAAGTCGTAAGGATCTTACAAAAGGGTTTTCTTCTTATAAGTCGAGGGGACTTACAAGGTTTGTTCACCGTATGGACATATCCCCAGTCACGGGTAGGACTTGGTTAGGGAATGTTTATTCGCGCCCGTGGATTGTATATAAGGGTCAGCATTGAGCCACTTGTAGGGCCATATCGAAGGTTGTGGGGATTGCTTAAGAACAGGTGCAGGTCTCTGTAACTTAAGACTTTCAAATCTTATGAGCCGTGAGGGTCCCATAAGAGAATTCTCCTTACGAGTCGTGAGGATCTCGCAAGTGTAATTTCTCCTTAGGAATCGTGAGGACTCCTAAGTGTGTTGCTCCCTTGTGAGTCGTAAGGATCTCACACGGGTAGTTTTTCCTTACAAGGTCGTGAGGACCCTGTAAGTGTCTTTTAACGAGATTGTGCCCTTTCGGGTTTTCACAAACACTCGCCGGTAGTCCTGCGGTTTTTACTCACGGAGCCCTTTCGGGTTTTTATCCGTGCCCATTTTGCTTATGGACATATCGTTTTTTTTGAACGAGGTTGCGCCCTTTCAGGTTTTCACAAGACTCGTCGGTAGTCCTGCTGTTTTTACTCAAGGCGCTCTTTCGGGTTTTCATCCGTGCACATTTTGCTTATAGACATACCGTTTTTTTTGTTTTTTTTACGTCAGCCTGAAAATGCCGCGGGTTAGGAGTAGTTTAACGACGTTTCGGTCATTTGCAAGTTTTAGGACATTGCGGTCCGTCGTTAGTTTAAGGACGTTTCGGTCCGTCGTTGCCATATTTGAGGCGAGTTTCTAGTTTACGGACTTTTTGGTCCAGGGGGCTTTCTCTATGAAAGAGCACGATGCCCCCAGCATGTCCATCTTTTTCGGAGCATATGGTTGTGGCGGGCTCACCTTCCAGTTTTCGGATAGCGCAAACTTGCCCTGTTGGTGTTGGTCTTCAACCCAGTTTTTGAAAACGTAGCAATTTTCGATCGGATGGCCCAATACTTGGTGGTAAGGGCAGTAATTAGGATTGTCAACATCATTCAGTTGTAGTTGTTGTTTCGGCTCCGGTAGAATGATAAGCCTGTTGCGCACCACCACTTCGAACAGCCTCCTTGTTTCATCCTGGGGAAATGAGTAAGGTCGTTTCAACTTTTCATAGAGGGGTTGTCGCTTGTTGGTTTGGCGAACAACCAGTCTAGGGCCACTCGGTTGTTATTGAGCGTTGGCGACGAAGGCCGTTTTTTCTTTCCCTTTATCTTTTTTATTCGATCCGTTGTTCGTGGGTCCGAGATTCTTTCCGGGTATCGTGCAATTGCATGGTTGAATATTCTCGCAACTCCTCAATTCTTTCGTTTTAGAGATGGATTCCTTGAAGAGAGGGCCGAGGGCTACTTTTTCGTCAGAGTCACTCCCGAAGGTGAGAACTCGCGGTCCCTCGGGTTCAACCCTATGACAATTGCCAGCAATTCTTTTATGCTCATCTGTCGTATTTTTTTGCTGTCTACGAGCTTCACACTTTGTCCTGTTGAAGTGTTGCCTGTGAGCGACATACCCCTGCCACCAACACTTAAAGGATTCGCAGTCTTCAGTAGGATGTGCGATCTTCTGATGATATAAGCAGAAGTTAGGATGCACGTCCGCTTCATCAAGATGTATACCACCAGGAGAATTTTCTATGAAAGAGGGCGGCCTCATCCCCATTGATATGGCTTTGGCGAATCGTTTTCTTGTCGTGATCCTGGTTTCATTTGCGGCGGATGTACTTTGATCTGGTAGGAGTGTTTCAACCCTTTTGACCAATCGCCGGCGTTTGGCCTTTTCAAATATGGCCATCTCGCTCTCCCGATCAGCTTTACTTTTTAGACGAATCTCATCTAGAAAAGCGTTGATCATTTCGTCTGACGGCCACACGAATTCCGGCTCAAGCTCTGCCCCTAGTTTCTCAGTGCAAGGAGTTTTTTCATCGTCCGTAAATGAGTGGGAGATCACATGACAACTCACCACGTATCCCTCGGATTCATCCAATGAGCTTTCTCCATCATCTTCCTCCTGAAAGACGTGGTTGAGGAACTCTTGGAGTGTGATGGGAGTCTGCGCCTTTTGATTGTACTCTTCCAGCGCGTCAATTTGTTTCTGTAAGTCCGTGCGCTTGTCGCCAGGCTTCACGGGCTTTTTGGACTTCTTCTTCTTCTTCTTTGAAGATTTCGACAGCCGGGTGTGAGTACTTAGACCATCACCACCGATCTTTGGAGTTGGGCGCGGCTTCAGCATCCCTTCAATGATTTGGGGTTCCAGCGGGTTCTTCCACCTGATCGCCGGACATGTCTGGAGCTCATTCAGCATTCTTTTGGTCCTTGCTGAAAGCACGATTTCCCACGGAGCTTCTTCAATGAAAGAACAAGTTGCCCCCGGTGTGTCCGTCTTCTTAGGAGTGTGCGGCTGTGGTGGGTTTACTTTCCACTTTTCGGACAGCGCAAACTTTCCTTATAGGTACTTGTTTCGCCCAATCAGAGCAAAGCTCTGTTGAAATTCAAAATTCAAAATTTTGAAGCAACGCTTCAAATCTCGGGCGCAACGCGTCACATGTCAGGCGCTGATACGTCAGCGCAGCGCCCAAGAAGGCGCGCCCAATCAGAGCAAAGCTCTATTTTAAGCAAAATTAAAGGAAGCAACGCTTCAGTTGCGCAGGCACCGCGCTGCGCGACACGTGTCAGCGCAGTCGCGCAGCGCTGTGCGCTGCGCGACACGTGTCACGCGCTGGGGCATTTGCGCCAAACAGAATAAAGATTTTAAAGAAATCTTTCTGTTCTTGTTAAAACAAGAAGATTTTCTTCTGTAAAACAGAAGCCCTTGGATCAAAGATCCAATGGTGGGAAAAATTCCCCAAATCACTCAGAGAAAGATCTCTTCAACAAAATTAACTAATTTATGGGCACTATAAAAGAGACCCCAGACCTCAATTCAAAGCAATCAACATTTTTCTTGAAAAAAGTCAAGAGCTTCAAACAGAGAGAGAATTATGAGAAAATTTCAAAGAAAAAGGTAAAAACCTTCACGAGAGAGAAGAAATCTCTTTTAATAAATCATTGATCTAAAAACCAGATCAATGTTCTTCACATAATAAACAGTGCTTTGCACTTCTTATGAACCACTGGTTCTTTAAAAACAAGAAAGCAACAAAAATAAAAAATAGTGCTTTGCACTTTTATGAACCTCTGGTTCTTGAAACAAAAAGAAAAACTTATTTTTCTTTGATCTAAATTAGATCAAGAAATCAAATAGTGCTCTGCACTTCTGTTCTTGAATCTAAAAGATTCTTAGTGCTTTGCACTTCCAAACTGCGCTGTTGCGCTCTTGAAAGAGCCCAACGTGTCAGCTATAGAACAACTTGCGCTACGCACTCTTGAAATAGAGCTTTGCTCTCTGGAATTGGCGCAACTCACCAGAGTGCGCCACGTGTCAGCAGCGCAACAGCGCAGCGCACTAGCGCAGCGCACTGCGCCGTTGCGCTTGCGCTCACCAGAGCATGACACGTGTCCTCACCACAAGCGCTTGCGCTCAGTGATTGGCGCAAAGCGCCTGACAAATGCAATGCGTTTCTTTTACTGAAGGGCCAGGCCCAATTAAAAAACCAAACATGCCTAATTAAATCGATGCTCTGCATCATTTATAAATGGGCAAAACCCAAACAAAATAATAAAAATGCTATGCAGATAGCTTGCAGAGCCCAAAATAAATTGATGCTCTGCATCTTTTATGGGCAGAGCCCAAACAAAAAAAAATAGAAAATAATGCAATGCATTATTTAAAAATGGGCCAAGCCCTAACACAGATCTAACAGACCAAAAATAAATAAAAGGCATTGAATACTTTTCAATTGGACTTAGCCCAATCATGGCCGTAAGTCCTCAAATTAAATTGACTGAGCGAGATTGCTCCCTTAAATCAATTTATATCCGGTTCGAGGGTACATCTCCGAGCTCCTCTGACACCTCTCGTTGTAATACTTCAACGACGTCAGAGAGGCGATGGGTCCCAACGACCACACATGAATGTTGGACCGAAACGTCCTTAAACTAATATTCGTCCCTAAATGGGAATGTTGGACCGAAATGTCCTTAAACTAATGATGGACCACCACGTCCCTAAACTGGAATACGGACCACCACGTCCCTAAACTGGAATATGGACCGCAATGTGTTTAAACTACTTATGGACCACTACGTCCCTAAACTGGAATGATAGAGCCTCCAAACACTCTTTTGTCGGATCTAAACGATCCCGTTTAAGTTGATCTTAGCCCTAAACACGGCTAACGTATCCTTAAAACATTCAAATAGACTATAAAACTCCAAATCAACTTTGGTTCAAGGGTACATCTCTGAACTTCTCTGACACCTATCGTTGTAATTCTTCAACGACGTCAGAGAGGTGACGAGTCCTGACGGCCATATAATAAATGGATCACCATGTTAAGTTGATCTTAGTCTCAAACAGGACTATCGTATCCTTAACGAACGTTTAAGTTGATCTTGACCGCAACGCGACTAATGCATCCTTAAACTAAAAACACTAAACCCAAATCTAAGTAAATAAGGATTTGGACTAATCCATGTCCTACAGGGCGACGGTATTACTTAGTCTCCGTATACAATCCACGGGCAACCACAAACAAAACAAACACACACGACACGAAGTGAAATTCTGGAGAAGGAGAAAATTATTACCGCGATGCGGTAGCGTAATTAACTGCAGGGGCTTGCGCCTGCAGGGAAGAGCGTCCCCACAATCAAAAACCCCTCAAGCGAGGGGGAATCTGACGAAGTCTGCTACATCGGCCGTATCCGTCTAAACCTCCGATACACGGTGCCATAAATCAACTTGGCATCTTCGGAGAGGTAGACGGATGAAACCAAATAGCATCTGCCCCGAATCTCAGCGTCAGGACACCGCGGTCTTGTGAGCCGTCTTTCGGAGGGGAACAGATTCTGGCACGCCCGGTGGGACCTTTTCCTCTTTCCACTCCACACTTCGTGTGTCGTCTTCGCGAACCAATCGCGGTTTGTTAAATGGTTGCCTTTGGATTTTAAGTTACTAAGATTTGGTCTTTTTCCTCGTGCAGAACTCAAGATTCAATGGCCTCTAATTGCACCAACTGCTCGAAGTGCCACTGCAACGGACGCTCCACCTCCCCCGGAGGTGTGGCATATGGACCCCAAGCGGCTTCCTTCCTCGCTCTGCCGGTAGAACAGGTGACCCAGGCCACCACCGACCAGTTTTTCGGGGCCATGATCCCGCCTACAAGCTTCCCTATGCCAATACCTGCACCGGAAGTGAACAAGAAGTCGGTCTTCGACCGGCTCACTGCTACGACGACCCCTGTCAACGGGTCGCCCACTACCAAACCGACAGCCTCTGTTTTCACCAGGCTAAATCAGAACTCTAATTTGGCTGTCCCAAGGAAAGCAATAACGGCTGCTCCAGAAGTCGTCAAGGCGGCTTCCCCTGTCAAAGAGTCGGCCTTTTCAAGACTGACGATTCCTGCTCCTGCCCCTGCCCGAGGATCTGTCTTCGACAGGTTAAATATCATCCCTCCAAGGAAAACCTCAGTCTTTAAGAAGTTAACACCAGCCGCGCCTCATTCAGACAGGGGGCAAAAAGAAGCAACCTCTATCTCCGAGCCAGTCCAAACGGCTCGTCGTGCTCGACGTCGCCATTGGCAACGAGTGAGGAAGGCAGGGGGCAACTCCCCCTCAGGGCTAACTCCACCGGCTCCAGGTGTGGAAGTCAACGCTGCTATTCTAACTCGGAACAACTTTGAACTGCTGAGGAGGGTACGGAAGAATTCTCCAACCACTACACTGAAAAGATCTCCTCCGCCTGCGGAGAAAGTCCCAGAAACAAAGCAAGAACAGCCCCCTCAACGGCTGTCCTCAAGAATTTATAAAGTTTGGAGGAGGGTTCAAGACTCCGTGATCGACACGGATCACTCCCGTCAACGAAAGAAGATGAAGGTGCAAAAAGAAAAGGACCGTCCTATTAAACAGCAGAGGACAACGATCACCAAGATGCCCACTGCAACGGCCCCTTCAACTTCAACGGCCCACAAAAGAAGAAGGCCGGAGAAAACCCCCGCGCCCGCGGCAAATGCCAAAGGTGGTGAGCCTAAACGCCCTAAGTCCGAGGGCATGATAGTTCATACAGTTTATGTGGCATCGGGAAAGGAGGATAGCCGCATATCAACAGGTCATAGACCGCACACGAGGTCGGTGACCAAGGCTCAGGAGCAGCAGCAGAAGCTCCAAGAAATGATGAACGCTATGGCCGCACTTACAGGGCCAAAAGAAAACCTTGAAACATCCTCAGATGAACGCCAAGAGGAAGAAACCGACGCCGAATTCCTTCGTCGGATATTGGAGAAGAAGGACAAAGAGGCTGCTGAACAAGCAGCCAACATACAGCGTATGGGCCTCCTCTTCCAAGACATGATAGGGATGATAATACAACAAGATCCTCCGGCTGAAGAGCCCCCGATCGTCCTTGGAGACGATAGGGGAGAAACATCAAATCCTCCACCAGCTTTGTCGATGGCCAAGGAGGATACAATCTCTAAAGCTGATTTGGATGAGTACATCGCCCAGCAAATACGGGTTCATCATGCGACCGAAGTGGCCGGTCAGGTCGTAAAAACGGGGCGGCCATATCCAAGTTGGTACGATCAAATCAAGTACCCACCCAGTTACACAATTCCCAAGTTCCATGTCTACAAGGGGACGGGCAATCCTCACCAGCATGTTGCCCAGTTCAGGGCACTCTTCGGCAACACCGGCGGTGATGACAAGCTGTTGCTTCGCCAGTTTGTTCGAAGCTTATCAGATACGGCGTTTGAATGGTACTCTGAGCTCCCAAACGACTCTATTAAAACCTTCGCGGAGATGGAGCTGCTGTTTACTCAGCGTTTTGCAAGCGCCAGTGAACGTACCCCGATGACGGCACTGATTAACGCCAGGGTAAAACCCGGCGAGACGTGGGTTCAGTACGCTATACGATGGCGGAACTTATGGTCGAAGTGTGAGCAGCGCATTGAAGAAGCTCCCGCGGTGGGTATGTTTGTGGGAACCCTTGATCCGCAAGCAACCATCTCACAATTTATGATGTTTTTCAAGCCAACTACCTTCCTGGCCTTGATTAACAAACTAGCGCAAATGGATCAAATGGGCCATAAACCCCCTTTTCCAAGGCCGGACTCCCGAAATGACAAAGGGAAGGGAAAAGCGATCGTCGTCGCTAATGCTTAACAACAACCGAGCGACTCGAAGCCGGTTGCTCATCAAAGTAATATACGCCCCTACGTGCCCCTTGAGGATAGGATAGGACGTCCTTATTCCTTTACCCGCGATAAAACGAGGAGGTTATTCGAGCTGGCATTGCGCAACAGACTCATAAATCTGCCGGATCCAAAACATCCGTTGCAACCAAATGACGTCAACGAGCCCAACTACTGTCCTTATCATCGAGTACTAGGCCATCCGATCGAAGATTGCTACGTTTTCAAGAATTGGCTTGAAAACCAGTACCGACAGGGCAAGTTCGCGTTATCTGACAAATGGAAGGTGAATCCCCCGCAGCCCTACACCTCTAAGGGGACGAATACGCCGGAGGCAACATGCTCCGTCATTGAAGAAGCTCCTTGGGAGGTTGTATTAGCAGCCAAGACAAAGAGGATGCTAAACGATCTTCAGACATGTCCAGCGATCAAGTGGAAGAATCCGTTGGAACCGCAGGTCATTGAAGGGATGCTGAAGCCACGTCCAACTCCAAAGACCGATGGTGGTGGTTCAAGCACTTGCAGCCAGCCGTCAAAACCTTCGAAAAAGAAGAAGAAGAAATCTAAGAAGCCCGTGAAACCTGGCGACAAGCGCACGGACCTGCAAAAACAAATTGACGCGCTGGAGAAATACAACCAAAAGGCACGGACTCCCATTACACTCCAAGAATTCCTCGATCACGTTTTTCAAGAAGAAGATGAGGAAGGAAGTTCATCGGATGAATCCGAGGAATATGTGGCGAGCTGTCATATGATTTCCCATTCGGCCACAAACGAAGAGGAGACTCCTTGCACTGAAAAGCTGGGGACAGATCCTGAACCAAAAGTTCTGGGGCCATCAGATGAGGAAATTGACACATTCCTCAACGAAGCTCGATTGAAAAGTAAAGCTGATCGAGAACGCGAGACGGCTATATTGGAAAAGTCCAAGCGCCAGCGACTTGATGAAAGAGCTGAGACGATCCCGCTGGAGCAAAACACCTCCGCTACCGACAAAAGCCAATTCAAGATGAGGAAAAAGTTTGCTAAGGCCATATCAATGGGCATGAAGCTACCATCCTCTGAAGGAAACATCGCCGGTGAAGTGAAAACGCACCCCTCTTATTGCTTATATCATCGAAAGATTTCGCACCCCACTGAAGGGTGCAAAGCTTTCGATAGATGGTGGCAAGGATATGTTGCTCATCGACAACACTTTAAGCGAGAAAAGCGTAAAACTCATCGAGAGCAAAGAAATATGACCGAAGGGCTTAAAAGAACTGCTGGCGATTATTGCATAGTTATCACCGGTAGATCACAAGTGCCCACATTCGGGAGTGATTCTGATGAAGAACTAGAACTTGCCCCTCTCTTTAAAGAGTCCGCCTCGAGAAAAGAAGAAGAACCGAAAGTTTGCGAAAATATCCGGCTACGTAATCGCACGCTATCCGAAAAGAACCTCGGACCTTCGAACAAAAAAGATAAAGGGAAAAAAAAGGCCACTGAAGATATCGTCTTAGATGACCAAGTGGTGGAAGAGCTAGCTGCCAAAGACCCACCAAAGAAGAATAAGGTGGATTACAATATCTTAGCACATCTGAGGAAGCTGCCCTCACAGCTCAGCATTCTTGACGCCCTTTTGCTATCAAAAGAGGCGAGAGATTCGTTAATTAAGGCGCTCCAAGACGCAGAACAACTCCAAGCATGCCTGGCCGAGGAAAAGATGAAGGATGAATTGGAGGAAGTGCACACGGCCGATGTTACTTTTGGCGATGAAGACCTTCTACTTGGGACGTGCGAACACAATCGCCCTCTCTATGTCTCGGGATACTGCCATGATATAAAAATAGGCAAAATCCTGATCGATAATGGGTCGTCTGTTAACCTACTCAACATGCGGGTGTTGAAGGAAATCTGCATGAGCGTCCAGCACCTTGCTCGGGACAAGATCACCATCTCCGGGTTCGACTCCCAATCGTCAAAGACTCTTGGATCTGTGATATTGACGCTACGCTTCGGGCTACTCGTCACGGACATTAAGTTCCACGTCATAGACGCCAAGACATGCTACAACGCTTTGCTCGGCCGACCATGGTTACACGAGTACAATATCATCCCTTCTACACAACATCAGTGTATGAAGTATTTTAAGGATGGTTTCGAGTATACCGTGATGGGAGAACTGAACCCGTTCTCTGTGAACGAGGTCCGCAAATACGAAGATGCCAAATACTTCTTACCGGATTTCGAAGATACGGAGAAGTGTCACAAGCCGAAGAATAAAACTAACGCCACCATCCCTGTCTTCGGCAGTGATACCGAGGAGGAAGAGGAGATGGTTTATTCGGGTCCGCCCCAACACAACAAGCCGGGACCATCAGCTCCTACGTTGATCTTTGGCAGCGACTCGGAAGATGAAGTCCATGCTGTATTCTCTGCTCGACCTTCAATACGAAAGTTCGCCGACGAAGAACAAAGTCTACAAGTCGCCATGGTGCCACTTAAACACAATAAAGAACTGAATGCGCTTAATATTTACAATGTAGAAGAGCTGCAAACGTTCTATATCCCTCCCAGACGAGAAAGCGAAAAAGCAATTCTGTTCTACCGCTCTAAAGAAACCAAGGTGGAAAAAGAAATCTGGCATGGCGCGGATCCTACGCTCGACAGGATTCAGCCTATCCGTCTTCCCAGATATTATACAGAGGGTTTGAAAAAGCTGCTAAAACGCCAAGGGATATCCTTCAAGCAGACCGTTCGAAAAGCCAAGTTCTACGACAAAGTCTGGAACGTTCCTGGAACTCAACGCAAGCTACCTAATGGGAGAATGGAAACAAAAGGGCTTGGATACATCCGGTCAAAGAAACGAGAGTTACTACACGGCTGCTACATCGTGTACGACTTCAATGAAGAAGCAGATGCTCAATGGGAGGACGCTAATCCTGAGACAGTAAAAGTTCCAAATGCAAAAGAGTCCAGTCCGTCGTTCGAGGAACAAATGGACAAACTTATAAAGAAAGCTGGTCAAAAGTCCGAGATGATCACAACCGTGAGACGGCCATCTACGAGAAAGCCAAGACGCAACGCCTTCTCCAACAGGCCGTAAAGAATGAAAATGCCGCTCCTTGTTAACCTGTTATAAAGAAGGCTCGGCGCAAAAGCAGAAATAAGTCGAAAAGCCAAAAAGGCGCTCAACAACAACAAAGCATGGCTAAGAAGCCACGCAAACGGGAGTCGAGCGTTATTGATCTATCCCTTATGAAGAAAATGGGTCGAGCATACTCGTTTCCGCGAGACAAGACGAAGAAGATACTTGACCTCGCTCTAAAACATCAGATGCTTACACTGCCGGAGTCTAAATATCCCGAACAAGTGGACGAAGTCTCACACCCGGACTATTGTTCTTACCATCGAGTAATAGGGCATCCTCTTGAAGATTGCTTCACCATCAAGAATTGGGTCGAAGATCAGTATCAGCTTGGCAAATTCGCTCTGTCCGACAACTGGAGGGTAGCGCCACCACAAAAGCACGAGCTCAAGGCCACGAAAGAAAAACCAGTTCCACATTGGGATTGGAAACGAATTCGTACTTGTCACGTGATAACAATACTAAAAGAAGAATCCGAGAACATGGACAGCCTTCCCTGGTACCTCGAAAACAGCAATGATGAGGTTCTCAGAATTTCCGCCAGCTCCGAAAGAGCTGGAGGATGGCATACATACTACTGCAGATAACCTCAAGAAGATTGAGTTGGGATCGGCAGACGATCCGCGACCGACATTCATCAGCGAGCTGCTATCTGAAGAAAGGGTGGCTGCGTTAAAGGACGTGCTTCTACAGCATAGAGATTGCTTCGCGTGGAACTATTCCGAAATGCTGGGATTAGATCCAGAAATTGCTGTACACAGATTGGCGATATCCCCGGACATCAAGCCAGTCAAACAGGTGCCGAGGAGAATGCAACTCGAGCTTGAGATGAGCATCGACGCCGAGGTCAAAAAGCTGATCGACTCTGGCTTCATCCAGGAAGTTCAATATCCTGAATGGATTGCTAACATCGTCCCGGTGATGAAGAAAAATGGGACGGTGCGCATATGCGTGGACTTTCAGGATCTCAATAAAGCTTGCCCGAAGGATGATTTCCCAGTACCAATCACCGAACTGATGATAGACAATACATCCACTCATGAGGTTTTCTCCTTCATGGACGGCTCGTCAGGGTATAATCAGATAAAGATGCATCCCGAAGACCAGAAGCACACCGCCTTCAGGACCCCTCTAGGTATATTCTGTTATAAAGTGATGCCCTTCGGTTTAAAGAACGCCAGTGCTACTTATCAAAGGGCCATGACAAAGATCTTCGATGACCTTATACACGAAATCGTCGAATGCTATATCGACGATCTCGTGGTTAAAAGCAAATCATATGAGGAACATCTCGAGCATTTGAAGACCGTATTTCAACGCCTTCGGCGATACAACTTGAAGATGAACCCGCTCAAGTGTGCATTCGGAGTTTCCTCAGGCAAATTCCTGGGATTCATTGTTCGACACCGAGGTATTGAAATTGATCCGTCAAAGATCAAAGCGATCATGGAAATGCCTCCGCCGAGAACTCTCAAACAGTTGCGATCTCTCCAAGGAAAGCTCGCATATATTCGGCGATTTATAGCCAACCTCTCTGGCAAGTGCCGTCCTTACAGCCACCTGATGAAGAAGGGAACCCCGTTCATCTGGGACCAAAAATCCCAAAGCGCACTAGACGAGATCAAGCAATACCTGCAGAACCCGCCGGTGTTGGCTGCTCCGGTCAAGGGAAAACCCCTCATTCTTTATACAACCGCCCTCGAAGGCTCCTTGGGCGCATTATGGGCACAAGAGAACGATCAAGGGAAAGAAAGAGCACTCTACTACTTAAGTCGAGTTCTACTGGGGGCAGAAAGCAACTACTCCCCCATTGAAAAACACTGCCTAGCGTTGATCTTCGCGATAACAAAGCTCAGGCACTATGCGTTGGCACATGAGGTCCGTCTCATTTCGAAGGTAGACCCTCTCAAATATCTAATGTCAAAGGCCATATTGACAGGTCGACTCGCTAAATAGGCCCTGCTCTTGATGGAGTTCTCGATAACGTATCAACTTCTCAAGGCAGTGAAAGGCCAGGCCATCGCTGATTTCCTCGCTGAGCGCCCGATACCGGCCGACTCCCCTTTAAACTGCGATCTTCCAGACGAACATGCATTTGATGCGGTCGACGGTGATGATACTCGATGGGAGCTTTATTTCGATGGCGCATCTTCCATGAAGAAGCGCAAACAAAGCACCTCTATAATCAAATCGGGCGTAGGGCTCATCTTTGTAACTCCACAAGGAGGGATAATGCGCTTTGCTTTCTCCCTAACAGAGCCGAGGACAAACAATGAAGCCGAATACGAAGCTCTGATAGCAGGCCTCGAGATCGCCATCGACATGGGAATTGAAAACCTTCTCATATACGGAGACTCCCAGCTGGTTGTTAGTCAAGTAAACGGCGACTACCAAACGTGCAAACCGGAGTTGGTGAGGTACGGCGAAAAGGTGCAACAATTGTTGACCCAAATTCCCTCTTATACTTTGGAGAACATACCGCGCGCGGAAAACAGCAAAGCAGACGCATTGGCCAAACTTGCTAAAGAACTGGCTGACGAGAATCTCGATGACGTTAGAATCATGGTACAAAGCCGTCAAGTGCTTGCCCCAGCAGAAATATCTCCGGAATCATCCGAGGAGAAGGGAGCGACTGAGCAAACGACCCTGCAAGTAAAAGACCGGGAAAAGGCTGAGGATTGGAGAGAAGTCTTCATAGACTACTTTAGGTCCCACCGAATGCCTGAAGAAGCGTCCACAAGACATCAGCTTATGAAACGAGCTCTGTCTTTCGCCTTTGTCAATGATACTCTGTACAAGAGGTCGTTTGATTCTCTGTGGCTGAGATGTTTAGGACCTGACGAAGCGAAAAGAGTCGTCCAGGAGGTTCACGACGGACTCTGCGGTTCTCACCAAGCGGGCCCAAAGATGAAGTTGAAGATCAAACAGATGGGCTACTATTGGCCCACAATGATCCAGGACTGCCTCGAATATGCGAAGCAATGCCATTCATGCCAAATTCATGGGGACTTCATCCATCAACATCCGAATCCACTACATCCAACGGTGGCTAGCTGGCCATTCGAAATGTGGGGGACTGATATAGTCGGCCCCATCGAACCAGTATCGTCTAGAGGACATCGTTTCATCCTAGCGACGACTGACTACTTCTCTAAGTGGGCAGAAGCGGTACCGCTGAGAGAAGTAAAGACGGAGAATATCCTCCATTTCTTCAAGACGCATGTCATATATCGGTTTGGAATGCCAAGACGAATCATCTCCGATAACGGGCCAGCCTACAGAAGCCACAAAATCAGCCGCTTCGCGCAACAGCATAATATAGACTGGAGATATTCCTCAATTTATAATCCGCGAGCTAACGGTCTAGCTGAAGCCTTCAACAAGACCTTGACGAAGATCATGAAGAAAACGGTGTCCCGAAATAAGAAAGACTGGCACGAAAGACTGCAAGAAGCTCTCTGGTCGTATCGAACTACGTTTAAAACGGCCACGAACGCAACGCCATATGCGTTGGTATTCGGTACAGAAGCAATACTCCCTTTCGAGATAGAATTACCCTCTCTACGAGTGGCAGTCCACTACGAGCTGACTGACGAAGAAAATGCCCACCTTCGGCTTGAGGAGCTTGACGCCCTTGATGAAACCCGGCTCATAGCACAGTAAAATCTGGAAGCTTATAAAGCAAAGATGACGCGCTCATATGAAAGATTGACCCGATCGAGGACATTCCGCCAAGGCGAACTTGTGCTAGTGGTCAAAAGGCCTATGATTCCCAATCGCGCCAAGCGAGGAAAATTCAAGTCAAACTATGAAGGCCCATACATCATAGATAAGGTCTACCAGGGTAGGGCCTATCTACTCATGGACATGCACGGTGAAAGGCCTTTCAGGCCAATAAACGGTCGCTTTCTAAAGAGATACTACGCTTAATGAGCCACCAGCCTAGGTCAATGATAGATGACGACGACTATATCCGCTCGCTATCTTCCTAAGCTCAAGCTTTATAAGCAGTAGCCGGCCTTCTCCATATCGGACCGAAATATCCTTAAACTAATAGCAGACCGAAACGTCTTTAAACTAATACCGCAGCATCCTTAGGCTGACGAGATGAATAAAAATAATAATAAATAAAGAAAAAAATGTAATAAATAAAAACGGTATGTCCATAAGCAAAATGGGCACGGATGAAAACCCGAAAGGGCTCCGTGAGTAAAAACAGCAGGGCTACCGGCGAGTGTTCGTGAAAACCCGAAAGGGCGCGACCTCGTAAAAAAAAGAGAAAAAGAAAATAAAAAGAATAAAAAAACGGTATGTCCATAAGCAAAATGGGCACGGATGAAAACCCAAAAGGGCTCCGTGGGTAAAAACAGCACGGCTACCGGCGAGTGTTTGTGAAAACCCGAAAGGGCGCAACCTTGTTAAAACACTTACAGGATCCTCTCGACCTTGTAAGGAGAAACCACCCGCATGAGATCCTTACGACTCACAAGGGAGTAACACACTTAGGAATCCTCACGATTCCTAAGGAGAAAATACACTTGCGAGATCCTCACGACTCGTAAGGAGAACTCTCTTATGGGACCCTCACGGCTCATAAGATTTGGAAGTCTTAAGTTACAGAGACCTAAACCTGTGCTTAAGCAACCCCCACAACTTCCAATATCGCCCTACAAGTGGCTCAATACTGACCTTTGTATACAATCCACGGGCGCGAATAAACATTTCCCTAACCAAGTCTCATCCGTGACTGGGGATATGTTCGCATGGTAAACAACCCTTGTAAATCCTCTCGATTTATGAGGAGAAAACCCTCCTGTAGGATCCTTACGACCTACAGAGGAAACGAACACTTAGGAATCCTCACGAGTCCTAAGGAGAAAATACACCTACAAGACCCTCACGACTTGTAGGGAGAAATAACTTCGTGAAACCCTTACGGCTCATGAAGTCAAAAGCCTTAGCCGACAGGACCCTAACCCTGGTCGCTAAGCCACATTTGTTCGACATCGACAGAGGAAAATGATGATTCGCTCCTGGAAATATCCCAGTTGTAGCGGTGCTGCTGCCGAAATTGGTTTACAACGAAAAGCCAATAGGTCGCACATGCATACGAAATAGCCGAAATGATAGGGCAACTTGTAATAAAAAGCAGCAAGTAAAAATGTATGCATGCAAAATAGCCAAAATGATTGGGCAACTCGCAATAAAAAGTAGCGAGTAAAAATAAAATAAATAGCCGAAATGATTGGGCACCGCGAAAAATAGCCGAAATGATTGGGCAATCGCGACCTTCGTGATATAAAAGCTGAAATGATAGAGCATCGCGGAGATAAAACAAAAAAAAATGATGTTGAAACTTTGGCCCTACAGTTAAGATCACATCGATCCCTGTATACAATCCAAGGGCGTAAACAAAGAGGGAACCATACTTTCCCAACAGGCTCCGCCAGGAGACGAAGCCAAATCTCGACGGTTCAGTCCAACTCCGAAGAAACCAGTGTCTTCAGCAAACTCCTCGACTCACGGATACAAACACTCCTTGATGAGAGCCGCCTGATCCGCGTCAACTCGCAGAGCCACCAGTGCCTCCGTGGGAAATCCTCGACTCGTTTCAAACCCCAAGGAAACAAATAATCCTTGGCGCTTGGGAAACAAATAATCCCTAGCAAACTCCTCGACTCACGGATACAAACACTCCTTGACGAGAGCCTCCTGATCCGCGTCGACTCGCAGAGCCACCAGTGCCTCTGTGGGAAATCCTCGACTCGTTTCAAACCCCAAGAAAACAAATAATCCTTGGCGATTGGGAAACAAATAATCCCTGGCGCTTGGGAAACAAATAATCCCTAGCAAACTCCTCGACTCACGGATACAAACACTCCTTGACGAGAGCCTCCTGATCCGCGTCGACTCGCAGAGCCACCAGTGCCTCCGTGGGAAATCCTCGACTCGTTTCAAACCCCAAGGAAAAAAATAATCCTTGGCGCTTGGGAAACAAATAATCCCTAGCAAACTCCTCGACTCACGGATACAAACACTCCTTGACGAGAGCCTCCTGATCCGCGTCGACTCGCAGAGCCACCAGTGCCTCCGTGGGAAATCCTCGACTCGTTTCAAACCCCAAGGAAACAAATAATCCTTGGTGCTTGGGAAACGAATAATCCCTAGCAAACTCCTCGACTCACGGATACAAACACTCCTTGACGAGAGCCTCCTGATCCGCGTCGACTCGCAGAGCCACCAGTGCCTCCGTGGGAAATCCTTGACTCGTTTCAAACCCCAAGGAAACAAATAATCCTTGGCGCTTGGGAAACAAATAATCCCTAGCAAACTCCTTGACTCACGGATACAAACACTCCTTGACGAGAACCTCCTGATTCGCATCGGCTCGCAGAGAAACCAGTGTCTCCGTGGGAAATTCCCGATTCGTCTCAAACTGCAAATGAAGTCTCAGGCAGCAAGGACTAAAAAACTTGCTTCCTGAAAAATGGGACCCTGCAAGTCGATCCAAAAAGGTCTCTTGCATACTATTCACGGGTCTCACTCTCCAAAGTCGAATCTCGACAAGGAGGGAAACAACCGCTTACGGGTCCTCTCGACTCGTAAGAGGGAAAAATTCTCTTATAGGATCCTTACGACTTATAAGAGAAAATCACACTTAGGAATCCTCACGATTCCTAAGGAGAAAAACCCACCTACGAGATCCTCTCGATCCGTAGGGAGAAAAATCTCTACGAGACCCTCACGGCTCATAGAGTTGAAAAGTCTTAGGCAGCAGATTTGAACCTGCGGCCTAAGCCATCGCTGATTCTTAAGAAAGTCAAGATGCATGCTCTATTATCTGTTGACCATGTTTACTAAGGCGGCGTGCTGATAATGAAAGAAAGAAAAGGCGAAAAAATGACACAAGACATTACAGAAAATGTGTATCTTTTATTCATAAACTTGATTAAGTACAGGATACATTGTGCTAAAGGATGAAAAATATATATATACATTTTTTATTTATAAATACAAACGATACAAGGAGAGTTACTGAGAAGGAAGCGTCCTGCATAGCTCTAGCAATTGTTCGCGCACTTCCTTCCCCACTTTCTCCTGATTGGCCACCACTGCCAACTCCGCCTCCACTTGGGCTCGTTGCCGTGCGACAGATGCAAGCTGATCCCTGACGGCTTGATGAGCAGCTTCACAGCCTGGAGTGTCATGCTCGGCGACATCAAGTGCCCGCTTCAGTCTCAGCCCATTTGAGATGCACTCCAGAAGGCCCTCGAAGACGGCCTTTACCTCAGCGGCGTTTGCCTCAACTTCAGCACGCAGGCGAGCAGTTTCGCTTGAAAATTCTTGGCACTCCTTCAGCCTCAAAGCTGCTTCTTGTTCCAAATGATGGAAATGAGAAGTGCTTTGCTCGAGCCATGCTCCCCGTTGAGTGCTCACGGCCAAAGTCTCGGGGGATAGGCGCATCGACTCCAGCTGATGAAGGCGAGCCTCAATCTCCCGACAATGGTTAACCCAAGAGGTGACAATGCCCTCGTCATGGAAGGTGGCAAATATCACCAACATCGGGTTAACCGTCGTAGCGAAGTTCTCAGCAGATGTAGGAGCCTCGACGTCGAGTTCCTCGATGTAGTCGCTCAACATGCGCAGACTATTCGCCGCACCTTTTGAGGACGGACGTCTCTGGGAAGGGCCGCCCGGTATTATAACACGAGACTCAAAAGGCACCGAGACTGGAACGACAGCTGAAAAGGACAAAATGTGATTATATGATGATTCAATAGATACGGAGAAAGTCATTGATAAGATAGTTTACTATACCGGTTGAAGCAGGTGGCAAGGCCGGAAGGGCCGGTGGCGCAACCGATCTTTCTTCTCCCCCTTCGATTTGTAACACTGCGATCAGGACAAGAGAGAGTTAGAAATAATTCTACCACTGAAAAACAAAGATATCAATCGGGAATAGTACTCACCAGCGCCACCAGAGGGGGAGGCGAATTCAGATGGGAAGGAGAAGTGTGGGAGCAACACTTGATAGAGATGGTCAAAAAGCACTCCTGAAAGACACAATAGTATAACTTTAGTACACAAATTATGCGTCTGGAAGATAAGATTAATAAATTACAAACCCATACCTTCCAACATCTTCGAGGGTATGAGAGAGGGTTGAAAGGTGACCACCGCCAAGGCAGTCGTTGAAGGCGCTCCCTCGAGCAGTAGGGCATCGGCGCTGACTGCACCTGCGTTACAAAAAAAGGTAAATTTGTCAGAAAAATTGTGAGGTAAAGAAAGAACACTAACTTGGGATTTACCTGACGAGCTGCCGGCTGAAATGGAGGCGTTTCCCTCCTCCATGGACATGAGGCCACCGCCAGTGGCCTCATCACCCGACTCGAGGGACCGTTGTCGTGCTCGCAAGACCTGGAGACGGTGGAAGATCGTACACGGGGAGGGCAATGATTGGAGCATTGCCGGACTCTTGGGAGAGAGTGGCTAACTCTTCCCCAAGAGTCGTACCCATCTCACCCGCTACTTCTTCGGGCTCCGCCGTCTCCATCGGCTCATCCACCGTCACCACGAGGTCGCCGGCCTCAGGCGCCTCGTCCGCCACCACCCTCGGTTCAGTTGTAATGATCATTTCATCTGCCGCCACTTCAGGCTGGGCATCAATGACCCTCTCAGCTGCAGACCCCTCAACCTCCATCTCGGGCCCCGAAGCCTCGGCGACGTTGCCCACCGTCGGCTCAGGCTCGGTAGGAGCTGCCTCCTCTGTCTCCTTGGGATCAACGGTTTCCACCTCCCCCTCGATCGGACTTAGCCCTGCAAGATAAGAGATATAAGGACCAATGGCATTAAAATCCTTATAACAAAAACTCTGAGAGAAATATTACCTGAAGTGGATTTACCGTTTGCGCTCCGAACTGCGCGCGCCACCTCTCTGCGGGCAGTGGATAGGGCGACAGGGGCCTCTTCGGATGGAGTATCAGCATGAGGGATGGTGCTGGGGCCTGCTCCCACAGCCAAGGCAGCCCTGTGCGCCTTCGCCTCACGCCTTAGCCGCTTTCTTTTCTCCCAAGCTGTCACAATGGACCTCTGTGACGCCTCTTTCACCGCGGCGTCGTCATTCGTAAACAAAGACACCTCCAGAGCCTTTAAGGCGTCTCTCATCGGCTCCTCAAGACGGACTTCTTGCGGTAACCCCGAGGAAGCAGGAACGTCGGCAGCCGGTAAGACATCTGCATCACTTGGCGGGAGCGGCATTGAGGTTCCTGTGATTAAAAAGGAAAGGTTAGATTGACCATAACACAAGGGAAAAGAAAACTTAATGAATCGAAACTTACTAAGGCCCATAGATGCTCTAAGACGTTCCTCCTCCTGGAAAGTCTTCAGAGAAGCGGCAATGGCTTCTTCATCAGTGATGCCTGTTGAAAGAAAAGAAAGAAAAGCGTTAGTCAAAGGCAATGAAGAGGATATGTTGCAATAAAGAAAAGGCGACTAGTAGTTACCTGATTGCGCAAGCTTAGCTAGCCACGCGTCACGCCTCGCCAACCACGCTGAAGCTTCGAGAGCAGCCTCCAAGTCTGTATCGTCCGGCGGCGGCATCACTAATCCTTCGTTAGTCCCGTATTCGATCAGGCCTTCGGCATAGGGAGCATGGGGTTCCTGACCGAACACGACGTCCGCGGCGAAGAGCGACTTCTTTTTCTTTTGCCCTCCGACCCTAGGCTCACGTGGGATCGACTTCCGCTTAGCAGCCACTTTGGGACAACGGGTCCCGATGTCCGCACCCACGCCAGACTCCGGCGAGGATACAACCACTGTCTCCACTGGAGCACAGGGTGCGGGAGGTGCATCTGTGATTTCAGGGAGCGGCAACTCACGTGGAGGACTTTGCGCACACGATGGTCTGCCCCCGGCATCTTTTAGAGGAGGAACCACCGGGGTCCTTGGCATTAAGGGAGCGTTACGGTCGGTGCCGGGAGGTGCACCTTTACGGTCATCAACACTCGCCTCTCTTCCTTTATAACGGCCCCCGTCGCATGATTGTACCACTCTTTATATACATTAAGGAGTCGTGGAGCGCAGGCCAGCGCGCTGATAAAAAAACGAGAACCCGTGTTCAGGCGCATGAAGTGATGTAACGCGTTCTCCATCCCTTCTTCATTGGCAGCAGGTTCCAGTAAGAAAGCTTCCAAGGGTACCCCTTGATCGTAGCCCAGTTGTTGGGCAAAACGATGCGGGTTATATCTCATGAAGATTGCCGCACCGTCCTGCCTGAAGACTAGGAAGCCCGGTCTAATAGAATACAAGTGGAGGGTCTCCCGGGCCGTCAACACTGAAGCTCCATCCTTAAAGGAGTCCTGTAATGGTCGCACCGCGGTGGTGGACGCTTTTCCAATGGTTAATACCTTGTCAATGAAGGACATCCCGACTCCAACGGTGTGAGGGCGAAGCAGTAAACCTCTGGTGTTCCGTGGTGAAGGGGTCACGATTGATGCGCCAATCAACTGAATGATGCGAGGGAAACCACACTTGTCAAAAAACGAGGGCCTTTTATGCATGCCGAAGACACCCGCCGTATGTAGCTCGAGCCACGACATAAAGTAGTGCATCGGGAAGACCACGTGCAATACCCTGGGCTCGTTAGCATCTGCTGCTCGGCTGAGACCATGATATAGGTGCGCTAAGCCAGCGATCCCAATAGCCACCTTTACCCCGATGGACATCCGATGGGCTGGGTAAAAGACAGAGGGCCGTATACGATGAGAGTGCATTGGGATCATAAACCAGCTCAGCCACAATCTAAGAAATCCTAAGAAAAAGGCCTCCTCATCCATCCCAGGGGCCGCAATTTCTGCAAATGACATGGTAGGGAAGTCCGGAAGAAAAAAAAACCCTTTTGATCTATCTCCTTCTCCGGTAGGTTGTCCACACCAAGATCGAAAGGGTCATCCAGAGTGGCAAACTTGGCAGCCTCTGATGAGAGGACGCTTGGGCGAAGGAACCGAGCGATGAAATCTTCAAAGTTAACCCCCCGACTCCCATGTTCGATAAAAAGAGATTCATTGATGTTCAACACCTTAATCAAGTTTGGGAATTGATGTTGAACGGCATTCTCCGGTGTGACCCCCCTTACTACTGGCCTAGCACTAAAGACGTACACATCTGTCGGGAGCAGCTCCTTATAATGTTCTCCCATGACTGGTAGACCGGATACCTCCGTGAACTCCTCCAAAGAGATGGACACTTCCCGATCCATGGCAAGGAAAGTGTGGGTGGGAATGTTCCACTGCTCCAGGAAAGCCTTAAACCACCAGGTGGGGAGCGTGGGTTACTGGAAGAGAGAGACGTAGACCGCGGTGTACAATCCTAATCTTATCAACTGCGACTTCTTCGTCGACAGGATGTACCGGGCCCACGGCAGGTAGCCAATTGGATGGCGGGGGATCAGACCAATGTTATATGATTGCCCCCAGGGTCTCGCCTTGCCCTGACAGATACGACGTCCTAGGATATCCAAGACCATAGGACGTTGGACCGGAACCGCATCCATAGCGGGATGATGAAAGCTGTTCGCGGTCCAATCCACCATCTCTACGGCATACTGCACCGAGGGTGGGGTAGCATAATGAATCGCCGTGATGGGCTCGGACGGCACTGCGCATGTGAAGCTGCGTCGACCCATAATGATCTGGTTATACCAAGACCCCCAAAGGTGGAGATTCTTGTACTCCGGGTCGTATTCTCTAATCATGGTCAGGACTTCACGGTCCATGGGCGCCTCGGGAAATCCCGCCTCCGAGCGGACGAACGGGAATGAAGTGTCTAGAGACATGATCGCTGCAAAAGAACAATTTAACCGTTAGTGTTGCAATTCCAACGTTTGGCGTCTAAAAAAGAAAATGCATTAATTAAATTAAAATTAATTAATTACACCACACAGCAGTGCAGTGAGTAGGAGACCAAAGGGGGACCCATAAAATCTGGATGACAATACGTCAGTTAATAAGACAAGCTCATCATTGGATGAGATTGTCAGTTGGTCCCCAGGAAAACATTCCCATTTATAAAAAAAGGAGGGGGGGAAGAATCCCTAGAGACAAGAAGAAAATCTTCTCTTTCAGAGCAAAGCTCTGTCACAGAGTGACACTTGTCAAACTCTGGTCCAAGGGAAATAAGATTCCTTAAAGAAGCATGGCTCTGTGGTAATAATGGAAAAGGTCCATCAAAATTTTTTTACACTTAAAAGAATTAAAAATTTTGGAATCTTGAAAGATTCATGAATAACTTATAAAAAGATTCTTCATTTTTCAAATCTAAAAGAGCTATTTTTGGATCTATGAGCTAAGCTCTGTTCATGGGTTAAAACCCATGAATAAGATCCCTGTAGATCTATAACTTTTTGAGAGCAAAGCTCTGTTTATGAAACCCCAATGGGGATCTCTTTAGATCAAAAGATCTGTGAGAGCAAAGCTCTTTGGTTGAGATTAAGTTAAATTAATTTGATTTAAATTAATTTTTACCTAAAGTTTCTGACTTTAGAAATGAGCAAAGCTCTGAAGTTCTTGAGTGAGAGCAAAGCTCTGGAAAATAAAAATCTTAAAACGGTAAGATTTTTCTAAGGGCCAGAGGTCCTATTTATAAGGCGTTTGCGCCCCTTGAGCTCACCCCTTGATCCAACGATCAGGAGTTTGCCACCGCTGCACTCACGTGTGCGCCACGTGAGCGCAACGGTGGGGGGCATTTGTTTCGCCCAATCAGAGCAACACTCTGTTGAAATTCAAAATTCAAAATTTTGAAGCAACGCTTCAAATCACGGGCGCAACGCGCAACATGTCAGGCGCTGATACGTCAGCGCAGCGCCCAAGAAAGCGCGCCCAATCAGAGCAAAGCTCTATTTTAAGCAAAATTAAAGGAAGCAACGCTTCAGTTGCGCAGGCACTGCGCTGCGCGACACGTGTCAGCGCAGATGCGCTAGCGCAGTGGCGCTGCGCTTTGCGCTGCGCGACACGTGTCAGCACAGATGCGCTAGCGCAGTTGCGCTGCGTTGTGCGCTGCGCGACACGTGTCACGCGCTGAGGCATTTGCGCCAAACAGAATAAAGATTTTAAAGAAATCTTTCTGTTCTTGTTAAAACAAGAAGATTTTCTTCTGTAAAACAGAAGCCCTTGGATCAAAGATCCAACGGTGGGGAAAATTCCCCAAATCACTCAGAGAAAGATCTCTTCAACAAAATTAACTAATTTATGGGCACTATAAAAGAGACCCTAGACCTCAATTCAAAGGAATCAACATTTTTCTTGAAAAAAGTCAAGAGCTTCAAACAGAGAGAGAATTCTAAGAAAATTTCAAAGAAAAAGGTAAAAACCTTCACGAGAGAGAAGAAATCTCTTTTAATAAATCATTGATCTAAAAACCAGATCAATGTTCTTCGCATAATAAACAGTGCTTTGCACTTCTTATGAACCACTGGTTCTTTAAAAATAAGAAAGCAACAAAAATAAAAAATAGTGCTTTGCACTTTTATGAACCTCTGGTTCTTGAAACAAAAAGAAAAACTTATTTTTCTTTGATCTAAATTAGATCAAGAAATCAAATAGTGCTCTGCACTTCTGTTCTTGAATCTAAAAGATTCTTAGTGCTTTGCACTTTCGAACTGCGATGTTGCGCTCTTGAGAGAGCGCCACGTGTCAGCTACAGAACAACTTGCGCTACGCGCTCTTGAAATAGAGCTTTGCTCTCTGGAATTGGCGCAACTCACCAGAGTGCGCCACGTGTCAGCAGCGCAACAGCGCAGCGCACTGCGCCGTTGCGCTTGCGCTCACCAAAGCATGACACGTGTCCTCACCACAAGCACTTGCGCTCAGTGATTGGCGCAAAGCGCCTGACAAATGCAATGCATTTCTTTTACTGAAGGGCCAGGCCCAATTAAAAAACCAAACAGGCCTAATTAAATTGATGCTCTGCATCATTTATAAATGGGCAAAGCCCAAACAAAATAATAAAAACGCTATGCAGATAGCTTGCAGAGCCCAAAATAAATTGATGCTCTGCATCTTTTATGGGCAGAGCCCAAACAAAAAAAAAATAGAAAATAATGCAATGCATTATTTAAAAATGGGCCAAGCCCTAACACAGATCTAACAGACCAAAAATAAATAAAAGGCGTTGAATACTTTTCAACTGGACTTATCCCAATCATGGCCGTAAGTCCTCAAATTAAATTGACTGAGCGAGATTGCTCCCTTAAATCAATTTATATCCGGTTCGAGGATACATCTCCGAGCTCCTCTGACACCTCTCGTTGTAATCCTTCAACGACGTCAGAGACGCGATGGGTCCCAATGACCACACATGAATGTTGGACCGAAACGTCCTTAAACTAATATTCGTCCCTAAATGGGAATGTTGGACCGAAATGTCCTTAAACTAATGATGGACCACCACGTCCCTAAACTGGAATACGGACCACCACGTCCCTAAACTGGAATATGGACCGCAATGTGCTTAAACTACTTATGGACCACTACGTCCCTAAACTGGAATGATAGAGCCTCCAAACACTCTTTTGTCGGATCTAAACGATCCCGTTTAAGTTGATCTTAGCCCTAAACACGGCTAATGTATCCTTAAAACATTCAAATGGACTATAAAACTCCAAATCAACTTTGGTTCAAGGGTACATCTCTGAACTCCTCTGACACCTATCGTTGTTTTGACAGAGTCATTAGGTAGCTCCGAATACCACTCGAAGGACGTTTCTGTTAAGCTGCCGAAGAATTGGCGAAGTAACAGTTTATCATCGCCTCCAGTGTTGCCGCAAAGAGCCCTAAATTGAGCGACATGCTGTTGGGGATTCCCTGTTCCTTTATATACGTGGAACTTAGGGATCGTATATCCCGGCGGGTAACTAATTTGGTCATACCAGCTCGGATAAGGTCGTCCAGTTTTGACAATTTGCCCGGCTGCTTCACTCGCCTGATGAGCTCGTATTTGCTGAGCTATATAGTCATCCAGTGTGGCCTTGGAAATGGTTTCCTCCTTGGCCGCTGAATGAGCCGGCAAAAGGTTTAATGTTTCTCCTCTGTCGTCTTCAATAATGATCGGAGGGTCTTCGGCTGGAGGATCCGGCTGTAACATCATCCCGACCATGTCTTGGAAGAGAAGTGACATTCGCTTTATGTTAGTCGCTTGCTTTGCGGCTTCTTTGTCCTTCTTTTCGAGGCTCTGCGTAAGAAGTCAACATCGGTTTCTTGTTCGTGACGCTGTTCTGGTGATGCCTCCGAGCTTTCTTTTGGCCCGGTAAGTGTAGCCATTGCAGTCATCATTTCCTTAAACTTCTGTTATTGCTCTTGGGCTTTGGTCACGGATCGGGTGGGCGGTCGGTGACCCGCCGAAACACGGCCTTCCTCCTTTCTGGAAGTCATATAAACAGTATGCACCACCATGCCCCCAGACTTGGGGCGTTTAGATTCAGTGTCTTTACGATTTGCCAAAGACACAAGGATCTTCCCCGACCTCCTTCTTTTTTGAGTAGTCGAAGTTAAGGGGGCCGTTGTAGTGGGAACCCAAGTAGCTGTTGCTTTTAGTGGCTTGACGGAGTAGTCCTTCTCCTGCCGAACCTTCATCTTTTCCTATCGGCGGAGATAGTCTTGATCCATCACGGAGTCTTGGACTTGACGCCAGGCCTTGTAAATTTTAGAGGACAGCCGTTGAAGGGGCTGCTCCAGCTTCACCTTAGGAGCTCCACAGGTGAAGGAATTCGCTTCAGCACCGCAGTAGGAGAGTTTCTGCGCACCGTGTTTAGCAATTCAAAGCTGTTCTCGGTTGGAACAGCAGCATCGATCCCCACCGTTGGAGCTGGCAGAGTTATCCCAGAGGGAGAGTTGCTGATTGGTTCGAAAAAGTGTGTATGTAGTAGTTAACCGCAATCAGAACGGTGTCGCGTGTAGCTAGACCGAGGTGAGTACGGGTCGTCCTCTGGGAAACGTGGAACCTTTTACTTTTACTTTAGATGTGTTGAGAAAGAGAGGAGGGATAAAGAATTTTATAGAATGGTTTCTAGATCCACGTTAAACAAGAATATAAAATATAGATCTAGATTAATTTAAGGATGTAGTTAATATAATAAGGGGGCTTGTAGGGTTCGTTAGGATTTAGTAGTCATGGACGATTAATTAAAAGTTACCCTTTTTATCCATTAATAGATTTAAAACTAGAACGACGGTGATGTGTGTAGATTAGGGTTTCTGGAGGGAAAAGGAATCCCACTCTTAACCCTTATCTCGACACGGAACTCCGTTCATTATCTAGCCCTTACCAAAACAATCATTAATCTAATCTCTAATCGCGGTCGGAACTAGCAAAGAATTGCTAGCGCGCCCGATTAGGATGTTAATGATTCTTTTGATAAAGTTCATAAACTTTATAGGACTTAAAAAGGGTTTAGGAATGTTCATCATCCATTAGCCTACCCTAATCCTACGAACCCTAACAAGCGGAGAATTACTCGCGCATGTTGGGAGAAAAAGTGATGGAGAGAAAATGCATAATTAAACTACGAAGAAATAGAATAAGAAAAAGAAAGCTACCTTTATTAATCAACAATATTCATTACACTTTGATTCCTTAGAAAATGATTACAAAGACTAGTTTGCTTCTCGATCTCTTCCAAGGAGGTAGATGAACCGTTGATGATCAGCCTGGATGCGTGAGCCGTCTTGGACTTCGTGATCTCATCGGCTTGGTAACTTTTCCAAGAGGCTCTCGGTACCCTTTTATAGTGCAAAGCCAGAATCTTTAGGTTGGAAACTTGGTAAAATTCAGCAGTGATTGATCTCCCAAAATTTTAGCAAAAGATCTCTCTAGATTGCCGCGGATCCGCGGCCAAAGGGGGGGTATGGCCGCGGATCCGAGGCCATTTGATCACAACTCTTCATTAAATTTTGGGGTTTCTGTCTTTGTGACATTTGGCAATCCTAGGCACCTTCAGATTTCAGAAATCTTCTCTCGGTTGCTTCCAGACTTAGTCTTCAAGTTTTGCTTCTTAATTTGGCAAGTTTTCTTCAACAACTTGATTTGTTTGATAAATTCTGCATAACAACTTGGAAAATTCTGCACAATAATCTCAAATAATATTTAGTAGACTTAGTTCTACTAGGATTAGGTCAATGAATTTATTTGCATACATTTTCTTACCAAATGCTAATTAAAATATATTAACACATGGAAAATGGTGTCTTTACATATAAACCCTCATATGTATAATATATCATAATAAAGTCCTTTTTTAATATGAAAATGGTAGGGAAAATGTAATATAAATGTGCAGTTTTATCAACTGAACAAATACCCCCAAACTTATTTTTGATCGTCCCGAGCAAACTAGTTTATTCAAGAGGAGAAAAAGAAAGGAGAAAACTAAGCACACTTTCGTAGGCAGACACGATTGCACTGAGCACGTGCAACAAGCCGTTAAACCTCTAGGTGTCTCTAGTAGGAGGAGTGTTGTCTCCTGAGGGTTTTCAGTGGATTGCACCCACAAAATCCCATAACAACAGAGAGATAGTGAAATTTACATATAAAGATAAGAACCATAAAAAAAGACTTTGAAAATAAGAGTTTCCAACTATAGTAGCCTTTCAGTCGTCATGAGCCCTATCTTAATAGTCATGAAAAGATATTAGAAATCACATCATCCCTCAATAAAACATCGTCTTTATTCTTCATTCCTACCTTTCGTCCAAACATCAATCATATACCCCTACGTGTGTGTAATGGACATCCCTACACTCGGAGAATTCAATTCAAGCTATCATACTCTTGTCCATCTACCTCGGTACTTTTTAATTTGATGAATATTTATATTTGCTCACACATTTTCATGCGACCGTTAATACTTCTTGAGGTACTAACCAACCGATTACTCATGTGCTTGCTGATTAGGTGATAGTATTTTCCTCGTCTTGCACCACCTAAGGCTTAGCAGTGACTCCCAGACCAGTTGGCCTTAGGGCACTAGGTGAAGAGGCACCCTCGCTATATTTTTTTATTGCTGCCTTGGCGATAACAAAACCAGTGTTCATTTTTCTTTTCACCATTTTTATATTTTCTTCATTTTTTTTCATTTCCTTCATACTTTAGCTTTTAGACAAGAGCATTTCAAGGTATCCTCTACTATCCCGAGTTTCAAGACGTGTGTAAGTGCAAATAATAGGGTATCAACGTTCAAATGTTTGGCTTCCAGAATAGGAACTATTTTTCAGACTTATTTTTATCCTCAGATTAGTGATTTCCTTCATCTTACTAACCCTTGGGACAACAGCTCATAACTACTTATTATTAGTTCGTTTAAGAAAACTTCTAATTTTCTTGGTTTTCTTAAACTATTCCTATCTTTTGGATGTAATTTTTCACACTCTACTCTTTTGTTATAAAAAAAAAGAATTTCTAAAAAAGTTGTGCTTATGCAAAATATGATGCAAATTGATGTGTAAATAAGCACAAACCTCCCCCAAACTTGTTTTCAACAGTGTCCTCACTGTTGCTATCTGCTGGATCACAAAAACCTGTAAGCTTGGGAGGACATTATTAATGGGGGCAAAAATATATGAAAGTGAAAATCCTCCCCCAAACTTATTTTTGGCTCACAAATTTGAGGACAAAAGTTATGTTCAAGAGCCAAAAATATACCCCCCCCTCAAACATGAGTTAGACAATACGAAGCATTTTAAGAGGGGGTGAGTCATTTGGTCAAAGTAAGACTTTGCAAAGACCAAAAGTTAACACCAACCATTCAAAGATTTTATCAGTATAGCGTATAGGTTGGTGGAAGAATATGTTGTATCGAGTCAAGAAAAAATGGGGAAGGGATAAGAGGTGGTCTGGAAAGGGTTTGAAATTAGAGAAAAGAAAGAATGAGGATGAATGTGAATGATTAGGAAGAAGGAATGGTGACAGTTTAACCTCTATAGGTGTAGTATAGTGGTGAGTATTCCCGCCTGTCACGCGGGTGACCCGGGTTCGTTCCCCGGCAACGGCGCCATTTGATTGGTTCGAAAAAGTGTGTATGTAGTAGTTAACCGCAATCAGAACGGTGTCGCGTGTAGCTAGACCAAGGTGAGTACGGGTCGTCCTCTGGGAAACGTGGAACCTTTTACTTTTACTTTAGATGTGTTGAGAAAGAGAGGAGGGATGAAGAATTTTATAGAATGGTTTATAGATCTACGTTAAACAAGAATGTAAAATATAGATCTAGATTATTTTAAGGATGTAGTTAATATAATAAGGGGGCTTGTAGGGTTCGTTAGGATTTAGTAGTCATGGACGATTAATTAAAAGTTACCCTTTTTATCCATTAATAGATTTAAAACTAGAACGACGGTGATGTGTGTAGATTAGGGTTTCTGGAGGGAAAAGGAATCCCACTCTTAACCCTTATCTCGACACGGAACTCCGTTCATTATCTAGCCCTTACCAAAACAACATTAATCTAATCTCTAATCGCGGTCGGAACTAGCAAAGAATTGCTAGCGCGCCCGATTAGGATATTAATGATTCTTTTGATAAAGTTCATAAACTTTATAGGACTTAAAAAGGGTTTAGGGATGTTCATCATCCATTAGCCTACCCTAATCCTACGAACCCTAACAAGCGGAGAATTACTCGCGCATGTTGGGAGAAAAAGAGATGGAGAGAAAATGCATAATTAAACTACGAAGAAATAGAATAAGAAAAAGAAAGCTACCTTTATTAATCAACAATATTCATTACACTTTGATTCCTTAGAAAATGATTACAAAGACTAGTTTGCTTCTCGATCTCTTCCAAGGAGGTAGATGAACCGTTGATGATCAGCCTGGATGCGTGAGCCGTCTTGGACTTCGTGATCTCGTCGGCTTGGTAACTTTTCCAAGAGGCTCTCGGTGCCCTTTTATAGTGCAAAGCCAGAATCTTTAGGTTGGAAACTTGGTAAAATTCAGCAGTGATTGATCTCCTAAAATTTTAGCAAAAGATCTCTCTAGAATGCCGCGGATCCGCGGCCAAAGGAGGGTATGGCCGCGGATCCGCGGCCATTTGATCACAACTCTTCATCAAATTTTGGGGTTTCTGTCTTTGTGATATTTGGCAATCCTAGGCACCTTCAGATTTCAGAAATCTTCTCTCGGTTGCTTCCAGACTTAGTCTTCAAGTTTTGCTTCTTAATTTGGCAAGTTTTCTTCAACAACTTGATTTGTTTGATAAATTCTGCATAACAACTTGGAAAATTCTGCACAATAATCTCAAATAATATTTAGTAGACTTAGTTCTACTAGGATTAGGTCAATGAATTTATTTGCATACATTTTCTTACCAAATGCTAATTAAAATATATTAACACATGGAAAATGGTGTCTTTACACATAAACCCTCATATGTATAATATATCATAATAAAGTCCTTTTTTTAATATGAAAATGGTAGGGAAAATGTAATACAAATGTGCAGTTTTATCAACTGAACAGTTGCCCCCAGCTTTCCTTACTCGGCGCCAGTGACGACGTCGAGCGTGTCGTGCGGATGGAGTCTCCGCCGTTATTGGATAAGCTTCTTCATGCCCCTGCTTTGAGGAGAGAATATTATTGATGCTAGCCTATTGAAGACTGACACCCGTTGAGAAGTAATGTCTAATCTGTCAAAAACAGACCTCTGGGCAGGGGAAGCAGCTTTGAAGACCTCACCTGGAGCAGCAACCGGAATGGACAACCTTGTAAAAACTGACTTCTTGGAAGGAGGAGCCTTTCCAATGATTTCGTCCGCTTGAGCCGGGATGGCTATCCGCTTTGGGATGGCAGCTTCGGGTATCACGGGCTTGTAGACATTCTGGCCCAGTCTATTGAAAACTGAGGTATTGAAGTTGGGCGACCCGTTGAGAGGGGTTGCGGTAGTTATAAGCCGATCAAAGACCGACTTCTTTGGATCTTCTTGCGACATTGTTGGGGTATCGAAGCCCATCGGTAGGAGCATGGTCCCGAAGAATAGTCTAGTGGTGGCTTGAGTTACCTGCTCTACTGGCATCTTAAAAAGGGAGGTCGCTTGGGGCCCATAAGTCACTCCTCCAGCAAGGATGGAGCGAGAGTTGCAGTTGCAGGTAGTGCAGTTTGAAACCATTGATCTTCTGTTTTCTGCACGGAGCAAGACACCAAATCTAAGTACCTCGAATCCACAGGCAACCACAGCAAACCGCGATTTGTTCGCGAACACAACACACGAAGTGTGGAGTGGAAAAAGGAAAAGGTCCCACCGTGCGTGCCAGAATCTGTTTCCCTCCGAAAGACGGCCAAGACATGGACGTCTTGCCTGAGATTCGGGGAAGATGCTAATAGGTGCTATCCGTCCACCTCTCCGAAGATGCCAAGTTGATTTATGGCATCATGTAACGAAGGTTTAAACGGATGCGGCCGATGTAGCAGACTTCGTCAGATTCCCCCTCACTTGAGGGGTTTTCGATTGTGGGGACGCTCTTCCCTGCAGGCGCAAGCCCCTGCAGTTAATTACGCTACCGCATCGCGGTAACAACTTTCTCCTTCTCCAGATGTTCACTTCGTGTCGTGGATGTTTTTTTTGTTTGCGGCTGCCCGTGGATTGTATACGGAGACTAATTTATGTCGTCTCCCGTAGGACGTAGATTAGTCCAAATCCATATTTTCTTAGATTTGGGTTTGGGGTTTTGGTTTAAGGATACGTTAACCATATTTAAGGCTAAGATCAACTTAAACGTTTGTTAAGGATACGTTAGTCCAATTTGGGATCAACTTAACAGGATCGTTTAGATCCGACAAAAGAGCATTTGGGCTCTATTGTTTAGTTTAGGGACATTGCGGTCTATTGAATGTATGGCCGTCGGGACCCGTCACCTCTCTGACGACGTTGAAGGATTACAACGACAGATGTCAGAGGAGTTCAGAGCTGTACCCTTGAACCAAAGTTGGTTGGGAGACCTATAGCCCAATTTAGGACTAAAGTCTGTTTGAGGGTTTAAAAATACGTTAGCCCTATTTGAGGCTAAGATCAACTTAAACATTTGTTAAGAATACGTTAGTCTAATTTGAAACTAAGATCAACTTAACGGGATCGTTTAGATCCGACAAAAGAGCATTTGGGCTCTATTGTTCCAGTTTAGGGACATGGTGGTCCATTGCCAGTTTAGGGACATGGTGGTCTATTGCATGTATGGTCGTCGGGACCCATCACCTCTCTGACGACGTTGAAGGATTACAACGACAGGTGTCAGAGGAGTTCAGAGATGTACCCTTGAACCAATGAGTTGGTTGAAAGAACAGATGTGCTCAGTTCAAGATGATTTGAGGACTTATGGCCAGTTTGGGCTAAGTCCAATTATGTTTGAAATATTGGCCCTTTGGGCCATTAGACATTTGTCTAGGTTCAGCCCCTCATCATTCAGCAGTGCTAAACAGAGGTTTGGGGGTTCTGACAATCATTTTGTCTTTGATTTCCTCAATTTTGAGATTCATTTGGAGGAGGGACTTTTTCCTCTGGAAAATTAGCCAATTTGGCTAAAAGTAGTGTTAAACACTAAAAAACAACAGTGTTAAACACCGGAGATAGAACTTTCAATTTGTGTTAAACACTAAAAGACAATCAGTGTTAAACACTGGAAATATAATCTTCAATTTAGTGTTAAACACTAGAAACAATCGGTGTTAAACACTGGAAATATAATCCCCAAATTAGTGTTAAACACTAAAGAAAGAGGGGTCACGTGTGGACACGTGAGAGCGCCCAAAGGTGGGACCAGATCCCTTTTCTTCATTCTGCAATTAAGTGTTAAACACTTCTTCATCTTTTGAGCATCACGTGTTGACACGTGATGGAGATTTATGCACTGATCATTAAAGCACTCGCTAAGGGGTCACGTGGGGACACGTGAGAGCGCCCAAAGCTCATATTTCCTTTGCTTTTTCTTTCTGTGTTTTAGGAGTCACGTGGGAGCGCGTAAGGCATTGCCTCAAAGCTTCTTTTCTTCAGGGATCTTTTCAAGGGTCACGTGGGGCACGTGACCTTACTTCTTTTCATGAACAGAGATCTTTTAAGTTTCCTTATTTTAAGAATTGAATTCTCTGTAGGGTTAAACCCTAATTATGATTTCGGAGGAATTAAATTCCTATGGTGCAAGAATTAAATTCTTAAGTAGGGTTAAACCCCGATTTCTTTTTAGAGGAATTAAATTCCCATATATGTAAAAGAATTTAATTCTTGATTAGGGTTAAACCCTAGTTCCATTTTTTTAAGAGGAATTAAATTCCTGTGGATTTGAGAGAATTAAATTCTCAATTAGGGTTAGACCCTAGTTCTGTTTTGGGAGAATTAAATTCTCTAAACTCAATTCCCCCTCTAATTTTTGGATCTGCATGGCAGGATCTCAACCCGATGAGAATTAAATTCTCATCCTATGAGGAGATGTGCTCTGTACAGATCTTCAACCAGAAAAAGAACTAAGTTCTTTTTTGTATAAGAGTTAAACTCTTAGATTGAGAATTAAATTCTCTTTATTGAAGTTTTGATCCTTTTTCCCTTTCTCATCTAGAGTTTTCTTTGTTGAGAATTAAATTCTCCTTTCTTTTCTCTCTCTGTTGTTGTTATCTCCCAAAAAAAAGTCCCTTCTCTTCTTTTCTTGGCTCCTATTTATAGGAGAAGGAAAAGAATCAATTTGTTTAGCAAATCTTTCATTGAAAAATTTTGCTTGTTTTCATAATTAATATGATCCTTTAAATCATTCAGTGAATTTTATTCACCGTTGGATTTTAAATCCAAAGATATTATGTTTGTTATTTCTGGTGAGATTTTAGGGAAATCTTTTCTTGTATCAAATCTTTCCATAAATTGGTGATCTTTAATCACCATTGGATTTTTAATCCAACGGTCCCCATAATTCTTTTCCATTTGGAATTATTTAGAGAAATTTAGAATTTTAATTCTATTTGGAAAGATTTTAGAGAAATTTAGAATTTTAATTCTATTAAACTTTAAGGCTTTCAAAGCCTGTCACGTGCTGGCACGTGACCCTTAACCCCCCAATTGGTTCTTTTAACAGCCGCTTGTTTATATTGTTGTTTTAACCATTACATGTCAACACGTGACCATTGGTCACGTGTAAGCACGTGATACCTCGCTGAGGTATTTTCTAACTTTTAGAATTAAATTCTTTTAAACTGTGAGGTTTTCAAAGCTAGTCACGTGCTGGCACGTGACCCTTGGTCACGTGTGAGCACGTGACCCAAAATTGGGTCATCTTTCAGCCGTTTGTTTTTATTTCTGTTTTAACTATCACGTGTCAACACGTGACCATTGGTCACGTGTGAACACGTGACACCTCATTGAGGTAATTCCTGATTTTTAATCAGAGAACAGTGCATAGTATATTTGCTCATAACTTTTGATCCCGGATGAATTATGAAGCCCATAATATATCAAATCGAAGGGTTTTTCGAGATGCTTACAATACCATCAGAATTTAATATTTCCTCCTTCGGGAGTTTATCATAATATAGGCCGGAAGATACTGGTTCACATTTCCTTAAGCGTATCGTTGCCATTTGATACCTTGGACTCTTCTGCGCAGAAATTTTTGGCGGGAACAGATACCTTTTTACTATTTTGTAGCAACTCAATAAATAATATTTTATGTAACTGCAGAAGAAGGACGGACGAGGCAAAGCATTTCGTGCTCAGCTGCACGATATTTATAGGGGAGGGAGCAAGAGTTCCTAGCAGGTTTCCGTCGAACACGTAAGTATCGTATTTGCTATTAATACGTTAAAAAATATCTTAGAAATTTATGTATGAACTTTCTAAATGTAATATGAAACAAGAAAGCCGTGGTAGAGTGCCCCTTGATCGGATCGAAATCTACCAGGCCCAATTTGTACGGGGCGATAGCACGCCTGCATCGATTAAGGCACATGAAATATATGTAAGACTTCACTTATGCCATGCTTCTTAATTTTTTCAGAATAATTATTGTATAATTTTTAGAATGGTAGTAATGAATTTCTTTTACAAACAGGCGGTGATAGCGGCTGAGAGAGATCAGTTGATCCAGGCGATAGAGGCGGAGCAGAGACACCCGGTTGATGACGTGCAAAGAACATTCATCGTAGATATGAGTTTCACGGTGTATAAACCGTATTGTCATGGGAGAGTACAGTGCGTTTCCTCCAAGATCTCTCTTCATCAGTATAACGCTCATTTCCAACCGACTAGGCATCCACCTCCTAGGTTTTAGCCCGCAGACGACTCGGCATCGAAGACGTCGCGACAAACCAGGGCCCTTAGGAGTAAGACCCCTGTGTTTCATGGATCTCCCCAGGATCGGACACCGGAATACCGTGGTTCCTCACGCCGATCGACCCCCGTGCCCGCTCCCGCTGTCGCTCCCACTCCTGCTACCGATCTATTTGATGGCGGGACTCACCAGCAGAGGCTCCAACTTATCGCCATGTACATCCAAGATGGAATGCCAATACCTCCGGTAAGTTCGATAACCCTTATTCACACACAAGTTGTAACGCCCTAGTGCATCTATACTATATTTTATTTGGGGTATTTCAAATATTGCGACAGATTTCTTGATTATTATTTGCTTTTGGGTGCGGATAGTGCATTTAGCAACTTTGGTTAGTATCCGACCCAACCCGCATGTTTGAAACCCATCATGGTTCAAGATTACATCAAATATTTGCTAGTACAGAATATCCGTGCAGATCTAGATATTATACATGTATAATATATTTTAGTATCTGCATATCTTTTAATAATACAAAATAAAAACCAAATAACATATTTTTTTAACATCTATCCTTAAATGTCAACATACCCCAGATTATATGGTTGCACCCATATAGAATGTTCATACCCTAATTGTTAAAAACAGAATCGTTTGGATCGCTACATATATTTATGTAGATCCGTACTTTGGGGTATACATTTTATTTAACAAGATGTCGCATTATGATTTAAACTTTTACGTATTTTCTCCATATTTAAAAACAAGATTTTTAGAAAAGGCCTGGGCAATATTCGGAGTAATCTAATATTAGCTATAAAATCCCAATATATATATTATAATATTTTCTATATAACTAAACTAACAGTATATATATAATATATAATATATAATATATTTATAATAACTAATATATATTTTCTCTCTCTCTCTCTCACTATATATATATATATATATATATATATATATATAATTTATTATATACCTTCACATCACCTGTCTCTTTCCTCCCTCTTTCTTTCTTCCTTACGTCGCCGCGAGAATAAATCCTACCCATGCCCACGCCGCTCCCTCATCGTCGTTCACCCCGACCTCGCCATTACTATCATCCTCACCTCATCGCCCTTATCACCTCCGCCTACACCTCCTCTCTCCTTCCCGAGTACCCCCAGCAACCTCCAACGTCTAGAAACCTAACTTAAACCCTAACCCTTGCAACACCCCACCGTTGGCACCCTCATCGCACCGCCTTCTAGTCGCCACCACCGACCACTCCTCTCCTTGACAACCCAGAACACCACCGCCACTAACCCAACACCTTCCCGACCCCCGATCACCTACCCTCAAAACTCATAGTTGCCTTCGCCGTCGGCCATTGTCACCGTCACCTTGCCACTTCTCCTCTGTCCTCGCCACCCCAGAACCTAAAACCAAGCAGCCACCCCATTCTTCTTTCTTCTTCTTCCTTTTCTTTCTTTCTTTCTTTTCTTGATATTCCGGCCGTCTCGCCGGAGTTGCGTGCATCGCCGATGATCCGGACGACCCAGTCACCATCGTCGACCAGCCCAGCTACCACGTCACGTCACTACTCAGCCAGGTTCAGTCCTGTGCGCGTAAGTTTACATCGCAACGTTATTCTGACGTCGGATGTAGCATCCGTATCTCGACGTGAGATCCGATCAGGCAAGTTTTAAACTTCCAACATGCTATATTAGTTATATCGATATTTATATGAATAAAAATAGTGCATGCGTTTTATTATTCAGCAAATACTACAGATTTATGGTTTTACAATGTCCGTCTATATCCGTACCGATAATAGCATATCTAGTTGCATGCCGAAACATCATGATATCATTGTACTACTATAATAGTACAGTATGTTATCTAGTTTGCATCATACATGATAATAGATATATAATGGTTATTACAGATAGATACATATGCATCCTGGCATCATTTATGTTTACCATGTTCCGATATTGATTACAGTTTCACATTGGCATCTATTTTGGGTAATATACATTACATGATATGTTCATGACACATTACAAGACTTGTTGCTTGAATATTATTACTAATGCCGATAATTCTGACTTGTTGTCCTTACGGACGTGACTTGTTGTCTGCATAGACAAAACCTGTAACTGCTTGATCTTGTATTGGCATTAGATTTATATCATCAATACCTAACTTGAACACAACACCTTAGGGGTAAGGGGAAATCAATAATGAAATCTGACTTGTAACTCAACAGTTCGATACTTATACTGAGCAGTCTTTCCGGGCTCGACCAACCCCGGAATAATGCTACTGACATCATTCATCTGTACATGTTACTGCTTAGCGGCACGTCTCAGATTTAGCTCGAGAATCTTGAACGTGATCCCAGGCATGCACAGGATATTATTGAGTTATATCGACAATTCCATTAAATTGATTTCAAGGACTTGTAGAATAGATAACCTAGAAACACAGTTTTAGAATACACATCACATATATGTAACTCACTGTTTTATATCTGTATTTATTATTTACATGCATGTTTACTCATATCATCATATCCTGGTTATTACTATATTTTGATATTATGACGCACTGACATCTGGGTTTTGCATAGCTCAGTTCCTCTACCTTTATCGCAAGCTGAACAGGAGTACTTTAGCCATGAAGCTGAGCAATGAGGAGCTAGCTTTTTAGACTCTTAGTTTATTTATTACCGCAGTTTTATTTTATCGATATGAGCCCATAAGGGACATGATTCAGATATTGTTTATTGGATCTTGATTCGTTTCTACTTTATGCATTTTCTTGATTTTATTTACTGTGGCAGATGGACATGTATTAGCTAGATTATATATTTTACTGTTCTTGATATCCACTTGATAACCGTAATATGACTGTGGAGAGATGATTTCTGGCCACGGGTAGTATGGTGGATCTGTCACATGCCGTGTTTACATATCTTGGAAAGTGGGGCGTGACACAAGTATATACACACGCGCACGCCACACACAGAAGCATATCACATACACACACATACACACACTATACATACGCATACACACATACACATGCATAAGCATACATAAACACACGCGTGCGCACACATACACAATAACATATCACATACATACACGCACATATACACACACATACGCACAAATCATATACTAACACACACACAAGCATACACACACACAAGCGCGCGTGCACACAAACAAGTGCGTGCACACACACATTTACATAATTACTATAAAATATACATGCTAAATCATGTATTTTAAATTTTTAATCGCAAGGGCTTTATCCCAGAGATCCATGAGCGTCTCCTTCGTGATCGACTCTCCCTTCTCGTGTTCGTTCTCCCTTATGATTTCATTTCCCGCTTTTGTAAATTTATGATATTAGGATTGTAATGAAATGCATAATATCTATTGTAATCGTATTTGGATAATTTATATTTGAATGGAATGGATTTTGGATTAGAATTAATATTTGAATGGAATGGATTTTGGATTAGAATCGATATTTGAATGGAATAGATTGGATGCAATTGGATTTTAGATTTTTTGTTTTGATTTAATGTTTTCTGTAAATTAAACATATTTTGATGTTCCAGACGCATTGAAATAAGTTTTTATTCGACGCGACTTGAGCGACGAAATAAAAAAAATTATAATATTTTCTGAAACCATTTTATAAATATAAAATCTTGTTTATTTCGACGGGTATTAAATGTCGAAAAAATGTTTATTTCGACGGCAAACACATGTCGAAATAACATCTTTTATTGAGACGTTTATTAGCCGTCGAAATAACCTATAACAACACGGCCTATTGGTCAGGGTTTTTCCGTGACAACTTGAGCTGTCTCGACGAAATAAGGTTATTTCGACGGTATTTGGCCGTCAAAATTTATCCCCATTTCCTGTAGTGATTCTCTGAAATATAGCGTTGATTAATAAATAAAATTTCTCAATATTACTATTATACTCGAGAGGAGTGTAACAACCCTAAACTTTCTGTACAATTTTTTTCAAAAATACAGAAAGAGGTACTTTTGTCTGAGTACAAGTTATAAGTTTGATTTGCTTTTAAACAGCAAAAAAGCACTTGTAGCTCATTGGTAATACCTTGCACTGCTGAACCAAAGCACCAGAGTTTAAATCCCATCAGCCACACATTATTTTTATTTTAAATTCTTTTAAACTTTTAAAAACCCAAGAGTCTACATGTGCATAACTCGTAAGAACCAAGAGTCACACATAAAACAAACGGGTCAACGAGTCAAGACCAAGCACCAGGGGACACGTGGCAACCTGACTCGACCCGACTCGTCCAACTCGGGTCGGTGACTCGGGTGAATCGTCCACCGCCGCCGGCCTGAGTCAGCCCAATCTCAAATTTTCTTCAACTCCCAGAGACCTTTGGCCTACCCCACTCCCCCTGCACTATTTAAAATTTTTGAAATTAAACAGAGAATTAAAACACCCGTTTTAATTTTTTTAAATACAAAATTAAATACAATTTTTATCACACCCTTTCATTTATCCTAAACCCTAATTTTTCCTATAAATACCACACCTAAAATCACCCCTCCTCACTTCCAAATCTCTGTCCAAACTCTCAAGAAAATTCCATAGACTTTTTGTGTGCAAGTGGAGTTAGCAAAGGGCGAAGCTCCGGCGAACTTTCGACGACGATCCGAGGAGTTTCCGGCGACGAAACGACGCATCGGTGCTTCCCCAATATTCCTCTTCCTCTTCTCTTGACCCTAATCCCGTAAGTCCCTATTTCTCTTCTCTTCTATATTCTAAACAATATTCAAAACTAAAATCCGACGGAAGCGGTGTTAATCCGACTTCCGATTCGGTTTTTCCTTAAAAATTCTATTTTTCTTAAACACAATATTACCAAACTATTATGTCATGACCATTAAATATTAAATAAGACAATAGAACAAGTTTGACATTAAAATGATAATCGTAGAAAATTTTATTCCACTTTTACAGTAAAATACCTTTATGTTTCATATCGACGTGTTTATACCTTTTTAACCATGCTGGCTTTAGAAATCTCACGAGGTAATGACCTACCTCCTCACAACACTCATATGTAATATAGCACGATGGAATTTGCGAACATGGATTTGGGAAAAATACGAGTTTACACATAACTACCTTTGACTTATAAAAACCTTTTTCTACAAGAAGTGTATTTTTAACAAATCTTTGCAATGTGCCACTACAACCCATTTCGGGAAACCCGTTCGGGATGGTGTGGATTATCGCACATCCTCGGGCTTAGTAGTGCGAGATGCAGACCTCCGCAAGGAGCATACGGTCTCGAAAGATTTAAAATACAATTTTCTTTAGAAAATATGATTTCTATTATAAATAAAACTTATATTTTTAATAAATAAATATATATGTAATTAATATCAAAATATCTATTTTTAATATTTATAATATTTCACATTTCCAAAAGTCAAGAAAAACATCTCATTTATAAGAAAATACCATACAATTCCAATATTACAAATAAATACCATATATTATGAAAAATCGGTTTTATTCACTAGAAATATCATAATGATAAAATATACATCAATGAAAACTTTAAAGACGATAATAAAATATTTGAGGTGTATTTTGAAAATTATACAAAATTATTTTACATAAAACCCCCTCAAGTTATACTAAATTATAATAAGGACCCTAGTAAACATAGGTTTAAGCTGGACCAGTGTCTTGAGCCTCAGGGGGCAAGAGATATGGGTGTTTGCCTATTTAATGTAGACAACTTAACAAACGGTGTTATCAACACGGTAATCGTTTTTGAAAAAAACACAAATCCTGCCGTCCATGTGCAGCGGTTACCTATAACACCAAAACCTAATTCAGGACTTCAATTTCTTTTCTAATTGTCTGACTCAGACTGAGTCTCAATATAATCAATCTGACTTGAATGAGATTCAATTATATATAACAATTCAATATGAATCCATATATTCAATCTGTTCAATCTAATCAATCTATACAACTTGACTGAACCGAACCATGGATATACCTCCATCTATACGATTCTCCAGTTACAACCATTTACTGATATCATGGTTTCGGCAAGTCATCCGTCTATACAATTCAATTTACAACACAATACATTCTGTATAATCAAGACAATACAATACAAACAAGATATCGCGGGGTTAATAAGGGGTAGATTGGTACGGAAGGTATTAGAAGTGGCACGAGACAGCAACCATAAAAACACCTAACCTGAATTCAATCGCCGTTGTTCCGGGTATTATTGACGGAGCCTTGTACTCTATATACCATAGTCTCTAGTCTAATAAGACTCCTCTCGTATACGCTGGCCTCTTCTGTACCAAGCTACAAACAACAGCGTTAACAATATAATACAACTTTAAAATTTACACTCTCTCTCTGTCTATTCTATTTCTCCCTTATCTTTGGGACTTACCGAGCAATTTGTTCGCTGACGACATTCTCTTTCTTCTTTTTCTTTGGAATGTCGTCAGGTGTTTTGGACTCACTGGAGATCGAGCCCACCAGCGAGGATTAAGACCAGCTAGCTTTCAACCCAGATCTTTAGATTCCTTGTACACATTTACATTCTGTATTTTCCATTTCTGTTATGCCACTGTTTAGGCATTGCTTTTCATTCCATGCATTTACTTTTCAGATGTATTGTAAAAAGAATGTTTAATAAATAAATTTGTTGTTCAATTATATCCATTGACATTGTCTTTTATGTACATTACATTTTATATTGCTTGGATACGCTTAGCGAGTTTATTTCAAAGTAAATACGTAGCGGCCAGTCCCATCCCCTTCGCCGTACACCGGGAAGCGGGGCGTGGCAAGGAGCCTTTAGAAGTTTGGGTGGTCACAAACTCCGAAATGAAATGAGAAAATAAAGAGCAGGGAGAAAGAGAGAGAAAGAAATGGGGTCTAGGGCTGCAACTTTGGGATGGGTTTGACTCTGCCTTACCCTCTTCTTTGTTAGAAAATTGGAACTATGAAGTAATTGGGGGGGATCTTAAATGCACAAAAATTGCACTATCTTTAAGGTGTAATTTGCCCTTACTTCGGTTGCTAATAGGTTAAATGACAAATCACCATTTCAGGATTGATTAAGATCACCAAGTATTCTGTTAGCAAATCAGAGTACTTTTACTGTAAAAAATTGTTAGACAAAAGCAAAAAGAGAGATCTCAGAATGTATTTTCTATGTATATGGCAGTGGGCTAACACTATGTATTTATAAGTATTGAATAGCTATCATTAAAAGATCATGTCTTTTAATCACAAAAGGCACAATTTTGTAACGGTCATGTCTATTTATTACCAATAACCGTTTTAACAGCCTTATGACTTTATTAATGCTTAGTTTAATTTTAAAAATTGACTGTTAATTAAGGCTTTTAAATACCACACACGTGCACGTGCCAATCAAAGACTATAAATATTATTTATTTAATTTTGTTAAATCAAAGTGAAATTTTGATGGGAAATCTGAATTCCTACTCCCACTTTTCATATTTAAATAACTAAAGACATATTTACAACCATATACTAGTGTTCTCTATGCTCTTTTTCAATGTGGGACGCTTTTAAAGGCACCTTGACTCTTTAATTTCTTCTCTTTTATATCAAATAAGTTAACTATATTAACATTCCCCCACTCAGTTAACTGAATTTGATATTAGATTAAAGATCTATACATAAAGAAGGTATCTATGAAGATTGAACCTTCCATTAGTGTAAACACTTTAAAGCTTTAATGAAATCGATGGTGTCCGATGATTAAACCATGATTTCTTGTGTTAAAACTGAAAGTATTACACATATGATCTAAACATGTCTAACAAAATTCACTTATAATTCAATAGCACTATAAATGGCCTTGTGCTATCCTTCTGAAATTCATGAACACTTACAAAGTTAACCCTCACAACTTTGCTAAGAGCGGCACCACTCTTAATGTTTATATAGGTGAAGTTTCTTAACATGCTTCTGCCATCACAAGCATTTAATTACTTTAAAGCATAAAACTTATCCTCCTTATTAACCATGACAGTTTTGCATTGGATACATTGGAATGGAATATTTCTTTCCAATGCTACAGTCACTTACAGTAACTTTGTTATTACTCATTGAACCACTTATTAGTTTTGTTTAAACTAACGTGGTTGGGTTTCCATTACGGATGACCATAATTTTTAGGGTTTTCAAACCCATTCCCTTTGATGTATTTTTTACCATATCTCTAGCAAGTCCTTTGGTCAAAGGATCTGCCAAATTACAAGCATAATGAACATACACAATTGTGATTATACCTTCAGATAGAAATTACTTTACATACTCATGTATTAATGCAATATGTCTTAACTTTCCATTATAAACTTTATTCAATGTATTAGACACAGTTGCTTCACTATCACAATGTAAAGAGATATGTGGCATAGGCTGTGGCCACATTTTAATATCAAACAATAAGTTCCTAAGCCACTCTGTTTCTTTACATGTTGCGGCCAGAGCTACAAACTCCGATTCCATCATGGAATGAGTTATACACGTTTGTTTCTTCGAAGCCCATGAAACTGCTCCTCCAGCAATAGTAAATATTCAACCAGACGTAGGTTTGGAATCACTTACACTAGTAACCCAACTAAATGTGTGTAACCTTCAAGTACAACAGGAAATTTATTATAATATAATCCAAAATCCTTGATTCTTTTAAGGTAACCAAGTATTCTACCAATTGCTTTCCCATGATTTGTACTTGGAATATTAGTTTATCTAGAAAGACTACAAACAACATATGCAATATCAGGTCGGGTACAATTCATTGCGTATATTAGACTTCCTATAACATTAGCATACTCAAGTTGAGCAACTGCTCTATCGTTATTTTCTGTTAACTTGAAAGAAGCATCATAAGGGGTACTCATTTCTTTGAATTTTAAATGGTCAAATTTTACAAACACCTTTTCAATATAATGTGATTGAGTCAAGACAAAACCCCCACTATGCTTTTGAACTTTAATTCCCAAGATAGTATCTACTTCGCCTAAATCCTTCATATCAAATTGTGAAGATGGATATTTCTTTATTTCATTCACACCTTCCATACTTATACCAACAATAAGCATATCATCAACATATAAACATATGGTCACAACCCATTTTGTAGTAACCTTAGAGTATATGCACTTATCAACATTATTATGCTTAAAACCATAAGATAAGATTGCGGAATCAAAAATTTCATGCCATGCCATTGTTTTGTTGTTTGTTTTAATCCATATAAAAATTTGACCAACATACAAACCTTGTGTTCATTTTCCTTTAGAACAAAACTTTCAGGTTGTTTCATCTACGTCTCTTATTCTAAATCACCATTTAAAAATGTCGTTTTAACATCCATTTGATGCACATGTAAACTATAAACAGAGGCTAAAGCTAATAAAACACGACTGGATGCTATTCTAACAACCGGTGCATAAGTATCAAAATAGTTTATACCTTCCTTTTGCTTATATCATTTTGCTACCAACCTAGCTTTAAACTTTTGAATAGATCCAGGAGAATTATATTTCCTTCTAAATACTCATTTACAACCTATTGGTTTTGATCCAGAAGGTAAATCAGTTAGAATCCGAGTATTATTTGATAATATTGAATCCATCTCATCATTTATTGCCTCTTTCCAGAATGATACATCTCTTGAAGCCATTGCTTCATTAAAAGTTTTTTGATCACCTTCTACATGAAGTAGAATGGGTATTTTTCTGATTATCTCAGTTCTATCACCTTCAACAAGAAAATTAATAGCCTGTGAAGAAATAAAATCAGGATCTAATGGTTTCGCTTTTCGGGTCCTAGTACTTCTCCTAGGTTGAGCAGGAAGTTCAACCACTTTTCTTTTCATACTGCTTGTTTCTTATGTTTTAGTAGGTTCATGAGCATTATTGGAGTCATTTATATATTTATTTTCTATAAACTCAACATCTCTGGATTCTATGATCACATTGGATTCTAAGTCCAACAATCTATATGCTTTAGAATTTTCGGCATATCCTACAAAAACACTTTTTAAAGCCCTTGGCCTTAGTTTGGTTCTTTTAGAGTCAATATCTCTATAGAATGCCAAACAACCCCAAACCTTAAGATAACCAAGATTTGGTTTTCTTCCTTTCCATAACTCATATGGTGATACATTTAATTTCTTTATAGAAATTATGTTATTTATATAACAAGCATGTTTACAGCCGAAAACAGAGACGAACTGGGATTGAACGTCTTGCCTGAATTTGGGGGCAGATGCTATTTAGACTTATCTACCCATCTCTTCGAAAATACCAATTTGATTTATGGCACAGTATATCGGAGATTTGGATAGATGTGACCGTTGTAATAGACTTTATCAGATTCCCCCTCATTTGTGAGGTTTTTTTTTATTGTGGAGACGCTCTTCCCTGTAGGCCCAAGCCCCTGTAGTTAATTACGTTATCGCATTGCGATAACCACTTTCTCCTGCTCCGGAAGTTCGCTTCGTGTCGTGTGTATTTTTGTTTATTTTGGTTGCCCGTGGATTGTATACGGAGACTAATTTATGTCGTCGCCCGTAGTGCGCAGATCAGTCCAAATCCATATAATTTAGATTTGGGTTTTGAACTTAGATTGTATGTTCCCTTAGTTCAAAAATATTTTGTTTTATTTAAGAACCGTTAATCTAGTTTGAGATTAAGATCAACTTAAATACATGAGCATTTGAGCTCAATTTATTTTTAATTAAGGATATGTTAATCCTGTTTGAGATTAAGATCATCTTAGCAGTATTTTCAGAATCATTTTATTAAGATCCAACAATAGAGCATTTTGGCTTAGCTGCTAGAAAACTTTTCAGAGAGAGTTAGTCAATTTGGGCTTTAGTCTACTCAGGTTTTTTTGTTCAAAAGTGCTAAGCACTTATTTGGGTTCTGTTTGTTCGGCCCTCCTTTTTATGCAAAAGTGCTAAGCACTTTTTTAAAGCTCTGGCACTCACATGGACATCATATGAAGCCTTCAATTATGGGCGCTGTCCAATCAGTGCAAAGCATTCAGTCATTTTAACTGAATATATATATATATATATAGTGTTAAGCACTTTTTATATGGCGTTCACGTGAGGAACATGTGCGGTGCTACCCCATTTATTTTGTTGAGCGCCCACGTGTGTTTCACGTGAGGCATTGAGTGCTGCCCAATCAGTGCTAAGCACTCAGTCATTTTGGCTGCACATGAAGTGCTAAGCACTTTACTCAGCGCTCATGTGTGTTTCACGTGAGACGCTGGCCCTCTGTTTTGGAGACCCGCGTGTTTTTCATATGAGGCGCTGGGCGCTGTAGGTGGTGCCCATGTGGGAAGCACGTGAGACGCTAATCCCTTTTCTTTTTTAGAGATTGAATCTCTGTTAACGGCATTTTGACCATTAATGATCGCCAAGATTTTTGTTTTGAAGATCTGGGATCGGTTTTTCTTTAAGAACTAAGTTCTTATGTTTTTTCCTCTTATAAAAACTAAGTTTCTTTTAGGGTTAAACCCTATTTTCAGAGGAATTAAATTTCTATAGTATAGATTCTTTTTCTTTTTTTCTTTCTTTTTAACCTAGATCTTTTCTAAATTTTTGATTCTTCAAGAATAAGATCTTACCGATGAGAATTAAATTCTCAACTTATGGAAGACTTGTCTTATGAATCTCAGATCTAGAGAAAGAACTAAGTTCTTAAAAAGGGTTAAACCCTTAGATATGCTATGATAGATAAAGAAGATGTTTTGATATCTGTGGTTTCTTTACCTAGGGTTTGAGAGGAGGAAGATCGTCTTCTTTCTTAAGAATTAAATTCTCTGTTGTTTTGAGAGCTTTCTGTATTTTTACAGAAACTTATGGAGGGTTCCTTCTATACACCTGTGTCTTAAGACTAGAAGTCTCGGATCCTTTATATAGTAGAAGCAAATTATTAATTAGTTTTGAGAATATCTCTCATTGAGAGATTCCAATTGATTTAATTGGTATCAAAATTGTTCGGAGGATTTTATCCACCGTTGGATTTTTGATCCAGTAATTTTTGTTTCACGGAATATATCTTCTTGTTTTTAACAAGATTAGGGAAATATTTTCCTATATACAGAATTTTAATCTGTCAAACGGTGATTTTTAATCACAATTGGATTTTTAATCCAAGGGCTCTCTGTTATACAGAGCACATCTTTCTTTGTTTAGAAATATATAGGGAAATATTTTCCTATCTCATTGGATCTTTGATATAACAATTTTCTGTTCAACAGAAAATATCCTTCTCGTTTAGAAAGATTAGGAGAATATTTTATTTTAATAGAATTTTATTCTATTATTTGATGATTTATCACCACCATTGGATTTTTGATCCAACGGCTCTGTTTAACAGAGTGTATCCCATTTTTTAGGGAAATATCCTCATATAGAATTTAATTCCACTTGATTTTACTTGAGCGTCGGCGCTCACGTGTTGTGCACGTGGGCACCATTTAAGAATTTAATTCTTATGTATGGTAGGCGCTCATGTGCTTTGCACATTGGCGCCCGCGTGAGCTTCACGTGCGGCACCAACATAGGATTTAATTCTAAGGGGTTGGCGCTGGCGCCCTCATGGGGGGGAGGGGCACGTGAGGCGCTGCCTCATTAAACTTTAACAGAGCATAGCTCTTTTTATTATGTTTAAATATTAGGGGAACAAATGCCCCCCACCATTGTTCTTACGTGGCTCACACGTGAGTGTAATGGTATCACTTTTACCACTGTAGGATCTTCTAAGAAGTTGAACCGTCCTCCCCACGTCCTATAAATAAGGCCTTTGGCCCTTGAGATGATTGTTGTCTCATCATCTTCCTTCTTGAATTTTTTCTTCCTTGAGAATTTAATTTTCATTTCAGAGCTTAGATCTCTGCCCACAGAACTCCTTCAGATCAGAGTTAAACTCTGCCAAAAATTTTGGTAAGGATCATGAACAGAACTTTAGCACTTAAAAGACTTTTTATTTTGTTTTGGATTTTTAATCCATTAACAGAGCTTAGCTATTTACTTGAACTGGTCTCTTAGAGATCTTTAAAAACTTCTTTTTTGAGTAGACCGTGGGTCTTGAATCAATGGGTATTCTCGAGAATCGTTAGCTCTCTTCTTAGGGTTTTACCCTATCATTGATTCTGCTCTTCGAGAGTCTTTGGAATTTAATTCCATTGTGTTTCCCATCTGTTTCCCATTATGGGGATTTCTGAAATTTAATCCCATTATTAGAGAAATTTAATTACATCTTGTCTTGCAGAGCTTAGCTCTGAATTTTTTTGGAACTTTTGGGAATTTTATTCACCTTCCTGTTCTTGAGTATACCCTCTTTACATATTTGAGTCTGTTGTTATCCTTTAAAAGAGCCTGCTTTTCGTAGATATTGGGAGTTTTTAACTCCACTATTCACTTAATGAGAATCCTTTTAGATTCTCACAATAGACACTTTGTCTCATCATTAACGAGCTGCCATTTTGATTTTTTGTGGCCAATTGATTTTCCTTTAGACTGTAGTGATTTTAGTACTTTAATCGCTGACCCTCCACTGGTTTTTATAGGTACCATGGCTAGTCGTCTGTATGATCTTGAAGAGATTATCTCTTATGAGGAGATTCACATCCAAGGCCACCGTCAAGGCCAGGAGTTTACTAATGCCCAATGCGACGCGGTGATGCGTCGCTTCAATGACTACAATGATCGATTGCTTCCCCGCCGTTCTTCTCTTTTGAAGATCGTTGTTGGATCGATCTAGGAAGCTATACCTGGGCGCCTTGAGATTATGCCGCTTCAAGCGCTCAATGATGCTAAGGATAAGATACATTCAGTGTACTTGATGTGGTTGATCTCAAAGAAACGGAAAAATAATCTTGTCTCCATCTTATACCGCGTCTTTCAACAAAAAGCAATAATATGATTTGACGGATTCGGGAAAGAGATCAGGTATATCAGAGGGTAGAGGACATCAGTGGTGACCCTGACACTTGCATCCGAGAGACGATGCATAAAAAGATGGTTGATGGGGCTGAACGTGCATTACTCAAACCTGCTTTTGAGTTTGAGAATCTATGTCCGGAGTTCAGTGTCTTGACATTGTAGACATTTTGATGATGTTTGTTTCTTTCTCTCTCTTCTTTTTTTATCATCCTCATTACTGATGTATAAATTTCTTTTGAAATATGAATGACAAACCCCTCCTTTATTATGCCAACGCTCACATGTGCTTCACGTAAGGTATTATTATTATTATTACTATTATTATTATTATTATTATTATTATTATTATTATTATTATTATTATTATTATTATTATATATATATAAACTAGCGTCGGCGCTCACGTGTCATGCACATGAGGCGCTGCTAAAAAACTTAACCCTAAAAAACTAGCGTCGACGCTCATGTGTCATGCACGTGAGGTGTTGCTATGGGATACGAAGGAATCGTTTCATCTTCTTGCTCTGCTTTTCATAAGTCAACTCTTTCTTTTCCCATGCCCTTTTTGTCAGGACTTGAAAATAGTTCTACCATGCACAATATTTTCTGTGCCAAGACTTAAATACTTCTCTTTATAATCTGAAGCAATGTTCTCCTTCTTCTTCACAAGGAGAGAACCATTTTTAACAGACCAAGAGTCATGGCTTGCAATCGTCCACATACTCGTCGGCAACCATGGGAAGTGCCTATTGAGGGAATTGTTCCTCGTCTTGCTGCATACTTGGTGAATCACATTTTCACGTATGACCAATGCGACAAGGTGATGTACGAGCTCCTGACTCGTAGAGGGTCTCCTCTTTCCATCGACTCCATTTGGCTCCGGATGATCTTCCTATCCGTGCTTGCTGGCATTCCCCCTCATCCAGCGGAGATGACTCTGGCGATACTCGACGCGGCAGAAGACAAGATCGAGTGCTTTCATGAGGCAGATTTGATTACCCAGCCTCTGAGGGATCGCTCTGTTCAGTTTCTAAGCCAGATACAGGCTCGGCGGGCTATCATGTCTACCTTCGCTGATGGGCACGGTGCTGACCGATGGGGAGTGACTCCTCACGAAGATTGCTTCTTCGACATGGTGGAGAAGGCTGAGAGGGGTTTAGAAACTTTATTCATAGTTTTGTAAACCCTTGTACTTTTGATCCCGTGTTTGGTGATCTTTTTCCTGTGGAATAAAGTGTTTATTTAAATATGTTTCTTTATCATTGACCGCTGAATGTTTCACCCCCAGCACATGTCCATATGGGCATCTTGCCTCTGCACATATACTTTGCACTTTACCCTTAGGAGTTTTTGCTGCGTACGAATGCCAATGATGCGCGCATATATGGCGTACACACACGTACACATAAATGAGCATACTTTCAATGCTATTTCTCATTCAAATATGCATCTAGATATAGGTGATCACTAGACTGATATGAACAAATGCTTCCCCCTACTATCTTGCTCACGGAAGTATATCTGTGAGTGGAGTAAGGTAAAGTAATGCATAGCATATAGCTGGTTTCGGGTTAGCGTATCATATATAACTTCTAAAATTTCGACCTTTCTGTTTCTTGATGTCGTGATCTGCCGTGAAGTAGTTTATGCACTCATTTTGGAGTCTCTAGTTTATTTACTCGTTTCGGAATTTGTAGTTTACTCACTCATTTCGGAGTCTCTAGTTTATGTACTCATTTCGGAGTTTGTATTTTATTCACTCATTTCAAGGTCTCTAGTTTATATACTCATTTCGGAGTTTGTAGTTTATTCACTCATTTCGGAGTCTCTAGTTTATGTACTCATTTCGGAGTGTTTTAAGTTTACCTTCCATGGGTTTATAGGCAAACTTGTCCTAACGTTGTATGTGTATAACTCTCATTCTTTATGACAGGGGTCCATTCGATTTATGGTACTAGGGTTTTAGTCTGTGGTACCGTCGCGTTGGCTGATATATTCCCTGATATGCAGTCTTTAAGTCGCCGTTCTAGTAGCCCCGTGACTGTCGTGTCTCTGATCTCTTCGGGGGCTGGACAAGATGTGTTCAAGTAATCTCCTTAGGTCATATTACCGTCGGAAGAGTAAGCGTTGGGAATTTGCCGTGACGCTTTTTATTTGAGGTTAGGCTCAATTTGGAGCCCCGATGAGTCATAACCGTACCCTTTTGGGGTGGGATGATCTCCAACGGTGTTTAGGCTTTATATGAGTTGCTATCAAGACCCGAAGTTAGGAATATACCGTTACTTCATTTTTTGCTTTGACGATATTGCGCCGATTCTTTGCTGAAGTAGGGTAGAGATCCGTAAGAACTCTATGCTGTATGTATTGCAATTGAATTACGGAGCTAAGAATATGTCATCGCTCCAATTTCATTTGATAGCTGCGTCCATATCCTGCTGAAATGAGGGGGGAACGCCAGGATAGTCCCTAGGTTGTATATGTACTGTCGAGACTTGGAGCTAGGATTTTGCCATTACTCCATTTATGTTTGACCCTTGGGTCTTTTCTTGACGTTGCATCTGCATCCTGCTGGAAAGAAAAGACGTCGGGGTGATCTCTAAGCTTTAGATATTGCCATTAAGATCCGAAGTTAGGATTTTGCTACCACTTCACTTTTATTTGATTGTTGTGTCTGCCCCCGCTGGAATGAGGGAAGGACACAAGGATAGTCTTGATTTGTGCTAAGTTTTACGATTAAAGAATCATTTACCGCAATCAAGAACGGCGTCGCTTGGTAGCTAGCCGGTGAGTACGGGTCGATCCACAGGGATTTTGTGTATTCTCAAATTGTTCTAACGAGTTAATTCCAAACGGTGTTGGGATGATTATCACTAAAAACTAAGTTGATTTAGACTAGGATTAGAATCTTGCTAGGGTTAGATTTAGGTTAAGTTTGGAAATTTAAGATTTCCCACCGCTTTCAATGCCCTAATTTAGATCTATTTAGGTGTTATGGTAATAATTAATAAAATAGATTAGTACCATCGGGAAGAAACGATGTTTCTTCCTCTAGGTTTTTGTCCGTCCTTTCTTAATTCTTACCTTAATCTCCATGGAAAACATACGCAACAGGTCTTTTAAACTACAGTATCACCGCTACCTCGTGGGATAGGGTGCGGGAGCGGTGTGTGTATGTATGCATAGAGTCCTATAAAAATATGTGATGGGCAAGAAAGGGGTGAGAGATTTTCATCTCTCAAACCTTCCCTATTCCTAACCCTAACAAGTGAGGAACTACTCACTCATTAGGGAATTGATTAACATGTTCTAACTAATTAACTAGGGCAGATAATAAAATCTATACTAGGGCAGAAAGAAAATTAACTAGGGCATAGAAATAAAAATCTTACTTTATTTGATGGCTCTCTTCAAACATTTACACCGAATTAAAATTCTGAATAGATGAATAAAAAGAGGCATAAGAAGAGAGGCATGCTCCAAAAAGAGCATTAGGGTTTCTATTTATAGATCATAGAAACCCTAGGGTTACATTCGATACATATCTGCATTTACAAATTTGCCCCTGAGAAGCCTCGTCAACGCATCGCCGCACCGACACGAAATTGCATCGACACGTGCTCTATATGGCCGCGAAACTACGGCCAAAAGCCCTGTTTGGCCGCGGATCCGCGGCCATGTGGTGGGTTCAATGAGTGCAATTTTCTGGTCTTGGTCTGATTGTATTTGGGTACTTGTTTCTTCACTTGGTTTCTCAGATTGTCTTCTAGTTTTCTTCCAGATTTCCACAGTGCATAATGTCGTGGACTTTTACCGTTTGCTTCGTGTCGAAATCTTGAACCTTGCGCTGCCTTTTTGCTTTGTGAAATTTTCCATTGATCGTCGTTTATTCTTCAAACTGTAGGCGTGATCAAGATTCTTCCATTTATTGGTTGTAGTTTCACTTTTGTATCGTCTTTTCATCATTTTCACTGTTTTTGTTCCGAGAACCTGTAACCTGCAACTATGTAGCAGACATGGATCAAAAGCACCTGTTTATTTGTAAAATGAATAAGAATGGGGAATATAATAATGCAAAATTATGATATGAACAAATACCCCCAAACTTATCTTTTTCTTGTCCTCGAGCATAACTAGTTTTATTCTCGAAAAAGACCTAGCATCACTTTCATAGGGAAACGCGATTGCACTGAGCTCGTGCAACAAGCCGTTAAACCTCTAGGTGATCTTAGTAGGAGGAGTATTGTCTCCTGAGGGTTTTCAGCGGATACTATCCACAAAATCTTATCAATTCGGCTTATTGACTTTTATTCTCCAATTAGGTTTTCTAACAAGAAACTCTATTATCTTCGACTCAGAAATTATCCACCCATATTTTTCACGCTTCCTTATCATTTAACTTTAGATTATACATGATTTGTAGATTTACTTAGCTTTTAGCATCTTTTGAGTTTTCCTTCTAGGGTTCCATCTCAACTTAGGAATTTTTATCATCTCTACTAAAGATATAAGTCTTATTTTTCATTCCAATCTCTTATCTAAACCCCAATCACATACCCTACGTGTGTATATATATCACCCCTACACTTGGAAATTCAAATCAAGCTATTATACTCTTGTCAATCGTCCAAAGTACTTTTCAATTGGTGAATTTTTACATGAAATTGCTCACACATTCTTCATGCGACTGTTAATACTTCTTGATATACCAACGACCAATTACAAAATGTGTTTGCACATTAAGGCGTAATTCCTAGTCTTGTAACACCTAAGGCTTTAGCAGTAACTCCCAAACCAGTTGGTCTAAGGCACTAGGTGATAAAGCACCCTCGCTAATTATTTTTTCTATTTATACAGCCTTAAGTAATTACAAAAACCAGTGTTCATTTTTTTATCTCTTTATTCACACTTGTATTTTTATTTTATTTTCCTTCATACTAAGGATTTTAGACAAGAGAATTTCAAGGTCTCTTCTACTATTCCAAGTTTCAAGGTTCGTGTTTGTGCAATTTGTAGGGTATATATTTTCAGAATTTAGATTTAAACTTAGGGATTATTTTTCAGACTTATACTTTAATAAAAATTTCAATACTCTTCCCTTATTTTGACTTAGCCTAAGAAGTGAACTCAAAATTTGCCTATTTCTAAGTAAACTACAAAGACATATATTTTCTACCGTTAAATTTTAAGAAAGGTTATTTTTAGGGTTTTTAATTTACTAAGTCTAGGATCTAATTTTTCCTAGCTAGTTAACCTTTTTGTCAAACTCAAGTCAATTATGGCCAAAATTGAATGTTTCAATTTTTATAATTTTAAAATTTTCCAATTTTTATGGGTTTTAAGATAAGTATGCAAAATTATACATATGAATGTGAAGGAAGAAAGCTTACCGAGCACACCCCCAAACTTAAACTTGACAGTGTCCTCACTGTCAGGCTACACTAAGAGAGTTAAAATTGTCGGCACTCCCCTGTTTATTTATTTATTATTAATATTTTTTTTTATTTTTTTTATTGTTAACAGAAAAAAATATATATGCAAAAAGGCCCCCCCCAAACTTAACTGAAACAGTGTTTCCACTGTTAAAATTCAGAGTTGGGAAGGAGAAAAACACGGTATCAAGCTATACAAGGCCTTACACAGGCCAAAGGTTAGCACCAACTATTCAAAAATTTTATCGTTATAATGGTGTGGTTGGTGAACGAATGGAGTGTAGAGAAAAGAAATGAGAAACACACGAGACCGTATGGGAAGAAAGGTAGAATATGGTCTCGGTATATTAGGAGAAGAATGGCGGAAAAGAGAAAGAAGTATAGTACGAACTTGAGCGTGTAAATTGAGTGAATAAATTAGCACAAATTGTGATGACCGATGTGTTAAAAGCGATTGTGCTAATCTATCAACCTGTCGAGAAATGGGGTCAAATCCCTCAAGATTCACGAGAAAACATGGGTACGTTGAACTTGGTAAACCATCCATTGAAAATAGAAGCGTGACGGATTCTTGCGAAGTCGAAACGATGGAAAAGACTAAGAAGAGTGATTTAGGAAGGGTCTCATTCTCACCTAAGTAAGCGTATATAAGGTGAGACGGCAACAGCTTGAGTTCGAGTTTCAGAGGTGAAACAATTGAAGGTAAAATTGGTGAAACCGTCTCGAACTCGAAGGATTCTATCAATGGTTCGAAATGACTATAAGCAACCGAGTCTGATGGTTCAACTAACTCATCTGAAAATTCAAAGGACTCAAACTCGGGCGGTGAGTCTTCAAAATCGTCTGAAAAAGTGAAAAACTCATAATCGTTATCGGTTATGAGAACTGTGTCAGATTCAAGGAGGAATGCACTAGTGGCGTCAAAACTGCTGTGATCGAATAGAAATTTTCAAGCTCACGGTCCTCCTTCGTGATCTCTTGCATGGTCGGAACGATGGAAAGGATGACGGAGGGTGATTTAGGAAGTATAACAGTTAAAGGTCCAGGAGGATGAATTGGAAAACCCGACTCATCAAACAAAACTGGTTCATTCTCAATACTATCCTCAATACTCTCCTCAATACTATCCTCATAATTCTCCTCAAAAGTTATCTCATCCATGCAGTTATCATCAAAATCAAGACGCATATGAAGTTCGAGAGAAACATTTAATGACTCGGGATGATGAATTGGAGAGAAAAATTCAGTCAAATCTGCGGGTTCATCATCCAAAATATTCCCTGCGTCAATATCCCCAATCAAGTGAAAATCAATTTTTTTGGACACCTCATCAAAAGCATGGATATTTATCAATTCAGGTTCTAGATTGGAGGTGTAGAGGTCGAAAGGATTAGTGATGGTTTCACTTGAAAGGGACTCTTCACAATCTGGCAAATTAAGCACTACAAAGTCGCACAACTCATTAAATGTTTTATTTTCAATTGGTGAATCATTTGAGACACTTGATAGACATTCAAAACCGGAGTTGTGGGATTCAATTGGTGATGGATAGGTTTGATTTGGAAGGGTACACATCTCACTCTCTCTACTCAAATTCTCAATCTGTCCAACCACCTCATCATACATTGGATTTTTTGGAGCTAGTTGGAAACTAGTTACCGGGTTACTAGGTTGCATAAGGGCGGCAATGGATGCATCCAAATTCCTCATCTGTTGGTTTGTCGCTACAATATAAGCTTCAAATGACTGTTCCAGACTAGACATGGGTTGTGAAGGGGTTTCAGTAAAAGATTCAAAGTTGTTTGGAAACGTGAAACTCTCAAATGGTTGTGTAGAAGCAATGTCTAGGGAAGGTGTGAAAGTCGGGTAGGACTGGTAGGAATTGAATGGTTGGACAGGAGTAGGATCAATATTTGGATAGAAAGGTGAATGGACTTGTTGATCCCAAGAACTGGAAGTGTTGAAAGGAGTGAAAGATCAGTTACGAGATTGTTCAATATGTTCAGCGATATACATAGGTTTCGGAATTACAACAGAACTCAAAAAAGGGGTATCAACGTAAGGAGGTAGTGATGGTTGAAATGGTTGATACAAAGTGAATTGCGGAGTCGAACTGTTTCTCCTAAACGCTTCTATTCGATCTTTCAAAGAAATTTTGGGCATGGAGGGGTCGTCCGTAATTCGACCAAAACAATTCGTGTAGGAAGCAATGTTTGGATGAGGGTACCAAAGTTCGGCAAGAGTTTTGGGAGGTGGGGTACCCATGATGTAAGAAAGGAGAAGAAAAAGAATGTCGGTGCAAGTGGGGTGCAATGGATTTCTAGCGACAAAATTGGCAAGTCTTTGTAAAAATATTTTTCCGTTTTTGTGTTTTTTTTTATAAGGAGCTTTTTGCAAAAAGATTTTCAATAAGAAGCTTAGACACACGTTCAATCAATCACAAAATACACAATCAAGCCTAGATCTAGGGTCATCTAGGTCAACTAGACTGCTCCTAACTGTTCCAAAGGGCAAGATGTGAGGATCTCAAATCGCCTCTTCACCGCCAATTGTGGCCAGGTAAGCACAAGTAGAGAAAGGAGGGATCCGCTCACGAATCACCGTGAGACGGGCCTTTAAAGTTACATTTCCCCACCTGTCTAGCCTAGGCACCACAAAGTCTGGTTTAGATAAACGATCGATGCCTACAACTATTCCTTTGTCTTATTGAGCGCGACAGTCCTTAAGACTGGATCTAATCTTTTTTAATTAACTTGATGGTCAATGCAATATGCTTTTTGTGATTTTTGGGATCCTAGGAAGGGTAATGAAATCCCCACCCAATCTGGATTGGTGTTAAAGCCCCTTAAAGTCAGTTTAAAAGAATGCAAAGCAGTAAACACACAAAACACACTTGCCAAATTTTTTTTTTATTGCGGCTCAAAGAATCCTGCACAAGATCAAGTTATTGGAGAAGGGAGAGAAGTTTTTGCGCAAAGAACTCTGCAGGAAAACTTTTTTAGAGGAGATCATGGGGTTATAGAGAAGAAAAGAAAGCTTACAGAGGAATTTTGGCTTGCTGACGTTAGCAAGACGTGGCGGATCCACCGCCAAAAGATGCAATTGACCGCGGTTCCGCGGTGGAATCTTCGGTTCAGATCTCCAAATTTTTCTGTTTCTCTGTTGTGGCTCTCCTCTGTTTGTTCAGATTTGCTGTTTGCTGTTTTACTCTCTGGATTTTTTCCAGATCTGAATTCGTTCGTCGATCCTGCACAATTCAAATGAAACACCCATCAAAGAATAACAAGATGATAATTTTTTTTTTAGATTTTTAGATTTTTCAGTTTTTATGATTTTTCAATTTTTATATTAACCCGAAATTACAAAAAGAAAATAACTACGCCATCCCCGGCAACGGCGCCATTTGATTTGTGCTAAGTTTTACGATCAAAGAATCATTTACCGCAATCAAGAACGGCGTCGCTTAGTAGCTAGCCGGTGAGTACGGGTCGGTCCACAGGGATTTTGTGTATTCTCAAATTGTTCTAACAAGTTAATTCCCAACGGTGTTGGGATGATTATCACTAAAAACTAAGTTGATTGAGACTTGGATTAGAATTTTGCTAGGGTTAGATTTAAGTTAAGTTTGGAAATTTAAGATTTCCCACCGCTTTCAATGCCCTAATTTAGATCTATTTAGGTATTATGGTAATAATTAATAAAGTGGATTAGTACCATCGAGAAGAAACAATGTTTCTTCCTCTAGGTTTTTGTCCGTCCTTTCTTAATTCTTACCCTAACCTCCATGGAAAATATACGCAACCGGTCTTTTAAATTACGGTATCACCGCTACCTCATGGGATAGGGTGTCGTAGGGAGCGGTGTGTTTATGTATGCATGGAGTCCTATAAAAATATGTGATGAGCAAGAAAGGGGTGAGAGATTTTCATCTCTCAAACCTTCCCTATTCCTAACCCTAACAAGTGAGGAACTACTCACTCATTAGGGAATTGATTAACATGTTCTAACTAATTAATTATGGCAGATAATAAAATCTATACTAGGGCAGAAAGAAAATTAACTAGGGCATAGAAATAAAAATTTTACTTTATTTGATGGCTCTCTTCAAACATTTACACCGAATTAAAATTCTGAATAGATGAATAAAAAGAGGCATAAGAAGAGGCATGCTCCAAAAAGAGCATTAGGGTTTCTATTTATAGATCATAGAAACCCTAGGGTTACATTCGATACATATCTGCATTTACAAATTTGCCCCTGAGAAGCCTAGTCAACGCACCGCCGCACCGACACGAAATTGCATCGACACGTGCTCTATATGGCTGCGGAACTGCGGCCAAAAGCCCTGTTTGGCCGCGGATCCGCGGCCATGTGGTGGGTTCAATGAGTGCAATTTTCTGGTCTTGGTCTGGTTGCATTTGGTTACTTGTTTCTTCAGTTGGTTTCTCAGATTGTCTTCTAGTTTTCTTCCAGATTTCCACAGTGCATAATGTTGTGGACTTTTACCGTTTGCTTTGTGTCGAAGTCTTGAACCTTGCGCTGCCTTTTTGCTTTGTGAAATTGTCCATTGATCTTCGTTTATTCTTCAAACTGTATGCGTGATCAAGATTCTTCCATTTGTTGGTTGTAGTCTCACTTTTGTATCGTTTTTTCATCATTTTCACTGTTTTTGTTCCGAGAACCTATAACCTGCAACTATGTAGCAGACATGGATCTAAAGCACCTGTTTATTTGTAAAATGAATAAGAATAAGAAATATAATAATGCAAAATTATGATATGAACAAGTCTCTAGGTTATATATGAACCATCAAGTCTTGGAGTTGGGATTTTGCCATTACTCCATGTTTACCCCAATCAGAGCAAAGCTCTGTTCAAATTCCGAGGCGGGAGATGAAGCAACGCTTCATCTTCCCCCAATCAGAAACAAAGCTTTGCTTCGAAAATTTAAACTTTAATAAATGAAGCAGCGCTTCGGATCCTTTGCACTGCGCGCAACGCGCCATGTGTCTAGCGCAGATGCATTAGCGCAGCGTCCAAGAAAGCGCGCCCAATTAGAGCAAAGCTCTGGTAAAGGAAGCGCCGCGCTGCACTCTGCGACACGTGGCAGCGCAGTTGGGCTAGCGCAGTTGCACTGCGCTGTGCGCTGTGCGACACGTGTCAGCGCAGATGCGCTAGCGCAGAAGAAGGGGCTAAGTGCCAAAGGCAATTTAGCCATGCAAAATTACATGCACTTGATAACAACAAATTAAAATCATACGATGCACAAGCACAACAGAGAGCTAAAATAAAAAGAACACTTAACAGATAATAAAATACTTAATTAAAACATTTATTTATTATTACATTTAAAAGAGATCACCAAATGTGGGATCGGAAAGACAAGGGTTCACAAAAATAAAAAAGAGATTCCCCAGCTCCCTTTCTGCCTTCTCCACCACGTCAAAGCGGCGATCCTCCCGAGAAGAAGACATCCAACGATCGTCGCCGCATTCTTTGGAAAAGGTGGCAATGACAATCTGGCGAGCCCGTATCTGGCTCAGCAAGTGGAAAGAGCAGTCCCTCAGGGCTTTAGTGATCAAGAGCGCTTCGAAAAAGCTCTCGATCTTATCCTCGGCCAGATCAAGCATTGCCGAAGACATCTCTGCAGGAGGAGGGGGAATGTCGGCGAGCACTGAGGCAAGGATCATCCGAAGCCAAATGGAACCCGGGGGAAGAGGAGACCCCACACGAGTCGAAAGCTCGTACATTGCAGTATCGCACTGCTCGTCCGAAAAAGAGGAGTCCACCAAGCGCGCAGCAAAACGGGGAACGATGTCCCGGATCAGCACTTCCCACGGTTGTGGGCGAGCGTGAGGACGGTTGCAAGCCATGATCGAAGAGTTCTCTGAAGGTGAGAAAAGAGAAGGCTCGGCCTTGAGTTATATATAAATCCAAACACAGAAAATTCTGTGCGCAGCGGAGTTATTTCCAAGACCCGGGAAATCGAAATTTCGAAGAAATACAAGTTTGACTTGAAAAGAGGAGATGACAAGATATCTCAGGGGAAGCAACGCTTCCGATTCCACCAATCAGAGCAAAGCTCTATTAAAGGAAGCAACGCTTCAGTTGCGCAGACGCTGCGCTGCGTGACACGTGTCAGCGCAGATGCGCTAGCGCAGTTGCGCTGCGCTGTGCGCTGCGCAACACGTGTCAGCGCAGTTAGGCTGCGATGTGCGCTGCGCGACACGTGTCAGCGCAGTTGCGCTGCGCGACACGTGTCACGCGCTGGGGCATCTGCGCCAAACAGAATTAAAATTTTAAGAAATCTTTTCTGTTCTTGTTAAAACAAAAAGATTTTCTTCTGCAAAGCAGAAGCCCTTGGATCAAAAATCCAACGGTGGGGAAAATTCCCCAAATCACTCAGAGAAAGATCTCTTTAACAAATTTAACTAATTTATGGGCACTATAAAAAGGACCCTAGAACTCAATTAAAAATCATCAACATTTTTTTTTAAAAAAGAGAGAGAGAGAGAGAACTCTGAGAAACTCCTCAAGAATAAAAAGGGTAGAAACCTTTAGAAAAAGAGAAAGTTCTCTTATGAACAGATCATAGATCTAAAAACAAGATCAATGATAAAAATAAAATAAAATAGTGCTTTGCACTTTTCATGAACCTTTGGTTCTCTGAGATAAGAAAAACAAGAAAAAACTTATTTTTCTTTGATCTAAATTAGATCAAGAAATCAAATAGTGCTTTGCACTTCTATTCTTGAATCTAAAAGATTCTTGGTGCTTTGCACTTGCAAACTGCGCTGTTGCGCTCTTGGGAGAGCGCCACGTGTCAGCATCTAAACCACTTGCGCTATAAAATAAGAGCTTTGTTATCTGGAGTTGGCGCAACTCACCAGAGTGCGCCACGTGTCAGCAGCGCAACAGCGCAGCGTACTAGCGCAGCGCACTGCACTGTTGCACTTGCGCTCACCAGAGCGTGACACGTGTCACCACCATATGAGTTTGCGCTCAATACTTAGCGCAAAGCGCCTGACAAGCCACGTGGGGTACTGTCAGAATATTTAATGCTCTGCATTATTAAAGAAAAGGGACAGAGCCCAATTAAAAGGCCTAACAGGCCTAATAAAAAATGCTATGCATTTTAAAAAGGGGGGGCAAAGCCCAAACAAAAAAATAGATGCTCTGCATCATTTATAAAATGGTAAAGCCTAATCAAAACAAGAATAATGCAGTGCATTACTAAAAAGGGGTAAAGCCCTAGCACAGGCCGAAGACAAAAAATATTGAAACTGGACTTAGCCCAATTTTGGCCATAAGTCCTTAAATTAAATTGACTGAGCAAGATTGCTCTCCTAAATCAATTTACTACGGGTTCAAGGGTACATCTCTGAACTCTTCTGACACATGTCGTTGTAATCCTTCAACGACGTCAGAGAGGTGACGGGTCCCGACAACCACATATCAATATCGGACCGAAACGTCCCTAAACTAATATCAGACCGAAACGTCCTTAAACTAATGTCGGACCGAAACGTCCCTAAATTAATATCGGACCGAAACGTCCTTAAACTAATGTCGGACCGAAACGTCCCTAAACTAATATCGGACCGAAACATCCTTAAACTAATGTCGGACCGAAACGTCCCTAAACTAATATCGGACCGAAGCGTCCCTAAACTAATATCGGACCACTACGTCCCTAAACTGGAACATGGACCACCACATCCCTAAACTGGAGCATGGACCGCAACGTCCCTAAACTACCTATGGACCACTACGTCCCTAAATTGGAACAATAGAGCCTCCAAATGCTCTTTTGCCGGATCTAAACGATCCCGCTTAAGTTGATCTTAGCCCCCAAACACGGCTAACGTATCCTTAAACATTCAAACGGACTATAAAACTCCAATCAATTTTGGTTCAAGGGTACATCTCCGAACTCCTCTGACACATGTCGTTGTAATCCTTCAACGACGTCAGAGAGGTGACGGGTACCAACGGCCATATATTAAATGGACCACTACGTCCTTAAACTGGAAATGGATATAGACGATCCCGTTAAGTTGATCTTAGTCTCAAAACAGACTAACGTATCCTTAACGAACGTTTAAGTTGATCTTAGTCTCAAATGCGGCTAACGTATCCTTAAACTAAAAACACCAAATCCAAATCTAAGTAAATACGGATTTGGACTAATCCACGTCCTACGGACGACGGCATTACTCGGTCTCCGTATACAATCCACGGGCAACCACAAACAAAACAAACACACACGACATGAAGTGAAATTCTGGAGAAGGAGAAAGTGGCTACCGCGATGCGGTAGCGTAATTAACTGCAGGGGCTTGCGCCTGCAGGGAAGAGCGTCCCCACAATCAAAAACCTCTCTAGCGAGGGGGAATCTGACGAAGTCTGCTACATCGGCCGCATCCGTCTAAACCTTCGATACACGGTGCCATAAATCAACTTGGTATCTTCGGAGAGGTGGACGGATAAAACCATATAGCATCTGCCCCGAATCTCAGACAAGACGTCCTCACGTCGTCGCCGTCTTTCGGAGGGGAACAGATTCTGGCACGCCCGGTGGGACCTTTTCCTCTTTCCACTCCACACTTCGTGTGTCGTCTTCGCGAACCAATCGCGGTTTGTTAAATGGTTGCCTTTGGATTTTCAAGTTACTAAGATTTGGTCTTTTGCCTGGCAGAGAGAACTCAAGAATCAATGGCCTTTAACTGCACCAACTGCTCGAAGTGCCACTGCAATGGACGCTCCACCTCCCCCGGAGGTGTAGCATATGGGCCCCAAGCGGCTTCCTTCCTCACTCTGCCGGTAGACCAGGTGACCCAAGCCACCACTGGCCTGTTCTTCGGGACCATGATCCCACCTACAACCTTCTCTATGCCAATACCTGCATCGGAAGTGAACAAGAAGTCGGTCTTCGACCGGCTCACTGCCACGAAAGCCCCTGTCAACGGGTCGCCCACTGCCAAACCAACAGCTTCGGTTTTCGCCAGGCTGGATCAGAACTCTAAAATGGCTGCCCTAAAGAGGGCAACGGCCGCTGCTCCGGAAGTCGTTAAGGCGGCTTCTCCCGCCAAAGAGTCAGTCTTTTCAAGACTGATGATTCCTGCTCCTGCCCCTACACGAAGATCTGTCTTTGACAGATTGGATATTACCCCGCAAGGAACGACCTTAGTTTTTAAAAGGTTAACACCGGCGGTGCCTCATTCAGACAGGGGGCAAAAAGAAGCTATCTCTATCTCTGAGCCAGTCCCAACGGCTCGTCGTGCTCGACGTCGCCATTGGCGACGAATGAGGAAGGCAGGGGGCAACTCTCCCTCAGGGCTAACTCCACCGGCTCCAGTGGTGGAGATCAACGCTGCTGTTCCAACTGGGAACAGCTTTGAATTGCTGAGTAGGGTACGTAAGAACTCTCCAACCGCTACATTGAAGAGATCTCCTCCACCTGCGGAGAGAGTTCCAGAAACGAAGCAAGAACAGCCCCCTCAACGGCTATCCTCAAGAATTTATAAAGTTTGGCGGAGGGTTCAAGACTCCGTAATCGACCCAGGTCACTCTCGTCACCAGAAAAGGGCGAGGGTGGAAAAAGACAAGGACCGTCCGATTAAACAGGAAAGGATGGCAGCTGCTAGGATGCCCACTTCAACGGTTCCTTCAACCTCAACGGCCCACAAAAGAAGGAGGCCAGAGAAAACTCCCGCGTCAGCGGCAAAAGTTAAAAATAGTGAGCCTAAACGCCCCAAGCCTGAGGGCATAACAGTTCATACGGTTTACATGGCATCGGGAAAAGAAGATAGCCGCATATCAACAGGTCACAGACCGCACACGAGGTCAGTAACCAAGGCTCAGGAGCAGCAGCAGAAGCTCCAAGAAATGATGAACGCTATGGCCGCACTTACAGGGCCAAAAGAAACCCCTGAAACATCCTCGGACGAGCGTCAAGAACAAGAAACGGACGCTGAATTCCTTCGTCGCGTACTGGAGAAAAAAGATAAAGAAGCTGCGGAGCAGGCAGCCAACATAAAGAAAATGGCCCTCCTATTCCAGGATATGGTGGGTATGATGATTCAACAAGATCCGCCTACTGAAGATCCCCCAATCATTCTTGAAGACGATAGGGGAGAGACATCGAATCCTCCACCGGTTCTGTCCACAGCTAAAGAGGATACAATCTCCAAAGCTGATTTGGATGAATACATCGCCAGCAAATACGGGTTCATCATGCAACCGAAACAGCCGGCCAGGTCGTGAAAACGGGGAGACCATACCCGAGTTGGTACGATCAAATCAAGTACCCGCCAGGTTATACAATTCCCAAGTTCCATGTCTACAAGGGGACGGGCAATCCTCATCAGCATGTTGCCCAGTTCAGGGCACTCTGCGGCAACACCGGCGGTGATGACAAGTTGTTGCTTCGCCAGTTTGTTGGAAGCTTATCAGATACGGCGTTCGAGTGGTACTCTGAGCTCCCGAACGACTCTATTAAAACCTTCGCAGAGATGGAGCTGCTGTTTACTCAACGTTTTGCAAGCGCCAGTGAACGTACCCCGATGACGGCACTGATTAACGCTGGGGTAAAACCCGGCGAGACGTGGGTTCAGTACGCTATACGGTGGCGGAACTTGTAGTCAAAGTGTGAGCAGCGCATTGAAGAAGCTCCCGCAGTGGGTATGTTTGTGGGAACCCTCGATCCACAAGCAACCATCTCGCAGTTTATGATGTTTTTCAAGCCGACTACCTTCCAAGCCTTGATCGACAAACTAGCACAGATGGATCAGATGGGCCATAAACCTCCTTTTCCAAGGCCGGACTCCCGAAATGACAAAGGGAGGGGAAAAGCGATCGTCGTCGCTAATGCTCAACAACAACCGAGCGACCCGAAGCCAGTGGCTCGTCAAAATAATATGCGCCCGTACGTACCCCTTGAGGATAGGATGGGACGTCCTTATTCCTTTCCCCGCGATAAAACGAGGAGGTTATTCGAACTGGCGTTGCGCAACAGACTCATAAATTTGCTGGATCCAAAACGTCCCTTACAACCAAGTGACGTCAACGAACCCAACTACTGTCCTTATCATCGAGTACTAGGCCATCCGATCGAAAATTGCTATGTTTTCAAAAATTGGCTTGAAAGCCAGTACCGACAGGGCAAGTTCGCGTTATCTGACAAATGGAAGGTGAATCCCCCGCAGCCCCACACATCTAAGGGGACGAATACACCGGGGGCAACATGCTCCGTCATTGAAGAAGCTCCTTGGGAGGTTGTATTATGAGCCAAGACAAAGAGGATGCTAAACTATCTTCAGACATGTCCAGCGATTAGGTGGAAGAACCCGTTGGAACCGCAGGTCATTGAGGGGATGTTGAAGCCACATCCAACTCCAAAGACCGATGGTGACGGTTCAAGCACTTGCAGCCAGCCGTCAAAATCTTCGAAAAAGAAGAAGAAGAAATCTAAGAAGCCTGTGAAGCCTGGTGGCAAGCGCACGGACCTGCAAAGGCAAATTGACACGTTGGAAGAATACAACCAAAAGGCACGGACTCCCATTACACTCCAAGAATTCCTCAATCACGTTTTTCAAGAAGAAGATGGGGAAGGAAGTTCATCAGATGAATCCGAGGGATATGTGGCGAGTTGTCATATGATTTCCCATTCGGTCACAAATGAGGAGGAGACTCCTTGTACTGAAAAGCCGGGGGCAGATCCTGAACCAAAAGTTCTGGGGCCATCAGATGAAGTGATTGACGCACTCCTTAATGAAGCTCGGTTGAAAGGTAAAGCTGATCGGGAGCACGAGGCGGTTATATTTGAAAGGGCCAAGCGCCAGCGACTTGATGAAGGAGCTGAGACGATCCCGTTGGAGCTGAACACCTCCGCTACCGACAAAAGTCAATTCAAGATAAAGAAAAGGTTTGCTAAGGCCATATCAATGGGCATGAAGCTACCATCCTCTGAAGAAAAAATTACTGGTGAAATAGAAATGCACCCGTCTTATTGCTTATATCATCAGAAGGTTTCGCACCCCACTAAGGAGTGCAAAGCTTTCGGTAGATGGTGGCAAGGATACGTTGCTCATCGACAACGCTTTAACCGGGAAAAGCGTAAAACTCGTCGAGAGCAAAGAAATATAACCGAAGGGCTTAAAAGAACTGCTGGCGATTGTTGCATGGTTAACACCGGTGGATCACAAGTGCCTACATTCGGGAGTGATTCTGATGAAGAGCTAGAACTTGCCCCTCTCTTTAAAGAGTCCGCTTCGGGAAAAGAAGAAGAACCGAAGGTCTGCGAAAATATCCGGCTGCGGAATCGGACGCTGCCTAAAAAGAACCTCGGACCCTTGAACAGAAAAGATAAAGGGAAAGAAAAGGTCTCTGAAGATATCGTCTTAGATGACCAAGTGGTGGAAGAGCTAGCCGCCAAGGACCCGCCGAAGAAGAATAAGGTGGATTACAACGTCTTAGCATATCTGAGGAAGCTACCCTCACAGCTCAGCATTCTTGACGCTCTTTTGCTATCAAAGGAGGCGAGAGATTCGTTGATTAAGGCGCTCCAAGACCCAGAACAATTCCAAGCATGCCTGGCCGAGGAAAAGATGAAGGATGAATTGGAGGAAGTGCACACGGCTGATGTTACTTTTGGCGATGAAGACCTTCTACTTGGGACGTGCGAACACAATCGACCTCTCTATGTCTCGGGATACTGCCATGATATAAAGATAGGCAAAATCCTGATTGATAACGGGTCGTCTGTTAACCTACTCAACGTGCGGGTGTTGAAGGAAATCTGCATGAGCGTCCAGCACCTTGATCGGGACAAGATCACCATCTCCGGGTTCGACTCCCAATCGTCAAAAACTCTTGGATCTGTGATACCGACACTACGCTTCGGGCTACTCGTCACGGACATTAAGTTCCACGTCATAGACGCCAAGACATGTTACAACGCTTTGCTCGGTCGACCATGGTTACACGAGTACAACATCATCCCTTCTATACAACATCAGTGTATGAAATATTTTAAGGATGGTTTCGAGTATACCGTGATGGGAGAACTGAACCCGTTCTCTGTAAAAGAGGTCCGCAAATATGAAGACGCCAAATACTTCTTACCGGATTTCGAAGATACGGAGAAGTGTCACAAGCCGGAGAATAAAGCTAATGCCACCATCCCTATCTTCGGCAGTGATACCGAGGAGGAAGAGGAGAGAGTTTATTCGGGTCCACCCCAACACAACAAGCCGGGACCATCGGCTCCTACATTGATCTTTGGTAGCGATTCGGAAGATGAAGTTCATGCTGTATTCTCTGCTCGACCTTCAATACAAGTGTCCGTTGATGAAGAGCAAAGTCTACAAGTCGCCATAGTGCCGCTTAAACACCATAAAGAACTGGATACACTTAATATCTACAGTGTAGAAGAGTTGTGGACATTCTATATCCCTCCCAGGCGAGAGAGCGAGAAAGCAATTCTATTTTACCGCTCTGAAGAAACCAAGGTAGAAAAAGAAATCTGGCATAGCGCGGATTCTACGCTCGACAGGCTTCAGCCTATCCGTCTCCCCAGATATTATACGGAAGGTTTGAAAAAGCTGCTGAAACGCCAGGGGATACCCTTCAAACAGACCGTTAGAAAGGCCAAATTCTATGACAGGGTCTGGAACGTCCCCGGGACTCAACGCAAACTGCCTAACGGGAGAATGGAAACAAAAGGGCTTGGATACATCCGGTCAAAGAAACGAGAGTTACTACACGGCTACTACGTCGTGTATGACATCGATAAAGAAGCGGACGCTCAGTGGGAGGACGCTAATCCTGAACCAGTAAAAGTTCCTGATGCAAAAGTGTCCAGTCCGTCGTTTGAAGAATAAATGGACAGGCTTATAAGGGAAGCTGGTCAAAAAGTCCGAGATGATCACAATCGTGAAATGGCAATCTACGAGAAACCCAAAACGCAACGCCTCCTTCAACAGGCTATAAATGATGAAAATGCCGCTCCTTGTCAACCTGTTATAAAGAAAGGTCGGCGCAAAAGCAGAAATAAGTCGAAAGGCCAAAAAGACGCTCAACAACAACAAGACGGGGCTAAGAAACTACGCAAACGGAAGGCGAGCATTATTGATCTATCCCTCATGAAGAAAATGGGTCGAGCATACTCTTTTCCTCGGGACAAGACGAAGAAGATACTTGACCTTGCGCTAAAACATCAAATGCTTACACTGCCGGAGTCCAAACACCCCGAACAAGCAAGCGAAGTCTCTGGCCCAAACTATTGCTCTTACCATCGAGTAATAGGGCACCCGCTCGAAGATTGCTTCACCTTTAAGAATTGGGTCGAAGATCAGTATCAGCTTGGCAAGTTCGCTCTGTCCGACAACTGGAGGGTAACGCCACCACAAAAGCACAAGCCCAAGGCCACGAAAGAAGAACCAGTTCCACATTGGGATTGGAAGCGAATTCGCACCTGTCATATGATTACAATATTAAAAGAAGAGCTGAGGACATAGATGAGCTCCCTTGGTGCTTCGAAAACAGCAGCGACGAGATAATCTCAGAATTCCCACCAGCGCCAAAAGAACTGGAAGATGGAATCCATACCACTGCGGATAACCTCAAGAAAATTGAATTGGGAACGCTAGATGACCCGCGACCGACATTCATCAGCGAGCTGCTATCTGAAGAAAGGGTGACCGCGTTAAAAGACGTGCTCCTACAGCATAGAGATTGCTTTGCGTGGAACTATTCCGAAATGCCGGGACTAGATCCAGAAATCGCTGTGCATAAATTGGCGATATCCCCGGACATCAAGCCAGTCAAACAGGCGCCGAGAAGAATGCGGCTCGAGCTTGAGATGAGTATCAATACCGAGGTCAAGAAGCTGATCGACTCTGGCTTCATCCAGAAAGTTCAATACCCTGAATGGATCGCCAACATCGTCCCGGTGATGAAGAAAAATGGGACAGTGCGCATATGCGTAGACTTCCGGGATCTTAATAAAGCTTGCCCGAAGGATGATTTTCCAGTGCCAGTCACCGAACTGATAATAGACCATACATCCACTCATGAGGTTTTCTCCTTCATGGACGGCTCATCGGGGTATAACCAAATAAAGATGCATCCCGAAGACCAGAAGCACACAGCCTTCAGGACCCCTCTAGGTATATTCTGTTATAAAGTGATGCCTTTCGGTTTAAAGAACGCCGGTGCTACTTATCAGAGGGCCATGACGAAGATCTTCGGTGACCTTATACACGAAATCGTCGAATGCTATATCGACGATCTCGTGGTTAAAAGCAAATCATATGAGGAACATCTCGAACATCTGAAGACCGTATTTCAACGCCTTCGGCAGTACAACTTGAAGATGAACCCTCTTAAGTGTGCATTCGGAGTTTCCTCGGGCAAATTTTTAGGATTCATCGTCCGACACCGGGGTATCGAAATAGATCCGTCCAAGATCAAGGCGATCATGGAAATGCCTCCGCCGAGGACTCTCAAACAGTTGCGATCCCTCCAAGGGAAGCTCGCATACATACGGCGATTTATAGCCAACCTTTCAGGCAAGTGCCGTCCCTATAGCCACTTGATGAAGAAGGGAACCCCATTCGTCTGGGATCAAAAATGCCAAAGCGCGCTAGACGAGATCAAGCAATACCTGCAGAACCCGCCGGTGTTGGCTGCTCCGGTTAAGGGAAAGCCTCTCATTCTTTATACAACCGCCCTCGAAGGTTCCTCAGGCGCATTATGGGCACAAGAGAACGATCAAGGGAAAGAAAGAGCACTCTACTACTTAAGTAGAGTTCTACTGGGGGCAGAAAGCAACTACTCCCCCATTGAAAAACATTGCCCGGCGTTGATTTTCGCGATAACAAAGCTCAGGCACTACGCGTTGGCGCATAAGGTCTGTCTCATTTCAAAAGTGGACCCCCTTAAATACTTGATGTCAAAGGCCATATTGACGGGACGACTCGCTAAATGGGCCCTACTCTTGATGGAGTTTTCGATAACGTATCAACCTCTCAAGGCAGTGAAAGGTCAGGCCATCGCCGACTTCCTAACTGAACACCCGATACCTGCCGATTCTCCTCTGAATTGCGATCTTCCAGACGAACATGCGTTTGATGCAATCGACGGTGGTGATACCCGATGGGAGCTCTATTTCTATGGAGTATCTTCCGTAAAGAAGCGCAAACAAAGTACCCCTATAATCAAATCGGGGGTAGGACTCATCTTTGTGACTCCACAAGGAGGGATAATGCGCTTTGCTTTCTCCCTAACAGAACCGAGGACAAATAATGAAGCCGAATACGAAGCTCTGATAGCAGGCCTCGAGATCGCCATTGACATGGGAATTGAAAACCTCCTCATATACGGGGATTCTCAACTGGTCGTTAATCAAATAAACGGCGACTACCAAACATGCAAACCAGAATTGGTAAAGTACGGCGAAAAAGTGCAACAGCTGTTGACCAAAATCCCCTCCTACACTTTGGAAAACATACCGCCCGCGGAAAACAGCAAAGCAGACGCATTGGCCAAACTTGCTAAAGAACTGGCTGACGAGAACCTCGATGACGTTAAAATCGTGGTGCAAAGCCGTCGGGTGCTTGCCCCAGCAGAAATATCTCCGGAATCATCCGAAGAAAAAGGAGCGAGCGAGCAGATGACCCTGCAAGTAAAAGACTGGGAAAATACCGAGGATTGGAGAGAAGTCTTCGTAGATTACTTCAAATCCCACCGATTGCCTAAAGAAGCGTCCACAAGACATCAGCTCATGAAGCGGGCTCTATCTTTCGCCTTCGTCAACGACACTCTGTACAAGAGATCGTTTGATTCTCTGTGGTTGAGATGCTTAGGACCTGACGAAGCGAAAAGGGTCGTCCAGGAAACTCACGACGGACTCTGCGGTTCTCACCAAGCAGGCCCAAAGATGAAGTCGAAAATAAAACGGATGGGCTACTACTGGCCCACGATGATTCAGGACTGCATCGAATATGCGAAGCAATGCCACTCATGCCAAATTCATGGGGACTTCATCCACCAGCACCCAAATCTACTCCATCCAACGGTGGCTAGCTGGCCATTCGAAATGTAGGGGACTGACATAGTTGGCCCTATCGAACCAGCATCGTCTAGGGGACATCGTTTCATCCTGGCGACGACTGACTACTTCTCTAAATGGGCAGAAGCAGTACCGTTAAGAGAGGTGAAGACGGAAAATATCCTCCACTTCTTCAAGACGCATGTCATATATCGGTTTGGAACTCCGCGACGGATCATCTCCGATAACGGGCCAGCTTACAGAAGCCACAAGATCAGTCGCTTCGCGCAACAGCATAATATGACTGGAGATATTCCTCGGTTTATAATCCGCGAGCTAACGGTCTAGCTGAGGCCTTCAACAAGACTTTGACGGAGATCATGAAGAAAACAATGTCGCGAAATAAGAAAGACTGGCACGAAAGACTGCAAGAAGCTCTCTGGGCGTATCGAACTACGTTTAAAACGGCCACAAATGCAACACCATATGCGTTAGTATTCGGGAAAGAAGCAGTACTCCCCCTCGAGATAGAGTTACCCTCTCTACGAGTGGCAGTCCACTACGAGCTGACGGACGAAGAAAATGCTCACCTTCGGCTTGAGGAGCTTGACGCCCTTGAAGAAATACGACTCATGGCGCAACAAAATCTGGAGGCCTATAAAGCAAAGATGACGCGCTCATATGAAAGACTGACCCGACCGAGGACATTTCGCCAAGGCGGGCTTGTGCTAGTGGTCAAAAGGCCTATGATCCCCAATCGTGCCAAGCGGAGAAAATTCGAGCCAAACTATGAAGGCCCGTACGTCATAGATAAGGTCTACCAGGGCGGGGCCTATCTACTCATAGATATGCACGGTGAAAGGCCTTTCAGGCCAATAAACGGTCGCTTCCTAAAGAGATACTACGCTTAATGAGCCACAGCCTAGGTCAATGATAGATGACGATGACCATGTCCGCTCGCTATCTTCCTAAGCTCAAACTCTATCAGCAGTAACCAACCTTCTCAAAGTCGGACCGAAATGTCCCTAAACTAATAGCATACCGAAACGTCTTTACACTACTACCGTAGCATCTTTAGACTGATAAGATAAAAAATAAAAAAAACGGTATGTCCATAAACAAAAAGGGCACGGATGAAAACCCGAAAGGGCTCCGTGAGTAAAAACAGCAGGGCTACCGACAAGTGTTCGTGAAAACCCGAAAGGGCACGACCTCGTAAAAAAAAATAATATAAAAATAAAAAGAATAAAAAAAAACGGTACGTCCATAAGCAAAATGGGCACGGATGAAAACCCGAAAGGGCTCCGTGAGTAAAAACAGCAGGGCTACCGGCGAGTGTTTGTGAAAACCCGAAAAGGCGCAACCTCGTTAAAGAACACTTACAAGATCCTCTCGACCTTGTAAGGAGAAACCACCCGCGTGAGATCCTTACGACTCACAAGGGAGCAATACACTTAGGGATCCCCACAATTCCTAAGGAGAAAATACACTTGCGAGATCCTCACGACTCGTAAGGAGAACTCTCTTATGGGACCCTCACGGCTCATAAGAGTTGGAAGTCTTAAGTTACAGAAACCTAAACCTGTGCTTAAGCAACCCCCACAACTTTCGATATTGCCCTACAAGTGGTCCAACACGGGCTCTTGTATACAATCCATGGGCGCGAATAAACATTTCCCAATCAAGTCTCATCCGAGACTGGGGATATGTTCGCATGATGAACAACCCTTATAAGTCCTCTCGACTTACAAGGAGAAAACCCTCTTGTAGGATCCTTACGACTTACAGAGAAACATACACTTAGGAATCCTCACGATTCCTAAGGAGAAAATACACCTACAAGATCCTCACGACTTGTAGGGAGAAATACCTTTGTGAGACCCTTACGGCTCATGAAGTTAAAAGCCTTAGACGACAGGACCCTAATCCTGGTCGCTAAGCCACCTTTGTTCAATATCGACAGAGGCAGATGATGATTCGCTCCTGGCAATATCCCAGTTGTAGCGGTGCTGATGCCGAAATCGGTGTCTAATTCCAGGCTTACGGCGAAAAGCCAATAGGCCGCACATGCATACGAAATAGCCGAAATAATAGGGCAACTTGCAATAAAAAGCAGCAAGTAAAAACGTATGCATGCAAAATAGCCGAAATGATTGGGCAACTCGCAATAAAAAGCGGCGAGTAAAAATAAAATAAATAGCCGAAATGATTGGGCACCGCGAAAAATAGCCGAAATGATTGGGCAATCGCGACTTTCGCGATATAAAAGCTGAAATGATAGAGCATCGCGGAGATAAAACAAAAAAAATGATGATGAAACTTTGGCCCTGTTCAGACCATAATATTGCATTTATCATTCCCCTATTCTTATCCTTTTTATAAATAAACAGGTACTCTTGACGCACATTTGTTGCATATTACAGGTTACCGGTTTCTGGAGCAAATACAGTAAGAAAGACACAAAACAACAGAAAAAGGGACTTTTGACCAGCAATTAGACGGATCCTAGTCAAGCACAGTTCACATAGGTGCAAGGCAACGAATGTCAAGGTGAAACGGTTAAAAGACCAATACAAGTCTTCACTGAAGATCTGGAAAAGAACCAGAAGCCCAAAAGACAAAATAAGTAAAGAAACAGAAGCCCAAAGAGCCACTGAACCAAGCCCAAACTTTTGGCAGCCCAAGACCACCAAAGGGCCGCGGATCCGCGGCCCAAGCCATCCAATGCCGCGGATCCGCGGCCTTACAGAGAGCTTGTCGGTGGAAATTTGATGCGTCGGTGCGTCGGTGCAGAGGTTGGGATTTTACGGGGGCAAATCTGTAATTTTGCATATGCGAGAGTCTGTAACCCTAGATTTCCTATTTTCCTATAAATTGTAATTTTAGATCTGTAAAACCCTATGCCTCTTTTCAATAAATAAAATTCAGAAATTCTGGAAGTGACATTCAGATCTGTTCTTTATCGCTTGGAGGGAGCCATCACCATTAGTAAGTGTTTTTCTTTTATTCTTTTAATGTTATTTCATCCCCTAATGAGCGAGTAGTCTCCTCGCTTGTTAGGGCTAGCCTTAGGGAAAGGGTTGAGAGATGAGATCTCTCACCCCTTTCAATGCCATATTAAACTAACCCATTAAGAACTCCATGCATGCGCGCACAACCGCTCCCTGCGGCACCCTACCCCTCGAGGTAACGGTGAACCGCAGTATAAAGGGCCGGTTGCGCACGTTTTCCATGGGGGTTAGGGTAATTAACGATAAAGGAAGGATACGAATCTAGAGGAAGAAAACATCTTCCCAAAAGAGTCGTATCCACTTTATCGATAATTACTATAACACCTAATGGATCTACAATACGGCATTGAAAGCGGTGAGGAAACATCAATCTCCAAAACTTCCTCTAAGCCTAACCCTAGCAAGAATTTAAATTAGATTAATTAAGTTTTAGATCTAGATTTTTATAAAACCAAAACGACAAATAGAATCAACTCGTTAAAACACACTAAAGGAATTTACCCGTCTCTGTGGATCGACCCGCACTCACCGGCTAGCTGCGAAGCGACGCCGTTTCTGATTGCGGTAATTATATTTTTGATCGAAAAATCTCGACAATCAAATGGCGTCGTTGCCGGGGACGGCGTAATATTTCTTTTTGTGAATTTTCGGGTTGATATAAATTTTTAAAAAAATTATAAAAATCTGAAAATATAAAAAATAAAAAAAATAATAATCAAATTTGATCTGTTTGAAGGGTGTATCTTTTGGATCTTGCAGGAACAGCGAAGAATCACGGATCTGGAATTTTACAGAGGGCAAATCAAAATTTGGAGCATAAGAACAGAGGGAAATCGTAAGCACAGAACAGCAGAAAATTTCTCTGAGCCTGATCCCACGACATAGCCGCGGTTCCGCGCTCTGAAGGATACGTCAGCGCACCAACTTTTGTGGGTTTGTCTCTCTTTCTTCCCTCTGCAACCTAAAGTATATCTCTCTGTAAAAAGTTTTCTGCAGGAATTCTTTGCGTAAAGAGTCTTTCTCCCCCTTCTAAATAACAGATCTCTGCAGGTTTCTTTGCGCCGCGCTAAAAAATTCTGATTGCAAGTGAAATTTTATTTGTTTTGCATAATTTAACCGGACTTTAAGGGGCTAATTAACCAAACTCAGATTGGGTGGGGATTTCATCACCCTTCCCAGGACCCCAGAAAACACATAAGAATTTTGCATCGACCACCTTTAATTAAAAAAGATTAGACTCAGACCTAAGGACAGCGAGCTCAATAGGAAAAGGACTAGGGTAGGCATCGGCCGTTTATCCTAACCGACATTGCGGTGTCTAGGCTAGTGGTTTTTAATTAGGCCCACTGTAGTGGTGGTTCCTTCCCACTTACCTGGCCGTATTTGTCCGTGAAGAGGCGGTTTGAGGTCTATTTCTAGCCCTAGTTAGGAGCTGTCTAGCAGACCTAGGCGACCCTAGATCTAGGCCTGATTGTGCATGTGTGGTTGATACTTTTGTGTCACGAGTCCGTTTTCAAAAACCTCTTTGCAAAACCTTCACATAAATAAAAGAAAAAGAAAAAGAAAAAGAAAAATCTTTTAAAAAACTTGCAACTTGCCGCTAAAGAAAACTTGCAAACTCACTTCCACCACTTCTTCTCACTGACGTTATCTTACCCCCACATTCTGTTTTTCTCTTTTTTCTGACTGCACTACCCTTTAGTGTATGTCATTTTGGACTAAGGATACTAACGCCCGATTAGTCCGCGTTTCGTTGGTACCGACCAACGAACCCTTCGACGAACCCTTCGTCGATATTCCGTCCACTTCCTTACCTCCACATTCAAATTCTTCTTTCGAAGGTATGTCGGGATTCAACCCCAACAATACCTTACCGACGGGAATGATTCCACCTCCGCCAGGTGCGAATAACCCGAATCTACCGCCTGTTGTAGCGCCCGCACGAGTTGCGCTCCAGGATCTCTTCTACCCCGTTCGCACTTCTTTACCCACATGTCTTTCACCCCCACCGGCAAATGGGGATAATTTTGAAATAAAACCACACTTCATCAATATGCTGCCTAAGTTTCATGGTTTGGAATCCGAAGATGCATATATTTTCATTAATAAATTCCAAAACGTTTGCGCCATGATGAAGACAACCCAATTAAGTGATGACGCGATAAGGCTAAGGGTCATTCCTTTTACCTTATGTGACCTAGCCGAGAAGTGGCTATACAGCACCGCATCACATTCCATTAGAAATTGGGACGAGTTTGTGAGAGCTTTTCTGAAAAAGTTCTACCCTCATCATAAAACTGCTAGAATCAGAAACGAGATTATACAATTTTCACAGCTTCCGTCCGAACCATTCTGGAAGTGTTTCGAGAGATTTAAAGACCTACTTGTTCAATGCCCTCATCATGGGATAGAAAATTGGCAACTTTGCCAAACATTATACGAAGGATTGAACGCAGCAACGAAGCAGTTGCTAGAAACAATATGTCAAGGTCATTTTCTCTCCAAGTCTAGCGACGAAGCTTGGCAGTTTCTTGAGGATCTAAGTGAGCAAACAATTCAATGGAAGAGTACCAAGACCACATCATCTTCTTCTAGTGGTCAATCTAGGGCAGGCATACATCAAATAGATATGTCGATAGCTATGAAGGCCGAGATGGCCTCACTTATGAAAAAGCTAGAAGCCATTGAGACCAAAATCTCATCGTCTTCTCCTGCCCCTACTCTACCCACACGAACTGTTTGTGCTTGTTGTTCTAACCCATCGCATTTAACCGAAGAGTGTCCTTATAATGCTCCTATTCAAGGACAGGATCAAATCAATGCTGCATTTCAGCAACGACAAAGAAACGATCCGTACTCTTCGGCATACAATCAGGGGTGGAGGAGTCACCCAAATCAACAGTTCCAAGGGAATAACAATTTTCAAAGAGCTCCTCCACAACAACAACAAGCACCCTTACAAACTCAAAACCAGCAACCTTTCCAACAACAACCTTATACAAATCAAACGAACAATTTGGTTCAACCTAATGATGATAAGGTTAGCTCGCTCGAGAGAAGTCTTGAAGCATTTCTCAAGCAAACTACAGAATCCGCAGCAAAATTTGAAAGTTATGTGCAATCTTTAATGAATAACAATGCCTCACACGATCAAAGTATCAAATCTATTGAGGCACAAATTGCACAATTAACTGCTGCGTTGAGCGAGAGAGAAAAGGGAAAGCTTCCATCTCAACCATTGCCCAATCCCGGTCACGCACAAAACGCATATCACAATCACAATGTAAATGCGGTGACCACGTTGATATCCGGAAGAGAGTTGCAAAATAATGTGGAAACTAGTGATGACATCCCCGCCGGTGGTTCTTCTTCCCCTTCTTCATTTTCTTCACTTCCTTCTTCACCTTTTTCTTTAGAGCCTATTCTCCACCCTTCACACGGCTCTACTTCTTCTGACTCGAACGGACCCATTTCTAACAACACGAACACATCCACACTGGGATCCGTTCCTATTCCACATTCTACTCCACAGACTTTTGACTCAACAAATTTTCAGAATGCACCATTTCCAAACAGGTTGAGTCCTAATAAACCAAATACACAAGTGGAGAAGATTGTGGAGATCTTTAAGCAGGTTAGCATAAATATACCTCTCTTGGATGCTATCCAACAAGTCCCTTCATACGCGAAAATCTTAAAGGGCTTGTGCACCTCGAAGAGAAAGGCATCACAAGTACCCAAGAAAGTGCTAGTGGCTAGTGCAGTGAGCAATGCTATTAACCACCATCAAACCTTACCCCAAAAACGAAAGGACCCCGGCTGTCCTACGATTTCAATTACAATTGGGGATAAGAAAATTAATCAAGCACTTTTAGATCTTGGGGCTAGTGTTAACCTGATTCCCTACTCCGTGTACGAACAATTAGGGGTTGGAGAGTTGAAACCCACTCGTTGCACTCTCCAAATGGCTGATCGATCAATCACCTATCCAAAGGGTCAACTAGAGGATGTGTTGATCAAAGTTGGGGAGTTCATATTCCCCGTTGATTTTATTGTTATGGATACACAACCTGTTGCTAACCCAATAAACCAAATTCCGGTGATTCTCGGTCGACCATTTTTGGCCACTTCCAATGCCGTGATAAATTGCCGCAATGGCTCCATGACTCTATCCTTCGGGAAGAGGTCTAGTGAGTTCAATATTTATAAGATGGGAAGTCTGCCCCCCGTGCCTAAAACTAGTACATGAGAAGTTTGCTCTATTCACGAAATCACGCAGGAGGACTGCGAGCTTGAAGGATTTCTATTTGATGAAAACAGTTTTGACGCCACTAGTGCGTCCCTCCTTGAGCCTACTACCGTTGATACAACCGATGTTGATTATGAATGCTTCACTTTTTTGGATGATGACGACTCACAGCCCGAATATGAGTCGTTTGAATTTTTGGATGAGTCAGTCGAACCATCCGAATCGGTTGTTTGCAGTGATTTCGAACCTGTGTTAGAGTCCTTTGAGTTCGAGGTAGATTCCGCAATGATTCTTTCGCCTCCGAAATTCGAACTCACGCCCTTGCCGTCTCACCTTAGATATGCCTACATAGGTGAGAATGAGACCTTTCCCATTATCATATCGGCCTCTCTAGCCCTCGAGCAAGAGAACGCCCTCTTAACGGTCTTACAAGATAGGCGGCAAGTTTTCGGTTGGACTATGGCGGACATCGAGGAGATAAGTTCCCTCATAAGTGAATATCATACACAATTGATGGATGATGACATGTCAATAGAGGACCCACAGGAACATCTTGGGGGTATTGTGGTGAGTCAACCTCCTCCCTTAGAAGTTGAAATACCCCCATTTCTTTTAATAAGGTACGAGAATGCCAACACTCCACTGATTGCTGATCATTTACATTCTCGTTTCGATGCATCACCATCACCTGTATATTTACCTCCACACCTCCCATACCACTACTTCTATCTTCCCCAATTCTTTGCGGACCATCACAACTTATTCTTCCCCCAACCAATACTCTTTACTGATAAATTTTTCAACTGGTTGGTGTTAACGTTTGGTTTAAGCAAAGTTTGGCAGTATTGTCTAACATAGTTTAAATGAAGTTTGGGGGAGGGCCTTTTTGTATATATTTTTGTTTTTCTTAAAAAAAAAAATAAAAAAAAACTATAAATAAATAAACAGGGGAGTATCGGTATTTTGACCCTCTTGGTTTAGCATGACAGTGAGGACACTGTCAAGTTCAAGTTTGGGGGTATGCTCGGTACGTCTTCTTCCTTCGCATTCATTTGTACATATTTTTTTTGCATTTGCATACTCATTTGAAAATCTATAAAAATTTGAAAAATTTCAAAAATTATAAAAATTAATGTATTCAATTTTGGCTAATTGACTTGAGTTTGACAAATAGGTTAACTGGTTAGGAACAACTAGATCTTAGACTTAGTAAATTAAAAACCCTAAAAATAACCTTCCTTAAAATTTAACAGTAGAAAGGATATGGCTTGTAGTTTATTTAGAAATAGGCAAATTTTTGGTTCACTTCTTGGGCTAAGTCAAAATGAGGGAAGAGTATTGATGTTCTTATTAGAGTATAAGTTTGAAAAATAGTTCCTAGCTTAAGTCTAGATTCTGAAAACGTATACCCTACAAATTGCACAATCACGCACCTTGAAACTTGGAATAGTAGAAGAGACCTTGAAAGGCTCTTGTCTAAAGTCCTTAGTATGAAAAAGTGTGAATAAAGAAAAAAATGGACACTGGTTTTTGTGATTACTTAAGGCTGCAAAAATAGAAAAATATTTAGCGAGGGTGCTTCATCACCTAGTGCCTTAGACCAACTGGTTTGGGAGTCACTGCTAAAGCCTTGGGTGTTGCAAAGACTAGGAAGTATGCTTTAAAGTGCAAACGCATTTTGTAATCGGTCGTTGGTACCTCAAGAAGTATTAACGGTCGCATGAAGGATGTGTAAGCAAATTTCATTTAAATTCACTAACTAATTAGTACTTTGGACAACGGACAAGGGGTTGATTGCTTAATTTGAATTTCCAAGTGTAGGGGTGATCTATACACACACGTAGGGGTATGTGATTGGAATCTAGATAAGAGAAAGGAATGAAGAATAGAACTTGTATCTTTAATAGAGTTGATAGAAATTCCTAAGTGGAGATGAAACCCTAGAAGGAAGACTTAAGAGATGCCAAAAGCTAAGTAGGTCTACATAACATGTATAATCTTAAGTTAAATAATGAGGAAGTGTGAAGAATATGGGTGGATAATTTACAGGTAGAAGATAATAGAATTCCTTGTTAGAAAACCTAATTGGAGAACAAAAGTCAATGGGTTGAGTTGATAGGATTTTGTGGGTAGTATCCGCTGAAAACCCTCAGGAGACAACACTCCTCCTACTAGGGACACCTAGAGGTTTAACGACTTGTTGCACGAGCTCAGTGCAATCGCGTTTCCCTGCGAAAGTGCGGTTAGGTTTTTGTAGTGAATAAAAAAAAATAATAATAAGTTTGCTCGAGGACGAGCAAAAGGTAAGTTTGGGGGTATTTGTTCAGACCATAATATTTCATTTATCATTCCCCTATTCTTATCCTTTTTATAAATAAACAGGTACTCTTGACGTACATTTGTTGCATATTACAGGTTACCGGTTTCTGGAGCAAATACAGTGAGAAAGACACAACACAACAGAAAAAGGGACTTTTGACCAGCAATTAGACGGATCCTAGTCAAGCACAGTTCACATAGGTGCAAGGCAACGAATGTCAAGGTGAAACGGTTAAAAGACCAATACAAGTCTTCACTGAAGATCTGGAAAAGAACCAGAAGCCCAAAAGACAAAATAAGTAAAGAAACAGAAGCCTAAAGAGCCACTGAACCAAGCCCAAACTTTTGGCAGCCCAAGACCACCAAAGGGCCGCGGATCCGCGGCCCAAGCCATCCAATGCCGCGGATCCGCGGCCTTACAGAGAGCTTGTCGGTGGAAATTTGATGCGTCGGTGCGTCGGTGCAGAGGTTGGGATTTTATGGGGGCAAATCTGTAATTTTGCATATGCGAGAGTCTGTAACCCTAGATTTCCTATTTTCCTATAAATTGTAATTTTAGATCTGTAAAACCCTATGCCTCTTTTCAATAAATAAAATTCAGAAATTCTGGAAGTGACATTCAGATCTGTTCTTTATCGCTTGGAGGGAGCCATCACCATTAGTAAGTGTTTTTCTTTTATTCTTTTAATGTTATTTCATCCCCTAATGAGCGAGTAGTCTCCTCGCTTGTTAGGGTTAGCCTTAGGGAAAGGGTTGAGAGATGAGATCTCTCACCCCTTTCAATGCCATATTAAACTAACCCATTAAGAACTCCATGCATGCGCGCACAACCGCTCCCTACGGCACCCTACCCCTCGAGGTAACGGTGAACCGCAGTATAAAGGGCCGGTTGCGCGCGTTTTCCATGGGGGTTAGGGTAATTAACGATAAAGGAAGGATACGAATCTAGAGGAAGAAAACATCTTCCCAAAAGAGTCGTATCCACTTTATCGATAATTACTATAACACCTAATGGATCTACAATACGGCATTGAAAGCGGTGAGGAAACATCAATCTCCAAAACTTCCTCTAAGCCTAACCCTAGCAAGAATTTAAATTAGATTAATTAAGTTTTAGATCTAGATTTTTATAAAACCAAAACGACAAATAGAATCAACTCGTTAAAACACACTAAAGGAATTTACCCGTCTCTGTGGATCGACCCGCACTCACCGGCTAGCTGCGAAGCGACGCCGTTTCTGATTGCAGTAATTATATTTTTGATCGAAAAATCTCGACAATCAGGCCCTACAGTTAAGATCACATCGATCCCCGTATACAATCCAAGGGCGTAAACAAAGAGGGAACCATACTTCCCCAACAGGCTCCGCCAGAAGACGAAGCCAAATCTCGACGGTTCAGTCCAACTCCGAAGAAACCAATGTCTTCAGCAGATACCTCGACTCACGGATACAAACACTCCTTGACGAGAGCCTCCTGTTTCGCGTCGACTCGCAGAGCCACCAGTGCCTCCGTGGGGAATCCTCGACTCGTTTCAAACCCCAAGGAAACAAATAATCCTTGATGCTTGGGAAACAAATAATCCCTAGCAAACTCCTCGACTCACGGATACAAACACTCCTTGACGAGAGCCTCCTGTTTCGCGTCGACTCGCAGAGCCACCAGTGCCTCTGTGGGGAATCCTCGACTCGTTTCAAACCCCAAGGAAACAAATAATCCTTGGCGCTTGGGAAACAAATAATCCCCAGCAAACTCCTCGACTCACGGATACAAACACTCCTTGACGAGAGCCTCCTGTTTCGCGTCGACTCGCAGAGCCACCAGTGCCTCCGTGGGGAATCCTCGACTCGTTTCAAACCCCAAGGAGACAAATAATCCTTGGCGCTTGGGAAACAAATAATCCTCAGCAAACTCCTCGACTCACGGATACAAACACTCCTTGACGAGAGCCTCCTGTTTCACGTCGACTCGCAGAGCCACCAGTGCCTCCGTGGGGAATCCTCGACTCGTTTCAAACCCCAAGGAAACAAATAATTCTTGACGCTTGGGAAACAAATAATCCCTAGCAAACTCCTCGACTCACGGATACAAACACTCCTTGACGAGAGCCTCCTGACCCGCGTCGACTCGCAGAGCCACCAGTGCCTCCGTGGGAAATCCTCGACTCGTTTCAAACCCCAAGGAAACAAATAATCCTTGGCGCTTGGGAAACAAATAATCCCTAGCAAATACCTCGACTCACGGATACAAACACTCCTTGACGAGAGCCTCCTGATCCGCGTCGACTCGCAGAGCCACCAGTGCCTCCGTGGGAAATCCTCGACTCGTTTCAAACCCCAAGGAAACAAATAATCCTTGGCGCTTGGGAAACAAATAATCCCTAGCAAACTCCTCGACTCATGGATACAAACACTCCTTGACAAGAGCCTCCTGATCCACGTCGACTCGCAGAGCCACCAGCGCCTCCGTAGGAAATCCTCGACTCGTTTCAAACCCCAAGGAAACAAATAATCCTTGGCGCTTGGGAAACAAATAATCCCTAGCAAATTCCTCGACTCACGGATACAAACACTCCTTGACGAGAGCCTCCTGATCCGCGTCGACTCGCAGAGCCACCAGCGCCTCCGTGGAAAATCCTCGACTCGTTTCAAACCCCAAGGAAACAAATAATCCTTGGCGCTTGGGAAACAAATAATCCCTAGCAAACTCCTCGACTCACGGATACAAACACTCCTTGATGAGAGCCTCTTGATTCGCGTCGGCTCGCAGAGAAACTGTGTCTCCGCGGGAAATTCCCGATTCGTCTCAACATGCAAATGAAGCCTCAGGCAGCAGGGACTAAAAAAACTTGCTTCCTGAACAATGGGACCCTACAAGTCGATCTAAAACGGTCTCTTGCATACTATTCACGGGTCTCACTCTCCAAAGTCGAGTTTCGACAAGGAGGGAAACAACCGCTTACGGGTCCTCTCGACTCATAAGAGGGAAAAATTCTCTTATAGGATCCTTACGACTTGTAAGAGAAAGCCACACTTAGGAATCCTCACGATTCCTAAGGAGAAAAACCACCTACGAGATCCTCTCGATCCGTAGGAAGAAAAGTCTCTATGAGACCCTCACGGCTCATGGAGTTGAAAAGTCTTAAGCAGCAGATCTGAACCTGCGGCCTAAGCCATCGCTGACTCTTAAGAAAATCAAGATGCCTACTCTATTATCTGTCAACCATGTTTATCAAGATAGCATGCCGATAATAAGAGAAAGAAGAAAGCTACAAAAGGAGCATCCGGTTTACATTTGATCAAGCGTTTGAGACGCACTCATTTATGCATGGGCAGAAGACTCAGGACGAGAAATAAGACAAGCTAAAATAAAAAAAGGGGTTTCCATTCATATTGCTAAAAATTCTTACAATCATAAGAGCAATGAATAAGAAACATTATTCAAATTATTACAACGGTATAACCTCAGATCCGGGGCACGGATTGAGGAATTCAAAAGTAAGGCCATCCAGAGTTCTTCTGGCCTTTCTAATTATTCTTATGCGCAGCCTCTCGCGCTCCTCTGTGTCGAGATCCTCGGCAAGCCCTCCCGGCCTTCGATAAGCAGCAACTATCGTCGTCTGCTGGAAGATTTGATGTAGGATGTCAATGAGGCTGTCCCGCCGTTTCTTCGAGATCAGCCCCGTCAGATACACTGAATGCACCTTGTCTTCGGCATCATCCAGCGCATTGAGTGGTAGGGCCTCGTGATGACCCGGAAGTGCTCTCCATATTGCTCCCAGCACGACTTTCAAAAGAGCCGAACGACGAGGTAGCAACCAACCACCACTTGCGTTCAGACGACCCATGACCTCTGCACATTGGGCGTCTATAAACTCTTGGTTTTGTTGACGGCCCTGTGCACGAATATCCTCGTAGGTAATGAACTCATGCAGACTGTATAGATGCACCGCCATAATGCCTGAAGGAAGCAACATTGGAAGATTAGCAATGAGGAAAAGGTATAGGGAGTTAGAACTCCTCGAGAGCAATGCTCTATAGACAGGAGTGACACCTGTCAAAAAACAGTTATGAGGAGAATTTAAGGAAAATTCCCTAAGAACATTGAGAGCTTTGTTCTGAGAAAAAATGATATAATAATAATAATAGTATCAAATGCCATGAAGAATTCTTAAGAGTTCTTCTATATGATTTGGAAGGAGCAAAGCTCCATTAATTAAGAAAATCCAAGGGGAACATTTTGGAGAGCAGAGCTCTATTAATGGAACCCTAATAGGGTTCCCTTTAATTCTCTTTAGACCCCTTTAGAGCAAAGCTCTGCTAAGTGAAACCCTAAATGGGTCTTCTTTAGATCAGGGATCTATTGAGAGCAAGGCTCTTAAAGTTGATTTAATTTAATAAAAATTAATATTTTTACCTAAAATTCTCTAAAGTTTGAACTTTTAAAAGTGTTTAAACAAGAGAGCAAGGCTCTGAGTTCTGAAAGTAAAAATCTGAAAGATGATAAGCATCTGTGGGGGACCAAAGGTCCTATTTATAGGCATCTAGTGCCTCTTCAACTTCCAAAAGCTGCCGCGACGGTTGGGATTCTACCACCGTTGCGCTCACGTTTGGGGTCACGTAAGCGCAACGGTAGGGGGGCATTTGTTTACCCCAATCAGAGCAAAGCTCTGTTCAAATTCCGAGGCGGGAGATGAAGCAACGCTTCATCTTCCCCCAATCAGAAACAAAGCTTTGCTTCGAAAATTTAAACTTTAATAAATGAAGCAACGCTTCGGATCCTTTGCACTGCGCGCGACGCGCCATGTGTCTGACGCAGATGCATTAGCGCAGCGTCCAAGAAAGCGCGCCCAATTAGAGCAAAGCTCTGTTAAAGGAAGCGCCACGCTGCGCTCTACGCTGTGCGACACGTGGCAGCGCATGTGCGCTAGCGCAGTTGCGCTGCGCTGTGCGCTGTACGACACGTGTCTGCGTAGATGCGCTAGCGCAGAAGAAGAGGCTAAGTGCCAAAGGCAATTTAGCCATGCAAAATTACATGCACTTGATAACAACAAATTAAAATCATACGATGCACAAGCACAACAGAGAGCTAAAATAAAAAGAACACTTAACAGATAATAAAATACTTAATTAAAACATTTATTTATTATTACATTTAAAAGAGATCACCAAATGTGGGATCGGAAAGACAAGGGTTTACAAAAATAAAAAAGAGATTCCCCAGCTCCCTTTCTGCCTTCTCCACCACGTCAAAGCGGCGATCCTCCCGAGAAGAAGACATCCAACGATCGTCGCCACATTCTTTGGAAAAGGTGGCAATGACAACCCGGCGAGCCCGAATCTGGCTCAGCAAGTGGAAAGAGCAGTCCCTCAGGGCTTTAGTGATCAAGAGCGCTTCGAAAAAGCTTTCGATCTTATCCTCGGCCACATCAAGCATTGCTGAGGACATCTCCGCCGGAGGAGGGGAATGTCGGCGAGCACTGAGGCAAGGATCATCCGAAGCCAAATGGAACCCGGGGGAAGAGGAGACCCCACACGAGTCGAAAGCTCGTACATTGCAGCATCGCACTACTCGTCCGAAAAAGAGGAGTCCACCAAGCGCGCAGCAAAACGGGAAACGATGTCCCGGATCAGCACTTCCCACGGTTGTCGGCGGGCGTGAGGACGGTTGCAAGCCATGATCGAAGAGTTCTCTGAAGGTGAGAAAAGAGAAGGCTCGGCCTTGAGTTATATATAAACCCAAACACAGAAAATTCTGTGCGCAGCGGAGTTATTTCCAAGACCCGGGAAATCGAAATTTCGAAGAAATACAAGTTTGACTTGAAAAGAGGAGATGAAAAGATATCTCAGGGGAAGCAACGCTTCCGATTCCACCAATCAGAGCAAAGCTCTATTAAAGGAAGCAACGCTTCAGTTGCGCAGGCGCTGCGCTGCGCGACACGTGTCAGCGCAGATGCGCTAGCGCAGTTGCGCTGCGATGTGCGCTGCGCGACACGTGTCAGCGCAGATGCGCTAGCGCAGTTGTGCTGCGCTGTACGCTGCACGACACGTGTCACGCGCTGGGGCATCTGCGCCAAACAGAATTAAAATTTTAAGAAATCTTTTCTGTTCTTGTTAAAACAAAAAGATTTTCTTCTGCAAACCAGAAACCCTTGGATCAAAGATCCAACGGTGGGGAAAATTCTCCAAATTACTCAGAGAAAAATCTCTTTAACAAATTTAACTAATTTATGGGCACTATAAAAAGGACCCTAGGCCTCAATTAAAAATCATCAACATTTTTTTTTAAAAAAAGAGAGAGAGAGAGAACTCTGAGAAACTCCTCAAGAATAAAAAAGGTAAAAACCTTTAGAAAAAGAGAAAGTTCTCTTATGAACAGATCATAGATCTAAAAACAAGATCAATGATAAAAATAAAATAAAATAAAATAGTGCTTTGCACTTTTCATGAACCTTTGGTTCTCTGAGATAAGAAAAACAAGAAAAAACTTATTTTTCTTTGATCTAAATTAGATCAAGAAATCAAATAGTGCTTTGCACTTCTGTTCTTGAATCTAAAAGATTCTTGGTGCTTTGCACTTGCAAACTGCGCTGTTGCGCTCTTGGGAGAGCGCCACGTGTCAGCATCTAAACCATTTGCGCTATGAAATAAGAGCTTTGCTCTATGGAGTTGGCGCAACTCACCAGAGTGCGCCACGTGTCAGCAGCGCAATAGCGCAGCGCACTAGCGCAGCGTACTGCACTGTTGCGCTTGCGCTCACCAAAGCGTGACACGTGTCACCACCATATGAGTTTGCGCTCAATACTTAGCGCAAAGCGCCTGACAAGCCACGTGGGGCACTGTCAGAGTATTTAATGCTCTGCATTATTAAAGAAAAGGGACAGAGCCCAATTAAAAGGCCTAACAGGCCTAATAAAAAATGCTATGCATTTTAAAAAGGAGGGGCCAAGCCCAAACAAAAAAATAGATGCTCTGCATAATTTATAAAAGGGCAAAGCCCAATCAAAACAAGAATAATGCAGTGCATTACTAAAAAGGGGTAAAGCCCTAGCACAGGCCGAAGACAAAAAATGTTGAAACTGGACTTAGCCCAATTTTGGTCATAAGTCCTTAAATTAAATTGACTGAGCAAGATTGCTCTCCTAAATCAATTTACTATGGGTTCAAGGGTACATCTCTGAACTCCTCTGACACATGTCGTTGTAATCCTTCAACGACGTCAGAGAGGTGACGGGTCCCGACAACCACATATCAATATCGGACCGAAACGTCCCTAAACTAATAAGGGACCGAAACGTCCCTAAACTAATGTCGGACCGAAACGTCCCTAAACTAATGTCGGACCGAAACGTCCCTAAACTAATATCGGACCACCACGTCCCTAAACTGGAACATGGACCACCACGTCCCTAAACTGGAGCATGGACCGCAACGTCCCTAAACTACCTATGGACCACTACGTCCCTAAATTGGAACAATAGAGCCTCCAAATGCTCTTTTGCCGGATCTAAACGATCCCGTTTAAGTTTATCTTACCCCCCAAACACGGCTAACGTATCCTTAAACATTCAAACGGACTATAAAACTCCAATCAACTTTGGTTCAAGGGTACATCTCCGAACTCCTCTGACACATGTCGTTGTAATCCTTCAACGACGTCAGAGAGGTGACGGGTCCCGACTGCCATATATTAAATGGACCACTACGTCCTTAAACTGGAAATGGATCTAGACGATCCCGTTAAGTTGATCTTATTCTCAAAACAGACTAACGTATCCTTAACGAACGTTTAAGTTGATCTTAGTCTCAAATACGGCTAACGTATCCTTAAACTAAAAACACCAAACCCAAATCTAAGTAAATACGGATTTGGACTAATCCACGTCCTACGGGCGACAGCATTACTCGGTCTCCGTATACAATCCACGGGCAACCACAAACAAAAAAAACACACACGACACGAAGTGAAATTCTGGAGAAGGAGAAAGTGGCTACCGCGATGCGGTAGCGTAATTAACTACAGGGGCTTGCGCCTGCAGGGAAGAGCGTCCCCACAATCAAAAACCTCTCTAGCGGGAGGGAATCTGACGAAGTCTGCTACATCGGCCGCATCCGTCTAAACCTTCGATACACGGTGCCATAAATCAACTTGGTATCTTCGGAGAGGTGGACGGATAAAACCATATAGCATCTATCCCGAATCTCAGGCAAGACGTCCTCACGTCGTCACCGTCTTTCGGAGGGGAACACTCCATTTTTATTTCGACCCTTGAGTCTTTCTTGTTTGATGGTGACATTGTGTCTATATTCTTCCGGAATGAGAAGAAACGTCTGGATAGTCTCTAGGTTATATATGAACCGTTAAGACTTGGTTCTCCTTTTGACGAAGCGTGGTGGGAGATATGGTCCCTTTTCCTTTATTTGTGCCTATGGATTGTATACAAGAATCAATATGGACGTACTTGCAGGGAAGAAAAGTTTCATTTTCATTTTATTTTTTTATTTCTTTCCGCGATACTCTATGTTTTCAGCTTTTTATATCGTGAAAGTCGCGATTGCCCAATCATTTCGGCTATTTGTCGCGGTGCCCAATCATTTCGGCTATTTCAAATTTTTTTTTATTTTTACTCGATGCTTTTATTGCAAGTTGCCCAAACATTTCGGCTGTTTTTATATGCATATTTCTTACTCGCTGATTTTTATTGCGAGTTTAGGACTTGGTCCTGATACTTATTGTGGCATTAGCATCGCTACAACTGGAATATTATCAGGAGCGAATCATCATTTTCCCTTGTCGATTTGAACAAAGGTGGCTTAGTAAACAGGGTTAAGATCCTGTTGACTATGGCTTTTTGACTTTATGGGCCGTAAGGGTCTCATAATGGTATTTCTCCCTACGAGTCGTGAGGATCTCATAGTTGTATTTTCTTCTTAGGAATCGTGAGGATTACTAAGTGTGTTTTCTCTTGCAAATCGTAAGAATCTTACTAGAGAGTTTTCTCCTTATAATTCGAAAAGACTTACAAGTATCTTTCACCATATGGGGGTATTTCTCTCCATTGGTGGAACTTTATGGGAACATATTTTGTTCATGCCCGTGGAGTGTATACAAGAGTCAATATCGGACTACTTTTAGGGCAACGATGGTTTAGGAAACAGGTTTAGATCTGTCGTCTAAGGCTTTTGAATTCAATGAGCCGTGAGGGTCTCATAGGGGGAATTCTCCTTACGAGTCGTAAGGAACTCGCAAGTGTAATTTTTCCTTAAGAATCGTGGGGATTTCTAAGTGTGTTATTCCTTTGTGAGTCGTGAGAATCTCACGCAGATTTTTTTTTACAAGTTCACGCCCTCTCGGATTTTCACTAGCTCGCTGGCAGTCCCACTGTTTTTACTCACGGCGCCCTTTCGGGTTTTCACTCGTGCCCATTTCGCTTGTAGGCATACCATTTTTTAGGCGACCCACTAAGTAACGCACCATTAGCTATAGACCTTGGTCTTCTTCAAAGGACTACATCACGTGAGACCCGGAAGAGTTATGAATCGTTTATGCCCTTAGATTGTATACGGTAATTGATATGGGGATTTACCGTAGGTCTAAACGCATGAGTTTAAGGACATGGCGATCCTTTATCGCCATTTTTTTGGGCAAAATGCTGGTTTAAGAATGTTGCGGTCCAACATTCCTGTTTTGGGGATAGATTTTAGTTTAAGGACATTTCGGTCCATATTAGTTTAGGGACGTCCCAGTCTGCTATTAGTTTAGGGATGTCTCAGTCCATGATCACCATTTTTGAGATGGGATATTAGTTTAAGTACTTCTCAGTCTATTATTAGTTTAGGGACGTTTCGGTCCAACATTCCCATTTTTGGGACGAATATTAGTTTAGGGACATTTCGGTCCAACATTACCATTTTAGGGACGAATGTTAATTTAAGAACATTTCGGTCAAGTATTAGTTTAGGGACATCTCGGTCCAGCATTAGTTTAGAGACATCTCGGTCCATGATCACCATTTTTGAGGCGGGATATTAGTTTAGGGACTTCTCGCCCATTGTTAGTTTAGGGACGTTTCGGTCCAACATTCCAGTTTTTGGGACGAATATTAGTTTAGGGACGTTTCGATCCAACATTCCTATTTTGGGGACGAATGTTAGTTTAGGAATATCTTGGTCCAGCATTAGTTTAGGAACATCTCGGTCCATTATTAGTTTAGGGACGTTTCGGTCCATTATTAGTTTAGGGACATCTCGGTCCATGATCACCATTTTTTGAGACGGGATATTAGTTTAGAGAATTCTCAGTCTATTGTTATTTTAAGGACGTTTCGGTCCATTATCACCATTTTGAGGCGAGTATTAGTTTAGGGACGTTTCGGTCCAACATTCCCGTTTTTGAGACAAATATTAGTTTAGGGATGTTTCAGCCCAACATTCCTATTTTGGGGACGAATGATAATGTTAGTTATGTATATGCCCTAGAGGCTATTATTGTACATATGATGTATATTATAGTGGATACTTAGATATATATAGATATATATAGAGAGGACTTTCTTACTCGACATGATAGTATGCTATTTGGTTTCACTTTATCTTAATATGTTGACTTATATTAGTTTACTGTCTTGCTCTCACATGTTGATAAAGCCTTTAGGATATGTACTCGACTACTGGGACTATGATGAGATCATACTAGTGGGGACAGGGTAGTCAACGAGTACATCCTATAACTGTTCCTAGTCGAGGGTGTATCGAGACAGGGCATCGATACACCAGATTAGACTAGCGTATACGCATCTTGACCCATATGATGGGCGATGGATGATCCCATATCTATCGGTTTTTGACATCAAAGATGTGTACGGGTGCTTAGTGGAGACTGGGTACTGAACGGAATCACCGAGAACTCCCAGATGGTATTATGCCTTACGTCAGATGGAAGTTCTCTGGTGACACTGGTACAGGTTAGTCTGTAGACCCGAGATCGTCATAGAGTCTTGTGTGATTCCCACTGTGCTTTGATTTCCACCTTACCACGTCCAAGAGGGCGTGTAAAACGGTGGCTTTTGGGTACAGTCCCGAATCACATGGAGGCAATGAGCGATAGGAGGGGTTTCGTCTCTCCCGGTATAGGGAGTTGATGTTGTGCTGTGTTCGATTGGCTATAACTGGAAGTCCCTGGCCAGGGCTGCTATAGAGTGCTACTGGTAAGTGTTATCAGTAGGTTCTCGACCTGTTATGAGCCTCATATCGACACGACTTATCGGTTACTGGAGTCTGACGTTTACCACCCCTAGACTAGATATGCAACATATCAAACGAAGAGACCGGACTGTACGGTAGTGTTACTGATTGGATTCACAGGAGAATGTACATGCTTGCTTGTTGATCTTCTGATCGCTCAATACCTGGGTGGCTGTTACTTTTAGCTGACCGCTTACAGCTTGTGGGTGTTTTATATGATCACCACCCACTGCCGGCGTATTGACGATTCTTTGGAGTCCTACACAGAGCTTTCTTGGCTCAGGCAAAACGGAGTAGGAGCACATATGTGATATGTGCAGGACCGAGGATAATACGAAATGAGATACCGTATTCTATTCTCGCGATATATGATATCGGTCGGGTATATGTGATATAGCCGGGTTATCGGATCAAGTGTTAATTCGATAAATCGGTACATGTTATATTAGTCGGTTATATGCGATATAGCCGGATTGTCGGATCAAGTGTTGATTCGATGACTTAATGTATAATTATATATGTGATATATTACATTACATTATCTAATATAAGCTCGCTTTATTGATTCATTTTCTCACCGGATAATACATTGATATATAAGCGATATGTGTTAATTGTATTATTTTCTTTTGTTATAAATATATATTATATATGTGATATATAATATTGTAACAAGTTATGATTACAAATGCAACATGATTTATGGAGATTAAATATGGTTAGGGTTTGATTTGGGTTAGCTTTTTCATGAAGCTTCTAGAAACTTTATTTTTGTTTTAAGTATAGATATTTTGTGGGGATATTTGTTAACCCAACCCAAACCGTTTACCCTAGTTAATTCTCTACAATGGTTAAACCTTTCTTTCTTAACCAAGGGTTGCAATTGTAACCAAAGCAACAATTTCATTATTCATCACAAAAGACTTCTTCTTCTTCTTCCTCCTTGAAAAGCTTGCTAGCTTTTTGTAAAGTGATGAATTAAAATGAGAAATTAAAAATAAAAGAGAGCTAAATTCCTACTTCATCATCCTCATCTATTCTAGCCACTTAGATTAGGGTGTTCACTTCTCTAATAAGTTGTTTAGTGAAGTGTAAGGTTGGGTTAAAGATTCTTCAAGGTAGATCATCTTCGAAAAGGAAGACTTCAAGCAAGCATGGATCATTCGGCTTGTGGAGCCTCTCTAGAGTCCGGAAGTTCATGGATCGTGACGAAGGGACAATTACTCGGAGCTTATGAAGCGAAGGAATGGACTACAAAGGTTGTAATCCCTTTCTCTTAGATGTAAAGATGTTTACATGCTTTGTTAACCCTAATTATCTAGCAAAGATCCTCGCTTTAGGTTGTTCGGCACTTGGAAAATTTAAATTCAGCAAGGTTAATACCTTATAGACCTTTGTGATAGTGCCTAGTAACCCTAGAGTGGTATCAGAGACTAGCTAGAGCATTAGGCGACGTGTATACGAAATTAAAAGTCTGATCGAACCCCGAAACATCAAATTTGACCCCCTCTCTGGAAATTTTCTAAAATGTTGGTTTTTTCCGTATTAAAAATACTCAGAAAATTAAGCAGGGAATTCTAAGGATTATTGTGAAATACAAACTCCTAATTCCCTCAAGTCGCCGCGGAACCACGGCAATACCATGCTTTGCGCGGCGGTTCCGCGGCCGTACTTGGGTATTAGGGATAGATGTTTCTAGATAATATCCGTAGGTATTACTACATGCTTCTGGGAATTTTTAATATTACTCAAGTGTTGAGTTTTCTGAAGATCTTTGGAATTCGTTGATTCGATCGGAAAGTTTAACATCGTTTAGTTTTTCGGGTAATTTAGAACGTGTTAAAAGATTCGAACGGATATCAATAACTCTTTTTTTTTCATGACGGAAAACTTTCAAGTGTTGGATTTTTTCCTCTGTTTAAAACTTTCGGGAAATCATGCTAGCGTATCTGTGGACCCTCTAGAAGAACGTAACCTTAACTCGATTATGTGACCATCAAAACTGCCACTGAACCCTAGGGTTTGTGGTAGTTTAGCGTTGCCACATGTGAGACGTTGGTTTGACCCTTCTACGGCTGATTCATTGGGGCTGTGACATGTTCTGGGATTTTTGAACTCCGCTCAAGTGTTGAGCTATTTAGGAATTCTTGGGTGTTTGATTATTCGATCGGAAAGTTTAACATTGTCTATTTATCTGGAATGTGATACAATAAGTGGAATTCATATAGTTAGGCATGAAATGCGAAGTATGTGATATTTCGGATTTAAGATGTCTAAAGTGATTGTGGATTCCAAATGTTGTAGTTTTACACTTTCTTTTCTGTGACCGTAAGCGTAGTATGTGATGTATCGCCGGCTTCGTTGCTATACATCAATGGCAATCGGGATACGTATACTTGCTTACGTTGATGATATGAGATATTATGTGTTGCAGTGATATGTTATATTGGATCGTTGTGTTCTGAATAGCCAGGGGTTATATGTGAGATGAGGGTTTTTATTTTCATTCATGTAAAATTCGTTGTATGTAATATTCTTTTATTGGGGCACTTCCGGGTTGAGGTTGATGTTACCATTGTATATAATTTACTTTTCCGCATTAGGTAGACCCGAGGAGGGGAGCACAAGTAACCGGGTTCTAGGGTCCAGTGGGAGGCCATCTCGAGGAGTCAAGACCAGGTCTCTTAACCCTAGAATTGGCAGTGTTGCTTGTCGCTCTCGTAGGGGTCTAGGGATGTGGGTTTGGCTATTCATCGCGACCGTAGAATCCGTGTTTTATACAGGATCGAAATAAAACACGGACATCCTAGTATATCCAATATTTCATATGTTATCTTCTGCTACAATATTCTGTGATAAGATTATATTACTGCCTGAGACGAATGCTTATACAATATATATGATGATATATAAATATTACTGCTTTTGTCTCTTCTATGATGCTTAGGAAGCATTAACTGATGGGATTTATTAATGAGATTAATAAAAGAAAAGAAACCTTAAAGATGTTGTAGAATCAAAACTTTATAAAAATGATAGCTACAGTCTTGCTTTGCACAGCGGTATATATGATATACCCTGCATCTTATTCGATGAGGAAAGAGCCGAGATTCCTTCACCGGGAGTGACCTCTTTAGCAAAACTGGCAGATGCTACAAACTCACGGTTTATTTTTTGATTGCTTCTATAGTTCTTGCTTTGCACAGCGGTATATATCATATACCCTGCACCTTATTCGATGAGGAAAGAGCCGAGATCCCTTCACCGGGAGTGACCTCTTTAGCAAAACTGGCAGATGCTACAAATTCACGGTTTAGTTTTTGATTGCTTCAATAGTTCTTGCTTTGCACATAGGTATATATGATATACCCTGCACCTTATTCGATGAGGAAAGAGCTGAGATCCCTTCACCGGGAGTGACCTCTTTAGCGAAACTAGAAACGCCTCAAAAACACTCCTTTTCAAAATTACTTGTTTCTACAACGATATCAAGTTCATTACGCAATAGGTTTTTAGAAAAACCTGTCGTATCCCTCCGTCATTTCAGATAAGTCCTACTTAGTATTCGTGCTACGTTTGTTGACCTCCATTAAGGTGTAGTGTGCGGTAGCTAACTAATATTTATCTGTTTATACATATGATGCAGATTGGATTACGGTAGTCGTGCGGCCTTGTTAACCTCCGTCAAAGGTCGTACGGGTGGGTTTGATTCAATCAAGAAATGACGGGTTGAACTTGACTAGCACCCTATGATTTGTTGACCTCCGTCAAGGTTATGGGATGCTTGGGGCAAAATATTATTGGGAATTTCAAGTGTTGAAATTTGCAATGAGATTGCATACCTTCTATGAGATAGTTGGATCCCGATACCTACTGAGAGTAAGAGTTACTCCTGTGAGAATTTTACACAGGACAATTAGCCGATCAAGTAGGTGTCTAGAAAGGTGTTAACGGGGTTATGCCTCTGGGAAAACGAGGTTTATTTTAATTAGGTCCGTGCGAAAGCACGGGGAACCTCCCTCAAAGTACCAACACTGATCTGGCTGAAAGATCGGCGAACTTGTAAAGTGTAATTAATCCCGACTAGTCTTTCTTTTTAGGGTTTGAAGGGAGATTTGATTAAAACAGTGGGAGACATCCTGATTAGATAAGATAATAACCAATCTAATCTTGCAAGAGCATACGCTAAAATGTTTCCTTCTCTCTCTCTCCAGGTAGCGACCATGTCAAGGCTTAATCAAGATAATAATATGGATGTATTGACTGAACCCGCTTATTATACTGAGCAGGGGAACGTTGATCCCGTTCTTTCTTATAAGTGTTATAAGACTGAGCAGGAAATAGGAGAATATCTGGATTCTCACGCCGCCCAAACGAAAAACAAGCATGCTGATGCATCTTCTTCAGGTGTGTTAGTCATCGAGAACTATTTCTCAGTTCACTCTATGTCCTGGGTATTAGATACTGGATCGGGATCCCACATATGTAATATGTTACATGGGCTACGTAAAGGTAGAGAACTGGGAATGGGTGATCATTCCGTAACAGTAGGGAATGGTGCAAATGTTGCAGCCAAGGCTGTTGGCGAATATCACCTAGTGTTACCAAAAGGTAATACATTGATTCTGAACGAATGCTATTTCATTCCGACCCTGATATGCAATATTATATCGGTTTCTTTATTGAATAAAGAAGGATATAATTTTGTTATACAGGATAATGTTATGAACATATTCCTGAATCAAAAGTTGATAGGAACAGGATCGTTAAATTATGGCATGTACGTTCTCAATCAAACTACAATTCTTAATGTACAGAACACAAATAAGAGGAAAAGTTCAGAAATGAACGAATCCTTCTTGTGGCATTGTAGACTAGGTCATATCAATGTGACACGACTAGCTAAATTGCATAAGGATGGATATTTGAATCTGTTCGAATTATAATCTTATGACACTTGCTAGTCATGTCTCAAAGGCAAAATGACTAAAACTCCATTTAGTGGACACGGAGTAAGAGTTACAGAACTCTTGGGGCTGATACATAGTGATGTATGTGGTCTCATGTCTACACATACCAGGAACGGTTCTTCCTACTTCGTTACATTCACTGACGATCTCTCAAGATACGGACATGTATTCCTGATGAAACACAAGTATGAAGCTTTTGACAAATTCAGGGAATATAAGCACGAAGTAGAGAACCAAACGGGCAAAAGTATTAAGATCTTTCGATCTGATCGAGGAGGAGAATATTTAAGCAATGAGTTCCTGGACTATCTAAAAGAGAATGGGTTCTCTCTCAGCTTACACCTCCTTATACACCACAGCACAACGGTGTATCGGAGCGGAGGAATCGCACCCTATTAGATATGGTGCGCTCTATGATAAGCAATGTTGAGTTGCCTATTTCCTTCTGGGGATATGCACTGGAGACAGCTGCATAGCTATTGAATAAAGTTCCTACCAAATCTGTGCCTACCACCCCATAAGAGATATGGGAAGGGAAGAGACCATATTTTAATTTGGTTAAGATATGGGGTTGCTCGGCCTATGTCAAAAGACAAAAACCGGACAAACTCGAGGCAAGGTCTGTTTTATGTAAGTTTGTTGGATATCCCAAGCATTCGCGAGGGTATATCTTCTACCACGGTGAGGAACAAAGAGTATTTGTTACTTAACACGCCACCTTTTTAGAAAAGGAATTTCTTGCAAAAGAGATTAGTGGCTCTAAGGTAGAACTGGAAGAAGTTCCAGCAGAACAAACTACAATAGAAGATTTGATGGAACCAGAAGATTCAGTAGTTCCTGACGAACCCCAGACTCTCCGCCGATCTAGTAGGGTTTCTCATCCACCTGAGAGATACTACAGTTTTCTCGTTAATGGTGGGAGCGAGGATTGCATCATGGAAGATGATGACCCGATTAGCTTCGAGCAGGCCATCACGAGTGGGGACTCTGTGAACTGGCTAGATGCAATGCGATCTGAGATGGAATCTATGTACACCAACAAAGTATGGACTTTGGAAGTTGCTCCTGAAGGGGTAAAACCCATTGGGAGCAAGTGGATCTTTAAGAAGAAACTTGGTGTAGATGGAAAAGTTGAGACTTTCAAAGCTAAACTTGTTGCAAAGGGTTTTCGTCCACGACCAGGTGTGGATTATGACGAAACCTTTTCTCCAGTGGCTATGCTTAAGTCCATCCGGATCCTACTTGCCATTACTGCATACCATGACTACGAAATCTGGCAGATGGATATTAAGACCGCCTTTCTAAATGGTGATTTAGAAGAGAGCGTGTACATGACTCAGCCAGAGGGCTTCATAGACAGTGGGAGCAGCGGAAAGGTGTGTGCAAGCTGCTTAAATCCATCTACGGGTTAAAGCAAGCATCGCGGAGTTAGAACATCTGTTTTGATGTTGTAGTCAAAGAGTTTGACTTCATCAAGAACGTAGATGAACCTTGTATTTACAAGAAGGTTGCATAGAGTAAGGTCGTCTTCCTCGTATTGTACGTGGATGACATACTCTTGATAGGAAATGATGTTCCTATGCTGCAATCGGTCAAGCTCTTCTTATCACAAAGATTCTCAATGAAAGATCTTGGTGATGCCTCCTGCATACTGGGAATTATGATCTATAGAGATAGATCTAAACGGATACTGGGATTGTCCCAATCCAGGTACATTGACACCATAATAAAGAGGTTTAGTATGGAAGAATCCAAGAGTGGGAACCAAACCACGATCTCTGGACTCACTCTCTCCAAAGAGATGTCTCCCAAGACTGATTTGGAGAGAGCTTGCATGCAAGGGATACCCTATGCTTCGGCAGTAGGCTCTATCATGTATGCGATGCTATGTACCAGACTTGATGTAGCATATTCACTAAGTGTAGTGAGTCGGTATCAAGCAGATCCTGGAGAGAGTCACTGGATAGCTGTGAAGAACATTCTCAAGTACTGAGAAGAACTAAGGAGATGTTCTTGGTGTATGGTAACGGTGGAGTCCTTTACCGATTCAAGCTTCCAAAGTGATAAGGACGACTCTAAGTCGCACACGGGATTTGTCTTTACCCTCAATGGAGGGGCGGTATGTTGGAAGAGTTCCAAACAGGAAACCATTGCAGACTCGACGATGGAGGCTGAATACATCGCTGCCAACGATGCTGCCAAAGAGGCTGTCTGGATGAATAAGTTCATCACTGAACTTGGTGTGGTTCCGTCCATTGAGCATCTAATACCTTTGTATTGTGATAACAATGGAGCTGTTGCTTTGGCCAAGGAACCCAGGTCCCATCAGAAGTCCAGACATATTCTGAGGTGGTATCACCTGATCCGGGAGATAGTTGATCGTCGGGAGATCGAGGTCAGGAGAGTTGATACGAAGGACAACACTGTGGATCCACTCACGAAGGCCATACCCCATATACAATTTGAGAGACTCTTCAGGATGCTGGGTATGAGATACTACAACAGCTGGCCTTAGTGCAAGTGGGAGATTGTTAGTTATGTATATGCCCTAGAGGCCATTATTGTACATATGATTTATATTATAGTGAATGCTTGGATATATATGGAGAGGACTTTCTTGCTCAACATGATAGTATACTATTTGGTTTCACTTTATCTTAACATGTTGACTTATATTAGTTTACTGTCTTACTCTCACATGTTGATAAAGCCCTTAGGATATGTACTCGACTACTGGGACTATGATGAGATCATACTAGTGGGGCCAGGGTAGTCAACGAGTACATCCTATAACTGTTCCTAGTCGAGGGTGTATCGAGACAGGGCATCGATACACCAGATTAGACTAGCGTATACGCATCTTGACCCATATGATGGGCGATAGATGATCCCATATCCATCGGTGTTTGACATCAAAGATGGTGTACAGGTGCTCAGTGGAGACTAGGTACACTGAACGGACTCGTCGAGAACTCCCAGATGGTATTATACCTCACGTCAGATGGCAGTTCTCTGGTGACACCGGTACAGGTTAGTCTGTAGAACCGAGATCGTCATAGAGTCTTGTGTGATTCCCACTGTGCTTTGATTTCCACCTTACCACGTCCAAGAAGGCATGCAAAACGGTGACTTTTGGGTACAGTCCAGAATCACATGGAGGCAATGAGCGATAGGAGGGGTTTCGTCTCTCCCGGTATAATGAGTTGATGTTGTGCTGTGTTCGATTGGCTATAACTGAAAGTCCCTGGCCAGGGCTGATATAGAGTGCTACTGGTAAGTGTTATCAGTAGGTTCTCAACCTGTTATGAGCCTCACATCGACATGACTTATCGGTTACTGGGGTCTGACGTTTACCACCGCTAGACTAGATATGCAGCATATCAGACTAAGAGACCAGACTGTACGTAAGTGTTACTGATTGGATTCACAGAAGAATGTACAGGCTTGCTTGTTGATCTTCTGATCGCTCAATACCTGGGTGGCTGTTACGTTTAGCTGACCGCTTGCAGCTTGTGGGTGTTTGATATGATCATCACCCACTGCCGGCATATTGACGATTCTTTAGAGTCCTACACATAGGTTTCTTGGCTTAGGCAAAACGGAGTTGGAGCACATATGTGATATGTGCAGGACCGAGGATAATACGATATGAGATACCGTATTCTATTCTCGCGATATATGATATCGGCCGGGTATATGTGATATAGCCGGGTCATTGGATCAAGTGTTGATTCGATAAATCGGTACATGTTATATTAGTCGGTTATATGTGATATAGCCGGATTGTCGGATCAAGTGTTGATTCGATAATTTAATGTATAATTATATATGTGATATATTACATTACATTATCTAATATAAGCTCGCTTTATTGATTCATTTTCTCACCGGATAATACATTGATATATATGCGATATATGTTAATTGTATTATTTTCTTTTGTTATAAATATATATTATATATGTGATATATAATATTGTAACAAGTTATGATTACAAATGCAACATGATTTGTGGAGATTAAACATGGTTAGGGGTTGATTTGGGTTAGCTTTTTCATGAAGCTTCTAAAAGCTTTATTTTTGTTTTAAGCATAGATATTTTGTGTTGATATTTTGTGGAGATATTTGTTAACCCAATCCAAACCCTTTACCCTAGTTAATTCTCTACAAAGGTTAAACATTTCTTTCTTAACTAAGGGTTGCAATTATAACAAAAGCAACAATTTCATTATTTATCACAAAAGATTTCTTCTTCTTCTTCCTCCTTGAAAAGCTTGCTAGCTTTTTGTAATTTGATGAATTAAAATGAGAAATTGAAAATAAAAGAGAGCTAAATTCCTACTTCATCATCTTCATCTATTCTAGCCACTTAGATTAGGGTGTTCACTTCTCAAATAAGTTGTTTAGTGAAGTGTAAGCTTGGGTTAAAGATTCTTCAAGGTAGATCATCTTCGAAAAGGAAGACTTCAAGTAAGCATGGATCATTCGGCTTATGGAGCCTCTCTAGAGTCCGGAAGTTCATGGATCGCGACGAAGGGACTACTACTCGGAGCTTATGAAGCGAAAGAACGAACTACAAAGGTTGTAATCCCTTTCTCTTAGATGTAAAGATGTTTACATGCTTTGTTAACCCTAATTATCTAGCAAAGATCCTCGCTTTAGGTTGTTCGGCACTTGGAAAATTTAAATTCGGCATGGTTGATGCCTTATAGACCCTTATGACAGTGCCTAGTAATCCTACATTTAATTTAAGGATATTTCGGTCCATATTAGTTTAGGGACATCTCGGTCCGTTATCACCGTTTTTTGAGGCGGCGGGGCTTTTTGGATACTACTCTCAGAGTTCTGACTCAGGAAGATAGCGAGCGGTCATAAGCGTCGTCATCTATCATTGATCTAAGTCGTGACTCATCAAGCATAGTATTTTTTGAGGAATCGGCCGTTTATTGGCCAAAAGGGTCTTTCTCCATGGATATCCATGAGCAGGTAGGCTCCACCTTGGTAAACTTTGTCTATGATGTACGGGCCTTAATAGTTTGGCTCGAACTTCCCCAGTTTTGCATGATTCGGGATCATTGGTCTTTTGACGACTACTACGAGTTCGCTTGGGCAGAATATTCTCGGCATGGTCAGTTTTTCGTATGACCGCGTCATCCTTACCTTATAAACCTTCAGATTTTGCTGCGCTATAAAGCGAGTTTCGTCGAGGGCGATGAGCTCCTCAATCCTAAGATGAGCATTTTCTTCATTTGTCAGCTCATATCGAACTGCTACTCATAGAGATTGGAGTTCTATTTCCAACGGGTGCACTGCTTCTGTGTCGAACACTAATTCGTATAGTGTTGTATTCGTGGCCATCTTGAACGTTGTTCGGTACGCCTAGAGAGCTTCATGCAGCCTTTCATGCCAGTCCTTTTGTTTCCGGACACTGTTTTCTTTATAATCTTTATCAAGGACTTATTGAAAGCTTCAGCTAGACCATTGGCCCGAGGATTATAGACTGAAGAGTATCTCCAATCTATTTTATGTTGTTGTGCAAAGCGGCTTATTTTATGGCTTTTGTAAGCTGGTCCATTGTCCGAGATTATCCATCGCGGAGTTCTGAACCGATAGATGATGTGGGTTTTGAAGAAATGGAGGATATTCTCTATCTTCACCTTCTTCATAGCTACTGCTTCTGCCCATTTAGAGAAGTAGTCAGTTGTTGTTAATATGAACCGATGTCTTTTGGATGATGCCGGTTTAATAGGGCCAATTATATCGGTTCCCCACATTTCGAACGGTCAGCTAGCTATTGTCGGGTGTTGAGGATTTGGATGTTGATGGATGAAATCCTCATGAATTTGGCACGAGTGACACTGCTTCACAAATTCGTAGCAGTCCTGGATCATCGTGGGCCAATAGTAACCCATTCTTTTTATCTTCAACTTCAACTTTGGTCCATCTTGGTAAGAACCGCAGAGTTCGTCATGAATTTCTTTGACGACTTTCTTTGCTTCCTTTGGCCCCAGGCATCTTAGCCATAGATAGTCGAATGATCTCTTATATAGAGTATCATTGACGAAGGCGAAAGACAAACCTCTTTTCATGAGCTGATGTCTAAACGATGCATTTTCGGGTGTTTGTTGGGATTTGAAGTAGTTTATGAAGACTTCCTTCCAGTCCTTGACCTTTTCTTCATTCTCTATTTGAAGGGTTACTTGTTTAGCCGTTTATTATCCTTCGGATGGCCTTATTAGGTCTTCTAGAGATATATTTGTTGGCGCGAGAACCCTGTGGCTTTGCATAATGATCCTCACATCATCAAGATCTTCATCGGCCAATTCCTTAACCAATTTGGCCAATACATTTGCCTTGTTGTTTTCCGCTCGTGTTATATTCTCCAGGTATAGGCAGGGATTTGTGTCAGCAGTTGCTGCACTCTTTCGTTATACGATCAGCTCTGGCTTGCATGTCTGATAGTCTCCATATATGAGGAGGTCTTTGATTCCCATGTCAATAGCGATCTCGAGACCTGCTATCAAAACTTCATATTCAGCTTTGTTATTAGTCTTTGGCTCTGTTAAGGAGAGAGCATAACACAATATCTCTCCTTGCGGAGTCACGAAGATAAGGCCCATCTCGATTTTGATTATAGGGGTGTTCTGCTTTCGCTGCTTCATGGAAGATGCTCCATCGAAGTAGAGTTCCTTTTGGGAATCATTTTCTTCTTCGATTGTGTTGAACACATGTTCGTATGGAAATTCGAAATTTAATGGGGAGTTAGCTGATATCGGATGCTCCGTGAGAAAGTCAGCAATGGCCTGCCTTTTCACTGCTTTGAGGGGACGATACATTATCGAGAACTCCATCAGGAGGATGGCCCTTGGCAAGCCTTCCTGTTAGTAAGGCCCTTGACATTAGATACTTGAGAGGATCCACCTTCGATATAAGATGGACCTCATGTGCCAAGGCGTAATATCTGAGCTTCATTATTGCAAAGATCAGTGTCAGGAAATACTTTTCGATGGGGGAATAGTTGTTTTCTGCCCTCGGAAGGACCCGAATCAAATAGTAAAGAACTCTCACCTTCCCCTAATCGTTCTCTTGTGCCCAAAATGCACCTAAAGAACCCTCAAGGGCTGTTGTATATAGGACAAGAGGTTTTCCCTTAACCAGAGCGGTCAATACCGGCGGATTTTGCAGGTATTGCTTGATTTCTTCCAGTACGTTTTAACACTTTTGATCCCAGATGAACGGAGTCCCCTTCTTCTTAAATGATCGTAGGGACGGCATTTTCCGAAGAGGTTGGCTATGAACTGTCGGATGTACGCAAGCTTTACTTGAAGAGATCACAACTGTTTGAGAGTTCTTGGCGTGGGCATTTCCATGATCACCTTGATTTTTGAAGGTTCAATTTCGTTACCCCGGTGACATATGATGAATCCTAGGAATTTTCCTGAGGAAACTCCAAACACGCATTTTAGAGGGTTCATCTTCAGATTATACTTTTGAAGACGTTGGAACACTATTTTAAGATGTTCCTAATATTTCTCGTGAGATTTACTCTTCACCATAAGGTCGTCGATATAGTATTCGATGATCTCGTGTATGAGGTCATCGAAGATCTTTTTCATGGCTCTCTGGTAGATTGCGCCAGCGTTCTTCAGACCGAAGGGCATCACCTTATAACAGAATATGCCCAGCGGAGTCTGTAAGGCAGTATGCTTCTGATCTTCAGGATGCATTTTTATTTGGTTGTATCCTGAAGATCCATTCATGAAGGAAAAGACCTCGTGGGTAGACATGTTATCGATCATCAGCTAGATAACGGGTACTGGGAAGTCATCCTTCGGGCAAGCTTCGTTGAGATCCCGAAAGTTTACACAGATGTGAACCGTCTTATTATTCTTCATCGTTGGAACGATATTAGCAATCCATTCGGGATATTGATCATCTTGGATGAAGCCGGAGTCGATTAGTTTCCTGAATTCAGCATTAATGCTCATCTCAAGTTCTAGTCGCATTCTTCGCGGTGCATGTTTGATTGGCTTTATTCCCGGCGATAGAGCCAGTTTATGTACTACCACCTTTGGATCTAAACCCGGCATTTCAGAGTAGTTCCAGGTAAAGCAGTCTTTATACTGCATGAGCACGTCTTTTAGCGTGGTCGCCTATTTTTCAGATAACAGCGCACTGACGAACGTTGGCCTCGAATAATTTCCCGTCCCTAAATCAATTTTTCTTAGGTTGTCCACCATGGTGTATATCCCATCTTCCAGCTCTTTTGGTGCCGGTGGAATCTCTGAGACAACCTCATCCTCGTCTTCATTTGTGAAGCACCTGTAGAGGTTATTCATAGTCTCGTGCTCTCCCTTTTTTGAGAGTGTTATCATATGGCTAGTACAAGTTTGCTTCCCCTCTCGATGTTGAGCTGGTCCAATCCTGATGGTATAGGTCCTCTTTAGCTCATGCTTTTATGGCGGGGCTACCCTCCAGCTGTCGGATAAAGCAAACCCGTCTTGTCAACACTGATCTTCTACCCAGTCTTTGAAGGTGAAGCAGTTTTCAAGGGGATGACCTATTACTCGGTGATAGGAGAAATAATCTGTAACACCCTAGTTTATTTATACTAGTTCTAGTCAAGTATTTCTTTATTTATGGTATTTTCCTGATTTACTGTGCTTTGGGTACGAATAGTATATTTGACATCTGTATTTGCATCCGACCCAATCCACATGCTTGAAACCTGTCTTGATTCATATTTATGATTTATCCTGACTTGTTACGTGGACTCGTGCACTTCCATATTTACATACTGCATATTGGCATTTATCTGGCATCTGCATTTTTAAATATAACATTTAAAGTCATATAAAATATTTTAAAAATATATTGCATGGCCTGCATGATACCCTTGACCCTGTGGTAGTATCCGCGCATCTTGTTCTCATCCCGTTTAGTGAAACGGATTTGTTTGGATGGCTACGCGCACGTACGTGCATCCATTCTTGGGGGTATGCATTTTCGTTACCCGGATATCCAATTTTAGTTTTGGTCGACACATATATTTTTCGAATTTTGAAACTGAATTTTTAGACCCTACCCAGGCGTGTTTTGGTCTAAGTTTGTATTTACAAGAAAATCAAAATTTTATTAATTTAATATTTTTATTAAAAATTAACACAGTTTAAATTTTATAACTAAACATATTTTTTTTAAAATTTAAATCTTAACTAATAACAACCTTTCTCTCTCTCTCTCTTTCTCTTTCCTTCTCTCTCTCTCTCCCCCGCAGCACTTTCTCTCTCCCCCCCTCTCTCTCCCCCTTTCTCTCTCCTCTCGAACGCCTCTCTATCTCCTCTCGCGATTACTGTATATTCCTCGAATCGCGTCACCGCCTCCCCCGCTACTGTCACCTCCCTTCTGTTCTTCTCTTCTTCTCTTCTTTAAAAACCCCCGAGCGCCCACGAGAACCCACTGCGAATGAAACCCTAACCCTACTCCTCTGCCCTCGACCTCAACCCGAGCCTCCATCTCCATCATCTCCTTCTCCTTCTCGTCGTCCTCTTTTCTTCCTCATCCTCCATCTCTTCTCTCGAGCCTGCACACCCAAACCCTAACCCACAGAACCCATCACCCAAACGCCGACGACCCTCATCTCCTCGTCGCCCTCACACCACCTCTTTCCTCTCTCCTCTCCTTCCCTGCACACTCCAACGACCAACCCAACACCCACTGCAACCCTAACACCCGAGCCCAATGATCAGTCGAAAATACTGCATTTTTAAACCGGCAATTTCCCTATCATTTGCACTCATCTAGAAGTGTTCGGTATTCATATTGCACATATTAGCAAAATATCTCTGAAATACCAGATTGCATGTGTTAGACTTTTAAACCGGCACTTTAAGGGAAATTGACCGTGTTTCATAGCATCGCATCATCCTTGTATTGCGCAACTCTTGTCTTGGGGTTTAATGCAGGAAATTCCATAAGCAAAGCCCAAATTTGTGAAAACAGTGCTGATAAAATACGCCAACTCAAAGGCTAAAGATCTGGTAGCGATACAGAAGGCCAAATAAAATTCAACATATCAAAATAAGGCCCATATGTCAACCCAAATCAACAGAAAAAGAATCAAGCAGAGGGGCCTTCAAAGGACCACGGATCCGCGGCCCAAACCCTCTTGGCGCCGCGGATCCGAGGTGATGTGATGTGATCATTGGCTCAAATTTTGTCACGTGCTTACCTCTAACGGCCCAAGCTTCCAGAAGACCCCAGAAGCTCTATGTGGCGCATCTAGAAGGCTCGGCTTAACAAACTATTTCTAGAAGGCTCTCTTAACAAACTTTTGGAGGGAAAATTCAAAATTCAAATCCTAGATCTAGGGTTTTAGAGTTCTATAAAAAAGAGCCTAGATCTAGGGTTGAGATTGTTCAAGAATCATCCACCATCTTCTACCCACAAGTTGAGTGACACAACTTGTGCCTCAAACCCTAACCCCAATTCCAATTCAACCTCAAGATCAAGATCCCGAGTGCAATTCAAGAAAGAGAGCCTTCAACCTTTAGAAGCAACGCCGGATTTCAACGGAGCAAGAGATCCACGCCGATCCGCGACTCAAGGAGCCGAGCGAAGCCGAAATCGACGATTTAGTTCCTTTCTTTTGTAAATTCAATAGAGTTGTAACGAAATTTTTCGATAAATAAAGGTGAATTTTTTATATTCTTGCTTATCTTTTCATTCAAGTATTATGATTAGATCTCAATTTGTAATTGTGTTTGTGATCATGATGTTTGAGTAATCTCCGCTCGTGTAGGAGTTGTGACGATCTTTAGATGATGATGATTTAGATATTTTTACAATTCTTAAATCCTATAATGTTTGGAAATTCTAGTGAATCAAATGATTAATGATCTAGTTTTGAGATGATGCTTTCTTGATCGTGTTCACTCAAAACTAGGGAACAACTATTGACCATTTGATTAACTAGAAGCTAGAATTTGAATGCGATCCATCGAAAGGACAAAGGATGAGTTGCGAAATCCCTAATTTCCTCGCAAGATCCTTAAACCTCAATGAATTTGCATCGATCTAGTATCAATTCGTTAATGGATAAGAATGAGTAATGTTTAGATCTCATCACATCTATAGATCCGATCTACTCCTACGAGCCATACTTCTAATCTTGATTGTTGGTTGGAAATTATCATACATCTCAATTCTTGTTTTTAATGTTTTTTTTTTCTAGATCTAGATTTTTCTTATTCTTGATCTTCAATTACAAATCATGAATTGTTTTCTTTTCTTTTCCTTAAATTTTCAACTCATCTAATTCAGAAATTGAACGGATCTCACTTTCCCTGTGGACGATCCGCACTTACTAACGCGCTACATCCGACACCGTTATTGATTGCGGTCAAAATATTTTTGGTTGTGATTTCTCTATAAACAATTTTCTAAAAACATACACAATCGGGAATCAAACAAACAATTCAATCAAATGGCGCCGTTGCCGGGGATCGTGTGCTAATTTGTTCATTTTTTGAAATTTGAGTTGAAAAGTTTATTCCATCAATATTTTTTAGATCAAAACTCGCGCAAAACACTAAACGAGTCGATGTGGTTAATTGCAAGAAAATCTGGAGCTTGCTGTGCAATTGGAAAATTATTTGAAGAATTCTAGAGGACTAAGGAAGAGATCAGGAGTGCTCTGGTAAATTTTTGTGCAGAGAAGAGCTTGGTACACCGCGGAACCGCAGTATTAGGAGGTAATTGCGGCGGAATCGCAGCAGTTCAAGGAGATCTCTGTACAATTTTTGGCAGGTAACCTCTATCTTTCTTATCTCCTTCCTAAATCTGCTCCAATTAACAATTTTCTGCAGGCTTCTTTGCAAAAATCGCAGCGCCGCAAAAAGCAAAATAAATTGTGCTTGTTTTTGATTTTATGGTTGTTTGCATAATTAATACGGACATTAAAGGGCACGACCAAATCCAGATTAGGTGGGGAGTTCATTACCCTTCCTAAGCCCCAAAAAATCATAAACTTGCATCCGCATTACCCTCATTAACTAAAAAATATCTAGAGATGACTCTAAGGACCGTCACGCTCACTTAGGATAGAAGAAGGCCGTGGGTAATTCATTGCTTATCCGCGTTTCTTTTTGTGGTGTCTAAGGCAAGTGTGTCGAAGGCTAGTGGTTACTTAATTAGGCCCACTACTTACGTAGTGGAGAACCTCCCACTTATCTGGCACTTACCTGGCCACAGGAGAAACAAAGAGGCAGTGGAGGATTTTATCCTGCGACTTGTCTTTTGGAAGTTAGGAGCGGTCTAGAGCTTTGACCTAGGTGACCATAAATTTTAGGGTTGCTTGTTGCATTTGTTGTGATCGCATCATATTTTCAAAATCCGTATCATTTTTCAAAACAAACACCGCATTCATTCATCCCCCTAATTATAAATCACGCTGCCACTTGTACTAACCCTTTTTAGTGCAAGATAGGCTGGACACGGGATTCTAGTGCCCGACTTGTCCGCGTCCCCTTGATCGACTCCGAAGTCCGTATTTCTCCATTTACCTCTCTTTTACCCACCACCACACCCACACCGATGGATCCGTCTCCATCGAACCTCTTTACCGCTACTCTGCCGCCGTCCGTTGGTGTGCAGAATCCTCCCCGCATCTCTCTCCAAGAGAGGTGTTGCCCTTTGCGAGGTCCTCTCTCGACCTGCTTATCCATTCCACCAGCCAACGGGGATAACTTTGAGATTAAGCCCCAGTACATCAACCTTCTACCCAAATTCCACGGTCTCGAGACTGAAGACGCATGCGTTTTTATCACCAAATTTGAAAACGTATGCGCAATGATGGGTACGTCACAACTTTCTGTGGATGCCATGCGTCTACGACTTCTTCCATTTACCTTGTGCGATATAGCCGAGAAGTGGCTGTATAACACCACCGCACATTCCATTACGAATTGGGAAGAATTTGTTGCGGCATTCCTTAAGAAATTTTACCCTATGCAAAAGACAGCTCGAATCTATAGTGAACTCTATCAATTCACCCAGCTTCCAGCTGAACCATTCTCAAAATGCTTTGAACGATTCAAGGATCTTTTGGTTCAATGCCCACATCACGGCATCCTGAGATGGGATCTTTGCCGAATCATATATGAGGGCATTAACCCTACCACTAAACAAAACCTTGAAAACATGTGTCAAGGTACCTTTATGACCAAGGATGATGGGGAAGCATGGAAATTCTTAGAAGAATTCGCTGAAAAATCCTTACAATGGGAAACTGGAACCCAGCCATCGAGTAGGGGTGGCATACACCAAATAGACGTGTCCATAGGTGTTCGAGCTGAGATGGCAGCAATGCAAAAGAAGCTCGACGCTATAGAACACAAATTCTTAGCATCCTCCCTAAACCCGATGTCACTCCCCAAAACTGTTTGTGGGTGCTGTTCTGATCCGTCTCACTTAACGGAAGAATGTCCATTAAACTCTCAGTTTCAAGGTCTCGAGCATACCAATGCCGCATTTCAAAGACCTAGAAATGACCCTTTTTCTTCCACGTACAATCAGGGTTGGAGGAATCACCCGAATTTTGCCTGGAACCAATCCCAAAACACGGTTCCAAACCCGAATCAATTCCAAAGGGTCCTTCCTCCACAACAGCAACCACTTCAACTCACCCAGCACCCCTACCAGTCACAAAATTTCCAAAACCAGGTCAACCCTCCTGCACCATCTAATCCTATGCAGTCGACCTGTTCTGACGAGTTCTCTCAATTCGCTCAAACCATGAAATCACTCTTGTCGAATTTCGTGGAAGTGTCGGCCGAGCTTAGGTCTTCTGTCGGTGAGATAAAGAAAAACTCAGCGTCCCAAGCTGAGAGTATCAGAACGTTGGAAGCTGAAATTGCACGACTTAAGGCCGAAATGAGTGCGAGAGAAAAAGGGAAACTTCCGTCTCAACCCCTACCGAATCCTGGGCATTACAATGTAAATGTCGTCACAATGTTGAGATCAGGAAGAGTGCTGGATAACTATGTTGGGGAAGAAGTGGATGATATTGAAAATCCTATCAACACCCCGGCTGAGACATTTCCTCACACACACACACTTCTACGTCTGATTCTTGTTCTTCTACCCCACCGCCTTCTCGCGAGCATATTCTCCATTTCCCTCTAGGCTCGACACCTTAGCCCACCCTTTCTAGCTCTTCACAGACGATCCCCACTCCTCTTTTGGGATCACGTCTACCCCCTCTTCCTTCTCCTATGATGGACCCAGCTCTCATTGCTAAAGCACCTTACCCGAACCGGTTAAGGGCTAACAAATCGAGTCCATATATGAAGAAAATTATGGAAATGTTCAAACAGGTTAACATCAACATCCCTCTCCTAGATGTGATTCAACAAGTCCCCGCTTATGCGAAAATTTTTAAGGACTTGTGCACTAGGAAGAGGAAGACTCAAGTGCCGAAGAAGGTCTTCATGTCTAATAACATTAGCACTGCTTTTATCCCTCAGCTACCAAAGAAACGTAAGGACCCAGGATGTCCTACGATATCGATTTCTATTGGGGGTAAAAACATCAACCATGCTCTTTTAGACCTTGGCGCAAGTGTTAACCTACTTCCATACTCTGTCTATGAGCAGCTAGGGATTGGAGAGTTAAAACCTACTCACTGCACTCTCCAAATAGCAGACCGTTCGATCACCAAATCTCGAGGTGAACTAGAGGATGTGTTGATAAAGGTCGGGGAATTTGTATTCCCTGTAGACTTCATTGTTCTCGATACACAACCTGTAGCGAACCTCCGGAGCCAAATTCCGGTGATTTTGGGTCGACCTTTCCTTGCCACTTCCAATGCTGTCATTAACTGTAGAAATGGTTCGATGAACTTATCATTTGGAAATATGACCATTGAACTAAACATCTACAAAATTGGAAGTCAGCCATCAGAACCCTCTGCTCATATCCTTGATGTGTGCTCTGTCCACGAGATTGCTCCCGAAAGTTGCGGAGTTGAGGAACTTTGCTTTACAGATCTCGACGACACTACCACATCACTGTTTGACCTGGCACATGATCTTAGTGAGGACACCATTTCCACGCTTGAGTCTGCCACTCCTGACTCATCACCATCCGAGTCTGTATCTTTTACAGGCTATGAGCTTCTTTGTGACTCCGAAAATCATTCGATGATCCCACCTTCTATTATTTCTCCGCCAGAATTAGATCTAAAAATTTTACCTTCTCATCTTAAATATGCATATTTAGGTGAGAATGAATCTTTACCGGTTATCATTTCTGCTTCTTTAGCATCAGAGCAAGAGAATGCACTCTTATCGGTATTGAGATCTAATAAGGAGGCATTTGGTTGGACCATGGCGGACATCAAAGGGATTAGTCTCTTGATTGTAGAACATCATATACATATGATGGATGATGCCAGACCAACCCGAAAACCACAGAGACGGTTGAACCCCGTCATGAAGGAAGCGGTGATGAAAGAGATCGTCAAATGCCTTGATAACGGTATCATATACCCAATCTCCGATAGCCAATGGGTGAGTCCAATACATGTCGTCCCTAAGAAATCTGGCATCACTGTTATTACCAATGAGGTAAATGAGTTGATTCAGACACGCGCCCAAACTGGGTGGCGTGTATGTATTGATTACAGAAAACTCAATGCCGCCACGAGGAAAGACCACTTTCCTCTACCTTTCATTGATCAGATGCTGGAACGCTTAGCTGGACGTGCGTATTATTGCTTTATGAACAGATACTCTGGCTATAATCAGGTCCCCATAGCCAAAAAGGATCAAGATAAAACCATTTTTACTTTTCCTTTTGGTACCTTTGCTTATAGACGCATGCCCTTTGGGTTATGCAATGCTCCCGCTACCTTTCAGCAGTGTATGATGGGGATATTCTCTGACATGGTAGAGAATTTCTTGGAGATTTTTATGGATGATTTCTCGATTTTCGGAGACTCTTTTTCCGACTGCCTAACGAATCTTGACGCAGTTCTTACTCGTTGCAAAGAGAAGAACTTAACCTTGAATTGGGAAAAATGCCACTTCATGGTCCAAGAGGGAATTGTGCTTGGACATGTTATTTCACGGAAAGGCATTGAGGTTGACAGAGCTAAGATAGATGTCATTCAAAATCTTCCTCATCCCAAAAGCTTCAAGGACATCCGATCATTTCTTGGCCATGCGGGCTTTTATAGGAGATTCATTAAGGATTTTAGCAAAATTGCTAGACCCTTAACTCTTCTCTTAGCCAAGGATACGACTTTCCACTTTGAATCGGATTGTGAGGCAGCTTTCGACTCACTCAAACACTCCCTCACTACAGCCCCCGTTCTATCGTCTCCAAATTGGGACTACCCCTTTGAGCTGATGTGTGATGCATCCGACTTTGCAATAGGTGCAGTCTTAGGACAGCACATTGAAAAGATGCCACACGTGATCTATTATGTGAGTAAGACCCTGAATGATGCGCAAATCAATTATACAACTACTGAAAAAGAGCTTTTGACGGTTGTATTTGCACTAGAAAAATTCAGGCCTTACTTGATTGGCTCACCAATAGTTGTGTACACAGACCATTCCGCCTTAAAACATCTTCTGGCGAAGAAAGATGCAAAAGGTCGGCTAATACGTTGGATCCTTCTGTTACAAGAATTTGATCTTGTTATCAAAGATAAGAAAGGATGTGAAAATGTAGTAGCCGGCCATCTTTCACGCATCTCTTCTTCCCCCGTGACCCTACCAATCAATGATTCGTTCCCGGATGAACAACTCTTGAGCGTGTCCAATGAACCTTGGTTCAAGGATATTGTGAACTATCTTGTCACGGGACTTATACCCAGCGATTGGTCAAAACAGGACAAACACCGTTTTCTATCCCGAGTAACACACTTTTACTGGGATGATCCCTATCTGTTTAAGTATTGTCCTAATCAGATCATTCGCCGGTGTGTCCCGAATGAGGAATTCAAGAGTGTTCTATCGTTTAGTCATGATCAGGCCTGTGGGGGTCACTTCGGTCCTAAAAAGACGGCGGAGAAGGTTTTGCAATGCGGATTTTATTGGCCGACCTTATTCAAGGACGCATTTGATTATTGCAAAACCTGTACACAATGTCAGTACGCGGGTAGGATTTCCTGGAGAAATGAGATGCCTCAGCAACCCATCCTAGTGGTTGAAATTTTCGATGTTTGGGGCATTGACTTTATGGGTCCCTTTCCCAACTCCTTTGGGAATTTGTACATACTGCTGGCGGTTGATTACGTCTCAAAGTAGGTTGAAGCCATTCCATGTCGCACTAATGACAAGAAGGTTGTCATTAAGTTCTTAAAAGAAAACATCTTTTCGCGATTTGGACACCCACGCGCTATCATTAGCGATAACGGGACACATTTCTGCAACAGGTCTTTTGAGACTCTAATGCGGAAATACGGAATCAACCACAGACTTTCTACACCCTATCATCCCCAAACGAGCGGGCAGGCTGAGATTTCAAATAGACAGATCAAACAAATCCTGGAGAAGACTGTTGCTAAGAATAGAAAAGATTGGTCGACCAAACTGACGGATGCTCTTTGGGCATTCAGAACTGCATTTAAAACCGACCTAGGGATGTCTCCATATAGGATAGTGTTTGGGAAGGCATGTCACTTGCCAGTCGAGATAAAACATAAAGCATTGTGGGCTATTAAGGAAATCAATTTTGACTTAAACCAAACCTGCAACTTTCGGAAGCTGCAACTAAATGAGCTAAGCGAACTCCGCGATGAAGCTTATGATAACGTTGTAATCGTAAAGAATAGGACCAAGGTTTTTCACGATAAAAACATTTTGAGGAAAACATTTTACCTGGTCAACAAGTCCTTTATGATTCACGACTATACCTTCACGCGGGTAAGCTTCGATCTCGGTGGAAGGGACCTTTTGTTGTGCGGTCTGTATACCCGCACGGGACAGTAAAGGTAGAAAATGTTAAAAACGGCACATTTTTCAAAGTGAATGGACATAGACTAAAGCCGTATTTTTCCATTGACCCCACGGAGGAGCTCCTGTTCTTACAGGAGCCAGTTTATCTTGATTAAAATTCCTCCGTCTCACCTCCATATTACTGCATCATCTTTTTGAATGGAGGTGAGTGAAAAGAATAAGTTTGGGGGAGGATCTTCACTTATATATTTTGCCCCCACTAATAAATTCCTCCCAGGCTTACAGGTTTTGTAGATATAGCGGTTGGCAACAGTGAGGACACTGTTGAAAACAAGTTTGGGGGAGGTTTGTGCTTAGTTTTGCATCATTTGCATATCATTTGCATAAGCACAAAACATTTCTTTAAAAAACCCATAAAAATTTTTAAAATTTTCAAAAAAAAAAACCATAAAAATTTTGTGTAAAAATTTTTGGCTCATCATTTTTTGTAAATAATTTTTCAAAACCCATAAAAACCTATAAAAATTTAAAAATTTTCAAAAATCCATAAAAATTCAAAAATTTTCAAAACTCATAAAAATTTAAAAATTTTCAAAATATAAAAATATTTAATATTTATGATAATAAAAGATTAGATAGTGAACAATTACATCCATGAGATTAGAAAAATTTAAGAAAACTAAGAAAATTAGAAGTTTTCTTATACGAACTAGTAATAAGTAGTTATGAGCCGTTGTCCCAAGGGTTAGTAAGATGGAGGAAGTCACTAATCTGAGGATAAAAATAAGTCTAAAAATAGTTTCTATTCTGGAAAGCTAAACATTTTGAACGTTGATACCCTGCTATTCGCACTTACACACGTCTTGAAGCCCGGGATAGTAGAGGATACCTTAAAATGCTCTTGTCTTAAAGCCGATGAATGAAGGAAATATAAAAAAAAATGAAGAAAATATAAAGTGGTGAGAAAAATGGACACTGGTTTTGTCATCGACGAGGGCAATAAAAATTTATAGCGAGGGTGCCTCTTCACCTAGTGCCCTAAGACCAACTGGTCTGGGAGTCACTGCTATGCCTAAGGTGGTGCAAGACGAGGAAAATACACCAAATAAGCAAACACATGAGTAATCGGTCGGTTAGTACCTCAAGAAGTATTAACGGTCGCATGAAAGTGTATGAGCAAATTCGTCTAAATATTCATTAATTAAAAAGTACTGTGGCTGATGGACAAGAGTATGATAGCTTGAATTGAATTCTCCGGGTGTAGGGATGTCCTTTACATACACGCAGGGTGATATGATCGATGTTTGGAAGAAAGATAGGAATGAAGAAAAAGACGATATTTTATTGAGGGAGGACGTGATTTCTGACATCTTTTCATGGCCATTAAGATATGGCTCATGACAACCGAAAAGCTAGCTTAGTTGGAAACCCTAATTTTCAAGGCTTTTCTTTTACAATTCTTTTCTTTAAATGTAATATTCATGATCTCCCTTTTATTATTGGATTTTGTGGGTGCAATCCGCTGAAAACCCTCAGGAGACAACACTCCTCCTAGTAGGGACACCTAGAGGTTTAAAGGCTTGTTGCACGTGCTCAGTGCAATCGTGTTGCCTACGAAAGTATGCTTTTCTCTTTCTTTATTTTCTCCTTCTCTTTTTAATAAAACAGTTCGATCGAGACGATCGAAAATAAGTTTGGGGGAATTTGATCAGTCGAAAATACTGCATTTTTAAACCGGCAATTTCCCTATCATTTGCACTCATCTAGAAGTGTTCGGTATTCATATTGCACATATTAGCAAAATATCTCTGAAATACCAGATTGCATATGTTAGACTTTTAAACCGGCACTTTAAGGGAAATTGACTGTGTTTCATGGCATCGCATCATTCTTGTATTGTGCAACTCTTGTCTTGGGGTTTAATGCAGGAAATTCCAGAAGCAAAGCCCAAATTTGTGAAAACAGTGCTGATAAAATACGCCAACTCAAAGGCTAAAGATCTGGTAGCGATACAGAAGGCCAAATAAAATTCAACATATCAGAATAAGGCCCATATGTCAGCCCAAATCAACAGAAGAAGAATCAAGCAGAGGGGCCTTCAAAAGACCGCGGATCCGCGGCCCAAACCCCCTTGGCGCCGCGGATCCACGATGATGTGATGTGATCATTGGCTCAAATTTTGTCACGTACTTACCTCTAACGGCCCAAGCTTCCAGAAGACCCCAGAAGCTCTACGTGGCGCATCTAGAAGGCCTGGCTTAACAAACTATTTCTAGAAGGCTCTTTTAACAAACTTTTGGAGGGAAAAATCAAAATTCAAATCCTAGATCTAGGGTTTTGGAGTTCTATAAAAAGGAGCCTAGATCTAGGGTTGAGGTTGTTCAAGAATCATCCACCATCTTCTACCCACAAGTTGAGTGACACAACTTGTGCCTCAAACCCTAACCCCAATTCCAATTCAACCTCAAGATCAAGATCCCGAGTGCAATTCAAGCAAGAGAGCCTTCAACCTTTAGAAGCGACACCGGATTTCAACGGAGCAAGAGATCCACGCCGATCCGCGACTCAAGGAGCCGAGCGAAGCCGAAATCGACGATAAATTTGTAACGAAATTTGTCGATAAATAAAGGTGAATTTTCTATATTCTTGCTTATCTTTTAATTCAAGTATTATGATTAGATCTCAATTTGTGATTGTGTTTGTGATCATGATGTTTGAGTAATCTCCGCTCGTGTAGAAGTTGTGACGATCTTTAGATGATGATGATTTAGATATTTTTACAATTCTTAAATCCTATAATGTTTGGAAATTCTAGTGAATCAAATGATTAATGACCTAGTTTCAAGATGATGCTTTCTTGATCGTGTTCACTTTAACTAGGGAACAACTATTGACCATTTGATTAACTAGAAGCTAGAATTTGAATGCGATCCATCGAAAGGACAAAGGATGAGTTGCGAAATCCCTAATTTCCTCGCAAGATCCTTAAACCTCGATGAATTTGCATCGATCTAGTATCAATTCGTTAATGGATAAGAATGAGTAGTCTTTAGATCTCATCACATCTATAGATCCGATCTACTTCTACGAGCCATATTTCTAATCTTGATTGTTGGTTGGAAATTATCACACATCTCAATTCTTGATTTTAATGTTTTTTTTCTAGATCTAGATTTTTCTAATTCTTGATCTTCAATTACAAATCATGAGTTGTTTTCTTTTCTTTTCCTTAAATTTTCAACTCATCTAATTCAGAAATTGAACGGATCTCACTTTTCCTGTGGACGATCCGCACTTACTAACGCGCTACATCCAACACTATTATTGATTGCGGTCAAAATATTTTTGGTTGTGATTTCTCTATAAACAATTTTCTAAAAACATACACAATCAGGAATCAAACAAACATTCAATCACCCAACCTGCACATCCAAATCCTAGCCTCTCATTACCTTTTGCCAAACCTAAGGCTTTAGCAGTGACTCCCAAACCAGTTGGTCTAAGGCACTAGGTGATGAAGCACCCTCGCTAAATATTTTTCTATTTTTGCAGCCTTAAGTAATCACAAAAACCAGTGTTCATTTTTTTTATTATCTCTTTATTCACGCTTGTATTTTTTATTTTCTTCGTACTAAGGACTTTAGACAAGAGCATTTCAAGGTCTCCTCTACTATTCCAAGTTTCAAGATGCGTGTTTGTGCAATTTGTAGAGTATACATTTTCAGAATTTAGACTTAAGCTAGGAATTATTTTTCAATCTTATACTTTAATAAAGACATCAATACTCTTCCCTTGTTTTAACTTAGCACAAGAAGTGAACTCAAAATTTGCCTATTTCTAAATAAACTACAAAGACATATACTTTCTACTGTTAAATTTTAAGAAAGGTTATTTTTAGGGTTTTTAATTTACTAAGTCTAAGATCTAGTTGTTCCTAACTAGTTAACATTTTTGTCAAACTCAAGTCAATTAGGCCAAATTGAATACATTAATTTTTATAATTTTTTTAATTTTTTAATTTTTTATGGGTTTTAAAATAATTATGCAAATGCAAAATGTACATATGAATGCGAAGGAAGAAGGCTTACTGAGCATACCCCCAAACTTAAACTTGGCAGTGTCCTCATTGTCATGCTACACCAAGAGGGTTAAAATGTCGGCACTCCCCTGTTTATTTATTTATAAATTTTATTTTTTATTTTTTATTTAAAAGAAAAACAAAATATATATACAACAAGGTTCCTCCCAAACTTAAGCAAGGCTTTACATAAGCCAAAGGTTAGCACCAAGCATTCAAAAATTCTATCGTGATAATGGTGGGGTAGGTGAAAGAGTGGAGTGGAAAGAAAAGAAATGAGAAGCACACGAGACCGTGTGGAGGTAGAAACGGTATACGGTCTCGGTGGAGGAGAATGGCGGAGGGAAAAAAGAAATGGTAGTGGTTCTACTTCATCGAGTGGAGGTTGATTAATCACAAAATCAGTGCCGTTTAAAAATGCAAGTTCGTCGGCGAAAATATCTTCGAAACTTTCATCGAAGGTCCAATTGAAAATTATCGAACTTAAAAGATCGGATTGTGATTCATCAACACTCGGTATCATTAAAGGAAAATTAGAAGAACCAAAGAAAGTGGGAATACGAACTTGAGGGTGGGGATGGAGTGTATAAATTAGCACAATTTGTAATGACCGATGTGTAAAAAGCGATTGTGCTAATCTATCAACCCGCGGAAAAATAAGATTAAATCCCTCAAGATTCGTGAGCAAACATGGGTACGTCGAACTTGGTATTGGAGATGAAAGCGTAACGGTCTCTTGCAAGGTCGGAACGAGGACGGAGGGAAGTGAGTGAGGAAGGGTATCAGTTAAAGATTCAGGAGGGTGCACACAATCAATGGAAGGGACATGATGAATTGGGAAATCCGACTCATCAAACAAAGCTGGTCCATCCTCAATAATTTCCTCAATATTCTCCTCAAAATTTTGCTTATCCATGCCATTATCATCAAAATCAAGACGCATATGAAGTTCAGGAAAAACATTTAATGACTCGGGATGATGAATTGGACATAAAATTTCAATCAAATCTACGGGTTCATCATCCAAAATATTCCCGGCGTCTATATCCTCAATCAAGTGAAAATCAATTTTTTCTGACACCTCATCAAAAGCATGGATATTTATCAATTTAGGTTCTAGAGTGGAGGTGTAAAGGTCAAAAAGATTAGGTGTGGTTTCACTCGAAAAGGATTCTTCACAATCTGGCAAATCAAGCACTACAAAGTCACACAACTCGTCAGATATTTTATTTTCAACCTGTGAATCATTTGGGACAATCGATGGAAAACCGGAGTTGTGGGCTTCAATTGGGTATGGATAGGTTTGATTTGGAGATATGTAGAACTCACTCGCTCCTCTCAAACTGTCATTCTGTCCAACCGCCTCCTCATACATTGGAAAATTTGGAGCTAGTTGGAAACTAGCTACCGGTTCATTAGGTTGCATAAGGGCGGCAATGGATGCATCCACATTCCTCACCATTTTGTTTGTGGCTAAAATATAAGCTTCCAACGACTGTTCCAAACTAGACATGGGTTGGGAAGAGGTTTCGGTAAAAGATTTGAAATTGTTTGGATACGTGAAACTCCCAAATGGCTGTGTAGAAGAAATGTCTAGTGAAGGTGGGAAAGTCGGGTAGGACTAGTAGGAATTGGATGGTTGGACAGGAGTAGGATCAACATTTGGATAAAAAGGTGAATGGACTTGTTGATCCCTAGAACTGGATGTGTGGAGAGGAGTGAAAGATCGGGTACGAGATTGTGCAATATGCTCGGCAATAGACATCGGTTTAAAAGTTACAACAGGACTCGAAAAAGTGGTATCAACGTACGAAGGTGGTGAAGGTTGACATGGTTAACACAAAGTGAATTGCAACGTCGAACTGTTTCTCCTAGACGCTTCTATTTGATCTTTCAAATAAATTTTGGGCATGGAGGGATCGTCCTTAAATCGACCGAAACAATTGACGTACGAGGCAAAGTTAGGTTCAGGATACCAAAGTTCGGTAAGAGATTTATGAGATGGGGTACCCATGATGTAAGAAGGAGAAGAGAAAGAAGGTTAGGGTGCAAGGATTTCTTAGCGACAAAAGTTTCAAGTCTTTTTATAAAAATTTTCCTCTTTTTTTTTGTAACTGTTTGCAAAAAAAAAAATTCGATAAAGGGTTTAAACACACTTTCAATCAACCACAAATGCACAATCAAGCCTAGATCTAGGGTCACCTAGGTCAGCTAGACAGCTCCTAACTGTTCCAAAGGGCTAGAAATAGGACCTCAAACCGCCTCTGCACCGCCAATTACGGCCAGGTAAGTGCCAGGTGAGTGGGAGGCTCTCCACTACAAGTAATGGCCCTAATTAAGTAACCACTCGCGTTTAGACAACTTGCCTAGACACCGCAAAATCAGGTTAGGATCAACGGCTGATGCCTACAACTAGTCCTCTGTCCTATTGAGCGCGACGTCCTTAGGGCTAAGTCTAGTATTTTTTTTTAATTAAAATTGGTCGATGTAAGATGTCTTTTGTGATTTTTGGGGTCCTGGGAAGGGTGATGAAATCCCCACCCAATCTGAATTGGTCTCAAGCCCCTTAAAGTCCGATTAAAGATATGCAAAACAGTAAAAATCACTTGTAATCAATTTTTATGTTTAGCGCGGCGCAAAGAATCCTGCACAAGATTTGTTATTTGGAAAGGGGAAGATTTTTAAAGCGCAAAGAATCCTGCAGGAAATTTGACAAAAAATATATCAAGATTTGCAGAGGAGGAGAGAGAAAGCTCACAGAGATTTTTCCACGTGATGACTTGTCCTTACAACCGCGTTTCCGCCGCCACAGAGGGGTTACTGCCGCGTTTCTGCGGTGAAATAGTCAGAACGACTCCCGAGATTTTTTTTACACGATGACGTCACAGTGGGACCGCGTTTCCGCGGCCTGAAGAGGCCTATCGTGGCGGTTTCGCGGTGTCTGGGGCTGATCGCTTTACCAGATTTCTTCTATGGTTCTTTTGCTAAAATCCCCTGCTGTTTAGCTCTGCCTTTTTCTGTTTTGAGTTCTGGATTTTTCCAGATCCGAACTCGATTGTAGATCCAGCAAAATTTAAACAAAAATACCCTTCACCAAATACAAAGAGGATAATTTTTTATATTTTTTAATTTTTCAGTTTTTATGATTTTTTTTAATTTTATATTAACCCGAAATTGCAAAAAGGAAATAACACGCCATCCTCGACAATGGCGCCATTTGATTGATGTCAAAAATATTTCTAAACCGCAATCAAGAACGGCGTCACTTTGCAGCTAGCCGGTAAGTACGGGTCGGTCCACAGGGATTTTGTGAATTTCCTAATTGCTCTTACGAGTTAATTCCGATGGGTGCCGGATTGATTAATTGAATCTAAAAACTAAATTAATCTAAATCTAAATCTTGTTAGGGTTAGATTTAGGTTAAGTTTGGAAAGTCAATAAATCTCACCGCTTTTTATACCCATATTAAGATCTTTTAGGAGTTATGGTAATTATTAATAGAGGGGATTAGAACCATCGGGAAGATGTTTCTTCCTCTAACTTCTTGTCCTTCCTTTATCAATCCTTACCCTAACCTCCATGGAAAACATGCTCAACCGGGCCTTTATACTACGGTATCACCGCTACCTCGCGGGATAGGGTGCCGTAGGGAGCGGTGTGTGCATGTATGCATAGAGTCCTATTAATTATATGTGATGGGCAAGAAAGAGATGAGAGGTCTTCATCTCTCAAACCCTCCCTAAATCTAACCCTAACAAGCGAGGAGACTACTCACTCATTAGGAAATTGAAGAACATTTATCTAGGGCAGAGAATAAAAGATCTAACTATCTAACTAGGGCAAGAAATTAAATTTAACTAGGGCAAGAAGAGAAATTACCTAGGGCAGATAAGAAATTTAAGAACTTACAAATTGATGCTCTCCAAGAAGAATTCTGAATTTTATTAATGAAGGGAGGCATGAACTAATTCAATGATTTGGGCTTCTATTTATAGGACATAGAAAACCCTTGGTTTACAATTGCCGCATGTCTGCATTTACAAAAATACCCCTAGAAAGACTAGTCAACGCCGCCACCACATTATGGTAAAATTTTTATCCTCTAACTGCTCAACCCCGCCGCGGAAGCGCGGCCGCAGCCAAGGTTTAGCCGTGGTTCCGCGGCCCAATAAGAAGCTTGGCTTCTCAATTTTCTTCTGCTAACTCTGAGTTGTTTGGTCTTCCTATTTCTTCAGTACTTTTCTCAAATTGGCTTCTAGGTTCTTCCAGATCTCTACAGTGAATAATTGTAGTGGACTTTAACCGTTCGCTTCGCGACGAAGTCTTGAACCTTGCTTTGTGAACTGATCTTCATGCAGGCTTGATCAAGATTCCTTCTATTTAATGGTCGTAGTCTCACTTTTGCATCATCTTTTATCTTTTTCACTGTTTTTACTTCGAGAACCTGTAATCTGTACTATGTAGCAGACATGGGTCAAAAGCACCTATTTATTTGTAAAATGCAAAAGAATGAGGAATATAATAATGCAATATTATGGTATGAACACCATTGCTGGCACCTCACCGCCGGTGACCCCGACACCACCGCCTCGTCTCCCTGACCCCTATGCACCAACCCCAGTGAGCACTTCCCTCTCTTCTTCTTCCTCTTCTTCTTTTCCTTTTTTCTTTTTCTTTTTTTCTTTTCTTGATTCTTGATCTCTTTCAGCGATCGCCGGAGTTGCGTCGACGCTGCCGATCCGACGATCCAGTGAACGTCCCTTGCTCGCGTGATCACCCTCTTACCTTGCCTGGACCCGTTCCGCGTACCGTGTGTGCATTGCGACGATTTACCGATGTCGGGCGTGTCGTGCGTATCCGTATTGTGATCCATCGAGGCAAGTTTATCTTGCTACATGCTATACTACTATATAATGCACCCAATTGAATAATAACATTTCATATTACTTATTTGTACATCCCACATTACCATTTTTATCATTTTACTGTTATACGACGTCCGTGTGCATCCATATTATTATTTACATATCTAGTCGCATGCTAATTCATCTTGCTACATGCTAGTTATAATATTATGCATCCATTTGAGTAAAATGTTACCCGTTTATCACATTATACATCCATACTAAAGTTTTACCGTTTTCGGATACCCGTTTGCATCCATATCATTTAAAATATATATAACTGCATCTATAGATCATATTAATTCATGATATTATTGTAGCAACACCCCATGCCTGATAATGTGCATCATATATAGTCCTAGAGCTGTAGTTGTAACCCCTGCTAGATAATTGTGCATCTCGTAACCCCTGATAGATAATTGAGCATCCATATGTTATTGTATATCCATACCATTAATTCTACATATCTAGTTACGTACCATATTACATTAACTCATATTATGATCACATTAGTACCCCATGCGTGATATTGTGCATTCTACTTAGTCATGATGTAACCCCTGATAGATAATTGTGCATCCATGCTTTTACTGTACATCCGTACTTTTACCCCGATCCAATACTTGCTACATTTTACTGTTGGGTACCCATTTGATACACTGTGCACTATTGACATGACCTGATACACCACTACTTGACATAACTTGATATATGTACACTACCTGACATGACTTGATATATCACTACGTGATATGTTACCTGATCCTATTTCTAATGTCGACAGTCCTGACATGTTGTCTCGATGGACATATCCTGTTGTCGGTATAGACAAACCTGTTCCTGCTTGATCCTGCGTTGGTATTAGCTTCAGATTTATCAATACCTGACTTTAACACATAACTTAGGGGTATGGGGAAATCAATGATGAAACCTGACTTGTAACTCAACAGTTCGATACTTATACTGATCAGTTTTACGGGCTAGGCCAGCCTCGGGATGCTGCTGCTGACATCATTCGTCTGTACATGTTACCCGTTTACTACCTAGAGGCACGTCTCGGATTCATCCCGAGAGTCTTGACCATGGTCCCGGGCATGCACGGGATACTATTGAGTTACATCGACGATTCATTAAATTGATTTCACAGAATTGAGAGTAGTTACCCAGTAGTTTAGTTCAGATTACTCACCGCACGTCACATGTGCTTATACCCTTCACTGTTTCTAATTCGTGTTACTGTTATACCTTTATTACTGTTCATACTCGTGCTTGCATGTTTGCTACCCTGATTATATTATTGTTGATATTATGACGCACTGACGTCTGGGTTTTGCATAGACCAGATCCTCTACCTTTGCAGCAGGCCGATCAGGAGTATTTCAGTGTACAGGCCGAGCAGTGAGGACTTATTAGTATTTTAGTTTAGTTTTCTTTCAGTATTTTCATTCCTGATGTGAGCCCGTATTTGGGACGTACATTCCAGATTATTATTGTTTATTGGATCTATTGCTTCCGCATATTATTTCTTGACTCGTTTATTCTGGCTCATGGACATGTACTAGATAGTTTATTTTATTTCTACTGTTCTTGATATCTCTAGACAGCCGTAATGTTACTGTGGAGGGATGTTTCCTATCCACAAGTAGCATGGTTGGCTCTGTCACGTGCCTATCTTAGCGCACTCTGGGAAGCGGGGCGTGACAGGGTTTGTTTGGTATCAGAGCCATAGGATTTAGGTTAATCGGGTTTAATTCTTTTTGTAATTGGGTATTGGACCCAATACACGAATCAGAAAACCTATAATTAGGAACATGTCCTGCCACATTGTTATCGTGATTCTTGAATCATATCCTTCTCTTGACCCTGTGTCTTGACGATATGCAAACCACAGCATCTCGACTTGAAACCTTTCGGTTCCCTGTTGGTTCTCTCTATTCTGATACTAGAATTTGGGCGACTTGGGAGGAGTTATGTGATTGTAACTATGTACCGCGGCATGGTTACAATGCGGTACTCTATTTAATTAACTTGGAGTTCTATTCTTGATTCATATCCTTAATTTATGGTCATTATTCATCGCAAGTTTTGAATCTTGTTATCATACTAATCCTTTTCTATGTCTTGGTTGCAGGATCATGGCAGACAGGAATCTATGATCGTACCAGAGGCGTGTTGATGACGCCGCTTTACTTGGAGTAATACGTGGGATGCTTGAGGATCAGAAGCGGCAGACCGAGCTGAACCAGCGGTAAGCCAAGGCTTTTCAGGAAGGTTTGCGGACCGTCCAGCAGTCCGTAAACAATGTTGCGGCCAAACCGTTAGAGTGTGTGGGTACCGTAGTGGATTTCAGGAAACTTGGTCCATCCATTTTCACTGGTTTGGAGGAGTCATTCCCAGCGGAGCAGTGGCTAGTTGATACGGAGAATCTGCTCGTTGCAGCACAGATTCCAGAGGACAAAAGAGTGGATGTCGTACGCATCCAATTGCTGGACTATGCCCGCGAATGGTTGCTCGTGGAAAAGACCCGTTTGCCTAAGCCGATCAGTTGGGCAAATTTCTCGCAGAGTTTCTTGGAGAAGTTCTTTCCGCAGAATGCATGGGAAGAAATGGAAGAAAAGTTTATCATCTTGAAGCAGAATGGCGGATCCGTGGATGCGCATACGGCTGAGTGGACACGGCTCAGTCGATTCGCTGGACCTTTGGTGGCCAAAGAAGCTGATAGGGCACGAAGATTCATGCGCAGTTTAGACATGAAAATCCAGAGGCATATTATATCTCTGGGATTGACCACTTTCTCGCAAGTGCTTAAAGCAGCCAGGGAGCAGCAGAGTTTATCATTAAAGACTGAGGGTACGCAGCAGCAGGCAGTTATGGTACGGAAGCCGGCGTTTACGCCGAACCGAGCGCCTATACGCAGAGGTATTCCGGTGAACCAACGTAGCGTGGTGCCTATGAAGAAGCCCGTCGTAGCCAATCAGAGAAAGAGCGTGATTTGTGACTACTGCCATTTACCCGGACATGTGCAGAGGGAGTGTCAAAGGATGCAGGGACTTTGTTTGGTTTATGGATCGGCGGATCATACTATCAATGCTTGTCCGTCGAAGCTTCGTTTGAAGGATGATGTTCAGAAGCCACCGTAGAAGTAGTTTCAGGGGCAGAAGCAGTTGACTCAGGGACCCAATCAAGCTCGAGCCTTTACCCTGACGGCTGAAGAGGACAAGGCTTCAGAGGAAGTTGTTTCAGGTATCCTACTTGTTCATGATTTTCCCGCATTAGCATTATTCGATTCTGGTGCATCCCATTGCTTTATGTCGTCCAAGTTTATTGCTGCACACTCGATTTCTTGCACGACCCTATCTAGTTGTTGGTACATACACACTGGGAATGGGAAGATCATATCTAGTAGCGAATGCAAGGATTGTTCAGTTGTTATTTGCGAACGGAGTTATTTGCGAACGGGAGTTATTTGCAGATTTCTTGGTGATTGATACCGGCAGCTATGATGTTGTCTTGGGAATGGATTTTCTCGGCACTTTCCACGCTCACATTGATTGTAGGGCAAAGAAAGTGATTTTCCAGATTCCCGGACATCCGGAGTTTGTTTTCGCTGGAGGAAGCAGTTCTGTCGGGCCAGTCTAGTTTAGGGCTAAGCCGACAAGCACCGTTCTTGCGTCGATGGAAGTTGATAAGGAGGAAGTGCCAGCTGTAGTTCGAGAGTTCATAGACGTGTTCGAGGACATCTCGGGTTTACCGCCAAAACGAGATGTGGAGTTCGCAATCGATCTTGTTCCTGGTGCAGCGCCAATCTCAAAGTCATATTATCCGATGGTACCAGTGGAGTTGGAAGAAATCAAGAAGCAGGTTACCGAATTACTTGAGAAGGGTTGGATTCGCAGCAGAAATTCACCTTGGGGAGCTCCAGTTCTTCTAGTCAAGAAGAAAGATGGCACAAGGAGGATGTGCATCGATTATCGAGAATTAAACCGGGTGACTATTAAGAACAAGTACCCGATCCCTCGCATTGGCGAATTATTCAAGCAACTTAATGGCGTGAAGGTATTCTCAAAGCTGGATTTGCGATCCGGATATCACCAGGTCCGAGTTAAATCAGAAGATATTTGCAAGACTGTGTTCCGAACTCGGTATAGACATTACGAGTATTTAGTGATGCCATTCGGAGTCATGAATGCACCGGCGATATTTATGGACTTGATGAACCGAATCTTTTCACCATTCTTAGATCAGTTTATAGTGGTGTTCATCGATGATATTCTAGTCAACTCGAGAAGCCTTGAAGAGCATGCAGAACACTTGAAGATCGCACTACAGACGTTGAGGCAAGAAAGATTATATGCAAAGATGAGGAAGTGCGAGTTTTGGCTTGAAGAAGTGAAGTTTTTAGGGCATGTTGTATCCGGGGATGGAATCGCTGTTGACCCCGAGAAGATTGCAGCAGTTCAAGATTGGCCGATTCCAAAGAACGTAGCAGAGATTAGAAGTTTTCTTGGACTTGCCGGATATTACAGAAAGTTCGTGGAGAATTTTACCCGTTTGGCTGAGCCTTTGACCAAGCTTACGCGGAAGGAAGTACCGTTCATATGGACGGATGAATGTGCGTCAGCTTTTGAGGCGTTGAAGCAAAGGTTGATAACCGCTCCTATTTTGACCGTACCAGACGGTTCCAAAGGATTGGTGATTCATAGCGATGCATCTAGGAAAGGTTTGGGATGTGTTTTGATGCAGCATGGGAAAATTATAGCTTACGCATCGAGACAGTTGAAGACCCATGAGAAGAATTACCCAACTCATGATTTGGAGCTAGCAGCTGTGATTTTCGCTTTGAAAATTTGGAGACACTATTTATTGGGCAAAAGGGTTGAAGTATTCACCGATCACAAAAGCCTGAAGTACGTGTTCACACAGAAAGAGCTTAATATGAGGCAGCGTAGATGGTTGGAGCTGATGGCTGACTACGATCTTGATCTTAAGTACCATCCGGGGAAAGTTAATATTGTGCCGGATGCGCTTAGTCGATTGCCAGCAATTCGGATGTTGACTGCAGAGAGGGAGCTTATTGATGATTTTCGGAGATTCGAGTTGGAGGTCTTACTACCGCATTTTTCGGGACAGTTGATGTAGCTGCAAGTACAGTCGTCGTTGATCAAGAGTATTAAAACAGCGTAGTCGCAAGACCCAAGATTGCAGAAGTTTCGAGAACAGGCTGAAGATGGACTTCGAACGGACTTGTTGATTCATGAAGATGGTTCGTTACGATATGGTAGCCGTTTGTGTGTGCCAAAAGGAGATATTCGCGAAGAAGTTATGAAGGAGGCACACAGTTCCACGTATTCCGTACATCCAGGACGCACGAAGATGTATCGTGATCTACGACAGCATTTCTGGTGGGAAGGCATGAAAAGGGAGATTGCTCGTTTTGTGGTGAAGTGCTTGGTGTGTCAGCAAGTTAAGGCTGAACATCAAAGAGTTGCTGGTTTATTGCAACCACTTCTGATTCCTCTGGGAACATATAACCATGGATTTCGTGACAGCTTTACCACGGAGTCCAAAGGGCAACAATGCAGTATGGGTGATTGTTGATCGATTGACCAAGGCAGCTCATTTCATACCATTTTGAGTTGGTCAGTCAACGGAAGCATTGGCGGAATGGTACATGCAGGAGATTGTGAGATTGCATGGAGTACCCATGAGCATCGTTTCCGACCGTGACACCCGATTCTTATCACACTTCTGGAGGAGTTTACAGGAAAGTTTGGAGACGCGATTGAAGTTTAGCACAGCTTATCATCCTCAGACAGATGGCCAGTCGGAGAGAACGATCCAAACTCTTGAAGATATGTTGAGAGCTTGCATGTTGGACTTCAAGGGTTCGTGGGAGGATCATCTACACTTTGTGGAGTTTTCGTACAACAACTGTTTTCAGGCGACTATTCAGATGGCTCCATTCGAAGCGTTGTATGGTCGCAAGTGTCGCTCACCTGTTTGTTAGGACGATATTGGAGAACGAAGATTGTTGGGACCGGATTTGATCGTACAAACAGTAGAGAAAGTTAATACTATCCGAAATCACATGAAGGCAGCACAAGATCGGCAGAAGAGTTGGGCCGACACATCGAGAAGACCTCTAGAGTTCGTTGTTGGTAATCTGGTATTTTTGAAGATATCACCGACTAGGGGAGTGATTCGTTTTGGGATTCGAAGCAAGATTAGTCCTCGAATCGTAGGGCCTTTTGAGATTTTGGAGCGTGTTGGAGAAGTGGCTTATCGATTGGTTTTACCACAATCTTTGGCGAATTTTCATAACGTATTTCATGTTTCTCAACTCCGTAAGTATGTTCGAGATGAAACATACGTGCTAGATCATTCGGAGCTGACTGTAAGAGAGGATTTGACCTTTGAGAAACGACCAATATCGATTGTTGATCGAAAAGAAAAGGTCCTTAAGAACAAGATTATCCCTCTCGTACTTGTTTCTTGGGGAAATCGCTCGCATGGAGAATCGACTTGGGAACGAGAAGACGAGATTCAACAGAAGTTTCCACACCTATTCTTATAGATTTTTGATTATTTATTTTTTTCTTGTCTTGGGAATTTCGAGGACGAAATTCTTTTTGTAGTTGGGTATAATGTAACACCCTAATTCATTTATACCAGTTCTAGTCAAGTATTTCTTTATTTATGGTATTTTCCTGATTTACTGTGTTTTGGGTGCGAATAGTATATTTGACATCTGTATTTGCATCCGACCCGACCCACATGCTTGAAACCTGTCTTGATTCATATTTATGATTTATCTTGACTTGTTACGTGGACTCGCGCACTTCCATATTTACATACTGCATATTGGCATTTATCTGACAGCTGCATTTTTAAATATAACATTTAAAGTCACATAAAATATTTTAAAAATATATTGCATGCCCTGCATGATACCCCTGACCGTGTGGTAGCATCCGCGCATCTTATTGTCACGCCCCGCTTCCCGGTGTACGACGAAGGGGACGCGACGAGGCCCGCTACGTATATACTCAGAAGTACATACGCTAAGCGTATCTAAGCAATATAAAAATAAATATACAAGAGACAAGATATAAAAAAGAACAGCAACTTTTATTTATTAACATTCTTTTGTACAATGCATGGAAAGGAAATACAACTGAAATAAAAAGATGCCTAAACAGTGGCATAACAGGAAATGAAACTACAGAAAAGAAAAGTGTACAATGAAACTAAAGTGCAGGGTCTTCGGCAAACTGCTCCAAGTCTTCTTGGGATGGCTCGATCTCCGCCGGATCCAAACCACCTGACGACATTCAAAAAAAAAAAGAAATAGAATGTCGTCAGCGAACAGGTCGCTCGGTAAGTCCCAAAGATAGGGGAGAAATAGACAAAGAGTAGGAGAGAGATGGTAGCTTTTAATGTTCTATTGTATTTTTTTAATGTTGTATTAACGCTGTTGTTTGTATCTTGGTACAGAAGAATATCAGTATATACGAGAGGGGTCTCTATATGCTAGAGACCAGGGCAAACGGAATATAAAGTACAAGGCTCCGTTAGAAGGCCCAGAATAACAGCAATTGGATTCATGTTAGGTGTCTTAAATCTGACCGTCTCGTGCCACTTTTAACATCTTCCGTACCAATCTACGCCTTAAACCCCGCGATTTCTTGTTTGTATTGTTATCTTATAAATTGTATTGATTGCATGATTGATTGACTGACTGACCGAAACCATGATATCAGGAAACGGTTATAACCGTAGAGTCATATAAATGGAATACTGAGAATCATGTAAAAGGAATATATATCCATGGTTCGGTTCAGTCAAGTTGTATAAATTGATAATTGTATTCATGGATTCATGTGTTCATATTGAATTGGAATCTTGTAGATTATAGATTGACTTGAATCATATTCAAGTCAGATTAATCAGACTCAAACCCGAGTCAGACAATCAGAAATGTGAATCGAAGTCTTATAATTGCTAGGGTCCTCAGGGTAATTAATAAAACTTGAGGGCTTTTTATGTAAAAATAATTTTATATACTTTTCAAAATACACCTCAAGTATTTATTGTTCGTCTTTAGAGATGTAATGAGGGTGGATTTTATGTTGTGACATTTCTAGTGAAAATGTCCTAGTTTTATAAATAAGGGTATTTATCTGTAATATTGATTATTTGAAGTTCATGGTATTTTAGTGTAAAATATATTCTTGTGATTTTTAGAAAAAGGTGAAAAATTTATATTATAATAAAATAGGTATTTAAATGATAAATATACATATGTTTATACAAAAATAATTTTAATAAATATTTTATATTCCAAAAATCTCATTTTCTTAAGATGTCGTATTTTAAACCTTTCAAGACCGAATGCTCCTTGCGGAGGTCTGAATCTCGCACTACTAAGCCCGAGAGTGCACGATAAACCGTACTATCCCTAACGGGTTCCCCAAAGGTGGGTTGTAGCGGCGCTTTGCAAAATTGTAAAATACTAATCGTTTAGAAAACGGTTTTATAAAGTAAAAGGTATTTATTTGCAAAGTGTAGTTTTCCGTATTTTAGATTTTAGGCTTTCCTAAGCCAACCAGCCTATTTCTAAATGGTCTAAACGACAAGTCGTTAGAAGCCTCAAATCGCCTCTTCACCGCCAATTGTGGCCAGGTAAGTACAAGTGAAGAAGGAGGGATCCGCTCACGAATCGTGAGACGGGCCTTTTAAAGTTACCTAAACTCACTTGCCTAGCCTAGACACCATAAAGTCAGGTTTAGATAAACGATCGATGTCCACAACTTATCGTATTTTCCTAATAAGAAGTATTTATTTAAAAGTGTATCAAATCTAAAACTTTTACGAATGGTTTTATTAAGAATATGGTATTTTAATGAAAGTTTCGTTTTATCGTATTCTAAGTTTTGATGATGTCGTTTTAGGGTTGTATTTGCGTGTGTGTGGAGGTAGGTCATTACCTCGTGCTCTACTTTAAATGTATAGTAAGATTAAGGGTTAAATGTGAAATCGAAACATGATGGTATTAAAGTGAAAAAATACGGTAAATTGGAAAGGTTATCATTTCATGTGAGAAAACTTTTTCAAATTGATTTTTAAAAGTTTAATAGCCAAGATAAAGATGTTTAGGCATGAATGTATTGGTTAGAAGTGAGATTTTATAGAAAACCGAGTCGGAAATCGGATTTGTTCCGATTCCGTCGGGTTTCGTAATTTCGTATTTTAGAGAGATAGAAAGGGGGATAGAATGGGACTTACGGGTTTCGAGCTATACTAAGGAGTGTAGGGGAACTAAGGGAGTTGCCGAGGCGTTGCTTCGTCTCTAAAAACGTCGCCGGAATTCCCGCCGGAATTTCGTCGGAGCTTCGCCGCGAACTTGTTTTCAAAGCACACACCTCTTGGAAAATTTTGAGAGAGTGAGCCTGGGGTTTTAGGATGAGAGGGTAGAGGGTAGGGAGGTGTATTTATAGGGTTAGGGTAAATGAAAAGTTAAAAATAAAAATATGATAAAATGTAATAAAAATGTATTAAAAGTGGAGTAATTGGGGTTTTTTAAGAGCTCTGGAAGTGGTCTGAGGCTGAAATTTTTTAGGTGCATAGGGAATATGAAAAGACACAACTTTCATGTTGGGGCCGTCGCCGGAATCGGCCGACTCGGGGGTGACTCGGCCGTGACTCGGTCGGAGCACTGAGTCGGCCGAGTCAAGGCCGAGTCCGGTGGCCAGGATCCCTCCCGACGGTTCATCTAACTCCTGAAAGTGTTACATCTTTGGGTGTAGTGGGGTTTTTGTGAGATATGCACGTGTAAACTCTTGGTATTCTAAAGGTTTTAAAAAAATCAATATTAAAAATAATGTGGGGTATGGGATTTGAACTCTGGTGGCTTGGTTCAGCAGTGCAAGGTGATACCAATGAGCTACAAGCTCCTTCTTGTAATTATGGTGTGAAATAATTACTTAAACTGGTAACAGCAACATTAAATACTCCAAGTATACTTTAATTTTAAAACAATTTTATGTACACTAAAAAATGGAGTTATTTAAAAACAAAATAATTACATATATATTGTGCTCAGGTTAAAATACTCTTTTAAAAATTTGTATAGAAAAGTGTATAGGAAAATTAGGGTTGTTACACTTGTTCTCGTCCCGTCCAGTGAAACGGACTTGTTTGGATGGCTACGCGCACGTACGTGCATCCGTTCTTGGGGGCATGCATTTTCTTTACCTGGATATCCAATTTTATTTTTGGTTGACACATATATTTTTCGAATTTTGAAACTAAATTTTTAGACCCGACCCGGGCGTGTTTTGGTCTAAGTTTGTATTTACCAGAAAATCAAAATTTTATTAATTTAATATTTTTATTAAAAATTAACATAGTTTAAATTTTATAACTAAACATATTTTTTTTAAAATTTAAATCTTAACTAATAACAATCTTTCTCTCTCTCTCTTTCTCTTTCCTTTTCTCTCTCTCTCTCTCTCTCTTTCTCTTTCCTTTTCTCTCTCTCTCTCTCTCTCTCTCCCGTAGCACACACTCTCTCTCTCCCCCCCCCCTCTCTCTTCCTTTCTCTCTCCTTTCGAACGCCTCTCTCTCTCTCTCTCTCCCCTCTCGCGATTACTGTGTATTCCTCGAGTCGCGTCACCGCCTCTCCCGCTACCGTCACCTCCCTTCTATTCTTCTCTTCTTCTCTTCTTTAAAAACCCTCGAGCGCCCATGAGAACCCACTGCGAATGAAACCCTAACCCTACTCCTCTGCCCTCGACCTCAACCCGAGCCTCTATCTCCATCATCTCCTTATCCTTCTCGTCGTCCTCTCTTCTTCCTCATCCTCCCTCTCTTCTCCCGAGCCTGCACACCCAAAACCTAACCCACAGAACCCATCACCCAACCGCCGACGACCTTCATCTCCTCGTCGCCCTCACACCACCTCTTTCCTCTCTCCTCTCCTTCCCTGCACACTCCAACGACCAATCCAACACCCACTACAACCCTAAAACTCGAGCCCAACCTGCACATCCAAACCCTAGCCCCTCACTGCCTTTTACCAAACTTCATCGCCGGCACCTCACCGCCGGTGACCCCGACACCACCACCTCATCTCCCTGACCCCTGTGCACCAATCCCAGTGAGCACTTCCCTCTCTTCTTCTTCCTCTTCTTCTTTTCCTTTTTTATTTTTCTGTTTTTTCTTTTCTTGATTCTTGATCTCTTCCAGCGATCGCCGGAGTTGCGTCAACGCTGCCGATCCGACGATCTAGTGAACGTCCCTTGCTCGCGTGATCACCCTCTTACCTTTCCTGGACCCGTTCCGCATACCATGTGTGCGTTGCGACGATTTACCGACGTCGAGCGTGCCGTGCGTATCCGTATTGTGATCCATCGAGGCAAGTTTATCTTGCTACATGCTATACTACTATATAATGCACCCAATTGAATAATAACATTTCATATTGCTTATTTGTACATCCCACATTACCATTTTTTATCATTTTACTGTTATACAATGTCCGTATGCATCCATATTATTATTTACATATCTAGTCGCATGCTAATTCATCTTGCTACATGCTAGTTATAATATTATGCATCCATTTGAGTAAAATGTTACCCGTTTATCACATTATACATCCATAATAAAGTTTTACCGTTTTCGGATACCCGTTTGCATCCATATCATTTAAAATATATATAACTGCATCTATAGATCATATTAATTCATGATGTTATTGTAGCAACACCCCATGCTTGATAATGTGCATCCTATATAGACCTAGAGCTGTAGTTGTAACCCCTGCTAGATAATTGTGCATCTCGTAACCCCTGATAGATAATTGAGCATCCATAATTTATTGTGTATCCATACCATTAATTCTACATATCTAGTTACGTGCCATATTACATTAACTCATATTATTATCACATTAATACCCTATGCGTGACTGTGGAAGGATGTTTCCTATCCACAGGTAGTATGGTTGGCTCTGTCACGTGCCTATCTTAGCGCACTCTGGAAAGCGGGGCGTGACATAATCCGGATAATGGACCTCGTTTATTTGTTCGGGGTGCCGAGGCTCTGGAACCGTCATCATTTGGTGCTTCATGACAAGGTTGAATATTTTTCTTGTCTTGTCTTAAGAGAAAGAGTATTCCCGACCCATCTTCTTTATAAAGGACGGGCTCCAATCGAGTTCTTCTTGATTGCATGGCGTCTTAGATACGCTTTGTTGTTTCCGAACGTTATAAGAGTTCTTTGCCCTATTTTTCCTCCACTTCGGGATTTTCCCCTTTTGCGAGAACATACAGTAGGCCTGGGATGAAGAGCATTATAGTCTACCTTCTCCGCAGATTGCCGACTGAGACGCTGCGTTCTGGCTTTTTCATAAATGGCCATTTCGCAGTTGTGGTTATCCCGGCTCGTTTGACAAGCTTTTCTTATTATCCTGTCAATTTGTTCTTCCAGCGACGGACTCAACGTTTTTAGAACAGGAGCTTGCTCCGATTTGATGTCACGGCTATTTGGAAGAGCGTTTTCTGCTTCACCTGAGCTATTTACGATGTGGCAACTGTAGATTTTCTCCCGCTTCTTGGACCGAACATATCCCAGCCCAGTTATCTCCATCTTCCCGTTAGGTTTCTTTCGCTGAGTCCCAGGAATATCCCAAATCTTTTTGTAGAATTGGGCTTGTCAAAGAATTTGTTCGAGCGGTACACCTTGGCATCTTAACAATCTTTTCAATCTCTCCGTGTAATATCTTGGCAGACGAATTGGTTATAACCTGTCGAGTACAAAATCAACACCGTGCCAAACTTCTTTTTCTACTTTGGTCTCCGTAGATTGGTAGAAGAGGATCTCCTTTTCACCCATTCGCCTAGAAGACACGTAGAAAGTTTGTAGCTCTTGTACGCTGTATGTATCGAGCATATCAAGTTTCTTATAATACCAAGATGGAGCTATTGTAATTTGTAGACTCTAATCTGTCCCGGCAAAAGTTTGCATTGACGGGCGAACGGAGAACAATGTGTTGGCCTCGTCTTCAGAGTCGCTGCCAAAGACCAAAATAGGAGTAGATAGTTCAGGCTTGTTATTTTCTTTATGCGGTTGTCCCGAGTAGACTATTTCTTCATCTTCCTCGATATCGCTCCCAAATATCGATATAGTGGTGACGGATTTCTGTTTATTCTCTGGCTTGTGGCACCTTTCAGTATCCTAGAAGTCTGGTAGGAAGTACTTTGCATCTTCGTATTTTTAGACTTCATTTACGGAGAACGGATTTAGCTCTTCCGCGACGGTGTACTCCGAGCCATCCTTGAAATACTTCCTGATGTTGTGTAGAAGGGATGACATTGTACTCATGTAACCAAGGCCTGCCGAGCAAAGCGTTATAGCAAGTCTTGGCGTCAATAACATGAAACTTGATATCAGTTACGAATAGCCCAAAGCGTAACGTCAGTATTACGGAGCCAAGCGTTCGTAACGACTGTGAGTCGAACCCGGAGATGGTAATTTTATCTCGTGCAAGGTGCTGAAAGTTCATGCAGATTTCTTTCAGCACTCTCACGTTGAGAAGATTAACGGAGGATCAGTTATCGACAAGGATTTTCCCTATCTTGATTTCGTGGCAGTACCCAGTGATGTATAACGGGCGATTATTCTCGCATGTACCGAGGAGGAAATCCTTATCACTGAATGTAATATCGGCCGTGTAGATCTCTACTAGTTTATCTTTCATCTTCTCCTCTGCGAAAAAAACTTGAAACTGATCGGACTCTTGTAATGCCTTGATCAGAGAATCCCATGCCTCTTTGGACAGGAGGAGACCATCTAATATGCTCAGTTGTGAGGTTATTTTCCTCAGATGTGCTAGGATATTGTAATCTACCTTATTTTTCTTAGGCGGGTCCTTTACGGTGAGCTCTTTGACTGCTGTTTCATCAAGGGCGATTTCCTCAGGGATTTTCCCCTTCCCTTTGTCTTTTTATTCGAGTCTTTGTTCGCAGGCCCGAAATTCTTCTCAAGCAGCGTGCGGTTATGCAACTAGATGTTTTCATATTTCTTCTCCTCCTCTTCTATTTCCAAGGTGAAGTCTTTGAAGAGAGGGCCGAGGGGTATTTCGTCCTCAGAATCGCTCCCGAAGGTAAGAAATTGGGGTCTTTCCCCTTCCAAACCGGTACCAACCATATGACAGTTGTCAGTCGTTTCTTCATGCACGTTTGTCGCACTATTTTGCTGCTGACGGGCACGAGCTTCGCGCGTCATCCTCTTGAAGTGTTTTTTATGGACAACGTATCATTGCCACCACTTTTTGAAGGTACTGCACTCCTCAGTAGGGTGAGTGACCCTCCGATGATATAGGCAGTAGTATGGATGTGCTTCTTCTCCATCGAGGCATATGATCCCGAGAGTGTTCCTCACGAGAGGTGGTAGCTTCATCCCCATTGACAGGGCTTTGGCGAACCGCTTTTCTGTTTTGATCCTGCTCTTATTTGTAACAGGTGTGCTTTGGTTTGGTCGGAGTACTTTACGACTCATCCTCGCCGCAGATTTTTTATCCTGGCGCTGACGCTTAACCTTTTCATATATGGTTGTCTTGCATTTTCGGTCAACTTTTCCTTTTTGAAAAGCTTCATTTAACAGCTTTTCGATCGGGTCTTCTGGTAGTTCCGGGGATTTCAGCGCCAATTCTGCCCCCAGTTCGTCTGTGTTTTTTTCTGACGCTGAGAGAGCTTCTTCTTCATATAATGATGAATTGGAGACTGTAACAACTCCAATTTCAATGTACAGAAAATTGTTTAAAATTTAATGTACAAATGGAGTATTTACAATACTGTGTATACTATAAGTATTTGTTTTACTTTTGAACAGCAAGAAAACACTTGTAGCTCATTGGTAAAGCCTTGCACTGCTGTGACGTAGCCCCTGTGATCGAATCCCCCAGCCACATTATCTTTTTATTTAATTTTCTTTTAATCTTTTAGAAGCCCAAGAGTTTGCACGTGCACTACACGTAATATGATAAGTTACAGAATAAATAAACATGTGCACGAGGGTATATGAGGCGACGGGGACACATAGCAAAAATCCAAGCATCAACCACTGGGAATCGACCGGCGACGCATGCAAGGGGTACCGGTACCACCAGGCCGACGGTAGGTAATAGCCTCTATCTTTTCACCTGAACACCCCTTGGCCTACCCCACTACCCCCATGTTGGTTGTTTACTCTGCACTCATCCAGAGAACAATAAAATACCATTTAATCCAATTTTTAATGTAAATTTTAATGCATTCTTTAACTCACTAAACCCTAATTTTTCCTATAAATACCACACTCCATTTCACCCATCCTCACTCAGAAATTCTCTACCAAAACTCTCAAAAATTCTCAAGTCCTTATAGTGTGCAAGTGGAGTTAGCGAAGGGTGAAGTTCCAGCGAAGTTCCGAGGAGATTCCGGCGACGAAACGACGCCCCGACACCTTCCTTAATATCACCTCTCTCTTCTCTTGTTCTCTAGCCAGTAAGTCCCCTCTCCCCCTCCCATCTTCTATTCTATAATCTTTCATTTCTAAAACCCGACGGAAGCGGAGTTAATCCGACTACCAATTCGGTTTTTCTTTAAAATTCTATTTTTCTTAATCAATAAAATACCATACTCTCATATAATATTTAACAAACATTAACAAACATATTAAATCAAGTTTCATCTCAAAAGAATCTTTTATGCAATTTTTATTGTACCACATACTTCACATTTCGCCATAATTCACATAATACTTGTATTACCTTTAAGTAACTCACGAAGTAATGACCTACCTCATCATAACACACATCTTTAACATTGCATGATGAATGTTTGGGACATTAGTTATGGGATAATACGACATTATAAATAAATATCATCAAACTTACAAAACCATTTCTTTAAAAAGTGTATTAATCAATTCCTTGCAATTGCGCCTCTACAACCCACTTTAGGGGACCCCGTTCTGGATGGTGGGGATTATCGCACATCCTCGGGCCTATTAGAGCGAGATGCAGACCTTCGAAAGGAGCATTCGATCTCGATGGAATTTTTAATGCATTTTTCTTTAGAAAATGAGATTTCTACAAAAATAAATAAAATTTATTTTTATTAACTATATAGATATAACTATTATCAAAATATCTATTTTAATTATATTATATAAATATTCCAAGTTTTCTAAATCAAAGGAATCACCATTACATGAAAATACCATCCAAATATAAAACAATACCGATATTTCAATAAAATACCATATACTATGAAAACTAGGTTCTACTCATTAGAAATTTCACTTCTATAAAATATACATCTATGAAAACTCTAAAACCGATAATTAAATGCTTGAGGTGTATTTTGAAATTATATCAAAATTATTTTTACATAAAACCCTTCAAGTTATGCTAATTTACAATAAGGATCCTGGTAAATATAGGTTTAAGTGGGACCAATTCTCTTGAGCCTCAGGGAATTGGAGAATGTGGGTGCTTGCCTATCTAAGGTAGACAATCTAACAAACGGTGTTATCAATGCGGTAATTGTCTTGGAAAAAGACACAAATCTTATTGTCCATGTGCAACAGTTACCGATAACATCAAAACTAATTCAGGATTTCAATTTCTTTTCAAAGTATCTGACTCAGACTGAGTCTCAATCTAATCAATCTGATTTGAATGTGATTCAAGTATAAACTATAATACAATACGAATCCATGAATCCGTCTATTCAATTCATATTGATTGAACCGAACCATGGATAAACTCCGTCTAAATGACTCTCCATTTATATCCATTCTATTTACTGATATCATGGTTTCGGCAAGTCATCCGTCTATATAAAAACACAATACAATCAATACAAAGACATCGCGGGGTTATAAAGGGGTAGACTAGTACGGAATGTTTTAGAAGTGGCACAAGACTGTAACCTTAATACACCTAACCTGAATACTCATTGCCCTTGTACCGTGGCTGAACGGTTCCTTGTGCTCCGTATACCTTAGTCTCCGGAATAGTGAGACTCCTCTCGTATACACTGGCATATTCTGTACCAAACTACAAACAATAGCGTTAACAATATAATCAAACATTAATAGTCATATTCTTTTTCTGTCTATTCTATCTCTACTCATCTTTGGAATTTACTGAGCGATTGTTCGCTGACGACACTCCTTTCTTCTTTCTTTGGAATGTTGTCAGATAATTCGGACTCATTGGAGATCGAGCCCAGCACTGAAGGTTTGTTGACCCAGAGCTGTACCCACTTGTACATATTTATTTCATTTCAGTTATGCCATTGTTTAGACATCGCTTTCTATTCATGTATTTACATTTCAGTTGTACCTATAAAAGAATGTTTAATAAATAAAGTTGTTGTTCATTTATATTCCTGTCTCTTTTGTACTTTACCTTATATTGCTTAGATAAGCTTAGCGTGTTTACTTCTGAGTAAATACGTAGCGGGCCTCGCCACGTCCCACCCCGGTATATTGGGAAGCGGGGTGTGGCAGGTTTTGTTGGCGGCACATGCAGGTCAGCTCTTTATGGACATGCAGGTCAGTTTTGCATGGATATGCGGGTTAATTCTGCATGAAGTCCTAAGCAATATAATACAAGAATCAACAACTAAAAACATTCTTTACATATTCCTTGAATCTTCCAATTTCATAAATTTTGAATCTGTCATAACCCAAAACTTTCTTTCAAGGTTATGGATTCCCCAAAAAACACCAGTACCAACTTCAACAACACTCTACTACCTCTACCGCTTACACATACCGTCGCTGCTTCGATCAATGAGCAGACGGTACTGCTTGAGGCAATCCGCAGCCTCCTGAAGGAACAGCAGCAGCATACTGCTATTTTGATGAACCGTCCAAGCACCTGGGGTAAAGCAATTCCGAGCTTTACACCCTAAGAAATTCTCGGGAAAAGAGAGCCCTCTGGAAGCTGAGGAATGGACTCAGAGTATTGAGGATGACCTGGTAGCGGCACAAGTGCCAGAGATCGCTTGGGTTCGAGTTGCAAAGCTGCAACTCACTGACAATGCACAAGTTTGGTGGAAGGCGGAAGAAAGCCATCTTGACCAACCTATCGAATGGAGGACTTTTTGTGATATGTTTGATGCGAAATACTTCCCAGAGACTGCCCGATTCAACATGGAGCAGCAATTTATTCATCTATAACAGGGTTCGATATGGACCAAGTCAATAAATGAATATGACGCTGGGTTTACCATGCTCAGTAGGTAAGATATGTCTCAATATTCGATTTCCAAATACCACATATTACATAGCTAACACAAGAGCTTAACAGGTTCATGGCACATTTGATACCAACTGCTGAGATCAGATCCAGAAGATTTCAGTAAGGGTTAGATTCGGAAATCCAAGCTGCTTTAGCTACAGGGGATTTTCCAACCTACGAGATGGCCCTGAAAGCTGCCCGCCGATACGAGGTGTTGGAGATAGTGCCCTCAGAGTCAATTATTGGATCACAGGCACGTGATTGCAATGATTGAGGGAGGACCTATACCGGTAGGGCAGTCTTACTCAAGATGATAGTATGCTATCTGGTTTATTTTTATCATCGTGTACTGCTTTAGGTGACCTTACAGGTCACTATTGCACGTTGATAGAGCCCTTAGGATTCTTGCTTGACTGCCAGCAGTATGATGGCGATCATATACGTGGGAGCTGGGGTCTATAAGCACATCCTTAAAAGGTCCCTAGTCGTGGGAGTTTTCGAGACAGGGCATCGATACTCCAGAGTAGACTAATGTATACAGTCAAGACCCCGACGAGGGACGGTGGCCGGTCTCACAAGCCACTTGTGTCAGTTGGTTCACCTAAGATGTATACAGGTGCTCATTGGGTTATGAGTACACCGGACAGGACTCGCCGGGAACATGCTAGTTGGTCTTATACGTGACGTCAGATAGCAGTTCCCTGGTGACATGTGTACAGGTTAGTTCATCGACCTGAGATCGTTATTTGTCTCGTGTGAGTTCCCACTGTGCTTTGATTACTACCCTACCACGCTCAAAGGAGACGTGCAAACAGGTTTTAGTTGGGTACAGTCCCGAGCCACATGGAGGCAGTGAGCGGATCTGCAGGGGTTCGTCTCTCCCGGTATTGGGGGTGAGTTCGCGCTGTGTCTAGGAGAGCCATTACACAAAGCCCTCGGCTGAGGCAGGAGATTTGCTGGTAGGTATTCCAGTAGTATCTCAGGGTGTTCTGAAATACACTCCGACACGACTTGTACCGCTTTTGGGGGTCTGACTTTTACCAACCCCCTAGGCCTGCCATGCGATGCTCATAGACGAACGGACCGGACTGTACGGATATTGTCACTGACAGGCTCAGTAAGGTGTCAGGATGAGTTTGCTCATCGACGTCCCTTTTGGTCAATACCTGGTAGCCCGTTACGTATAGGCTAATACCTCTGACGTGCTAGTGGTTAAATCCACAACCAAAGTATTGACGAGTCTTTAGAGTCCCCCACAGACCAGTTTCTCAAGTTTCGGGCGAAACGCTGTAGAGGCCATATAGAGATATGGCAGGGTTCGATCTTATGCATGCGGTATTGCACGAATCATGATCGGACGGATAATACTGGCGGGCTTTGGTTTAAGCCGGATCCTAGTATTGTACAGTGTAGATTTTGTCTCTTTGCATTTGTATTCAGTGGGAATACAAATGCGGGTATGTATATATAGTCGCGGGGTTTTCCTGTAATTTATTACGGTATCAGTTTTTGAAGTTGCCAGTTTGTATTCCGTTTCAGCCAGTTTTTCTTTCTTCCATTCTTTGGCTGAATTTCCGATGGAGGGTTTTTTTTGCAAGTTTGCAAATTTGTTATTGTGAAGGGTTTTCTTGTAAATGAGGGCTTCATGATAGTTCTTTCATCATGAGATTCTTTTTGAGTCTCTTCCTTTGCATTAATGATGATTAGGATTTGATAAGTTTTTGATGTGAGATAATTTGATAATTATCTTCACATATTGATATATGCTTTTTCTCTCTCTCCTCATTCCATCATCAAAAGGGGGCCGGCCACTTCTAGTGAAGGTGGGGGATTCATTTTTGAGAGGAGAAAATTATTCATTCTCATTTTTGGCTTGCTTCTAAAATCCCTCACTACTCTCCAAAGTTCATTCCTCTCCTCCTTCATAAAAGGCAACTTCACAACCCCAAAGAGACAAACCATTCTACACTACTCTACTTCAACCTTGGACGCGTCGGCTAGCCAATTTCGCGTCCGAGTTGCCTCAGTCCAGAGGTGGGAGCCCGTAAAAGAACCCGGCGATGTGGTGCCCGTTCCGACGAGGAGATGAAGACCGGAGGTTCCGCGAGGAGATCGGAGTGGAGGCCGAAGACCGAAGGACACGGATCGCTCGGTATAGCCCTCTACCCTCTCTCTAGTTAGCTAGCATTAGGTTAATGGTTACGATCCGGGTTTTAGGATGTGGTAGTGCCGGTTTTCAAGTCAAGAAAAATTTTCGTTTCCGCATTCCGGCGTCGGATTGACGGCCGGGGCGCCGCCGTGCACTTACATTAGTATCAGAGCCACGCCATTAACCTAGTCTAGCTTGCTCTAGTGAGTTTAAAACTTCGATCGAACATTTATCCCAAAAACGCATTTTCATTGCATATGTTTCTGTCGAAATTTGTTTTGGCTCTAAAAATTTTTCAGGGTGTTGCAGAAAAACATGCAGGAAGTTATAAGAATTCTGTGAAAATATGGTAGTGTGACACTGTAGCTTGACCGCGGAACCGCGGCCAAACCACTGTTCTGGCCGCGGTTCCGCCGCACAAAAGTGTCTTCACCGTACCACTTTTCCTACAGAACTCTTTAAACTTGGAATTAGGGTTTATGGTATATTCTGTTTGGGCCCAGATTTTTCTGAGTACTGGGTATTGTGCTTGGGGCCTACTTCGGTAAATTTTTTCGATCGGACTTTTAAACATGTTAGTTCACAGTATTTACATTATATCTGCGACCGTGAATGTCACTTGATCGGTAAATCCTGTCTAACTGCTATAGCCCTTTTAGACGGATTTGCGAACGTGACATTCACGTTGATGTTCTGTGTTGTGCTGTGATGTTGCGGATTGGTCGTGGGGATAGCCTGGATGCAATGTTAGTACAGTTTCGTTTTATATGTACATTTGATATTGCGGAGCGAGCGTTCAACATGTGGACTGCCGTTACTGCCTGTTTGTATATTATTATTTTGGGGCACGACCGGGCTGAGGTCGATGTGCCCGTTGTATGTATATTTTACTTTCTGTACTAGGATTACCCCGCGGTGGGGTGCACGGATAGCCGTATTCTAGAGGTCAACGGGCCCGCATCTCATGGCATTGAGACGGAGGGGGCTTTACCCTAGAATTGGCAGGCTATTCGCCGCACTCGTTGGGGGTACAGGTTGACCCAGGAGGGGTGCCCAAGTTACCGGATTCCGTGAAGTGCTGGGTGGTCCATTCACGTTGTTGAAGGGGGCTACCTCGCTTCAGGTTTTGGCGGGTAACTTGCCGCGCCCGTAGGGGTCTAGGATTTCATTGCACAGGCTATCCACATGACCAGGGGAACATCGGGTTTCAGCAGCGGCTCTGTGAAACCCGGGGATCCCAGATATCTGTATTGTTCTGTGATGCTTATTACATTTATGTGATGTTGCATTTTATCACGCCTTGAGCGAATATTATATATTGATATATATACTAGTAGATGTTGTATATGTTTTGCATCCGCGCTAGTCCAGTCCCCGCTCTGTCGTTAGTTAAGTAACCTAACGGGTGATGATGGGACCCAGTGGCGAATGCGGATGGCATATACGTACATCATTATTTTCGTTTTTTATTGGTGTGATCAATTGATGGGACAGCGTTGATTCGGATCAATGCAAGCTAAACAAACCTATTCTGATGTTGTTGGAACACTTTTCAAAAAGCTGTTATTGCAAGGACGTTCCCTTTTGTTTTGCACAGTGGTATTCGGTTATGAATATCCAGCACCTCAGTCGACGAGGCAAGGGCCGAGATCCCTTCACCGGGAGTGACCCCTTGGACAGAAGTTTGCGTCGGGGTAATAACTTCACTATAGCCGATTACTTTTTGCTTTGCATCGTGGTATTCAGTTAGAATATCCTGCACCTCATTCTACGGGGAAAGAGCCGAGATCCCTTCACCGGGAGTGACCTCTTTAGCAAAGGTTTTCGCCACTATATTTTTATAAAAAGCTATGCAGTTCCTTCAACGATATCAAGTTCATTACGTTAAAGGTTTTTCGCCAAAAAATAGACGTAGCCCTCCATCATTTCTTATAAGTATTACTTAGTATTCGTACTGCATTTGTTGACTGTGTCAAGGCGTAGTGTGCGGTAGCTAAGTATTGTTTGTTTGTAGCATATTAATGGGATTGGTTAGGACAGTCGTGCGGCCTTGTTGACTGTGTCAAGGGCTCTTGCGGGTGGGTTTAATGCAATCCAGGATAATGACGGGTTGAACTTGACTAGGACTCTTTAATTTGTTGACTGTGTCAAGGTCACTTGGGTCCTAGGGGTAAAACACACATCGGGAGTTTCTAAAGAAACTAAAACTTGCCAGATATGCGCATACCTTCTGGAGTGTGATAACGTGAGCAGATTCCGTCACGTTATCATGCTATGATAGTTGGATCCCGATTCCCACTGATGAGTTGGTTTACTCCTCGGATGATCCCGGCTAATTCTTCTTTCAGGTTTGGAGGAGAATTTGACGGTACGGTAGGAGGTTTCCTGATTAGATAAAGTGATAACTATTCTGATCTAGGTTAGAGTGTACGCTGAGTGTTTCTTTTCTCTCTCTCTCTTTGGCAGCGACCATGACCCGACCCTAGACTATGACTCAGTGACTAAAATTAACCGAACCTTCTTAAACACTGGCTTTTAGATTGTCAGAGTTGCATACCTCATTGCCACTCCTACTTTTACCCTTTTCTCCAGGACACCCCGTATTACTACGAACGTCCACTTCCATTGGACAGAACCATCATATGGTTATATTGTCAGTGTATATGCCCTAGAGGCCATTACTGTATCATACTAGCTTGTATATTACTTAATGGAAGCTTGGGATATTCACAGTTGTATAGACAATCTTGCTCAAAATGGTAGCATACTACTTGGTTTGTTTCTACTTCAATATGTGCATGTGTTTCTTTTAGCATATCGCTTATACATATTAGTAGAGCCCTTAGGATCTTTGCTTGATTACCAGCGTTGTGATGGCAGTCACACTTGTGGGGGCTGGGTAATCTATAAGCACATCCTTATACAGGTCCCTAGTCGTAGGACTATCGAGACGGGGCATCGATACTCCGGAGTAGACTAGTGTATGCGCTTCTCATCCCAGCAGGGGAGATGGTCTGTCCCACAGCCATCAGTACGTCGTACTGGAGATAGTATGCGGGTGCTCGTTAGGTTACGAGTACACTGGACAGGACTCGTCGGGAACTGTTGGTTAGTATTATACCTATCGTCAGTTATAAGTTCCCAGGTGACATGAGTACAGCTTAGTCCGCTGACTTGACACTGTCACTTCGCCTCGAGTGTGTTCCCGTTGTACTTAGATTACTACCCTACCACGGCTCAAAGGAGTCGTGCAAACAGGTAGTAGTTGGGTGCAGTCCCGAAGCACTTAGAGGCAGTGACGGTTAGACAGGATTCGTCTCTCCCGATATTAGGGGTTGACATCGCGCTGTGTCTAGGAGAGCCATTACACGAGTAGTCCCTGGCCAGGGCTAGCGAGATATACTGGTAGGTTTCCAGTGTTATCTCAGGGTGTTCTGGGCTACACTCCGACATGACTTGTACCGCTATTAAGGGACTGACGTTCACCACCCCCTAGGCCCGCCATGCGATATATCAGACGAACGGACTGGACTGTACGGAGATTGTCATATACAGGCTCAGTAGGAGTTCGGATGGGTTTACCTCATCGGCCTTCTTATCGACGTCTACCTGGGGACCGTTACGTACAGCTAGTGCTGCTTGCGGTCTGTGGTTAAACCCACTGCCAGCGTAGTGTCGAGTTTTTAGAGTCCCACACAGAGAGTTTCCCTGCACTGAGCGAAACATGTAGAGGCCGTATGGTTTTACGGCAGGGCTGCGATCACTTACGTGCACTTGTGTGCGTATGCTGTTCGGATAGGCAATACTAGTGGGCTTTGGTTTAAGCCGGATCCTAGTATTGCACGGATGGATTTGTTTTGTCTTCTGTGCATTCTCATTCTACGGAATGCGGATGCGGGTGTGTATGCACAGTTTTGAGGAGCGAAGAAAGAGGAGGTGACTCATTAGGGTTTTGGCGGTTGGTTCGGTCAAAACCATTATGAGCCGGAGACATTATTTACTAATCCTTTTAGTGATAATTTTGTGATGGCTAATTGCTTTGACCATTTGACCACCTTGACCACTCTTGACTTTGTTGACCCGTTGACCAAAGTTGACCTTGACCTTCATGAGAGGTCTACACTCTTCTTTGGTTTTCTTTTTCTTTTTGGATTATGAAAATGGTCATGTCAATGTAGCCATCAACTTTATCATGATAGGATTAGTAATGATGATGTTTAGTATTATTGCAACCATGGTTCATTTTTCTTTAGTAATCTTTTTCATTTCTCTTTTCTCATTCTCTCTCTTGTGAGAAGAAAAGAAAATGAGCTCTCATGGTTGCTGGTTCTCCTTCTTCTTCCTCCTCTTGATTCTTCTTTTGATCTCATGTGTTGAGAGAAAAAGAATCCACATAGACAAACACTTCCATCAACCTCTTCTACACAACCTAGGACATCAAGACTAGCGATCTTGTTGCCCTAGTTGCCTCGGCTCGAGGTGGAGCTCGGTGTACATCTCTCGGGTGGATCGTCTTCGACTCAAGAAGGCCGCGGAGGTAATCAAGGTCCGGATCGACCCTCGGAGCGTGGACGGATGAGTAGGACAGCGGAATGAAGACCCGAAGGACCGGTGTCGTGAGGTATAATTTCTACGGCATAGTAGTTAACGCCTCTTGTAGTTTGCTAGTTTCTAGTTTAGCAAAGATCTGGCTTTTAGTCCATGTTGCCTTTGTGCTAAATAATTGTTTTTCGCCGTTTCCGCCTCTCCGTAAGAACCGGGGTGAGCAACGTGGACTTACAGTGGTATCAGAGCCTAGCTAAACATAAACTAGCAAGTTAGCAAAGTATTTAGAATATCGATCGGAAATAAAATCACAAAACAAGTCCGGAATATTTAACTTTCTGCCGATTTTTTAAACAGCTCCAAAAATTATTTGACATACATGAAAAATCGGCTCAAGGTTTTCTAAAGACACCCACCAAAAACGATCCACTGAACCGGTCAAAGCGCCGTGGTTCCGCGGCAAGAACATGCTTCTTGCCGCGGATCCGCGGCCGAGTTGACTCGGCCGTGGACCGAGTTTGGTGCAGTGTACTTAGTTGGCTGTTTTGGGATTTTTAGTACATGTTGTTTCTACCCAGATTTTCCAGAGAACAAATTCATTTTTGGGGTGGTTACAAATCCATATTTTGATCGATATTCCGTAGACTTTGGCTAATGGACATTATCTGTGATGTGTTATATATATTGAACATCTGCTAATCGCTATACGTCGATTAGTGGGGGTTATACATATCTGTGATCTGTAATGTTAATGGTTTGTGTATATGAACTCGTTGGATTGTCGCGGATGAATAGCCGGGGTGGATGTGAGATGAGAGTTTCTTTTTCTTTCATTCATGTAAAATTTGTAAATTGATGTAATATTATTTGTTTGGCTGCACATCAGGGATGAGGTTGTAGCCGCCATTGTATAATTTCTTTTTACTATTTTTGCTCCTAGGATAGACCCAAGGTGGGGTGCACAAACTACAGGGTATCTCGAAGTGCCGAGCTGCCTACTCACGGATTGAGGGAGGTTACTTCGCTTCGGGTACTTGGCGGGTAGTTTGCCGCACCCGTAGGGGTCTAGGGTGGGGTTTGGCTATTCATCGCGACCGTGTAATCCGCTTTTCGTTGCAGGCTCGAACGGATCTTGGATTCCTAGTATATCTAAAGTGTTCATCTGTGATCTGGAATGTCTATCATTGCTATATATCTATATATGATATCTATTTAGGCATTGCTCATGTTTTGCATCCGCGCTAGTCCAGCCCCCGCTCTGTTGTGAGTTAAGTAACCTAACGGGTGATGACGGGACCCCGTGGCGAATGCGGATGGCATAAGCGTACGTCATATTTTCGTTGTTTTCTGCAATGGTAGGATTAAATGATGGGACGCATTAAAATTAATGCAAGAAAATAAACCAAGTAAAAGTCGTTGGAACACTTTTAAAACCACTCGGTTCTTTTCAAAAACCAACTTTTAAACGCGGAGCTTGAACCACTCCTTTTAAAAGCTATCTCGTTCCATCGATTATATCAAGTTCACTACGTTCACGGTTTTGCCAAAACCATTCGTAGCCCTCCGTCATTTCATATGGATAGTCAATAGTATTCAAGCTGTGTTTGTTGACCAAAGTCAAGGAACAGTGTTTGGTAGCTATTGGGTATTCATATGTAGCATAGATAGATGCGTTGGTTTGGGACAGTCGTACTGCCTTGTTGGCCAAAGTCAAGGGTATGTGCGGGTGGGTTCAAATTAACCTGGACAATGACGGGTAGAACTTGACATGTGACTTATGATTTGTTGGCCAAAGTCAAGGTCATAAGAGCATAGGGCAAAAATCCACATCGGGAGTTTCAAAAGAACTGAAACTTGCTAGCGCTGCATACCATTTGGAGTGTGATAATTCTAGTAGGATTCCTTCAGTTTTGTCATGCGATGATATTTGGATCCCGATCCTACTGTGAGTATATGCTACTCCTCGAGAACTTTCTCACTTAACGATCACTGCTATAAACCAAGTAGGTGTCTAGAAAGGTGTTAGCGAGGCTACTGATTGGTAGGGATTCTGCGTGTTCAAGTTTAAATACCGCAATCAAGACGGTTTCGCTTGTAGCTAGCCGGTTGAGTACGGGTCGTCCGCAGGGAGATGGGAGTCTTTTTCTATGTGCTTTAACGAGTTAAGTCCGAGAGTTCAGATTTGTTTGTGATTATCTAAGTGTTAAGTTGATGCTTTAAAGAGAGCTTGTTAGGGTTAGGATTAGGTTAGTTTGAGTTAGGAGTCTCCACATCTTTCGTTGCCCCTCTTAATATCGGTGTTACGGTAATCGGCAACAACGGGGATTAGCACGACTAGGAAGGAACTTGCGAGTATAAGCTAGACTTTCCAACGCATAAGTCCTTCCTTTTGGTGCTTGTCCGTCCGTTCTTGGCTCTTAGCCATAACCTCCGGTTAATTCAACCACAACCGGTCTCACTATGGAATCACCGCTATCATGTAGGATAGGGTGCCGTGAGGAGAGGATTGTGGTTTATTTAACGGGAGTCGATTTAAGCTGTTGGGTAAGGAAAGAGTGAGAGAGATTTCCTTCTCTCAAACTTCCATTATCCTACCCTAACAAGTATGAACTACTCACACATCATGATACGGAAAAATAAAACAAAACAAAAGAGGAAGATAGAAAGAAGGAGATTAGAGGAATACGACTAGCTATTTGCGACCTCACCTTGGCGAGGATCGAGCGTAAGCATCATTGTCGTATTAAGGATAAAGAAAAAGAGAGAAGAAAGAACAACAAGAAAATAACAACAACTACTTAACGAATTAAAATTACAACAATTATAAAAAAGGCAAGACAAGCATGATAATAAAATGATCTTCTTTATTCATCACTCTTCACTCACAAGCTCACTACAAGTTTAATGGAGAAGAGATGAGAAGAGGAAGAAGAAAAAACACTAAACCTAGGCAAAATGAAAAATACAAGAATGGACCCTTTCCTTCTCAAAGTTCTGGGCTATTTATAGGCTGGAGAATGGAAATCTAGGGCAACCACCAGAACACATATGCAAAGACCAAAATACCCCTGAAAAAGTTTTATCTGCCGCCACTATACGGCCGCGGATCCGCGGCCTAAGCATGCTTAGGCCGCGTTTCCGCGGCCATATAGATGAATTGGATGCTCAGTTTTTTTGTGCTTCCCTGGTCTTCTCTGTACTTAATTCTGGTGTATGTATTTTCTCAATTTGTCTTCACGATTTTTCCAGAATTTCTGTTGAGGGAAAGGTGGACTTTTTGTGGATGTTTTTGTCATGATTGCCTCGAGCTCCGCGTAGATCTCTTGGATCTTGTGCTGCCATTGAGCCTTGTGCATGAAAACGACATTGATTTGACATTTTGTCTCTTAAACTGGTATCTGGCAACATACGGATGAAGAGCGGAGACCGTGTTTTATCTGTGGTTGGCAGGAACCCGGATTTTTTCGTGTTTTCCATGAATTTCACCGTTTTAGAACCGAGAACCTGTATCCTGCAATTGACTAGCAAACACGGCTCAAGAGTATCTACCGATATGCAATGTGACAAAAATTGGGCGGTATGAAAATGCAAAAATCTGATATGAGCAGCTACGCCCCCAGGGAAAAGAGATTACTTAATTAAGGAACTTCGCGAAAGCGTTGGAAAACCTCTCTCGAAGTACCGACACTGGCATGGCTGAACGGTTAAGCAAGTATTGTACGGTGAGATTGCTCCCGACTAATTCTTCCTTTATGGTTTGAGGAGGGATTCGAGAGACAGTGGGAGCCATCCTGTTTAGATAAATTAAAAACCAATCTAAACTTACAAGAGCATCATGCTGAGTGTTTTCTTCTCTCTCTCTTAATTACAGCGACCCTGTGACCGTACCTAGGTTACATCTAGATAATAAAATGACTGAATCTGACTGTTATGACTGGAAAAGGTCTGTCCAGATGTCCATTGCCCATGACAAGCTGGGACACCTCTTAACTAATCCAACCCCTGCCGTCTCAGGTCCAGTTTCCCCTGTCATGGATATTCATATCCGCGAGACATCGGAAAAAGACTGTGCAAAAGCCAAGTGCCTCGTGTTAGCCTTAGTTGATGGTGCATACCAGGGGCAGCACGAGAAGATGGACTTAGTTTCTATCTTCCTCTATAACAAAGATTTATATGGAGAGCAATCTCGTATCGCAAGATATGAGACCTCGAACGAATTGCTTCCAGCGAGGTTGGCTATCGAGTCTTCTGTAGGGGGCAACGTCCTTACAGAGACCGGCTATTTTGAGCTCACGGACGTGAAGACCACCTTGAAGAACGGGTCAGATGCTGACTTGATTCTACAGTCTCTACCTTCTACCCTGAAGGAAACCAGGGAAGTAGAAGGAAAGGGAAGGGCAGAAGTTTCGGGACTGGATATAGTAAAAGAGGGACGTTCCTATTGTTACAGGAATGAACATTGGCAGAAGGATTGCAGGGCTAGCATAGCCAGTAGCCAGAATTCGAAGCATGTTGTGGCTTCTTCTTCGGGTGTGTTTGTAATAGAGAACTGTATGTCAGTTAACCCTACTTCCTGGGTATTGGATACCGGATCAGGATCTCATATCTGTAATTCGTTACAGGCCGTAGGGTTATCAAGATAGGTGATATGACTCTCAGGGTTGCTAACGGAATGAGCATGTACGCTGAATCCGTAGGGGAATATCATCTTGGACTGACAACTGGGCAGATATTGATTCTGCGTGACTGTTTTTATGTACCAGGTGCGACTTGTAATATCATATCTGTATCCTTACTTTCTAAGAAAGGATATGATTTTACTTTTGTAAGCAATGTGGTTAACATCCACCTAAATCAAGTTCTGATTGGGTTAGGTATATTGAAAAACGGTATATACGTTTTGAATCAAGCTCAGGTCTTCAGTGTCCAGAACACACTTAAAAGAAAGTCTTCGGAATTAAATCAGGCTTTCTTATGGTATTGTAGACTGGGTCACATTAATGAGACACGGTTGACAAAGTTACATAAAGAAGGATACTTGGATCCGTTCGAGTACCAGTCTTATGACACTTGTGAATCTTGTCTCATGGAAAAGATGACAAAGACTCCATTCACTGGACATGGAGAAAGAGCAAGCGAGCTCTTGGGACTCATACATAGTGATGTGTGTGGTCCAATGTCTACGCATGCGCGAGGTGGTTATTCATACTTCATTACTTTCACAGATGATTTCTCTAGGTATGGACATGTCTTCTTAATGAAGCATAAATCCGAGGCCTTTGAGAAATTTCAGGAATACAAGAATGAAGTTGAAAAACAAACAGGCAAAAGTATCAAGACACTGAGATCTGATCGAGGTGGAGAATACTTGAGTGCCGAGTTTCTGGGCTTCTTAAAAGAGAATGGAATTCTCTCTCAGCTTACTCCTCCATACACACCACAACACAATGGTGTATCGGAAAGACGGAATCGAACCCTATTGGATATGGTTCGATCCATGATGAGTAAGGCTGAGTTACCGCGATCCTTCTAGGGTTATGCATTAGAATCAGCTGCATATCTTTTGAACCGAGTTCCAACTAAGACTTTGCCTACTACACCATATCAGATGTGGTGTAGGAAGAAACCCTATCTTAATCACATTAAGACATGGGGATGTCCAGCTTTTGTCAAAAAGCAGCATGCGGACAAGCTCGAGGCACGCTCAGTACAGTGTAAGTTTGTGGGATACCCAAAGAACTCCAAGGGGTATCTTTTCTATTACGCAGAGGAACAAAAAGTTTTTGTTTCTCATCATGCCCGCTTCTTGGAAACTGAGTTTTTGGAAAACCAGATAAGTGGGAGCGCAATAGAACTGGAAGAAATTCCAGAACCACGAGCTATTACTGAAAGCTTAGTAGAACCAGAGGGTTCGAAAGAACAGGACATCCCAGCGCCACTCCGCAGGAGTAGTAGGCAGTCTCATCCGCCCGAGAGATACTACGGTTTTCTCATAGACGGGGATAGAGAGGATTGCACTATGGATTATGGTGAGCCTACTAGCTTCCAGCAAGCCATTCAGAGCGGTGACTCGGTAAAATGGCTGGATGCAATGCGGACCGAAATGGAGTCCATGTACACCAACAAAGTTTGGACTTTGGACTTTGCTCCAGAAGGGGTAAAACCCGTAGGCTGCAAATGGATCTTCAGAAAGAAGATTGGTCTAGATGGGCAGGTTGAGACCTATAAAGCTAGACTCGTTGCAAAGGGTTTTCGTCAAAGACCTGGTTTGGACTATGACGAGACCTTTTCTCCGGTGGCTATGCTCAAATCCATTCGGATCCTTCTTGCCATTGCTGCTTTCCACGATTATGAAATCTGGAAAATGGACGTAAAGACGGCTTTCCTAAATGGAAATTTAGAAGAGTGCGTCTATATGGATCAGCCGGAGGGATTCATTCAGAGTGGGAGCAGCGGTAAAGTGTGCAAGTTGCTCAAGTCCATCTATGGACTGAAGCAGGCATTGCGGAGTTGGAACATCTGCTTTGATGATACTGTCAAGGAATTCGAATTTATCAAAAACCCAGATGAACCATGCATTTACAGTAAGATTGTAGGGAGAACTGTGGTATTCCTCGTCTTGTACGTGGATGACATTCTCCTAATAGGAAATGATATTCCTATGCTACAGTCAGTCAAAGGATTCTTGTCACAGAGGTTCTCCATGAAGGACCTGGGCGATGCCAACTACATTCTGGAGATCCAGATCTATCGTGATAGATCTAAGAGGATGTTGGGACTTTCACAGTCCAGGTACATCGACACCATACTGAAAAGATTCAGTATGGAAGATTCTAAGCGCGGTAATTTACCGGCTTGTCACGGGATCACCCTCTCCAAAGAGATATCTCCCAAGACTGATTTGGAAAGGGATCGCATGTCTGTTATACCCTACGCTTCTGCGGTAGGCTCTATAATGTATGCGATGTTATGTACCAGACCAGATGTAGCATACGCATTGAGCGTTGTAAGCCGGTATCAGTCGGACCCAGAGGAGAAACACTGGATAGCGGAAAAGAACATTCTCAAGTACCTGAGAAGGACTAAGGAGATGTTCTTGGTGTATGGCGGAAAAGACCTCCAGATCGAGGCCTTTGCTGACTCCAGCTTCCAGAGTAACAAGGATGACTCCAAGTCCATGTCGGGTTATGTCTTTACCCTTAATGGAGGGGTGGTTTGCTGGAAGAGTTCCAAGCAGGAGACCGTTGCTGACTCAACTATGGAAGCGGAGTACATAGCTGCTTGCGATGCCGCAAAGGAAGCTGTCTGGATGAAGAAGTTCCTCATGGAGCTTCAGGTGGTTCCTACCATTGTTGATCCAATACCGCTGTATTGCGACAACAACGGCGCTATAGCTTTAGCGAAGGAACCCAGGTCCCATCAGAAGTCCAGGCACATTTTGAGGCGGTACCACCTGATCAGGGAGATCATAGATCGCAGGGAGATCAAGGTGAAGAGAGTAAATTCGAAGAATAACACTGCAGATCCACTCACGAAGGCCCTAACCCAGACTCAGTTCGAGCGGCTGATCGAGATGATAGGTCTTCGATACGCCAGTACATGGCCTTAGTGCAAGTGGGAGATTGTTAGTGTATATGCCCTAGAGGCCATTACTGTATCATACTAGCTTGTATATTACTTAATGGAAGGTTGGGATATTCACAGTTGTATAGACAATCTTGCTCAAAATGGTAGCATGCTACTTGGTTTGTTTCTACTTCAATATGTGCATGTGTTTCTTTTAGCATATCGCTTATACATATTAGTAGAGCCCTTAGGATCTTTGCTTGATTACCAGTGTTGTGATGGCAGTCACACTTGTGGGGGCTGGGTAATCTATAAGCACATCCTTATACAGGTCCCTAGTCATAGGACTATCGAGACGGGGCATCGATACTCCGGAGTAGACTAGCGTATGTGCTTCTCATCCCAGCACGGGAGATGGTCTGTCCCACAGCCATCAGTACGTCGTACTGGAGATAGTATGCGGGTGCTCGTTAGGTTACGAGTATACTGGACAGGACTCGTCGGGAACTATTGGTTGGTATTATACCTATCGTCAGTTATCAGTTCCCAGGTGACGTGAGTACAGCTTAGTCCGCTGACTTGACACTGTCACTTCGCCTCGAGTGTGTTCCCACTGTACTTAGATTACTACCCTACCACGGCTCAAAGGAAGCGTGCAAACAGGTAGTAGTTGGGTGCAGTCCCGAAGCACTTGGAGGCAGTGACGGTTAGACAGGATTCGTCTCTCCCGGTATTGGGGGTTGACATCGCGCTATGTCTAGGAGAGCCATTACATGAGTAGTCCCTGGCCAGGGCAAGCGAGATAACTGGTAGGTTTCCAGTGTTATCTCAGGATGTTCTGGGCTACACTCCGACACGACTTGTACCGCTATTAGGGAACTGACGTTCACCACCCCTAGGCCCGCCATGCGATATATCAGACGAACGGACTGGACTGTACGGAGATTGTCACATACAGGCTCAGTAGGAGTTCGGATGGGTTTACCTCATCGGCCTTCTTATCGACGTCTACCTGGGGACCGTTACGTACAGCTAGTGCCGCTTGCGGTCTGTGGTTAAACCCACTGCCAGCGTAGTGTCGAGTCTTTAGAGTCCCACACGGAGAGTTTCCCTGCACTGAGCGAAACATGTAGAGGCCGTATGGTTTTACGGCAGGGCTGCGATCACTTACGTGCACTTGTGTGCGTATGCTGTTCGGGCAGGCAATACTAGTGGGCTTTGGTTTAAGCCGGATCCTAGTATTGCACGGATGGATTTGTTTTGTCTTCTGTGCATTCTCATTCTACGGAATGCGGATGCGGGTCTGTATGCACAGTTTTGAGGAGCGAAGAAGGAGGAGGTGACTCATTAGGGTTTTGGCGGTTGGTTCGGTCAAAACCATTATGAGCCGGCGACATTATTTACTAATCCTTTTAGTGATAATTTTGTGATGGCTAATTGCTTTGACCATTTGACCACCTTGACCACTCTTGACTTTGTTGACCCGTTGACCAAAGTTGACCTTGACCTTCATGAGAGGTCTACACTCTTCTTTGGTTTTTTTTTTCTTTTTGGATTATGAAAATGGTCATGTCAATGTAGCCATCAACTTTATCATGATAGGATTAGTAATGATGATGTTTAGTATTATTGCAACCATGGTTCATTTTTCTTTAGTAATCTTTTTCATTTCTCTTTTCTCATTCTCTCTCTTGTGAGAAGAAAAGAAAATGAGCTCTCATGGTTGCTGGTTCTCCTTCTTCTTCCTCCTCTTGATTCTTCTTTTGATCTCATGTGTTGAGAGAAAAAGAATCCACATAGACAAACACTTCCATCAACCTCTTCTACACAACCTAGGACATCAAGACTAGCGATCTTGTTGCTCTAGTTGCCTCGGCTCGAGGTGGAGCTCGGTGTACATCTCTCGGGTGGATCGTCTTCGACTCAAGAAGGCCGCGGAGGTAACCAAGGTCCGGATCGACCTTCGGAGCGTGGACGGAAGAGTAGGACAGCGGAATGAAGACCCGAAGGACCGGTGTCATGAGGTATAATTTCTACGGCATAGTAGTTAACGCCTCTTGTAGTTTGCTAGTTTCTAGTTTAGCAAAGATCCGGCTTTTAGTCCATGTTGCCTTTGTGCTAAATAATTGTTTTTCTCCGTTTCTGCCTCTTCGTAAGAACTGGGGTGAGCAACGTGGACTTACATATATACGAACTCGAAGGAATTTATTCGAGGATGGTTTCCGGTTCTGGAGAAAACGATAGGACTATTCAGTTGTCTTTTCCTTTTAACTTCTCTCGGGTTGCGAGTACTCCTTGGTTTAGAAGATATTACACCTATTACGTAAATTGGATAGTCTTCTTCCAAACCATAGGCAGGTACCGACCGGTGGGGAATGAAGAAAACCAATTAGCATAACGATGGTGTACAGAAGGTATTAAGTAAAGACAAATAAAGGTATTAGTAAGAGGGCAAAGTAAACTGCGACTGCTATTCACGACCAAACCAAGTATTTCTTCGCCAATCCTAAATCACCTTTGTATTTCTCCAGAACACTCCGTATCACTACGAAGATCCACAGTTTATTTGGATACTCCATCGTATGGTTATATACGAACTCGAAAGGAACTTGTTCCTGTTCGGGGATGGATTCTGGTTCAGGAGAAATAGGAATAAGGTTTATTCGGTTGTCTTTTATCTTCACATTCTCTCGCATTGCGAGTGCTCCTAGGATTAGGACAGTACAACCATTATGCTTATTGGATAGTCTTCTTCCAAACCATAGGCTGGTGCCGAACGGTAGGGAAAGAAGAAAACCATTTAGCCTAAGAGAGTGTACAGAAGGTAATGACTAAAGACATATAAAGAGATTTGGAGAGATGGTAAAGAGATATACGATTATAGTTGTGAATCTGATAATGGAAGAGGCATTACTAGGGATACCCGGATACCCCTACGAAACATTTCAATGTTTCAGTTTCACTGTATACTGTTAAAAGAAAAACTGATTTCCCAATTAGCCCTTACTCCAGGGTATGTATTTACCAGGTATGATTCTCACATCTGTATGGTTTTACAGATGATGAGTGGGAGTAAGTTATTGGGAATTAGTTGATCATCCTCATTATATCGGGATTCGTTGTAATTGGTGATATTTGAGGAAGTCACCTGGGCTGTTTGCCGGACGACAAATATTTGGTTTTGAATATCCGTTATAATGCACCAATTTCAAATTGATATATCTGTACGTCTATTTTTATAGAGTGAGATATACCTTTTTGAAATTATGTCTATGACATTTACCTATATCAGTGGATGGTTAGGTAAGGAGTATTAAACAGCGGTGTAATTCTTCTTAACCATAAGTATAGTTTTCAACCTACGACACACAGTAAATGAGTCACTAGACTCAGGGGACTTATACAGAGTATTGTATATTGTCCAGTGTCCATTAGGACAGAGGGGTTGGTCCTCGTACTATATTCGGTTTACTTATGATTTCTCTAGTTTTTAGACAAGTGTTTCGTAGAAACACAGAGTCCAAGTTTTGAGAAGTTATAGGTATGTGGATAAAGTAGAGAACCAGGTATTGCAAGTATCGGGATTCTTCAAGATGATCGAAAATGTAGATACTTGTGTGTGGTATTCAGTTGATAGTAATGATTAAGAGAACTAGTTTCTCTTTCAGGTTACTCATATCTGGATAGAATTCCTAAGTTGAGTAACGCTGATCGGCCTCCTTCCATTTAGTTGACATGCACTGGAGACAGCTACATGATTTGAATCTAGTTCAATTAAATCAGTGCCTCTGTTTCTATATTGGATATAGAACAGTTCATATCTTGACATTGTTAAGGTACGGGGAGTTGTCCGGCTTATGCTTAAAACCAGACTCTGGATAACTCAAGGCACATTTCTATAATACCTGTTTGTGGGTTGACCCAGGCTATGACGAGGGTTGACTTTCTACCATCTGGAAGATCAATAGTGATATTGTTCTTGACTCGCCATAGTTTTAATAAAAAAAATGGATTTTTTCAGAAAACAGTAGTGGGAGTATGGTAGAACTGGAAGTGATTCCAGAACCGCAAACGATTACTGAAGATTTGATAAGAACCTAAAGATTCAATCTGGTTTGACATTCCATTGGCCACTCCGCAGATATGGTGGGTAACTTCAGACGCTCGAGAGGTACTTCGGTATGCTCAAGGACGGTGGCAGGGAGGTTCTTGTTTACCCAGACTTGCCATTGCTGTTGTTCCAGACTGTGAGACCCGGCAGGAGGATGAGTATAACGTCGTTCTAAACTATCTTTAGAAGTGCACGTGTATATGACTCTGACAGAGGGTTGTCGTAGTCAGTGGGAGCAGCGGAAGCATAGTGGGCAAGTGGCTTATGTCTATGGACTAAAGCAGATATAGCGGAGATAGATCATCTATTTCTGATGTAACAGTCATAGATTTGACTTTATCATAATAGGGGATGGATCTGTTAAGAAGGTAGTAGAGTGTGATGTCCTGGTATTTAGATGACATACATAGAGTAGGAAGTGATATTCCTATACTACGATCGGTTATACTTTGGTTGTCACACAGTGGTTTCTCCAGATAGGATATTAATCCAGTCCTGGAAAACCATTCGGAAGTAGTTTTAGAACATAAGTTGATGTTCTAGAGAAATGATAACGGCAGCCTCCTTTGGGAGACAGTTATCATTCCAAGCTTCCAAGATGACCTGGATGACAGAGTGACTGTCAGAGTTATAGTTCTCCCTCTCAAGAGGGGCAGTATTTTGGACAGGTGGTCCAGACGGATACTGAGGGAGGCATGGCGCAGGACACTGATTAAGTTCAGTCGACGATACAGTCTAAGAAGTTTGGATTTAGAGTTCATTTATGAACTAGGTCCCATCAGACATCCAGACATATTCTAAGACAGGTATTGCTCATTTCGGGAGATGGGTTTCTCCGCGAACTTGAGATAAAGAGAGACATAGAAAGAAACACCACAGCGGATCCACTCACTGAGGCTATTCCTCGAACGCAATAGTTTCGCAAACGAGCTTTATGAGACTGACTAGTAGAGGAGTTAGGTGTTCGGTATCACACGGGCTGTGAGTATGCGACATCGCAATAATTAGCCTTGAGTGCAAGTGGGAGATTGTTGGAGATAGTTCCCTCAGAGTCAATTATTGGATCACAGGCACGTGATTGCAATGATTGAGGGAGGACCTATACCGGTAGGACAGTCTTACTCAAAATGATAGTATGTTATCTGGTTTATCTTTATTATCGTGTACTACTTTAGGTGACCTTACAGGTCACTATTGCACGTTGATAGAGCCCTTAGGATTCTTGCTTGACTGCCAGCAGTATGATGGCGATCATATACGTGGGGGCTGGGGTCTATAAGCACATCCTTAAAAGGTCCCTAGTCGTGGGAGTTTTCGAGACAGGGCATCGATACTCCAGAGTAGACTAGTGTATACAGTCGAGACCCCGACGAGGGATGGTGGCTGTTCTCACAAGCCACTGGTGTCAGTTGGTTCACCTAAGATGTATACAGGTGCTCATTGGGTTATGAGTACACCGGACAGGACTCGCCGGGAACATGCTAGTTTGTCTTATACCTGACATCAGATAGCAGTTCCCTGGTGACATGTGTACAGGTTAGTTCATCGACCTGAGATCGTCATTTGTCTCGTGTGAGTTCCCACTGTGCTTTGATTACTACCCTACCACGCTCAAAGGAGACGTGCAAACAGGTTTTAGTTGGGTACAGTCCCGAGCCACATGGAGGCAGTGAGCGGATCTGCAAGGGTTCATCTCTCCCGGTATTGGGGATGAGGTCGCGCTGTGTCTAGGAGAGCTATTACACAAAGCCCTCGGCCGAGGCAGGAGATTTGCTGATAGGTATTCTAGTAGTATCTCAGGGTGTTCTGGACTACACTCCGGCACGACTTGTACCGTTTTTGGGGGTCTGACTTTTACCAACCCCCTAGGCCCGCCATGCGATGCTCATAGACGAACGGACTGGACTGTACAGATATTGTCACTGACAGGCTCAGTAGGGTGTCAGGATGAGTTCGCTCATCGACGTCCCTTTTGGTCAATACCTGGTAGCCCGTTACGTATAGGCTAATACCTCTGACGTGCTAGTGGTTAAATCCACAACCAAAGTAATGACGAGTCTTTAGAGTCCCCCACAAACTAGTTTCTCAAGTTTCGGGTGAAACGCTGTAGAGGCCGTATGGAGATATGGCAGGGTTCGATCTTATGCGTGCAGTATTGCACGGATCATAATCGGACGGATAATACTGGCGGGTTTTGGTTTAAGCCGGATCCTAGTATTGTACAGTGTAGATTTTGTCTCTTTGCATTTGTATTCAATGGGAATACAAATGCGGGTATGTATATACAGTCGCGGGGTTTTCCTGTAATTTATTACGAGATCAGTTTTTGAAGTTGCCAGTTTGTATTCCATTTCAGCCAGTTTTTCTTTCTTCTATTCTTTGGTTGAATTTCCGATGGAGGGTTTTTTTTGCAAGTTTGCAAATTTGTTATTGTGAAGGGTTTTCTTGTAAATGAGGGCTTCATGATAGTTCTTTCATCATGAGATTCTTTTTGAGTCTCTTCCTTTGCATTAATGATGATTAGGATTTGATAAGTTTTTGATGTGAGATAATTTGATAATTATCTTCACATATTGATATGTGCTTTTTCTCTCTCTCCTCATTCCATCATCAAAAGGGGGCCGGCCACTTCTAGTGAAGGTGGGGGATTCATTTTTGAGAGGAGAAAATTATTCATTCTCATTTTTGGCTTGCTTCTAAAATCCCTCACTACTCTCCAAAGTTCATTCCTCTCCTCCTTCATAAAAGGCAACTTCACAACCCCAAAGAGACAAACCATTCTACACTACTCTACTTCAACCTTGGACGCGTCGGCTAGCCAACTTCGCGCCCGAGTTGCCTCGGTCCAGAGGTGGGAGCCCGTAAAAGAACCCGGGGATGTGGTGCCCATTCCGACGAGGAGATAAAGACCGTAGGTTCCGCGAGGAGATCGGAGTGGAGGCCGAAGACCGAAGGACACGGATCGCTCGGTATAGCCCTCTACCCTCTCTCTAGTTAGCTAGCATTAGGTTAATGGTTACGATCCGGGGTTTAGGATGCAGTAGTGCCGGTTTTTAAGTCAAGAAAAATTTTCGTTTCCGCATTTTGGCCGAGGAAAGACGGCCGGGGCGCTACCGTAGTCCTACACGAGGTAGTGGTGAAGATGAGGGGCAGACCTCAATCTGCCGGGATGAAGTGCCCTGCCACTCAGATGGCAGAAGGGGCCTCTTCAAGGCCATAATTTGTGCCCAGGAGACCGGGAGTACCGAACAACCGGCCCAACCTAGCCTTTTGCATTTACTATAGGAGAGATGGACATTTGGCGAAAGACTGCTGTTCAGTTGATAAAACTGCACTTTTCATATGACATTTTTCCTACTATTTCTATATAAAAAGAGTGTTTATTATAATATATGACACATATGAGGGTTTATCTGTAAAAATACTATTTGCATGTTTTTATATATTATAATTAACATTATGAAGGAAAAAGTATGCATATAATATCCATGTAACATTTGGCCCATTTAATATGCTTACCTTATTAAATACCTTTGACCAATTCTCTTAAAACTAAAATATCATGACAAATGGTTAAAGATAATATCTCAATAAAAATAAATTCTACTAACATCATTTTTTGAGATAATTGTGCAGGAATTATATCATGACTGAAATCAAGGAAATCCGAGTTGGCAAGATCAAATCTGTCGAAGATATTCAAGTAAATTGAAGAAACTAATTCTGGCAGAAACGTAGAAAAGATTTTCAAAGTCTAGATACTCAAAAGATCACCAAGTGTTACAGATATGAAGCTACAAAAATTAGAGGCCATGATCTCACCAAAAGGCGGCGGATCCGCGGCCAAACCTATCCAATGGCCACGGTTCCTCCTAACAACTAATTGCCTTATTAGGAAACTAGGGTTCTGGCTTTGTGGCTATAAATAAGGACCGAGAGCCTCTTGGAAAAATCATCAAACCGACGCGATCACGAATTCCACGACGGCTCAAGAATCCTGATTGATCATCAACGGTTCATCTATCTCCTTAGAAGAGATCGAGAAGCAAACTAGGGTTTTGTAATCATTTTCTAAGGAAACAAAGTGTACTTGATCTTGTTGATTAATAAAGATAGTTGTTTTCTTATATCATTTTATTTTTCTGCATTTTACATTATGTTTTCCCTCTCTATCTTTTCTTTTTCCAACATGCGCGAGTAATTCTCCGCTTGTTAGGGTTCATAGGATTAGGGTAGATTAATGGAAGATGAAGATCCTTAAACTCTTTTTAAATCCTATAAAGTTTATAAACTTTATCCATAGAATAGTTAACATCCTACTACGGTGCGCTATCAATTCATTGATGGTCACAACCATGATTAGAGATTAGAATAACAATTGTTTTGGTAAAGGCTAGACATGAACGGAGATCCATGGTAAGATAGGGGTTAAGAGTGGGAACCCTATTCCCTCCAGAAACCCTAATCTACATGAATCACTGTCGATCTAGTTTTAAATCTATTAAAGGATAAAAGAAGTAATCTTCAATTAATCATCCATGACTACTAAATCTTAATAAACCCTACAAGCCCCCTTCTATTATAAAACCTACCTCCGTAGTTAATCTAGATCTATATTCTGCATCCGTGTTGGACGTAGATCTAGAACCTACAACCATTCTTCACCATTCTTTATTCTTCCTCATTTCTTTCTCAACACGCCTAAAGTAAGATTAAAAGATTCAACGTTTCCCAGAGGACGACCCATACTCATCTCGCTCTAGCTACACGCGACAACGTTATTGATTGCGATTAACTACTACACATAAATCAGATCAATCAACTACCGGCGTGCAAATCGCCTGTGCCTAGTCTGCAGCTCAGCTACTCATGACATTGGGTATTGTCCTCGTAGACATAACACAAATGCTGCACCCAGGCCAGCAATCACTTATCAGCGACGCCCAGCCATCCAGGCACCTGCTCCATGACTCGCACTACCTGCTCCACTTCCTCATAGACCGACTGCACCTCCTCCTCGTCGGTTCCATCAAGCTCAACGGAACGTACCTCAATTACAAAGGAACGGACAGAAGAATGCTCCTCCAGCAAGGAGGAATGCACCGAGGCGACAGGCTTTCACAATGAATTTGGAAGAAGCTGAGACCACCGGCCAAGTCATCACTGGTAACACTTTCCCTTCAAGTTTTATTTTCCATCCATATATACATATCCATATATTTTCCTTATACCTAAAACTATCCCATATAATTTAGGTACAATTTTAGTAGCCTCACTTCCTGCACTAGCACTCTTCGATACTGGAGCATCTCATTGCTTTATGTCGCAACGGTTCGTCCGAACTCATGTGATTCAAGTCAAACCCCTCGTATCCAGCTGGAATATCAGTTCAGGGAACGGCGTTCTAAAGGCAGTAATGGGATATGATATGTGTCCAGTGGTCGTCTGCAGCAGAGAATTCAATGCTAACTTCAAGGTGCTGGACATACCGAATTTTGATGTCATTTTGGGTATGGATTGGCTCGGAACATTCTATGCTACCATTGACTGTCGTCAAAGAAGGGTAGTATTTGAGATTCCAGAGCATCCGATCTTTTATTTCAAAAGTGGAGACCGTACCCTGGAGTCAAGCACATACAAGGCAAAACCGAAGAAGGCAGTGACTGCAACACTTCAAGCGGAGGAAGGATCAAATCCAGAGATAGTTCGAGAGTTCGACGATATATTTCCTAAAGACATATCAGGTTTGCCTCCCGATCGAGCTCTTGAATTCAGCATTGATTTAGTACCTGGAGCACAACCGGTGATCAAAGCACCGTATCGGTTAAGCCCCGAATGTTTGAAGGAAGTCCGAACTCAGTTGGACGAATTATTGGCGAAAGGATGGATTCGTCCCAGCACTTCATGTTGGGGATCACCAGTTCTACTTGTGAAGAAGAAGGAAGGTTCATATCGAATGTGCATTGATTATAGAGCTCTGAACTATGTAACTATAAAGAACAAGTATCCACTCCCGCGCATTGACGATCTGTTCGATCAGCTAAGTGGATCTTGCGTTTTCTCCAAGTTAGATCTTCGTTCGGGTTATCATCATGTGAAGGTCAAAGAATCTGATATACATAAAAAGGCATTCAGAACTCGCTATGGAAATTACGAATTTCTTGTAATGCCATTTGTAGTGACCAACGCACCAGCTATATTTATGAACCTAATGAATCAAGTTTTCCAAGAGTACCGAGACAGGTTTGCTGTCATCTTCATAGAAGACATCCTAGTGTATTCTAAGAGTCGGAAAGAACATACCGAGCACCTACGAATTGTCTTGGAAACTCTACTACAGCATCAACTCTATGCCAAGTACAGTAAATGCGAGTTTTGGCTAGATCAAGTCGGTTTTCTCGGACATATTGTATCAGGTGATGGAATCTCTGTAGATCCAGCTAAAGAATCAGTAGTAAGCGAATGGCCGACACCGAAGTCAGTGAAGGACATTCAAAGTTTCTTGGGTCTAGCGGGATATTACAGAAAGTTCATTGAAGGATTTTTGAAGATTGCAACACCCCTGAACAAGCTCACACGTAAAGATGAAGAATTCGTGTGGTTAGAAGCATGCGAACGAGCTTTCGTAGAACTCAAGTCAAGATTGACATCAGCACCTATCCTTGTCATACCGGACTTGAAGTGCATTGCGATGCATCCGGTAAGGGATTAGGATGTGTTCTATATCAGCATGGTAAAGTTGTAGATTATGCTTCAAGACAGCTGAAGATTCATGAACGCAACTATCCGACGCATGATTTAGAGTTGGCGATCGTAATCTTTGCTCTCAAGATTTGGCGCCATTATCTTCTTGGTGAACGAGTGGACAAATACACAGATCACAAGAGTATGAAATATGTGTTTACTCAGAAAGAGTTGAATATGTGGCAGAGAAGATGGTTAGAACTCATGGCAGACTTTGACATCAACCTGCAATATCATCCAAGGAAGGTGAATGTAGTACCTGGTGCCCTTAGTCACCAACCATTAGCATTAAATCTCACCGCACAGTAGAACCTTCAATAAGACTTGCATCAAATAGAGATTGAAGTAGTCATGCCAGGTAACGCTTCAAGTTTGATGAACTTACAAATTCAATCTATAATTGTCAATCAGATCAAAGCAGCTCAAGCAAGTGATGCTAAGTTGCAAAAGATTAGAGAACAAGTGGAAAGTGGACTTTGAACAGACTTCATCATCCATGAAGACGGATCTTTGAGATACGGCAGTAGATTGTGTGTGCCTAAAGGTTCTGTGTGAGAAGAGTTGATGAAAGAAGCCCATAACTCTCCTTATTCAGTACACCCTGGAGGTACAAAGATGTACAAAGATCTGTGTCAAAATTATTGGTGGCATGGAATGAAGCGTTAAGTAGCCAGAAGCGTCGCTAAATGCTTGGTGTGTCAGCAAGTAAAGGCTGAATATCACAGGACAGATGGTTTAATTCAACCGTTACGTATTCCAGAATGGAAGTGGCAACACATCACAATGGATTTCGTGACTGCACTTCCTCGCAGCACGAAAGGTAACGATGCGGTATGGGTTATTGTGGATCGACTCACAAAGTCGGCTCACTTCATCCCATTTCGAGTTGGTTAATCTACTGAGACACTAGCAAAGAAGTACATGGAGGTAAGAATCTAAGTAAGATTTAAACTCTTGAAATATGTACTATCTCTGATACCCATGAACTCATGCAAGAAATCGTGAGATTACATGGAGTACCGGTCTGCATTGACTCCGATCGTGACACTAGATTCCGATAGTAATTTTGGCAAAGTCTGCAAGCTAGCTTGGGAACAAGTCTGAACTTCAGCACAGCTTATTATCCACAAACAGATGGTCAGTCTGAGCGAACTATTCAGATCTTAGAAGATATGCTAAGAGCGTGTATGCTAGATTTCGGAGGATCGTGGGAAGATCACCTACATATTATGGAGTTTTCATACAACAATAGCTACCAAGCAAGTATAGGAATGGCACCTTTTGCAGAACTTTATGGAAGGAAGTGTCGATCGCCATTAAGTTGGGACGATATCGGAGATAGAGAACTCTTTGGACCCGAGATGATAGTAGCAACTGTCGACATGGTTCGTACTATAAGGGAAAGAATGTGTATAGCCTAAGATCGACAGAAGCACTGGGCTGATGCAAAGCGCCGTCACTTGGAGTTTCAACCGGGAGAACATGTATTTCTGAAGATATCTCCGAACCGCTGAGTGATTCGCTTTGGAAGACGGGCTAAACTTAGTCCGAGGTATATTAGACCGTTCGACATACTCGAACGAGTCGATAAAGTGGCATATCGCTTGGCACTTCCACCTTCATTGGAAGGAGTGCACAACGTGTTCAACATATCCCAACTCAGAAGGTATGTGAGTGACCCCAGCCATATTCTTGATCACTTCGAGCTCACTGTACAGCCAGATTTATCCTGTGGGCAGCAACCTGTTGAGATCTTGGACAGAAAGGTGAAGTCACTTCGAAATAAGGAAGTCAACTTGGTTCGAGTGATGTGGAGAAAATATTCACCAGGAGAATCGACATGGGAATGTGAGGACAACATGCGTGCAAGATACCCTCATTTATTTGTAAATTAGTCCTTAAAATAATTGTAAATTTCGAGGACGAAATTTTTGTAAGGAGGGTAGACTGTAACAACGCCAATTTCAATGTACAGAAAATTGTTTAAAAGTTAGTGTACAAATAGAGTATTTGCAATACTGTGTACACTATAAGTATTTGTTTTACTTTTGAACAGCAAGAAAACACTTGTAACTTATTGGTAAAGCCTTGCACTGTTGTGACGTAACCCCTGTGATCGAATCCCCCAGCCACATTATCTTTTTATTTAATTTTCTTTTAATCTTTTAGAAGCCCAAGAGTTTGCATGTGCACTACACGTAATATGATAAGTTACAGAATAAATAAACATGTGCATGAGGGTATATGAGGCGATGGGGACACATGGCACAAATCTAAGAATCAACCATCGGGAATCGACCGGCGACGCATGCAAGGGGGACCGGTACCGCCGGGCCGACCGTAGGTAATGGCCTCCATCTTTTCATCCGAGCACCCTTTGGCCTACCCCACTACCTCCATGATGTTTGTTTACTCTGCATTCATCCAAAGAACAATAAAATACCCTTTAATCCAATTTTTAATGCAAATTTTAATGCATTCTTTAACCCTGTAAACCCTAATATTTCCTATAAATACCACACTCCATTTCACCCATCCTCACTCAGAAATTCTTTACCAAAACAATCAAAAATTCTCAAGTCCTTATAGTGTGCAAGTGGAGTTAGCGAAGGGCGAAGTTCCGAGGAGATTCCGGCGACGAAACGACGCCCCGACACCTTACTTAGTTTCCTCTCTCTCTTCTATTGTTCTCTAGGTAGTAAGTCCCTTCTCCCCTCTCATCTTCTATTCTAAAAACTTTCATTTCTAAAACCCGACGGAAGCGGAGTTAATCCGACTTCCAATTCGGTTTTTCTTTAAAATTCGATTTTTCTTAATCAATAATATATCATACTCTCATATAATATTTAACAAATATTAACAAACACATTAAAACAATTTTCATCTCAAAAGAATCTTTTGTGCAATTTTTATTGTATTTTTACAGTAAAATACCACATACTTTACATTTCGCCATAATTCACATAATACTTGTATTACCTTTAGATAACTCACAAGGTAATGACCTACCTCATCACAACACACATCTTTGACATAGCACGATGAAACTTTGGGACATTAGTTATGGGATAATACGACATTACAAATAAATACCATCAAACTTGCAAAACCATTTCTTCAAAATGTGTATTAATCAATTCCTTGCAATTGCACCTCTACAACCCATTTTTGGGGACCTCGTTCGAGATGGTGTAGATTATCGCACATTCTCGGGCCTAGTAGAGCGAGATGCCGACCTCCGAAAGGAGCATTCGATCTCGATGGAATTTTTAATGCATTTTTTTTAGAGAATGAGATTTCTACAAAAATAAATAAAATTTATTTTTATTAACTATATATATAACTATTATAAAAATATCTATTTTAATTATATTATATAAATATTCCAAGTTTTCTAAATCAAAGGAATCACCATTACATGAAAATACCATCCAAATACAAAACAATACCGATATTTCAATAAAATACCATATACTATGAAAACTAGGTTCTACTCATTAGAAATTTCACTTCTATAAAATATACATCTATGAAAACGCTAAAGAAGATAATTAAATGCTTGAGGTGTATTTTGAAATTATATCAAAATTATTTTTACATAAAACCCCCTCAAGTTATGCTAATTTACAATAAGGACCTTAGTAAATATAGGTTTAAGCGGGACCAGTTCTCTTGAGCCTCAGGGAACCGGAGAATATGGGTGCTTTCCTATCTAAGGTAGACAATCTAACAAACGGTGTTATCAATACGGTAATTGTCTTGGAAAAAGACACAAATCGTACCGTCCATGTATAGCAGTTACCGATAATATCAAAACTAATTCAGGATTTCAATTTCTTTTCAAAGTATATGACTCAGACTGAGTCTCAATCTAATCAATCTGACTTGAATATGATTCAAGTATAAATTACAACACAACATGAATCCATGAATCCGTCTATTCAATCTATATTGACTGAACCGAACCATGGATATACTCTGTCTACATGACTCTCCATTTATATCCATTCCATTTACTGATATCATGGTTTCGGTAAGTCATCCATCAATATAAAAACACAATACAATCAATACAAAGACATCGCGGGGTTATAAAGGGGTAGACTGGTACGGAATGTGTTAGAAGTGGCACAAGACTGTTACCTTAATACACCTAACCTGAATATCCATTGCCGTTGTACCGTGGCTGAACGGTTCCTAGTGCTCTGTATACCTTAGTCTCCAGAATTGTGAGACTCCTCTCGTATACACTGGCATATTCTGTACCAAGCTACAAACAACAGCGTTAAAAATGTAATCAAACATTAATATTCATATTCTCTTTCTGTCTATTCTGTCTCTACACATCTTTGGGACTTACCGAGCGATTGTTCGCTGACGACATTCCTTTCTTTCTTTGGAACGTTGTCAGGTGATTCGGACTCATTGGAGATCGAGCCCAGCACTGAAGATTTGGAGCAGTTAGCATTTGACCCAGAGCTGTAAGCACTTGTACATATTTATTTCATTTCAGTTATGCCATTATTTAGGCATCGCTTTCTATTCATGTATTTACATTTCAGTTGTACCTGTAAAAGAATGATTTATAAATAAAGTTGTTGTTCATTTACATTCATGTCTCTTGTGTACTTTACCTTATATTGCTTAGATACGCTTAGCGTGTTTACTTTTGAGTAAATACGTAGTGGGGCTCGTCGTGCCCTCTTGCCATACACCGGGAAGCGGGGTGTGACAGAGACCCTGTAGCAACTTGCTACACGGTCTTCGTTATCTTCTGATGAGTCATTTCCCTCATCATTGTCACTATGTTTGTCCTCAAGAATATTCTTGAGGAATTCTTCGAGCGTGACTGGTGTCCGCATCTTCTGACTGGTGTACTGTTCCAGCGCGTCAATGTATTTTTATAGGTCTATGCGCTTGCCGTCATACTCGGCAGGCTGCACGGGCTTCTTGGTCTTTTTCTTTTTCGTAGAAGGTTTCGAAGGCTTGACTTGGGGGGTTTTCCCTCGTCAACAATTTTCTATGTGGGACGTGGTTTCAGCATCCCTTCAATGATTTCAGGTTCAACTGAGATTTTCCACCTCACTGCCGGACACGCTTGTAGATCCCTCGGCATTCTTTTAGTTTTTGTTAAAAGAACGACTTCCCATGGAGTTTCTTCTACGAATGAGCATGATGCCCTCTGCGCATCCACCTTTTTGGGAGTATGCTTTTGGGATGGGTTTACCTTCCAGTTATCAGACAGCGCGAATTTCCCATGTTGACACTGGTCTTCGACCTAGTTTTTGACGACGTAGCAATCTTCAATTGGGTGGCTCACCATTCTCTGATAGGAGCAGTAGTTAGGATTGTTGACGTCGCCGGGTTGCGGCGGACGCCGCGTTTCTGGTAATGTGATGAGTTTATTACGTACTGCCAATTCGAATAATCTCCTCGTCTTGTCGCAGGGAAATGAGTAAGCGCATCCTAGTCTTTCCTCCAAAGATGGGTGCGGACGCGCGTTGTTTTGGCGAGCGGTCGGTTTTGGGCCACTCAGTTATTATTGAGTATTGGCAACAAAGGCCGCTTTCCCTTTACACATGTTATTTCGAGGGTTCTTATTTGAGGAGTAAGGCCCGTAGTCCATCTGGTCCATTTGGGCCAATTTATCTATCAGAACCTGAAAGGTTGTGTGCTTGAAGAACATCATGAACTGGGACACAGTCGTTTGAGAATCAAGGGTCCCGATGAGCATGCCCACGGCAGGAGATTTTTCGATGCGCTGTTCGCACGTAAACCATAGGTTCCGCCAACGAATCGCATATTGAACCCAGATTTCTCCCGGCTTTACCCTGGCATTGATTAATGCCGTAATTGGAGTGTGTTCGCTCGCGCTGGAGAAACGATGTGTGAACAGCAGTTCCATCTCTGTGAATATTTTTACAGAGTCATTTGGGAGCTCCGAGTACCATTTAAAGGCTGTTTCTGACAGGCTTCCAACGAACTGGCAAAGCAACAGTCTATCGTCACCTCCAGTGTTGCCGTACAAAGCTCTGAACTGCGTGACGTACTGGTGAGGATTGCTTGTCCCTTTGTATAGATGGAATTTGGGGCTTATATACCCCGACGGGTACTTGATTTGATCATACCAGCCTTGATATAGTCACCCGGTTCTGACAATTTGGCCAGTGGCTTCATTAGCTTGATGAGCTCTTATTTGGTGAGCAATGTAATCATTAAAGGTGGCATTGGAGATTGTTTCTTCTTTGGCCACTAATAAGGCTGGAGGAGGGTTTGATATTTCCCCTCTGTCATCTTCGATGATTATCGGTGGATCTTCGGCAGGGGGATTTTGCTGGATCATCATTCCAACCATGTCTTGGAACAAGAGAGCCATTTGACTCATGTTAGCAGCTTATTCGGCGGCTTCTTTATCCCTTTTCTCGAGCACCCTTCGCAGAAACTCTGTATCAGTCTCTTGCTCTTGGCGTTGTTCGACCTCTTTGTCCAAACTTGTTTTCTGTCCAGTGAGTGCCGTCATTTTGTTCAGCATTTCGTGGAGCTTTCGTTGTTGCTCCTGAACTTTTGTCAGCGACCAAGTTTGCGGTCAGTGACTCATCAAAGCACGGCTCCCTTCTTGTCCATTGGTCATATAGACCGTATAGACGATAATGACCCCAGACTTGGGGCGTTTGGATCCATCACCTTTAAAATTTGTCGCGGGCGGTTGAGTTTTCTCCAGCCTCGTTCTTTTATGGAAGATTGGAGTTGAAGGAGTCGTTATGATAGGCACCAGCTTAGGAGAAGTCTTCTGTTATATGGCGGAGGAGCGATCCTTTTCTTATCGAGCCTTTGATTTCTTTGGTCGACGAGAGTAGTTCTGGTCAATCACAGAGTCCTGGACTTTTTGCCAGACCCTATGAATTTGCGAGGAGAGCCCTGATGAGGCCGCTCCAGTTTTTCCTGCACTGTAATTTCTGCAGGTGGGGTGATTTCTTTAGCACCGCCGTTGGAGAGTTTTTTCGCACCATCTTTAAAGTTGTTCCTAATTGGAACAGCAGTGTCGACTTCCACCATTGGAGCTGGTGGGGTGAGTCCGGTGGGGTGAGTCCAGTGGGGGATTTGCTCCCGTCTTCTCTTACTTGGCGCCAGTGGCGACATCGAGCGTGCCTTATTGAAGGGACCGCCTTAGTTTTGAAAGCGACTTCATCACGCACCGGTTTTGCTGAGGAGATGCAATTGGCGTCAGCCTGTTGAAGACTGACGTCCTTGATAAATTTTAAGGAGGGCCGGACAATCTTTCGACGACCGACTTTCTGATAGGGGTAGTACTTTTGACGGCTTCGCCTGTAGCAGGAGTTAGGAGGGATAACCGTTTTGGGATAGCTCCCTTTGGTATCACGAGTTTTTTGCGAGCCCGTTTGAGTTCTTGCTCATCCTGTTGAAGACTAAGACGCCAGATTTAGATGGCTCGTTGAGAGAGGCCGTTGTGGTTTCCAGTCGATTAAAGACCGACTTTTTAGGAGCTTCTTCTTGTGGCGTTGAGGTACCGAAACTCACAGGTGGGAATATATTCCCAAAGAACAATCCAGTAGTGGCTCGTGTGACTTGTCCCACTGGTATTGAGAAAATAGAGGCCGCATTAGGCCCATAAGTCACTCCTCCAGTTCAGCTGGAGCGAGAGTTGTTGTTGCATGAGGTGATTGGGAATGTAACACCTTAGTGCATCTATGCTATATTTTATTTGGATTTCAAATATTGCGGTAAATTCTTGATTATTATTGTTGTTTTGGTTGCGGATAGTGCATTTAGCAACTGTAGTCATTCTCCAACCCGACCCGCATGTTTGAAACACATCATGGTTCAAGATTATATCAAATATTTTCTAGTACAGAGTATCCATGCAAATCTAGATTCTATACACACACATAATATATTTTGTATCCGTATATCTTTTAATAATACAAAATAAAACCAAATAATATATTTTGATATCTAGCATGGCTTGTCATCGTACCCCATATCATATGGTTGCACCCATGTAGTATGTTCATGTCCTAATTGTTAAAACAGACTCATTTGGAATGCTACGTATATTTACGTAGATCTGTACTTGGGGGTATACATTTTTATTGACAAGACATCCTAATATGGTTTTAACTTTTACGTATTTTCTCCATATTAAAAAACTAGATTTTTAGAAGGGACCCAGGTAATATTCGGAGTAATTTGATATTAGCTGTATAATCCCAAAATATATATTATAATATTTTTCTAGACTAACACTTATATATATAAAATATATATATATATATAATATATTTATATAACTAATTATATTATCTCTCTCTCTCCCCTCCTCTCTCTCTCTCTCCCCCCTCTGTTCCTCTCTCTCTCTCACTGTATATATAAATATATATATATATATATATAATAACCTAATATATTATATAAACTAACTCCCACTCTCCCTCTTTTTCTTCTTCTCCTCACGTCGCCCGTGAGAAACCCAAGAACCCTACCCACGCCTTCGCCACTCCCTCGTCGTCGTTCACTCCCGACCTCACCTCACCATCACCGCCCTCATCCACATCCTCCTCCTCCCTCTCTTTCCCGAGCAACCTTACACCCCGCGATGCCAACACAAAAAACCCACACCCTCGCCGGAGCCCTTGCCGTCGCCACCCATCATTGTCTCCCTCCTCCTCACCTCCCTCTTCTCTTCCCGACACCCCAGACCATAGCCACCACCAACCCCACACCTTCCCGGCCCTGATCATTAACCCTAGAAACCACAGCCACCTCGCTGAAGAAGCACGTTGCCTTTATCCATCACCGCTATCACCTCGCCACTTCTCATCTGTCCTCGCCACCCCAGAACCCAAAACCAAGCAGCCACCTCATTCTTCTTCTTCTTCTTCTTCTTCTTCTTCTTTTCTTTCTTTCTTTCCCTCTTTTCTTGATTCTCCGATCGGCTCGCCGGAGTCACGCACGTCACCGCTGACGACCCAGCCACCGTTGTCGTCTACCCTAGTCACCACGTTACGTCACTGATCAGCCAGGTCTAGTCCTGCACACATAAGTTTGCATCATGATGTTATTCCGACGTCGGACGTAGCATCCGTATCTCGACATGAGATCCGATCAGGAAAGTTCTAAACTTGCAACATGCTATTTTATTATATTGATATTTATATGATTAACTATAGTACATATGTTTTGATATCCAGCAAGCAGTACCAAGTTACAGTTTTATAGCATCCGTCTGTATCCGTACCGATAATAGCATATGTAGTTGCATGCCGGAATATCATGATATCATTATACTACTATAATAGTACAGTATGTTATCTAGTTTGCATCATACATGGTAATAGACGTATAATAGTTATTACAGATAGATACATATGCATCCTGGCATCATTTGTGTTTACCATGTTCCGATATTGATTACAGTTTCACATTTGGCGTCTATTTTGGGTAACATACATTACATGACATGTTCACGACACATTACCAGACTTGTTGCTTGAATATTATTACTAATACCGACAATCCTGACTTGTTGTCCTGACGGACGTGACTTGTTGTCTGCATAGACAAAACCTGTACCCGCTTGATTCTGTGTTGGTATTAAATTTATATCATCAATACCCGACTTGAACACAACACCTTGGGGGTAAGGGGAAATCAATAATAAAACTTGACTTGTAACTCAACAGTTCGATACTTATATTGATCAGTCTTTATGGGCTCAGCCAGCCCCGGGATGGTGATACTGACATCATTCATCTTTACATGTTACCTATTTACTGCCTAGCGGCACGTCTCGGATTCAACCCGAGAATCTTGACCGTAGTCCCAGGAACGCACGGAATACTATTGAGTTATATCGACGATTCCATTAAATTGATTTCAAAAACTTCTAGAATAGATAACCTAGAGGCACAGACTTTTAGGATACACATCACATATATACAGCTCACTGTTTTATACCTATGTTAGTTATTTATGTGCATGTTTAATCATATTATCATATCCTGGTTATTGCTAATCTTTTGATATTATGACGCACTGACGTCTGGGTTTTGCATGACCCAGTTCCTCTACCTTTATCGCAGGCTGAAGAGGATTATTTTAGCCATCAAGCCGAGCAATGAGGAACTAGTTTTTAGATTCTTAGTTTATTTATTTCAGCATTTTTATTTCTTTTGATGTGAGCCCATATTGGGACGTGATTCAGATATTGTTTATTGGATCTTGATTCATTTCTGCTTTGTGCATTTTCTTGATTCTATTTACTGTGGCAGTTGGACATCTGTTAGCTAGATTATATTTATTTTACTGTTCTTGATAACCGCTTGACAGCCGTAATGTAACTGTGAAGGGATTATTCATAGCCACAGGTAGCATGGTTGGCTCTGTCACATGCTGTGTTTACGTATTTCGGGAAGCGGGGCGTGACAGGGAAGCTATTGATTTCTCTGCACGGGAGAAAGACACCAAGTTTTAGTATCTCGAACCCAAGGATAACCATAGCGAATCGCGATTTTTGTCACGATCACGATACACGAAGTGTGGAGTGGAAAGAGAAAAAGGTCCCACCGAACGTGCCAGAATCCGTTTACTGCCGAAAACAGAGATGAATTTGGATTGAACGTTTTTCCTGAATTTAGGGGTGGATGCTATTTAGACTTATCGACCCACATCTCCGAAAATACCAAGTTGATTTATGGCACCGTATATCGGAGGTTTAGATAAATTCGACCATTGTAGCAGAATTTATCAGATTCCCCCTCATTTGTGAGGGTTTTTTTTATTGTGGGGACGCTCTTCCCTACTGGCGCAAGCCACTGCAGTTAATTACGTTATCGCGTTGCGATAACGAGTTTCTCCTGCTCCGGATGTTCACTTCGTGTCGTGTGTATTTTTGTTTATTTTGGTTGCACGTAGATTGTATACGGAAACTAATTTATATCGTCGCCCATAGGGCGCGGATCAGTCCAAATCCATATATTTTAGATTTGGGTTTTGAACTTAGTTTGTATATTCCCTTAGTTCAAAAATGTTTTGTTTTATTTAAGGACCGTTAATCTAGTTTGAGATTAAGATTAACTTAATACATGAGCATTTAGGATCAATTTATTTTTAACTAAGGATATATTAGTCCTGTTTAAGACCAAGATCAACTTAGCAGTATTTTCAGGATCATTTCATTAAGATCTAACAACAGAGCATTTGGGCTCAACTACCAGAAAACTTTTCGGAGAGACTTAGCCAATTTGGACTTTAGTCTACTCAGTTTTTTTTGTTCAAAAGTGCTAAGCATTTATTTGGGCTCTATTTGTTCTCCCTCCTTTATGCAAAAGTGCTAAGCACTTGTTTAAAGCTCTGGCGCTCACATGGGTATCATGTGAAGCCTTCAGTTATGGGGGCTGCCCAATCAGTGCAATGCACTCAGTCATTTTGACTGAATATATATGTAGTTCTAAGTACTTTTTATATGGCGTCCACATGAGAAACGCGTGCGGTGCTACCCCATTTATTTTGTTGAGCGCCCACGTGTGTTTCACGTGAGGCGCTGCCCAATCAATGCCAAGCACTCAGTCAGTTTGGCTGCACATAAAGTGCTAAGCACTTTACTCAGCGCTCACGTGTGTTTCGTGTGAGGCGCTGGCCCTCTGTTTTGGGCTCCCGCGTATTTTTCACGTGAGACGATGGGCGCTGTTGGGGGTGCCCATGTAGAAAGCACGTGAGGCGCTAATCCCTTTTCATTTTTAGAGATTGAATCTCTGTTAATTGTATTTTGACCATTAATGATCACCAAGATCTTTGTTTTGAAGATATGAGATCGGGTTTTGTTTAAGAACTAAGTTCTTATGTTTTTTCCTCTTATAAGAACTAAGTTTCTTTTAGGATTAAACTCTATTTTCAGAGGAATTAAATTCTTATAGGATAGATTTTTTTTCTTTTTCTTCTTTCTTTTTAACCTAGTTCTTTTCTGAACCTTTGATTCTTCAAGAATAAGATCTTTCCGATGAGAATTAAATTCTCAACTTATGGAAGACTTTTCTCATGGATATCGGATCTAGAGAAAGAACAACTTAAGAAGGGTTAAACCCTTAGATATGCTATGCTACGATAGGTAAAGGGGATGTTTTGATCACTGTGGTTTCTTTACCTAAGTTTTGAGAGGAGGAAGATCGTCTTCTTTCTTGAGAATTAAATTCTCTATTGTTTTAAGAGCTTTCTGTAATTTTACAGAAGCTTATAGGGGGTTCCCTCTATATGTCTGTGTCTTGAGACTTAAAGTCTCATATCCTTTATATAGTAGAAGAAAATTGTTAATTAGTCTTGAGAAAATGTCTCCTTGAGAGATTTCAGTTGATTTAATTGGTATCAAAATTGTTCGGAGGATTTTATCCACTGTTGGATTTTGATTCAGTGATTTTTGTTTCACAGAATATATTTTCTTGTTTTTAACAAGATTAGGGAAATATTTTCCTATATACAGAATTTTATTCTGTCAAACGGTGATTTTTATCACCATTGGATTTTTAATCTAAGGGCTCTCTGTTATACAGAGCACATCTTTCTTTGTTTAGAAATATATTAGAAAATATTTTTCCATCTCATTGGATCTTTGATCCAACAATTTTCTGTTTAACAGAAAATATCCTTCTCATTTAGAAAGATTAGGAGATTATTTTCCCTTAATAGAATTTTTTTTATTATTTGATGATTTATCATCACCATTGGATTTTTGATCCAACGGCTTTATTTAACAGAGAGTATCCCAATTTTTAGGGAAATATCCCCATGTGAAATTTAATTCTACTTGATTTTACTTGGACGCCGACGCTCAAGTGTTGTGCACGTGGGCGCCACTTAAGAATTTAATTCTTATATATGATAGGCGCTCCGGTGCTTTGCATATTGGCGCCCACGTGAGCTTCACGTGCGGCGCCACCATACGATTTAATCTTAAGGGGTTGGCACTGGCGCTGGCACTCTTGTGGGGGCACATGAGACGTTGTCTCATTAAATTTTAACAAAGTTTATCTCTTTTTATTATGTTTAAATATTTTGGAAACAAAACAATAAGTAAAGCTTCACCCCATAAGTTTATTAGCAGTTTTGCATTTAGCAACATTGCATTACCATATCAACAAGAGTTCTATTTTTTCTTTTTGCCATACCATTTTGTTGAGGAGTGTATGGAGTACTAGTTTGGTGTATAATACCATTTTTTCACAATAGGAAATGAACTCGTTAGAAAAGTATTCTCCTCCTCTATCACTCCTTAAATATTTTATTTTCTTATCATTTATATTCTCTACAATTGCTTTATAATTTTTAAACATTTCAAATGCTTGATCTTTACGTTTCATGAGATACACATACGTAAATCTAGAATGATCATCTATGAATATTATAAAATATCTATTTCCACCTCTAGTTAGCATGCCATTCAATTCACAAATATCAGAATATATCAATTCTAACAATTGTGTTTGCCTTTCTACTTTTGGAAAAAGTTTCTTAGTTATTTTTGCTTGAATACAGATTTCACATTGTCCACTATCATCATGCTCATAACTAATTAAACCGTGTAATTTCATACGATGCAAAGTCTTATAACAAACATGTGCTAAACATTTATGCCATAATAAAGAACAAGACACAACAATATAAGCAGAACTAATAATAATATTATTATTATTATATGTTACAAGACTAAGTTTGAACATGCTTTCACAAGAGTATCATTTTCCAACAAACACACCATTCATGGAAAAGATCAATTTATCATATTCTAACACTGATTTCAAACCTTTCTTATATACAAGATTTTTCCTAATTTCTGGTACATATAGAACATTAAGCAATACAAGTTTCTTTCCGGAAGAATACAGAACTTCAATCGTGCCTTTGCGTAACACCTTTGCAGTATTATTGTTGCCCATTAGCACTTCCTCTCCATCTTTGATTTGGTGAAATTCCTTGAATTGTGATTTGTCATTACAAACATGAACGGTAGCTCCGGAATCAAACCACCGATTCTTAGACGGAGTTAGCGACGCCATATTACGTTCTGTTACCATAATAACATGCAAATCCAAAACCATTGCTACAATTTCATCAAAGTCTTTTTCAACCAAATTTGCTTTGTTAGCATCCACTTTTAGCTTCTTACTAAATCCGCACTCATTCTTGTAGTGCTCTTTCCTTCCACAAAAATAACAACTTCCGTTTTTCTTCAAATTAGAAGCAGTGTTGTTAACTGAAGAATTCTTTCTCTTGTTTTTCCCAGAATTATTCTGGTTCTGATGATGCTCACAAGTGGGAATTCTCCAGATCACGACACGTGGCTGATGGCGTGTCCCGAGTGCTACAGAGATGGAATAAACCTGATGCATAAGGGACATTCCTCGACCTCTCACTCGTCTCCGAGCTTCTAACAGGTCAAGCTTCCTTGACCTCTCGCTCGCCTTCGAGATTCTGACGGGCCGAGCTTCCTAGGCCTCCCGCTCTCCTCCGAACCATCTGACAGGACGAGCTTCCTCGGTTCCCTTGATCAACCAAGAGCGCGGAGCCTGTACACCCCCGCCACGGCTCCGCGTATCTCGCCGAAGCGAGATTCCTCCGCCCCACGGTCCGCATCCCACGCTGGCACGTCCCTCCATTAATGAGCATATCCCGCCATTAATGGATGGATCCCGCCATCAATGCGGACGTAACGAGGGGGCATAACTGAGGGCGGATATCACGCGCTAGCTCGCTCCACGCAACCACTATATAAACCCCTCTTTCAGAAAACTCAGGTAACTCGAATTGACTCCAATACGCCGCTATTCTGCTTCTATTCCTCACCACTAACTTGATCGTCGGAGGGTCCTACGTTGGTCGCCCACCCCGGGACTTTATTTGCGGATAGCTCGGCGTCAACACCAACCCATTGAGATCCACACTCAACAACTCACAAATTAAATCTCAACCGCACAAGATCGCTCTCGCCAGATCGACGGAGGACAATATCTGAAGGAGATAATAACCTCCATCAGTTGGCGCCGTATGTCTGTGAGAATCTACGAAAGACTTTTTCCACCATAAAATTTGAACTTCCGCTCTCGACCCGATGGCGAGCGATGACCGCAATGATCTAAATACGAGCCGCCACACCCCCATAATGGAGGTAGGAGCAGATCATCTCCCCCGCCTAACGTCATCAACGCCTTATCCGCTCGAATCGATAGGCTCACATCGATGGTGGATCCACTCGTCCGTGTCCAAGCGGCGGGCCCTACCCACCAAACAGCAGTTCCCCCTCCCCGGGATAACGACGTACGCGGAAATACGGATGGCCATGCTCAGGCCCTCGATCTCACTCACGCTCATCACAGCGTCATCGAGCGCCGACGTGCCGACTCCAGCCACCACGACCAGCATACGGCGAATGATTCTATGACCCGTTGGGCGTTGGATAGCTCCACACCCCGATCTCAGGGAAGATTAGGCCTTCATCCCAACGTTCGTCGCGCGCTCACACCCTTGAAGAGATGTCGGTTAGTTCGCCTGCTTCTAGTCATGACCGACGCCCCTACTCCCGCCGAGGCCGTGCGAACGGTGACCGTCGGGATCACTCAAGAAAGGCCTCTCCCGAGGATTTAAAAAATTTGATAGAGTAGAATCGGAGCCGCACAATCGCGCAGACCCGGAACGGGGTTAGCCACCACTCCAGCTATGCAGAATCCTCGGGGTACCACCACAAGCTTGAAGCCCTCGAAAAGAAAATCCATGGTATATGACGAGATGGCCACATGTCTGGAGAAGGGGCCAGGTATTCCGCTGATTCGCTCATAAAGCCCTTCACAGAAGAGCTGCTAGCCGAGCACGTCTCGTCCATGAACAAGTCGCCTAAAGTGGCCCTCTTCGATGGGAAGTCTAACTCGAAGGACCATCTAGACACATTCACGGCGGGCATGAGCTTCCAAGATAACTCGGACGTGGCTCAATGCCGAGCTTTGCCCACTACCCTCATCCGGGCTGGCTGGGACTGGTTCTGAGGGCTCGCGCCGCGCTCCATCTCGACCTTCGATGAGCTGGCTACCCAATTCCTCGGTCATTTCATCAGAAACCGACGACATAAAAGGACGATCGACTACCTGTTCACCGTCAAGAGCGGAGACAAAGAATCCTTCAAAGAGTACGTCGCCCGCTTCTACAATGCCCTACTAGAGGTTCCCGAGCACCGCGATGAAACAGTTATCACCGCGCTGAGGTCGGGTATTAGGAACATAGAGTGGCTCCGCTCTTTTGCATTAGCGCAACCTAAGACCATAGACGAAGTGAAATCCTGGATCAAGCGAGAGATCTAAATCGAGTCGGAGGTGAACTCAAATCTGCCCCGAGCCAACCAAACGAACCGAAAGAAAAGGGACAGGGAGGAGAAAAAGAAAGTCGACCACCCAAAGCTTTACTCCCCGAGGTTCTAGGAGTACACTCCTCTAAACTTCTTCCAGACTGAGCTGCTGGAGAAGGCTAAGGGCAAGAGGTTCTTTAAACTCCCGCTAGTTACCCAAAGTGCCAGCAAGCATCTCCGCGGCCCATACTGTGCCTTCCATAAGTTGCAGGGTCACCCGAATGAGAACTGCAAACAACTCCGTGACTACATCGAGGAGTTGATCCGCTCTGGCCACCTGGCGAAGTACTTACGGGAAAAGTGACAGGCGGAGAGGGGGCAATAAGACCAAACTCCTCCCGGGGAATTAACGATCGAGCAAATCATGGTCGTTACCGAGGATCCCACCTGGGAATATAGGGGGAGCCACCGCATCCTACCGATCGAAGAAGTAAACGATCCTCCCCACAATAAATGCAGGAAGAATGATCCGATCATCTTCACCGATGAAGACCTCCATGGCATATCGCTTCCTCAAAATGACCCTCTAGTGATAACGACTCGAGTCCACCGTTACGAGGTCCAGAGAATTTCGGTCAATTCAGGGAGCTCGGCGGATATCCTGTTCCACGACTGTTTCCAACGTATGGGGAAAGGACCATCTGACCTTCGGCCGACCTCTTATCTCCTCTCTGAGTTCACAAACCACTCTATCCCGGCCGAGGGGTTGGTCACCCTCCACCTCAACATTGGGGAAGCGGGCAATACGCGAACCATACCGGTGGACTTCCTCGTCGCTATGGCCTCTTCATCCTATAACATTCTCCTGGGACGTCCGACCTTGAATTCCCTTCAGGCTCAAATTTCAACTTATCATCTTGCAATCAAATTCTCGTTGGATCAAAGGGGAATAGGCCGGACCTACGGGAACCAGCAAACCGCCAAGATTTGCCTCGCCTCGATGTCCCCTGCCAGAGAACAGGATGACGATTTTGAGGACACATATGATTTCCAGGGGTCCTTAGATACGCACGACAACCAAAAAGAAATTTGAGACACCCTTGTAGATGCATTGGCGGAAGTCCCCCTCGAAGAAGGAGTCGATGGCCGAACAGTCCAAATCGGCTCTCTCTTGACCGGAGACCACCGCGAAGACTTGATCCGTTTCCTCCGAAGAAACTTAGACGTATTCTCCTGGACGCCGGCGGACATGCCCGGGATCGACCCCTAAGTGATCTCCCACAAGCTCGGGGTCGACCCGCAAGTCCGACCCATCCGACAAAAGAAGAGAAACTTTCCTCCGGTTAAACAAAAGGCAATAGAAGACGAGGTGGATCGGTTTCTCACAGCCAACTTCATCAGGAACCTGGAGTACACAGATTGGCTGGCAAACATGGTCATGGTCAAGAAGGCAAGCAGAAAATGGCGCATGTGCGTCGATTTCATGGACTTGAACAAGGCTTGCCCTAAAGAAAACTATTCGCTTCCTCGGATAAACCAGCTAGTGGACAGTTCGGCCGGCCACGAACTACTGAGCTTTATGGACGCCTTCTCCGGTTACAATCAGATCTGGATGAACCCGGCCGACGAAGAACTTACCGCCTTCACTACGGATCGAGGGGTGTACTACTACAAAGTGATGCCCTTCGGACTCAAGAATGCTGGGGCCACGTATCAACGCCTGGTCAACAAACGTTCAAACCACAAATTGGGAGAAACATAGAAGTCTATATCGAAAACATGCTTATGAAATCTGTCTCCTCAGCCAGGCACACTAAAGACCTCGGCGAGACATTTGACATCCTGCGCAAGTATAAAATGAAGCTCAACCCAGCTAAGTGTGCGTTCGGAGTCACTAGTGGAAAGTTCCTCGGGTTTATGGTTACCCATCGAGGAATCGAAGCGAACCTAGAAAAGATCAACGCCATCCTCAACATAGCAACGCCCAAGAGCAATGTAGACATCATACGCCTCACGGGGAGGGTTGCTTCCCTAAGTCGCCTTATTTACAGATCCGGAGAAAAGTGCCTCCGGTTCTTCAAGGCTCTAAGAAAAATTCCTAAGTTCGAATAGTCTGAGGAATGCCAAAACGCTTCGAACAACTCAAGGCGCACCTAGCGACTCCCCCACTACTCACCCGACTGGTCAAGAGCGACGAGCTATTATTATATCTAGCCGTCTCCGACCAAGCTGCAGGCTCGGTGCTTGTCAGAGAATGCGAAGGAATACAGAGGTCGGTCTACTACGTGAGCCATGTTTTCAAGGATGCAAGGACAAGATACCCGGCCATAGAAAAAATAGTCCTGGCACTTGTCGTCACCTCCAGAAAACTTCGACACTATTTCCAAGCACTCATAATCCTCGTCCTCATCGAGTGACCTTGTTCCCGCCAAAATTTTGGCCTAAAACTTGCTCCCTTAAAAAAATAATAACAATAAAATAAAAAATAAAGGGAAAAACTCCACATGCAAAGAATGTAACAAATAAAGCTTAAAAGACTCTGAGGCAGCGCCTCACGTGCAAAGCACGAGAGCGCCAAGCGCCAAGAGTCAAAGACTCTGAGGCAGCACCTCACGTGCAAAGCACGAGAGTGCCAACAGCGCCAGCGCCAAGAGTCAAAGACTCTGAGGCAGCGCCTCACGAGCAAAGCACGAGAGCGCCAAACGCCAAGAGTCAAAGACTCTGAGGCAGCGCCTCACGTGCAAAGCACAAAAGTGCTAGCGCCAAGAGCGCCAGTATTAAGAGTTAAAAACTCTGAGGCAGCACCTCGCGTGCAAAGCACGAGAGTGCCAGCGCTATAACTAAATGTTCTCCACCCTTGTATCAAAGATCCAACAAAGATGAATAAATCATCAAATTACAGAATTAAATTCTGTTGAGGAGATACTCCTCAAATCTTTCTAAACAAGAAAGATTGTACTCTGTAAATCAGAGCACCGTTGGATCAAAGATCCAATGGTGATTAAAAATCACCAAGCTACAAAATAAACTCTGTAGGGGAAAATATCTTCCCAATCTTTCTAAATAAGAAAGATTGTGCTCTGTAAATCAGAGCACCATTGGATCAAAAGATCCAATGGTGATTAAAAATCACCAAGCTACAGAATAAGCTCTGTATGGGAAAATATTTTCCCAACCTTGTTAAAAATAAGAAAGATGTCTTCTATAAAACAGAAGCCCACGGATCAAAGATCCAATGGTAGGAAACATCCCCAAACTAATTGAAAATCTCTCAATGAGAGATTTCCTTAACTGATTCAACAAATCAGCTTCCCCTATATAAAGGACTGAAGACTTCAAGTCTAACATAGAAAGAACCCCCTATAAAATCAGAAAAACGGAGAGAGCAAGCTCTGAGAAGAAGAACCATCTTCAAGGTAAATTAAAAGAAGAGAGGCCATAGCATCTCTTCATAAAAATAAGAACTTGGTTCTTAGATCTATGAGACAAAGTCTCCCTCCTTAAAAAGAAGAAGAACTTAGTTCTTAGATCCATAAAGACAAAGTCTTTCACAAAAAAAATAGAAGAGATCGTAACATCTCCTATTAAAATAAGAACTCAGTTCTTAAATTCATGAGACAAAATCTCTTACAAATAAGAATTTAATTCTCAGAGCACAGAACTGATCAGAACTGTATAAGGAGCGCTTCAGCGCTCTAAGTCGGGCGCTCAGCCCTAAGCGCGCCACGTGCTCCTCATGTGTGCGCTATTTCATAAGAAGCGCCACAGCGCTCCAAGTCTGGCACTCAGCACCAAGCGCACCACGTGCTCCTCACGTGTGCACTATTTCATAAAGAGCGCTTCAGCGCTCCAAGTCTGGAGCTCAGCGCCAACCGCACCACGTGCTCCTCACGTGTATGCTATTTCATAAGGAGCGCTTCAGCGCTCCAAATCTGGCGCCAAGCGCGCCACGTGCTCCCACGTGTGCGCTATTTCATAAGAAGTGCCTCGGCATTTTAAGTCTGGCGCTCAGCGCCAAGCGCTCCACGTGCTCCTTACGTGGGCGCTGAGTGAACACAAAGTCTTCTTTAAAAATAAAGCCCAGCGCCATAAAGAGTGTTCAACACTCAGTAAGAGACAAAAAGGGAAAGGGTGTCAGAACCCAAATCAATAATCAGCATTGTTAAATAAAAAGGGACTGAGCCCAAATAAATGTCCAACATTTTATTCAAAACAGAATGGGCTGAGCCCAAGTTGGCCACAAATCCCTAACTCAGACCAATCGAGCCCATGTGTTCATAATGTCCTTAACTGATCTTAGTCCCAAACCTGACTATAGATCTCCCAACCAACATTGGTTCAAGGGTACATCTCTTCATACCTCTGATACATGTCGTTGTAATCCTTCATCATCTTTAGAGAGATGGAGGGTCCCAATAACCAATAGCTTTTGGCGCATCCCCAAACTGGTTAAACCAGAACCCCACAGACTATGACGTCTTTAAACCATATAGACTATGATGTCTTTAAACTTTATGGACTATGAGGTCCTTAAAATCATGGACTGTGGGGTCCTTAAACTTTACAAACTATGATGTCTCTAAACTGCTATGGACCGTAATGTCCTTAAACTAACTACGGACCGCAACGTCCCTAAACTAAACTCTATGGACTATGATGTCCTTAAACTTATGGACCGCAACGTTCCTAAATTAAACTCTATAGACTATGACGTCTTTAAACTATGGACTATAATGTCCTTAAACTTATGGACCGCAACGTCCTTAAACTAAAACGATAGAGTCCAAACGCTCTTTCGTTGGATCTAAATGATCCCAAAATTCTGTTGAGTAGATTTTAGTCTAAAATTAGACTAACGTATTCTCAACAAACGTTTGAGTTGACCTTAGTCTAAAACAAGACTAACGGTCCTTAAACCAACCCAAACCCAAATCTAAGAAAATACGGATTTGGACTAATCCACGCCCTACGGGCGACAACATAAATTAGTCTCCGTATACAATCCACAGGTAACCAAAATAAAAACAAACACATACGATACGAAGTGACCTTCTGGAGCAGGAGAAAATGGTTACCGCGATGCAGTAATGTAATTAACTGCAGGGGCTTGCGCCTGCAGGGAAGAGCGTTCCCACAATCAAAAACCCCTCACAATGAGGGACGAAGTCTGCTACAACGGCCGCATCCGTCTAAACCTCGGATATACGGTGCCATAAATCAACTTGGCATCTTCGGAGAGGTGGACGGATAAAACCAAATAGCATCTGCCCCCAAATTCAGGCAAGACGTTTGTCTTCCGGTTTTCGGCGGTAAATAGATTCTGGCACGCTCGGTGGGACCTTTTCCTCTTTCCACTCCACACTTCGTGTATCGTGTTCACGAACGAATTGCGGTTTAATGTGGTTACCCCTGGATTCGAGGTACTAAGATTTGGTGTCTTGCTCCCGTGCAGATAAAATGGCTTCCAACTGCGCGCTACAATTGCAACAACTCCCACTCCGTCCTCGCTTGAAGAGTGACCTACGGGCCTCAAGCGGCCTCCATTTTCGCAATGCCAGTGGAACAGGTGACACAGGCTACCACTGGGTTGTTCTTCGGGACTATGCTCCCACCAATAAGCTTCAACGCCCCAGTACCATCGAAAAAAGCTCCGAAGAAGTCGTTCTTTGATCGGCTTGCAACTACCACAGCCCCTCTCAACGGGTCGCCCAAATCCAACGTCTCGGTCTTTAACAGACTGGGCCAAAGCTCCAATGGGCCCATGAAGATGCCCGCAATACATGAAGGGGTTATCCCGAAACGGATAGCCATCCCTGCTCCAGTAAATGATGTCATCAGAGAGACTTCTCCTACTAAGGGGTCGGTCTTCACAAGACTGGCCGTTCCAACTCCCGCTCCAGGCGAAGTCACCAAGGATGCTACCCCTACTCGAAAGTCTGCCTTCGACATGTTGGCCATCCCCTCTCAACGGACGTCAGTCTTTGACAGGCTGACACCAACAGCAGTTTCTCGTCAAAGCATGAAGCACGATGCAGCCGCCCCGACAACGGAGATGATCCCATCCACACGACATGCTCGACATCGTCACTGGCGCCGAGAGGAAAGCTGGGGGTAGCTCTCCCTATGGACTGACTCCACCAACTCCAATGGTGAAAATTGATGCTGCTGTTCCAACTGGGAACAGCTTTGAGCCGCTTAGGAGGGTGCGCAAAAACTCTCCAACTGCTATGTTAAAAAGGTCTCCTCTACCTCTGGAGAACGTTACAAAGGCAAAGTCAGAGCAGCCCCCTCAGCGGCTGTCCTCCAAAATCCATAGGGTCTAGCAAAGGGTCCAAGACTCTATGATTAACCAAGACTACTCCCGCCGACCGAAGAAAATGAAGGTTCGGAAAGAGAAGGACCACCCTGTCGTGTCACAGAAGGTGTCGTCTACTTGGGTGCCCGCTGCAACGACCCCCTCAACTTCGGCTGCCCACAAAAGGAGAAGGCCGGAGAAGATCCCTACGTCTGCGACGAATCACAAGGGCATTGAATCTAAACGCCCCAAGTTTGGGGGCATGGTAATGCATACTATTTATATGGCTTCCGGAAAAGAGGAAAACCGTGCTTCTACGGGTCATCGACCGCTCACACGGTCTGTGACAAAAACTCAGGAGCAGCAACAAAAGCTCCAGGAGATGCTGACACAGATGGCCGCACTCACTGGGCTAAAGGAAAGCCCGGAGATATCGTCGGTACAGCACCGAGAGCAGGAAACCGATGCCGAATTCCTCCGAAGAATGCTCGAGAAGAAAGACAAAGAGGCCGTGGAACAAGAGACCAACATAAAGCAAATGGCGCTTCTATTTCAAGATATGGTCGGGATGATGATACAGCCGGATCCTCCAGCTGAAGACCCTCCGATTATCCTTGAAGACGACAGAAGGGAGACATCAAACCCTCTTCTGGCTCTATCAGCAGCCAAGGAAGAGACCATCTCCAAAGCCGCCCTTGATGACTATATAGCTCAACAGATACAAGCTCATCAGGCGAGCGAAGCGGCTGGACAAATTGTCAAAACTGGATGACCCTATCCGGGTTGGTACGATCAAATAAAGTATCCGCCGGGATATACGATCCCTAAATTCCACGTGTATAAGAGGACGGGTAATCCACACCAGCACGTTGCTCAATTCAGAGCCTCGTGCGGCAATACTGGGGGTGACGATAAACTGCTACTTCGTCAGTTTGTTGGCAGCTTGTCGGAGACAGCATTCGAATGGTACTCTAAGCTTCCGAAAGACTCTGTCAAGACATTTGCCGAAATGGGGTTGCTGTTTACACAAGGATTCGCAAGTGCCAGCGAGCGCACCCCGATCACCGCAATAATCAACGCCAGAGTGAAGCCGGGAGAAACCTGGGTTCAATACACCATTCGGTGGCGGAACCTATGGTCAAAATATGAACAGCGCATAGAGGAAGCTCCTGTCGTGGGCATGTTTGTGGGGACCCTCGACCCTCAGGCTACCATTTCCCAATTCATAATGTTCTTCAAGCCTACCACTTTCCTGGCCCTGGTCGACAAGCTGGCCCAAATGGACTAGATGGGCCATAGACCGTCCTCTTCGAAAATAGATTTTCGAAACGAAAAGGGAAAAGGAAAAGAGACCTTCGTCGCCAATGCTCAGCAACAGCCGAGCAATCCGAAACCGGCCACTCGCCAAGGCAACAAATCGCGATCTCTCGATGAGAAGTTGAGACGCCCTTACTCGTTTCCCCAGGATAAGACAAGGAGACTGTTCGAACTGGCAGTACGCAACGGGCTCATCACTTTGCCAGATCCGAGACCCCCACCTAAACCTGGTGACGTCAACTATCCTAACTATTGTCCCTACCATAGAGTAGTGGGTCACCCAATCGAAGATTGCTACGTCTTCAAAAACTGGGTTGAGAACCAGTACCAGCAAGGCAAATTCGCGTTGTCTGAAAACTGGAGGGTAAACCCGCCACAACAGCACACTCCTAAAAAGATGGACACGCCCGGGGCATCGTGATCTTTTATAGAAGAATCTCCATGGGAGGTCGCTCTTTCAGCCAAAACAAAAAGAATGCTGAAATATCTCCAAACATGCTCGGCGATTAGATAGAGTAGCCCGCTAGAACCCGAGATCATTAAGGGAATGCTGAAACCGCGCCCGACGCCAAGAATTGGTAGCGATGGTCAAAACGCTCAGGTTCAGCCGTCAAAGTCTTCGAAGAAGAAAAAGAAGATCAAAAAGCCCATGAAGCCTGATAACAAGCGCACGAACCTGCAAAAACATTTTGACACGCTGGAGGAATACAACCAAAAGGCGCGAACCCCGGTCACACTCCGAGAATTTCTCAACAATACCCTTGAGAGCGGAAATAACGACAATAATGACGGAGATGACTCGTCAGAAGAATCTGAAGATGATGCAGCAAGTTGCAACATGATCTCTCATTCGTCGCTAACTAGCAAAGAAGCTCACTCGGCGTTAGAAGACAGCATAAAGGAGCTGGGGGCAGGATCGAAGCCAAAACCCTTGGAACCGTTTGACGAGATGATCGACCTGCTGCTGAACGAAGCCCGTCAGAAGAGCAAGGATGATCAAGAACGTGAAATGGCCATATTCAAAAAAACCAGGCGTCGACGTCAAGTGGAAGAAGTCGCGGTAGGGATGGATCAAAAAATACCCTAACCAAATCAAATCACCCTCTAAATGGGTGTATCCCACTTTATCGTCATGTATCCCGTCACGTGACAAATACACATGTATACAGGATGAACAATGGACTGTAATGTCCTAAAACTAGCTATGGACCGTAATGTCCTTAAACTAGCAATGGACCGTAACGTTCTAAAACTAACAACGGATCGAAACGTCCCTAAACTAACGATGGACCGAAACGTCTCCAAAACTACTACAAATCGCAGCATTCTTGGGCTGACGTAAAAAAAACGGTACGTCCATAAGCAAGATGGGCACGGATGAAATCCCGAAAGGGCTCCGTGAGTAAAAACAGCAGGGCTACCGGCGAGTTTGTGAAAACCCGAAAGGGCTTAGACTCGTAAAAAAAATTCATACGCACTTGAAAGGTCCTCTCGACCTTGTAAGAATAAAATACCTGCGTGAGATCCTTACGACTCACAAGGGAGCAACACACTTAGGGATCCCCATGATTCCTAAGGAGAAATTACACTTACGAGATCCTCACGACTCGTAAGGAGAATCCCCTTATGAGACCCTCACGGCTCATAGGGTTCAAAAGCCTTAAGCTACAGGGATCTGAACCTGTTCCTACGCCGTCATACACCCTGATATTGCCCTACAAGTATTTCAATATTGACCCTTGTATACAATCCATGGGCACGAATAAACGTTTTCCCAACAGAGTCCCACCAACAATGAGGAATATCCTCATATAGTAAACAACACTTGTAAGCCCCCTCGACTTATAAGGAGAAAACACTCTTATAATATCCTTACGACTTACAAGAGAACACACACTTAAGAATTCTCATGATTCCTCAGGAGAAAAAGCGCCTGCGAGACCCTCACGACTCGTAGGGAGAAATACCTTTATGAGACCCTTACGGCTCATGAAGTCAAAAGCCTTAGTCGGCAGGATCTTAACCCTGTTTGCTAAGCCACATTTGTTCGAACCGACAAAGGCAAATGATAATTCGCTCCTCACAATATCCCAGTTGTAGCGATGCCGATGCCTAAAATCGGTATCAAATCCCAAGTCCCTTACTCGCGGCACAAAGCCAGCGAGCCATAAATGCATATGAAATAGCGAAATGATAGGGCAACTTGCAAAAAAATCAGCAAGTAAAATATATGCATTCAAAAACAGCCCAAATGATTGAGCAACTCACAATAAAAAGCAGCGAGTAAAAAGAAAAAAAAAACAACCGAAATGATTGGGCACCGCGAAAAATAGCCGAAATGATTGGGCAATCGCGAACTTCGCGATATAAAAGCTGAAATGATAGAGCATCGCGGAAACAAATAAAAAATGAAAGAATGAAACTTTTTTACCCTACAGGTAAGTCCACACTGACCCCTGTATACAATCCATGGGCATAAACGAAAAAGGGAACCGCATTTCCCACCAGACCCTGTCAAAGAGAGGGTCAGATCTCGACGGCAACATCTGCATGCCGGAAGCACAATACGGCGTCCCAACTCCGGCAGGATGCAAATGTAACGTCAACAACCGACCTCAAGGTCACAACGAAGCGGAGCCATGGCAAAGTCCCTAGTTCCAAATCTCGACAGCCACATCTACGGCCCGGAGACCAACAACGGCGCTCCTCCTCATGCCAGCAGGATACGGACGCGACACCACCAGTCGGAGCCATGACAAAGTCCCTAATTCTAAGACTCCACGGTTCATAGACAACCTAGAGTCAACCCTGACACTGCAGGAAGCGGAGCAAGTCAACCCCGACAACGCAGAAAGCGGAGCAAGTTACCCAATGACCTCCCCGTCAGAACAACGCTCCGACCCGGAAACAAGTCAACCAATAACCTCCCCGCCGGATCATTGCTCCGTCTCGGAATCAAGTCAACTCACAAATATCTCGATTCAGGGAAATCAGCGTCCTTGACGAGAACTTCGATTCGCGTCGACCCGCAAGGAAATCAGCGACTTTGCAGGAGTCTCTCGATTCGTCTCAATCCCAGGGAAATCATTGTCCTTGGAAACATATCTCAATTCAGGGAAATCAGCGTCCTTGACGAGAACCTCGATTCGCGTCGACCCGCAAGGAAATCAGCGTCTTTGCAGGAATAATTCGTCTCAACCCCAGGGAAATCAGTGTCCTTGACTCAATATCTCGATTCAGAGAAATCAGCGTCCTTGACGAGAACCTCGATTCGCGTCGACCCGCAAGGAAATCAGCGTCTTTGCAGGAATCTCTCGATTCGTCTCAACCCCAGAGAAATCAGTGTCCTTGGCAACATATCTCGATTCAGGGAAATCAGCATCCTTGACGAGAACCTCGATTCGCGTCGACCCGCAAGGAAATCAGCGTCTTTGCAGGAATCTCTCGATTCGTCTCAACCCTAGGGAAATCAGTGTACTTGGCTCAACATCTCAATTCAGGAAAATCAGCGTCATTGACGAGAACCTCGATTCACGTCGACTCGCAAGGAAATCAGCGTCTTTGCAGGAATCTCTCGATTCGTCTCAACTCCAGGGAAATCAGTGTCCTTGGCCAAACTATCTCGATTCAGGGAAATCAGCGTCCTTGGCGAGAACCTCTCGACTCGTTTCGACCCACAAGGAAATCAGTGTCTTTGCAGGAATCTCTCGATCCGTCTCGACCCCAAGGAAATTGGTGTCCTTGGCAAAACCTCTCGATTCAGGGAAATCAGCGTCCTTGACGAGAACCTCTCGACTCGTTTCGACCTGCAAGGAAATCAGTGTCTTTGCAGAAACCGCTCGATCCTTCTCGAACCCAGGGAAATCAGTGTCCTTGGCGAGAATCTCTCGATTCATTTCGACCCGCAAGGAAATCAGTGTCTTTGTGAGAATCTCTCGATTCGTCTCGATCTGTGGGGAAATCAGTGTCCCCACGCATAAAAAATTCTCTTGTGAGATCTTTACGATTCTTAAGAGAAAACGCACTTAGGAGTCCTCATAACTCATAAGGAGAAAATACACCTACGGGATCCTCTCGACTTGTAGGGAGAAAAGTCTTTATGAGACCCTCACGGCTCATAAAGTTGAAAAGTCTTAGGCGGCAGATCCAAACCTGTTTCCGAAGCCATCGCTGCCCTACAAGGAGGTCAAGATGGACTATCTATGGGCCACATTTGCCAAAATTACACACCACTGAAATAAAGAAGCTACTTACGGGTCCTCATGATTCATAAGGAAAAATACCCGAGTGAGATCCTTACGACTCACAGAGGCGATGAACACTTAGAAATCCTCACGATTTCTAAGGAGAATATGCACTTATGAGATCCTCTCAACGTGTAGGGAGAAATAACCTTCTTAAGACCCTTACGGCTTATGAAGATGGAAAAATTCTTGGGCTACAAGGACATTAAACCTATCTCCTAAGCCATCAATTCTAAGGCCATGCATAACTCTACACTACTTCACCCACGTACATACTTACGTGGGAAAAGTATTGGGGGGCATTTGTTCCCGCCAAAATTTTGGCTCAAAACTTGCTCCCTAAAAAAAATAATAACAATAAAATAAAAAATAAAGGGAAAAACTCCATATGCAAAGAATGTAACAAATGTCTCAGGGCCAAGAGTTAAAACACTCTGAGGCAGCGCCTCACGTGCAAAGCACGAGAGCACCAACAGTGCCAGCCTAAGAGTCAAAGACTCTGAGGCAGCGCCTCACATGCAAAACACGAGAGCCTCAGTGCCAAGAGTCAAAGATTCTGAGGCAGCGCCTCACGTGCAAAGAACGAGAGCGCCAACAGAGCCAGCGCCAAGAGTCAAAGACTCTGAGATAGCGCCTCACGTGCAAAGCACGAGAGCGCCAAACGCCAAGAGTCAAAGACTCTGAGGCAGTGCCTTACGTGCAAAGCACGAGAGCGCCAGCGCCAAGAGCATCAGAATTAAGAGTCAAAGACTCTGAGGTAGCGCCTCACGTGCAAAGCACGAGAGCGCCAGCGCTAGAACTAAATGTTCTCCACCCTTGGATCAAAGATCCAACAAAGATGAATAAATCATCAAATTACAGAATTAAATTCTGTTGAAGAAATACTCCTCAAATCTTTCTAAACAAGAAAGATTGTACTCTATAAATCAGAGCAATGTTGGATCAAAGATCCAATGGTGATTAAAAATCATCATGCTACAGAATAAACTCTGTAGGGGAAAATATTTTCCCAATCTTTCTAAATAAAAAAGATTGTGCTATGTAAATCAGAGCACCGTTGGATCAAAGATCCAATGGTGATTAAAAATCACCAAGATACAGAATAAACTCTGTATGGGAAAATATTTTCACAACCTTATTAAAAACAAGAAAGATGTCTTCTGTAAAACAGAAGCCCTCGGATCAAAGATCCAATGGTGGGAAACATCCCCAAACCAATTAGAAATCTCTCAATGAGAGATTTCCTTAACTGATTCAACAAATCAGCCTCCCCTATATAAAAGACTGAAGACTTCAAGTCTAACATAGAAAGACCCCCTATAAACTTCAGAAAAACGGAGAGAGCAAGCTCTGAAAAGAAGAACCATCTTAAAGGTAAATAAAAAGAAGAGAGGCCATAGCATCTCTTCGTAAAAATAAGAACTAGTTCTTAGATCTATGAGACAAAGTCTCCCTCCTTAAAAAAAAGAACTTAGTTCTTAGATCCATAAAAACAAAGTCTTGTACAAAAAAAATAGAAGAGATCGTAATATCTCCTATTAAAATAAGAACCCAGTTCTTAGATTCATGAGACAAAGTCTCTTATAAATAAGAATTTAATTCTCAGAGCACAGAACTGATCAGAACTGTATAAAGAGCGCTTCAGCGCTCCAAGTGTGGCGCTCAGTGCCAAGCGCGCCACATGCTCCTCACGTGTGCGCTATTTCATAAGAAGCGTCTCAGCGCTCCAAGTCTGGCGCTCAGCGCCAAGTGCGCCACGTGCTCCTTACATGTGCGCTATTTCATAAGGAGCGCTTCAGCGCTCCAAGTCTGGCGCTCAGCGCCAAGCATGCCACGTGCTCCTCACGTGTGCGCTATTTCATAAGGAGTGCTTCAGCGCTCCAAATCTGGCGCCAAGCGCGCCACATGCTCCTCACGTGTGCGCTATTTCATAAGAAGCGCCTCGGCATTTTAAGTCTGGCGTTCAGCGCCAAGCGCTCCACGTGCTCCTCACGTAGGCGCTGAGTGAACACAAAGTGTTCTTTAAAAATAAAGCCCAGCGCCATAAAGAGTGTTCAATACTCAGTAAGAAACAAAAAGGGAAAGGGTGTCAGAACCCAAATCAATGCTCAGCATTGTTAAATAAAAAGGGACTGAGCCCAAATAAATGTCCAACATTTTATTCAAAACTAAATGGGCTGAGCCCAAGTTGGCCACAAATCCCTAACTCAGACCAACCGAGCCCATGTGCTCACAATGTCCTTAATTGATCTTAGTCCCAAACCTGACTATAGATCTCCCAACCAATATTGGTTCAAGGGTACATCTCTTCATACCTCTGATACATGTCGCTGTAATCCTTCAACATCTTCAGAGAGATGGAGGGTCCCAATAACCAATAGCTTTTGGCGCATCCCCAAACTGGTTAAACCAGAACCCCACAGACTATGACATCTTTAAACCATATAAAATATAATGTCTTTAAACTTTATGGACTATGAGGTCTTTAAACTCATAGACTATGAGGTCCTTAAACTCATAGACTATGATGTCTTTAAACTTTACAGACTATGATGTCTCTAAACTGCTATGGACCGTAATGTCCTTAAACTAACTACGGACCGCAACGTCCCTAAACTAAACTCTATGGACTATGATGTCCTTAAACTTATGGACCGCAATATCCCTAAACTAAACTCTATACACTATGACGTCTTTACACTATGGACTATGATGTCCTTAAGCTTATGGACCGCAACGTCCCTAAACTAAAACGATAGAGTCTAAACGTTCTTTCGTTGGATCTAAATGATCCCAAAAATCCTGTTGAGTAGATCTTGGTCTAAAATTAGACTAACGTATCCTCAACAAACGTTTGAGTTGAACTTAGTCTAAAACAAGACTAACGGTCCTTAAACCAACCCAAACCCAAATCTAAGAAAATACGGATTTGGACTAATCCACGCCCTACGGGCGACAACATAAATTAGTCTCCATATACAATCCACGGGCAACCAAAATAAAAACAAACAGACACGACACGAAGTGACCTTCTGGAGCAGGAGAAAGTGGTTACCGCGATGCAGTAACGTAATTAACTGCAGGGGCTTGCGCTTACAGAGAAGAGCGTCCCCACAATCAAAAACCCCTCACAATAAGGGGGAATCTGACGAAGTCTGCTACAACGGCCGCATCCGTCTAAACCTCAGATATACGGTGCCATAAATCAACTTGGCATCTTCGGAGAGGTGTACGGATAAAACCAAATAGCATCTGCCCCCTAATTCAGGTAAGATGTTTCTCTTCCCGGTTTTCGGCAGTAAACAGACCTATAGGGTCTATTCTCGCCTCTCCCGAGTCGTCAGGTTGTCTGGAAAAATGGAGGTGGGAATTGTCCCAATTCAATATCAAATACTGCCCCAGAAAATCCATCAAAGTGCAGGTCTTAGCAGATTTCGTTGTCGAATGCACCATTCCCGCTAAAGAATGGACGGCAGTACAGAGCCCCGAACCACATCCCTCGGTCGAAGAAGCACCCGACCCCATCCCGGACTGGGTGCTCTATGTGGATGGATCCTTCATCAAAGAGGGGAGCGGGGCTGGCCTGATCATCCGCGGCCCAGACAAAGCAGAAATGGAATACTCTTTAAAGCTCAGATTCAGAGCGTTGAACAACATGCGGAATACGAGGCTTTGTTGGAAAGGCTCCGAATCGCCTCCCGGGTGAGGCTGAAGACCATCAAAGTTCGTAGCGACTCTGCACTGGTCATCGGTCAAGTAACCGGGCGTTTTGAGGCCCGGGAACCACTCATGATAAAATATCTGGCTGAAGTAAAAAGGCTTAGAAAAAATTTCGACGAAGTCCAAGTGGAGCAGATTCCCAGGAACTTGAACACCTAAGACGACGCCTTGAGCAAGCTCGCGTCTTCCTATTCGTCCAACCATAAAAGAAATATCTTCTTCGAAGTCTTGCCACGGCCCAGCGTGGAAGACAGAGAGGTAACACTCCCAATCTGCACAACTCAAGAAGAAGGCTGGGATTGGAGAAATCCCCTCGTGGAGTTCCTAAAGGACGGTGTACTTCCTGAAGACCGAGGAGAAGCTCGCCGGCTTCGGGCCAAAGCACACCATTTCATCTGGAGAAACGGAAACCTGTACAAGAAATCATACACTCAGCCTCTGCTCCGATGCATCGACCCCCGAGAGGCTGATTACGTTCTGCAAGAGATACACGAAAGGGTCGGGGAGCACATCAAGGGGCCCGAACCCTGGTCCAAAAGGCACTATTGCAAGGGTACTATTGGCCGAGAATACACTAGGATGCCGAGAAGCTGATCAGAAGATGAAAGAACTGCCAACTCTGCGGCAGCATACCTCGTCTTCCCGCTACCGAACTAACTCCACTTAGTTCCCCTTGGCCGTTTGCGCAATAGGGGATGGATATGGTGGGCCAACTTCCCACCAGCATGGGCTGGCATAGATACATCCTTGTCGCTATGGATTACTTCACGAAATGGGTGGAGGCCGTACCCATCAGAAAGCCGGACGCCACCTCTACGATAAAATTCCTGCAGAACAACATAATTTCTTGAATTGGGATCCCGAGGTGCATAGTTGCCGACCACGGGACCAACTTCGAAAACGATAAAGTTAAAGAGTTTTGCAGCGACTACCACATAATGATGAAGTTTGCCGTGGTCGCACATCCTCAATGCAACGAGCAGACCGAAGTAGCGAACCGAGGTATCATCCGGGGTCTTAGAGCCCTTCTGGAAGGAAGGAAAGGTGGCTAGGTCAAGGAACTGCTACGGGTGCTATGGGCATTGCGAACATCGAAGAAAACGCCCACAGGAGAAACCCCATTCAGCCTCGGCTACGGTACCAAGGCAATGATCCCCGCGGAAATTGGACTGCTCAGTTATAGAGTCGAACACTTCGACGATGAAGCCAACACCTCGGTGCTCCGAAGCAACTTGGACAACTTGTTGGAAAAGCGAGATCGGGTGCAAATCAGAGCAGCCGCCTATCAGTAGCAAGCCGCTTGCTACTACAACGACCGAGTTAAATATCAGGCCTTCAAGACGGGAGATCTGGTCTTATGAAGAAACGAGTTCGTAGACCAAGGCAGACTACATAAGTTCTCCCCGAAGTGGGATGGACCATTCCTCATGACAAAAGCATTGCCCGGTGGGGCATACCGCCTGCAGGACGCCCAGGGCCATAATTTCCCCCGGCCTTATAACGCAGAAAAGCTCAAGTTGTATAAGTAAACATGTACCTTCTTTTGAAATAATGTAATTCCTATTAACATTTAATTAAGTCTCCTGAGCTAGGTCTACCATGGGACTCCAGCCCTTTGTTTCTTTTCTCGGTTCCGAAACTCCAAGGTTTGTTTTAAGAAAAAGTATAAAATGTACCGAAGGGATAAAAAGAGTCAATGCACTTCAACGAAAGATAAATTTATTTATTAAGAGGTATTATGGGCTCCCCAGCCTTACAAAAATTATAACAAAGGAGGGCGGGGATTGAGAAAACATTATCGGTGATACACCGAAGAAAACTCCTCCAACCGAGCCCAAGCAGCCTCGACCCGCTCCCTCCGATGGTACTCGCGGACCCTAGAAGCCACGGACTCCCCGGAATCCTCATCCGCCAAGCAAGATGCGACAACCAACCTTTGCTGGAAACTCTCGAGAAGGAGGTCCACCGAGCGATCCCGTCTACTCTTTGAGATCAGACCAAGCCCGTGGACAGTGCGCATCTTGTCGAACGCCTCGTCCATCAACTGCAGAGAAAGGGCGTTGTACAGACCTGAAGATGTCCTCCATATCTCATAAATTAACACCTGAAGGAGAGGGGACCTCCGGGGAAGTAAGCGTCCGTAGTGGCCCTCCAAGCGGCTTAAAACCGCTTCATACGTCTCCTCGGAATAATCGAGGTTGTAAAAGTATACATCGTCACGAGAAATGATCTACCTGATAGTATACACGTGGTCGGTCATCTTCAGGGAATGCAAGACTAGAAAGAAACCAATATGCCTTTATAATTTATAGCCTCAACAAAAATCTTCCAACGGCCGAGATTTACTCGCACAAATGACGCAAATCACGGAATATTGCACTTTCCCGATATGGTGCTGCCACGTGTCATCCTTGATGGTCGCCATCCCCGCATATACCGGTCATGGAAGATTAAAAGACGCCCCAATGAGATATTAGGGAGATAATAAAATCCTCACCGTGAGGCCACCAGGTAGCTTATGCTCGGTCCATCCACAGTAGGCAGCTTTCTGCCCAACAACGCTGTGGATCTAAAGCCCTCACCGCGAGGCTACTGGGCAGCTTCCTGCTTGGCCCATCCACAGCGGGTAGCCTCCTGCCCAATAACGTTGTGGATCTAAAGCCCTCATCGCGAGGCCACCGGGTAGCTTCCTGCTCGGCCTATCCACAGCGGGTAGCTTCCTGCCCAACAACGCTGTGGATCTAAAGCCCTCACCGCGAAACCATCGGGTAGCTTCCTGCTCGACCAATCCACAGCGGGTAGCTTCCTGCCCAACGATGTTGTGGATCCAAAGCCTTCACCGCAAGGCCACCGGGTAGCTTCCTTCCCAACAATGCTATAGATCCAAAGCCCTCACCGTGAGGCCACTAGGAAGCTTCTTGCTCGGTCCATCCACAGCGGGTAGCTTCTTACCCAACAACGTTGTGGATCCAAAGCCTTCACCACGAGACGACCGAGTATAATTGAGTGACGCCGACCTATTCAAACTTGACTATTGTTCAATTCATACTCGATGTGCGACCGACACCTCAACTCCGGGGAAATGGGGGATAAGGACCTTCTTACACTTGGCTATCGTTCGATTAATACTCGATACGCGGTTGCCCCTCGACTCCGGGGAAAGGGAGGGTACCGACCTTCTTACACTTAGGCTATCGTTCGACTCATACGATCGTCGCCTAGAAAGAGGTGGACATCGGCCCAACACTTGCATGATGAAAAGATTTACGAGCTAAAAGTACATGAAAAAATGAAAATACTCAGGAGCTAAAGTGCTTGCAAAATGAAAATACTTACGTGCTAAAAGATGATCAGACATTTGAGTAAAGGAAAATACATACTTTATTTATGATCAAAATTATGTACAAAGGTATTGTTGTCTTCTCAGCCTTACAAAAATACCCGGAGGCTTAAAAATTTCTAAAAACAAAAAAGGAGAGAGAGTAAAAAAATCGTCAAGGAGGGATAGCTCAGACCGCCCGCTCGGCTGGGATCTCGCCCTGCTCGACGCCATCATCGGGGGCCAAAACGGTGACCTCAGGGTCGGCGCTTCCGCTGACCGCCTCGCCTCCTACCGCCAGCTCGGTGCCTCCCTCCTGTGGCCCTTCCTCGGCGAGGGGGAACTTAGCGCAGAGCTCGCTGTCGGCGAACTCCGGCATAGATTCCTTGACGGCGTCGAAGGCATTGTGCCACTCGACGGCCGCGGATTCGGCGAGATCCAGGTAGAACTGATCCAACGCCTTATAATCCTCCACGGCCTTCATTGCCCGGTGTAATAACCCTAAACTTCTATACAAAATTTTTATAAAAAAAGTACAGAAAGGAATATCTTAGCCTGAGCACAATTTAAAAGTATTTCTTGTTTAAGAACAGCAAGAAAGCACGTATAACTCATTGGTAAAGTCTTGCACTGCTGTGACCTAGCCCTTGTGTTCGAATCCTCTCAGCCACATAATATTTTTGCTGATTTTTCTTTTAAACTTTTTGGAAGCCCAAAAGTTTACAAGTGCAACACACGTAAAAATGAAAAGCCACTAAAATCAAACATGTAGAAAATGTTGTACACACACACCCCGACACGTGGCATGCATCCAAGCCCTACCCTCTCTTGATCGGCCGGAAAGGGATGTGTTTAGGCCGGCGCCGCCGGTCCAAACCATAGAAAATGCCATCTTTTTTCCCGACACCCTATGGCCTACCCCACTAACCCTAGTCTGTTTGTTTTCTCTGTAAATATCCAGAGAATTAAAATGAGCTTTTAAAACCAAATTTTAATACATTTTAATTCTCATTTTAATACCCTAAACCCTAATTCTATCCTATAAATACCACCCTACATCCTAGCCCTCCACATTCTGAAATCTCTTGTTAAAACTCTCAAAATTTTCTAAGTCCAAAAAGTTGTACAAGTGGAGTTAGCCCAAAGTCAAGTTCCGGTGACAATTCGAGACAACCGGCGACACCGCGACTCCATGATGCCTTCAAAACCTTCCTCAATCTCTTCTCTCTCAAAACAACCAGTAAGTCCCCTCACTTCTCATCTCTTCCTATTCTAAAATGATCTACTTGCAAACTCGTCAGAAGCGGAGTTATTCCGACTTTCGATTCTAATTTCATTAAAAAACTAATTTTTCTTAACAATAAATCCACCATTTCTTTATATCTTGTTTAGAAACCATAAAAAACTATTTAGAACAAGTTTCAATTCAAAATAAAATTCTATGCAACTTGTATTACAGTTTTTCGTTTAAATACCACCAAGTTTCACTACAACATTACTTCATCATATTGTTCATATTACCTTTAGAAAACTCACGAGATAATGACCTATCTCATTACAACACTCATCATGACATAGCACGATGGCTTGAAAACGATATTTTTGTGGCTAAGACAAATTTTACAGTTAAATACCATAAACTATCAAAACCGTATTTCTTTTAATTGTTTTAATCAAATTCCATACGATTATTTCCTTACAACCCATTTTGAGGAATCTGATTTGGTTGGTGTGGGTTATCCCACATCCATCTGACTAGTAGGGCGAGATGCAGACCTCTTCACGGAGCATCCGATCTCGATGGAATTTTTATTACAATTTTTAAGAAAACGTAATTTTTATTAATAAATAAATTCTATTTTTAATAAATATATATATGTAAGTATTATCAAAATATCTACTTTAAATATATAATATATTATGTTTTCTAAATCAAAAGAAAAGGAATCACAAGTTTCATGAAAACACCATCAAGAATCAATACAAGTCAATTTACATGAAAATACCATATACTATTCAATATAGATTTATATCCACTAGAATACCTCATCTTATAAAAATTACATCCATGAAAACCATAAATACGATAATTAAATACTTGAGGTTTATTTTGAAAACGTATCAAAATTATTTTTCATAAAACCCCCTCAAGTTATATTAATTAACAATAAGGACCCTAGTAAATATAGGTTTAAGCAGGACCAATTCTCTTGAGCCTCAGGGAGCCGGAGAAAGTGGGTGCTTGCCTATTTAAAATAGACAACTAAAAACGGGATTATCAATATGGTAATTGTCTTGGAAAAAGACACAAATCCTGCCGTCCATATGCAGCAGTTACCGATAACTCCAAAACTAATTCAGGACTTCAATACTGTTTAAAGTGTCTGACTCAATCTGAATCTCAATCTAATCTGAATACAATCCGAATATAATCCATTCTTAAATACAATTCAAATATAACTCCAATACAACCTTAATCCATTTATACCAGATACAATCAATATCAACATGACTCGACTGAACCGAACTATGGATATATACTGATTACATGACTATCCATTTACATCCATTCCGTTACATGATATCATGGTTTCGAAAAGTCGTATAAAACCATTCATTACATCAATACAATATGTATTATGGGGTTTTAACGGGATAGACTGGTACGGAATGTGCTAAAAGTGGTACGAAATGGTCATTAAAAGACGTAACTAAACATCCATTGTCGTTGTTCCATGGGGTTTGACGGACCCTTGTACTACGGGTTACCTTAGTCCACGGGATAGTTGGACTCCTCTCGTAAACACTAATATATTCTGCACCAAACTACAAACAACTGCATTAACATAACAAACTTCAATATACCAGTTATATCCACTTATCTATCTATTCTATTCTATCTCTCTTTTGGGACTTACCGAGCTATTGTTCGCTAACGATATTCCTATTTCTATTCTTCTTTGGAATGTTGTCAGGAGGACCTGATTCTCTGGAGATCGAGCCCAACTAAGAAGACTTGGAGCAGTTCGCAGAGGACCTAGGGCTATAGTCACTTGTATATACCTATTATTTCAGTTCATGCTATTATTTAGGTATTGCTTTCCATATTGTAGTTATTTTTCAGTTGCATTGTAAAGAAGGTTTAATAAATAAAAAGTTGTTGTTCATTTACATTTCATGTCTTTCTGGTGTACATTTACATTATATTGCTTATTTACGCTTAGCGTGTTTACTTCTGAGTAAATACGTCGCGTGCCTTGTTACATCTCCTTGTCCGTACACCGGGAAACGGGGCGTAACAGGTTTTGTTGGCGGCCCATGCAAGCCAGTTCTGCATGGAACCCTACCAGGCAGGTCAATTCTGCGTGGAAACCTACATAAACATGCAGGGTCGGTTCTGCATGGAAACCTAAGCAATATATATCACAAGAATCAGTAACTAAAAACATTCTTTACATTTCATATTTCTTTGAATCTATCCTAACCCTATTTTTCTTTCAAGCTTATGGATTCCCCGAACAATACTAGCACCAACGTGAACGGCAACAACACACCACCACCTCTTCCACTTACACCTACCGTTATAGCTCAGATCAACGAGCAGTACCGTTCGAGGCAATAAAGAGACTCTTGGAGGGACAGTAGCAGCAGACTGCTATTCTAATGAACCATCTACAAGCGGAAGCACCTGGAGTGAAGCAATACCGGGCACTTCATCCGAAGCAATTTTCTGGAAAAGAGAGCCCTTTGGAAGCTGAAGAATGGGCTCAATCAATTGAAGACGATCTGGCAGCAGCACAAGTGCCGGACATTGCTTGGGTAAGGGTTGCGAAGTTGCAACTTACGGATAACGCTCGAGTATGGTGGAAGGCGGAAGAAAGCCGCCTTACTCAGCTGATCGAATGGAAGACCTTTCGCGACATGTTCGACGCGAAGTACTTTCCAGAGACTGCCTGCTTTGACATGAAGCAACAATTCATCCACTTGCAACAAGGTTCGATGTGGACCAAATCTGTGGATGAGTATGACGCTGAATTTACCATGTTGAGCAGGTTCGCGACACACTTGATACCAACTGATGAGATCAGGGCCAGACGATTTCAGTAAGGGTTGGACTCGGAGATCCAAGCTCCTCTAGATACAAGGGATTTCCCAATCCACGATTTGGCTCTGAAAGCTGCCCGAAGATATGAGGCAGCAGTGAAGAAGAAGGACAGATCTCAATCTGCCGGTGTGAAGCGTCCTGCCTTCCAGATGGCAGGAGGAGCCCCTCCTATACAAACTTATGCACCCAGGAGACCGGAAATAACATTTAACCGATCAAGTCCAGACTTTTTCTACTACTGCAAGAGGGATGGACACCTGTTGAAGGATTGTAAGCGTGCAAACAGTTTGTGCTTAGTTTGTGGTGCATCCACTCATGCAACTGGAACATGTCCTCATAGACGCAACCCAGTTCCAACACACATCAACTATCCGCAGTGGCCAACTATTTAGGCACCTGCACCTCGTCTTGCCTTCCTAGCTCTACCTCCACGTAGACCTCCGACATAACCTACTCGCCAATTCCATCAGGCACTGAGAAACATACCTCAAAGGCAGAAGAACATGCCCCAAGAACAGAGGAATGTGCCTCCAGTAAGGAGGAATGTACCCAGGCGACAGGCTTTCCATTTAGCAACTATGGAAGCCGAAGCTTTAGACCAAGGTAACACTATTAATTCCCTTCAATCTTTTAAAAATCTTGCATCATCTCGTTACTTTTCATGCACTACCAGTATTTCTTTCACCACCACTACCACCAAAATTTTTTCTTAAATCTGTTATAACTTCCTTCTATAAATTTCGAGAACGAAATTTTTATAAGAAGGGTAGAATGTAACAACCCTATACTTCTGTACAAATTTTTTATAAAAAAAGTACAGAAATGAGTACCTTATCCTGAGCACAATTTAAAAGTATTTCTTGTTTGAGAACAGCAAGAGAGCACTTGTAAATCATTGGTAATGCCTTGCACTGCCGTAACGTAGACCCTGTGTTCGAATCCCCTCAGCCACATAAAATTTTTGTTGATTTTTCTTTTAAACTTTTTGGAAGCCTAAAAGTTTACACGTTTAACACACGTAAAAAGGAAAAGTCACTAAAATCAAACATATGGAAAATGTTGTACACAGACACCCCGACACGTGGCATGCAACCAATCCCCACCCCCTCTTGATCGGCCGGCGAGGTATGTGTTTGGGTCGGCTCCGCCGGTCCAAACTGTAGCAAATGCCCCCTTTTCCCCCCCGACACCTTTTGGCCTACCCCACTAACCATAGTCTGTTTGTTTTCTCTGCAAATATCCAGAGAATTAAAATGAACTTTTAAAACCAAATTTTAATACATTTTAATACCCTAAACCCTAATTCTATCCTATAAATACCACCCTACATCCCTCCTCATTCTGAAATCTCTTGTTAAAACTCTCAAAATTTTCTAAGTCCAAAAAGTTGTACAAGTGGAGTTAACCCAAGGTCAAGTTCCGGCGACGATTAGAGACAAATCCGGCGACACCGCGACTCCACGACACCTTCAAAACCTTCCTCAATATCTTTTATCTCAAAACAACCAGTAAGTCCCCTCACTTCTCATCTCTTCCTATTCTAAAATGATCTATTTGCAAAACTCGTCGGAAGCGGAGTTATTCCGACTTCCGATTCTAATTTCATTAAAAAAACTAATTTTTCTTAAAAACAAATCCACCATTTCTTTATATCTTGTTTAGAAACCATAAAACAACATTTAGAACAAGTTTCAATTCAAAATAAAATGCTATGCAACTTGTATTACACTTTTTCGTTTAAATACCACCAAGTTTCACTATGACATTACTTCATCATATTGTTCATATTACCTTTAGAAAACTCACGAGGTAATGACCTACCTCATCACAACACTCATCATGACATAGCACGATTGCTTGAAAATGATATTTTTGTGGCTAAGACAAATTTTACAGTTAAATACCATAAACTATCAAAACCGTATTTCTTTTAATTTTTTTAATCAAATTTCATACGATTATGTCCTTACAACCCATTTTGGGGAATCCGATTTGGTTGGTGCGGGTTATCGCACATCTATCGGACTAGTAGGGCGAGATGCAGACCTCCTCACGGAGCATCCGATCTCGATGGAATTTTTATTACAATTTTTAAGAAAACGTGATTTTTATTAATAAATAAATTCTATTTTTAATATATATATGTATGTAAATATTATCAAAATATCTACTTTAAATATATAATATATTCCATATTTTCTAAATCAAAAGAAAAAGAATCACAAATTTCATGAAAACACCATCAAGAATCAATACAAGTCAATTTACATGAAAATACCATATAATATTCAATATAGGTTTATATCCACTAGAATACCTCATCTTATAAAAATTATATTCATGAAAAACCTAAATACGATAATTAAATACTTGAGGTTTATTTTGAAAACATATCAAAACTATTTTTCATAAAACCCCCTCAAGTTATATTAATTTACAATAAGGACCCTGGTAAATATAGGTTTAAGCGGGACCAATTCTCTTGAGCCTCAGAAAGCCGGAGAAAGTGGGTACTTGCCTATTTAAGGTAAACAAATAAAAACGGGGTTATCAATACGGTAATTGTCTTGGAAAAAGACACAAATCATACCGTCCATGTGCAGCAGTTACCGATAACTCCAAAACTAATTCAGGACTTCAATACTGTTTAAAGTGTCTGACTCAATTTGAGTCTAAATCTAATCTAAATACAATCCGAATACAATCCATTCTTAAATACAATTCAAATATAACTCCAATACAACCTGAATTCGTTTATACCAAATACAATCAATATCAACATGACTCGACTGAACCGAACCATAGATATACACTCATTACATGACTATCCATTTACATCCATTCCGTTGCATGATATCATGGTCTCGGCAAGTCTTATACAGCAATTCATTACATCAATACAATATGCATTATGGGGTTTTAACGGAGTAGACTGGTACGGAATGTGTTAAAAGGGGCACGAGATGGTCATTAAAAGACGTAACTAAACATCCATTTCCGTTTTTCCGTAGGGTTTGACGGAGCCTTGTACTACGGGTTATCTTAGTCCACGGGATAGTTGGACTCCTCTCGTAAACACTAATATATTATGTACCAAGTTATAAACAACTGCATTAACATAACAAACTTCAATATACCAGTTATATTCTCTTATCTGTTTATTCTATTCTATCTCTCTTTTAGGACTTACCGAGCGATTTTTCGCTGGCGACATTTCTATTTCTATTCTTCTTTGGAATGTTGTCACGAGAACCCGATTCTCTGGAGATCGAGCCTAACTTGGAAGACTTTGAGCAGTTCGCAGAGGACCCAGGGCTATAGTCACTTGTATATATCTTTTCTTTCAGTTCATGCCATTGTTTAGGCATTACTTTCCATATTATATTTATTTTTCAGTTGCATTGTAAAGAAGGTTTAATAAATAAAAAGTTACTGTTCATTTACATTTCATGTCTTTCTTGTGTACATTTACATTATATTGCTTATTTACGGTCAGCGTGTTTACTTCTGAGTAAATACGTCGCGTGCCTCTTCACGTCTCCTTATCCATACACCGAAAAGCGCGGCGTGACACCCGGATATCAGCGAGCTTCACCGCCTCTAAAACCGCCCAAGCCTCCTTTTTCATGGCATCCCTCGAACTCTTCATAGCATTGTAGAGGCTGTTCATTTCCTCCATCTTAGCTTGGATAGCCCGGTTGGACTCGTTTAGAAGCCGATAGGACTCCTTAAGCTTTGAGATCGTCAGCCTTTCGGCAACCAATCTCGAGTCGAGCAGGGCTGCCTTCTCTTCCACCTGCTGCAATTGAAGGCGAAGATCCTCCTCCCGCGAGAAAGATTCGCCCGCCTTTTTCATCGCCGAGGCTATTTCCTCGGACTCCATGGCGGCAAGCAGAGCGCGGTGCTGAAAGACCTGAGGAAAGCAGCAAGCATGTTAAAAAGATAAAACAGAGGAAATAAGACTTCGAATTTGAGAAGAAAGCTAAATACCGACCTGAACCGCTTCATGCGCTATTGCGGCAACCTGGACCTTCATGGTGCCCCGGGGAATTTTGGTCCCGGCTGCCTTCTTCATGTCTGCCAGCAAGCTGTCGGCCATGGATAGCCCCGAGGGCATCTCAATGCAGAAGTCTCCCTCCTGCACTTGGATCCTGGCAGGGGGTGGCCAAGAGAACACCCGCTTCTGTCTCTTGAGGGGACTTCCTCGGCGGAAAGAGACTCATCCTCCCTCGTCCGTGGCGCCGGGTCCTGCACGTGCTTCTGACCCCCTCCCATGGAGCTCCTCCGGGACTGCGGGTGCTGCGGAATGCTTGGCCAGAGGATTTTGCCTCGGGGCCGCGCTTGGACCGGGTCGAAACGAGCTTGCGCCACCAGTCTTTCTCCCTTGTGCCTTAGCGGCCATAGCAGCCATGATTTTCAATCAGTCCATGGGCTCTACAGAAAAAGAACACACATGATAAAATATCAGCAAAGTTGAAATGGAAAAAGAAAATTTAGTAAAGTCTAAACAGATCGTCAAAAACCTAACTTACCCAAAAAAACGCGCAGGACTGAGCCCAGCTCAGTACCTGCTCAGACAGCAGGACATTCGCTTGCTGGATTGGTTCCCGCGGGGATACCACCCTCACCTCGGGGGAGGTCAACTGCTTTACCTTCGGGCAGTCGGCCCTATGCCATTGTGTGGGCACAGGCCAATTCTCGCCCTCCGGTGGCCCGACGAAGATGTACTTCTCCTTTCATTCATGGATGGAGGAAGGGACGACAACTACTCCCGACCCGGCCGTCCCATCCTTACGTTTTTTATACGAAAAATACACCCAGCTCGGCTATTCCTTACTTGTACCGGGGTGATTTTTGTAACAAAGAAAAGATACGAGGAGGGTCAAACTGAAGGGGATCCTATTAAATTTTAACCGGACCAGAAACCCAAGAAGGATCCTCCACGGGTTCGGCGCTAGCTAGCCCGGGGTAAGATGGAAGCACTGAAGCACCGCACAAATCTCGAGTGAGAAGAGCAGACGCATTCCTGTACGGAATGCTTCCAGATACAGAGCAATCTTCTTGCCCTACACCTGGTCTTCCCGCTCACCCTCTCTGGCTAAACGGAGTGAATTGGAAGGGATATGGAATCGAGTCCGGATGTCGGAAAGCTCGTCCAAACAATTCAAAACGGAAGGCGCATCGTAGGTGTTCCCGATGCGCGCCTTGGGAACCCTTGTCGCCGCCCGACGGTGAGTGAAAAGGGCGGCCCTAACTCTTAGGGGCGAGCGCGACACAGAAGACGCTGAAGAAGAAGAACCTTCTCGGCTATCTGAAGCCGAGGAGGAGGAGGACCCACTGGACTCGGCCCCAGAAACTGAGGCCTCATCACCCGACTCTACCCCTACTACATCTAGAGACACCTCTGTGGAAGACATCTAACCTAATTCAAAGAAATGGACTCGCCCAGAAAAATTCCATGGAAGATCTGATCTAAGCGGAGGTACGCCGAGCAATCTTCAAACAACGAAAGAAAATTAAGGCAAAGTGTTGGCCCTAGGATGTTCCCTTCCTATTTATACACCCCAAAGAGAACATCCTACGGTCCAGATCAATTCCCGCCAAAACGAAGCGTCGCACCTCGCAACCGTCGAGGCTCCACGTGGCAGTCGACCACTAGGGGCGTCTGTTCGTTTCAGGGGTCAAAGACAGCCTGTCACGCCCGCTAACCAATATCGGACGCGTGGCCCGTAGCCCAACTGACGATCGAGTGAAATGGCGCCCTCTCTTTACAAGCGCAATCATTTCACCGATCCGCTGACGTCATCGGGGATACGCGCGAAAATTTAGGCGCTCGGTGATACGCCGCATGGACTCAAGGGTCGAAATACATGGCTACCAAATGCCCTATCGTCTCCGGACAATCCACCAAGAAGAAATTTCAGCACCAAACCGAGCAGAGAAAGCTAAGCGAACCACTCTCGACCCGTCCCATAAATAGGTCGGAACGAGAGTGGGGGCTAATGATGATGCTCACAAGTGGGAATTCCCCATATCACAACACATGGCTGATGACGTGTCCCGGATACTACGGAGCTGGAATAAGCCTGCTGCATCGGGGACATTCCTCGACCTCCTGCTCGTCTCCAAGCTTCTGACAGGCCGAGCTTCCTCGACCTCCCACTCGCCTCCGAGCTTCTGACGTGCCGAGCTTCCTCGGCCTCCCGCTTGCTTCCGAGCCATCTGACAGGCCGAGCTTCCTCGGTTCCCCCGATCAACCAAGAGCACGGAGCCCATACATCCCGGCCGCTGCTCCGCATATCTCGCCGAAGCAAGATATCCGCCGCCCCACGGTCCGCGTCCCACGCTGGCACGTCCCTCCATTAATGAGCGTATCTCGCCATTAATGGATGGATTCTGCCATCAACGCGGGCATAACGAGGGGGCGTAACTGACGGCGGATATCTCGCGTCGGCTTGCTCCACGCGACCACTTTATAAAGCCCTCTTTCAGACGACTCAGGTAACTCGAATTAACTCCAATACACCGCTACTCTGCTTCTATTCTTCAGCACTAACTTGATCGTCGGAGGGTCCTACGGTGGTCATCCATCCCGAGACTTTGTTTTTAGATAGCTCGACGTCAACACCAACCCATTGAGATCCACACTCAACAACTCCCAAATTAAATCTCAACCGCACAAGATCGCTCTCGCCAGATCGACGGAGGACAACATCTGAGGGAGATCATAACCTCCATCAGGTTCTTAGTGCCGGACTCAATATAATTCACTTTTGAATTCAACTCCTCAAAATGCTTATTCTCATGATTTCTGGTTTCTTCTTCAATTCGTAAGTGGTGGAGGAGTTGATCCATAGTGAAATCATCCGATGCGTGCAGTAACTTCTTCCTATGATCATTCCAATTAGAAGGTAACCTGGCAATAATAGTGGCCACTTGAAGAGGTTCAGACACATCAATCTTAGATTCTTTAAGTTTAGACACCAAGATCTGCAAGTCATGCACTTGGTCCATAACAGCAAAAGTATTAACCATACGACATTCAAAGAATTTCATAGAGAGAAATTTTTCCACACCTTTTCTTTTCGTTGTTGTATTTTTCTTCTAGGATGTGTCATATTTCCTTTGGAGACTTGACACTGGTGAACAAATCATAAAGCCGTTCAGTGAGTATGTTCAGAATATGCCCTTGACAAATGATCTTATTTTCTTCTCATTTCTTTCGGTGGGCAATAATAGCATATGTGTCTTTTCAGCGATTGAAATTTGTCCCATCAGAAGGATCCAGCATCATGATTTCTAGATTTTCTGGTTTTGTAATCAACTCCATTGTTGAAAATTACACCTTAAAACTGTTAGAAAACTGGAACAAGGAAGTAATCGGGGTGATCTTAAAGCAGAAATTGCACTATCTTTAAGGTGTAAGTCTCCCCCACTTCAGTTGCTAACGGGTTAAATGAAAAATCACCATTTCAAGATTGATTAAGATCACCAAGTATTCTGTTAGCAATTTAGAGTTCTTTTACTGTAGAAAATTGTTAGACAGAAGAAAGAAGAGAGATCTTAGAATGTATTTTTTGAGTGTATGGCAGCGGGCTAACAATATGTATTTATAAGCATTGAATAGCTACCATTAAAAGAACATGTCTTTTAATCACAACAGTAACAATTTCTACCAGTCATGTCTCTTTATTAATAATAACCGTTTTAACAGCCATATGAGTTTATTACTGTTTAGTTTAATTAAAAAATTGACTGTTAATTAAGGCTTTTAAATACCACACACGTCCCACGTGCCAAGCACCCAAGTGCCAATCAAAGACTATAAATATTATTTATTTAATTTTGTTAAATCAAGTGAAATTTTGATGGGATTCAAATTTCCCTCCAACTCTCACTTTTCACATTTAAATAATCAGACACACATTTACAATTATATACTGGCGTCATTTACAATTATTTATTTGCTAGCGTTCTCTATGCTCTTGTTCAAGACGGGACACTTTTAAAGGCACCTTTGACTGTTTAACTTATTCTCTTTTATGTCAAATAAGTTTACTTTATTAACATGCTTCACATAATGGAGAACCATGAGAGCTTAGCCACAAGTGTTGCCATTACCAGAAGACAAACATGAAAGCTTCTCAACATCCTATAGAATTTATCATGTGTTGCACACCATAAAGCCTAGAACTAACAAGGCTAACAAACTTAGTAGCAAGACATGTAGAGGGTATAAAACTTTCCAAACAAACCACACCAAGAGGCAATGATGAGCTATGAGCATCTCAAAATCACGAGGAAATAGATGAAGTGCAAGGAACTGATCCCAAAGATGATGATAAGTATGGATTAGGCGGTGGTTTCAGATTGCCGGTGCTTCCTTCTAGCATATCAATAACTCTGCTCATCGAGGGTTGATCTTGAGGATACGTTTGAATGCACCACAAACCGACTAAAATCATCATCTCTGCAATTTCCTGGGTCTCTGCGGTCACACCAAAGGCTTGTAAATCTCCATATTGATCTAAATGCTCATATATACAATGTGGAAAGCATATTTCACTACAATTCTGAACCAATGAACTTATGTTCTTTCTTCCTCCTGCCATCTCTAGTAACATCATCCTGTAACTGTACACATCTGACTTGCTAGAAATAACACCAAAATTCCGAGAAAAAACTTCTGGTGCAATGTAACCAATAGTACCTCTAGCATCGGCCATTGAAAGTACACCGTCCTTTGTTTGGCACAATTTTGCAAGCCCAAAATCAGAAATCTCGGGACAAAAATCTTCATTTAGCAAAGATATTGTGTGGTTTAATGTCGAAATGTACTATGCGTGTTTTACACCCACGATGCAAATACTCTAGTCCGCGTGCAAAAGCCAACTGCTATCCGGTCTAACTTCTCCCACCCAAGAGTTGATTTTGGTCCCTCCGTGAATATGAATTTTTCAAGTGATCCCTTGCATGAAATCATAGATAACAGCTCTTTTTGACCCCTCAAGGCAAAACCGAAGCAAGCTCCCAACATTTACATGGCGAGTTCTTCCGATGCTGTCAACTTCATTGACGAACTCGTCGCCATTACCTTTGGAGTCAGTTATATATGAGAATAATGGAGGAAAGATGTCATAGGAGGGAATTTCCTCCTATGGCGTTGAAAAAATACACCCTCTCTCAATTTTTCCGCCGATCGGCATCCACCATCTTCATTGTTATCATCTAAGATGTGGATACACCAAATTTCATGTGATTCTACAACCTTTTCACCGTTGATTTAGCAATGTAAAAAGTTCTATTGTCGGTAAACCGTTAATTTTGAACCCACTAAATCAACGGTGAAAAAGTTGTAGAATCATATGAAATTTGGTATACCCACATCTTAGATGATAATGATGAAGATGGTGGGTGTCGATCGTTGAAAAAAATCTGTAAGGGTGTATTTTTTCGAGGATGAAATTCCCTCCAATGGCCTCTTTCCTCCATTAATCTCTCTCTCTCTCTCTCTCTCTATATATATATATATGAGAATAATGGAGGAAAGAGACCATTGGAGGGAATTTCCTCCTATGGTGTCGAAAACGCACCCTCTATCGTGTTTTCCGACGATCGGAATGTATCATTTTCATCGTTATCATCTAAGATGTGGGTACACCAAATTTCATGTGATTCTACAACATTTTCACCGTTGATTTAGCAATGTAAAAAGTTATATTGTCGGTAAACCGTTAATTTTGAACCCACTAACACAATGGTGCAAAAGTTATAGAATCATATGAAATTTGGTGTACCCATATCTTAGATGTTAACGATGAAGAAGATGCATTCCGATCGTCGGAAAACGCGATGAAGGGTGTGTTTTTTCGACGCCATAGGAGGAAATTACCTCCTATGGCATCTTTCATTCCTCTTTCTATATATATATATATATATATATATATATATATATATATATATATATAAAGAGAGAGAGAGAGAGAGAAAAGGAGAGAGAGAGTCTCCAAGACTTTGAAAGGCCAATTAGAGTCATGATAACCTTGTATGTCCCTTGCCTAATTTGCTTCCACAATAACATTTATCAAAAGAAGAGTAATGTCATAGAATTTTATCAATTTTTCTAATCTGATTATATCCTGATGGCAATGGTATTTATATCATTCTTTCAAAATTCTAACGTATGGGTCCCCGATCAAAGAATTCCCTGCAAAGAAAATTGTTAAGGATTAGCGACTTGACTCTTCTACTAGCATTTTGCCAGTCCATTCTCAAATCCAGTCTTAGCATTGTTTATTAACTAATAGCTACAGTTAGCGGTGTCAACAATGACTTGTGGCCCCATTTGACCTGTGGTTACCAACCCGTAAAACACGGGTCTATGATTTACTATCTGTTTAAAAATTACTTGCATCCGAATCTGGTCTGTTTAAACCCGGCCCACGGATTAATAGGTTTTCTCCTGCCCACATCAAAAAAAGATCAATGATGTTGTATTTCATTTTCCTTGAATATATTATGAAATTTTTTATATTATAAATATAATATGAATATTAAGTGTTCTTAAAAATGCAAATTTGAATATATTTATCATCCAATGGTTAATCTATTTAAACTCTAAGAAGTCCAAACACAAATTTTCTTTACCTTTAAATAGCAATACCATATTCAAAAGAATCTCAACAAAATAAAGTAAATTATTCGCGTTAACACCCTCGTATATGATCCATTTATCCATACAACGGTTACCCTGCACACCTACCGATCTCATATGCGGTTGAGTAAGCAGCCGTTTAACGCCGAGTAATTTTACCCGCACACGTTTTGCTAACGACCCGCAATGACCTATCTGTAGGTTGCTCAACCCGTCCACTTGACACCCCTTGCTAAAATATTCAAAGCACCAATTCTTATTAAAATCAACGAAGTATTAATGACATTTCGTTCATTATTTATCCAAGATGTTAATGAGCCCCTTCACAATTATCCTCATTCTAATTAGAATTATTCTAGTCTTCTCATTATATTATTCGGATGTTTCGTTCTTTTCCCAACAATATTCTTCTCCTTCGACAAGTAAACTCAAACATCTCTCATATTGGTTCCCTGCTTTTCGACTCTAACCCTATGCTTCCACATAAATGAGAGATTAACTAAACTTTGTTCACAGAATAATCATCACAATATGAGAAAACTCAACCACCAACTTCTTCTCCTTTCAATTCTCCTTCTACTTGTCCTATCTGCAAATTCTCGAAACAACAGGTTTTCGGAATGCACGATCAATTCATACCTCTGCGGAGATTTTCATTCCAACATCTCCTACCCATTCCGCATCCCACGCATGCCCGACAACTGCGGGCTTCCAGGCTACGACGTAACCTGCAAGAATAACAACACCCACGATGCTATGCTCACTTTCAATATCGCTGACAAGGAATATAAAGTCAAGGACATATACTACGATCACCAAGTCATCGATCTCGTAAACCCCGATTTCTTGGGTGATTCCTGCCCTCATGAATTCACCAACACAACACTCGACCTCTCTCGTTTCAGTTATACAGAACGCAACATAAACCTCACTGTGTACTTCCACTGTTCGATTTCAATTGATACACCAGAATTATTCAGCCATCAGAATCTTTCCTGTCCTAGGAGCGATATTCTTGAACATTCGTGTTATAGCTTGCCGGAAGATGATCCTTGGATAATTCATGAGCTGGTTAGGGATTGTGGTGTCGCGGTGGTGATTCCCATTTTGAGGAACGATGCGGATCGAAGGGTGAGAGGTAAGTTTGAATTTTGGAAGGCATTGCAAGATGGATTCGAACTGAATTGGACGACGATCGCGACGGGGTGGTGCAAAGGGTGTGAACATTCTGGCGGGATTTGCGTGCGCGATGTGAAGGATCCACGCAAGCCTGCCTGCTCTTGCAACGACGGTGGCATCACCAACGGCACGTGTAGCTCAAATGGTATGTTTCCTTTCCCCTTTTCCCGCTTGATTTCCATTTGGTATGTGTAGAAACAATTAGAAAGCCTCTTTGCCATGGGGTTAGTCAATGAGTGTCTTGTTTGCTTTTTTACTTTTCTATGCGAACATGCTTGGGCTTGTCCCAGGATGAGGAAAACTCACATAATGTTCCTTTTAGATAACTTATTGGGTCTTTTGACTAAACGAGGCGTATGGTATATTGTCTAGGTCGAATAAGGTACATGTTATCGCGTCTTTTGACTTCCGCGCACATGTAGCATGCACATCTAAAGATACTGAATTTGTCATGGGAAATTTATCAAACACGTAGAATGCGCATCTAAAAATAACATTTTTAAACAAAGAACAGCCCCTAATTCAGAAACATCACATACCCATGATCATTCTCGTTGTATTAAACTATGAATCCTGTGGTTGAGATGCCATCAGCAATTCAACATCCCTGTAAATAGATGTGCTCGACTCTGAAGAGCCCCAAGCCTGAAGACTCGAAGGATTCTATAGTTCATGAACCCAATTCTTTTTTAGAGGAGGAATCGTTATCCTAAGGATCCAATAGGGAAAGGGGGAGAGGAGATGGATCGAGCCCATAATGAATAATGAAAGTTTTTCGCCAGATATATATGAAAGTTTTGCATCACCTTCATCTCTTGCATATCATCATCGCCTGCTTCCAGATTCCCACCACCAACAACTTTTTCTTGTCAGTCACCTTTTCGCACCGCAGTTTCCTTCCCAGCTTTCATTGCTACTGACACCAGCGGTGTCATTGCACCACCGTCAATAACGATCGGTTTCATCAACTTTAATTTCTTATTATTTTATGGGTTTTGCTAGCGAGTGTAGCAGGGCATTCGTTGAAATCTCATTAGATGTCCATTATTGTGGGGGGAGAAAAAAAACATAATTAATACATCACCTGATTTTCAATGTACACAAAAGTATTTCGTCTAATACCATAGATATCCTTGAAATGTTTCCTTCTATTTTATATAATCCACCTGTAATTTATCTCTTGTCCAATTTATTTAGCTTTTTGGTAGAAACTTATCCAAATTATTTCTTCGAATTTGTTTATCACTTTTTAAAGAAAAAAGGTGAAAAATAATTCCATATTCAATTTTTTTAATTTTGCTGCAAGGTGTTTAATTTTTTTTTATTTTGCTACAACTTAGGTTAAAATTAAACTTAACAATTTTGGTCAATATCAATGAAATGTGATTTAGTAGGTATGTATATACTTTATCCAAATATGGCTTAAACAGATTTTGATCCATACATCAACTTATTTTCAGATTTGTTGTTAATCAAAAAAGGAAAAAGAAAATCAAGATTAGATTACATGCTTCGCCACCAATTCAATTTTCTTTAAAAAAAATATTTTATATTCCATATTTTAGTTTGAATAGAGATTTCATTTGCTTAAAAAATGAGATTTAGTTTCTAAAATAAATACTCCAAATTTTTAGGATGAACACGGAAAAGAAAGACAAATAGGCCGAAGAAATAAAATAAACTTTGAAAAGAAGGATAATTTGGAAACAAAAGAAAAATCAAATGCAACATTTATTTCAGTTGCATAAGTTACAATAAAAAATATTGGTTTTGGAGCAAGAGAAAGTTAGGGCATTAATTGGGGTTTAGTAAAAGCCTTATTTTATTAGCCACAGTATCGCATAATAATCTATTGGGTTATTTTGAAGGGTACAAAAATTGCTCAGAACATTAAAATAATAATAAAAAAATCTTTAAGAGACAAAAACGTATTTTATTTAAGAATCAACATTCTCAATAAATCATTCCGTGTTATAAAAAAAGGCCCATAGTGTAATTTTGGAACCATAGTCAAATAATCAAACTTGGAACATAGCGCCTGAAACTTTCCAACATAAGCCCCTCTCTCTCTCTCTCTCTCTCTGAGCTCCGGCCACTCCTCGCCTCGCCGCTCGCTCATTATCCAACGCTCCTCCTCCATCGCGATCACACGGTAACTATCTTCACCACTCAAGTCTAGGGTTTTCTTTCCGATCATCCCTTTGACCGTTTCAGGGCTTGTTCCTTCGATGTAGGGTTTCCTTTTCTTTTATTTGATTGCACTAGATCCATCAGGATCGATATTTTGTTGAACAATCAGAGGAATAAAGGAAAATAGATGAATGTGGTAGAGATTGAAGATCAAGAATCAATGGAGGTTTCAAACCAATTTTCAATATTTTTGCTATTACCCTAAAATATGTAAAGTTAAACTCCTTAGCAGCCAATTCAAATAGATAATAAAAAAAATAAATTGTTCTGGATTGGGTTTAACTCTGAAATCGTATAGACTAGTTAAAATAAACGTAGAGTTATTTATTTTTATATATCAATTATGTAATGGCAACTTCATATAGTAATTTTGGTTGATTTAACTATGTAATGACAACTTCATATAGTAACTTTGGTCGTTATTTCACGGAAACCCTCTCGAACTTTGGGATAATATCCAGAAACCCCTGTAGTGCTGTTGTTAGACAAAAACCCCTAAAGTTGACAATTGTTACCCCGTTGCCCCCTGCAGTAAAATTTCACGTGAAATGACTCGAATACCCTTCTTCTCTTTCTCAAATTACAACAAATATTTCTTATAATTATTTCATTCTCCTAACTCTTCTCTGCCTATATTTCCACAACCCGACCACGTGTTCCTACTCGGCGCCGCCGCCGCCGTCGATCACGTGCTCCTCCTCTACTCCATCTCCATCCGCTCCTTCTCTGTCTCCTTCGACCTCCCCTATCTCAACGTCAGCCGTCCCTCCAACCACTTTATGTCTGCCTCCACATAACCGACCACCTCCTATCCACTGTCACAGTAGCATCCGCAACATCAACAGGCCATGCCATCTCAACTGTTCGAAGCAATGCCACAAACAACCTCTTCACAAAAACACATCACCCCAGCCTGAATTTCACCAAAACTCTCCTCAACACTATTATTCACGGCAATACATTTTAAATCCACAACCATCTCAATATCATTACAATCTCTCATCACCACCACCACAACCTAAATATTATCCACAATATTACTCACAACACTTCATTTCATTTTCATGAGTCACCACGACAACCATCCTTTTGCTCCAATTCAATCTTACCACAACCCACCACCACCCCAATATACTCTAAACAACAGCCACATACCAGGTGTTCAACGTAATTCTTAAGCCAATTCAGCCTCATACATCAATTCAACTACATGCCCACAACATGTTCGACGAATTAAAATGTCAATGAAAAAATTTGTCAATGTCAATGAAAAAAATTTGTCGTTAACAACACCAGTTTTATATTAAATAGGATGTTTGTGTAATTGCTTGAATGAAAACAATAAGCAAAGAGCATAAAACCTGCTCTTGGTCATTGCCTAATCGCTAGCATTGAAATTTTACACACACGACGTAAAAAAACAGAATTGAACATGTAAATATAATTTAACATGCATAAACACAAAATTTAGATTTTCTCAGTCCAACAGTTTGAATTGAAGTTTAACCAAATCGAAACAAAACAAAAAAATACATTGAAACTTAACATGCATTTCTTTAATACAACAATTCGCATTCGACCGGATATCCAAATCAACCGTAACATCTGAAATTTCTTCGGTTTCATGTGCAACATCATCTGGTTCAAGTCGAAATCATCGGCTGCAGCTCCTGGCTTTACTAATTGGTGGTTCCTTAGTGATATCCTCACTTGAAATTCAAACATTAAAAGAACTAACACTCGTCCATCAAATTTGCCCACTAAACCCATAACTCAAAAAGAGCAAATCTTTTCATTCATTTATTTATCCATTTTATCAAACACATTGTGGGTATCACTCACCTCAAGAGCTCGCTTTTTCTTCTTGAGCTTCTTCAATATTTGGGGAGAGTGACGAAGACGGGGATTCATGTGCAACATCATCTTCTATCTGGTACAATTATATTAGAAATTTTCAAATTGGCGAGAATGTCATCAGTATGAACACTAAATTCTTATGGGAAGAGGCTAGACATCTAATATCATTAATAACTCTACTCCAGATAGTGTCAGAAGAGATATTAGAGGATCTTAAAATTTAACCTCACATCGAGCTTTCCATAAATTCCACAGAATAATATGAGGGATCCATCTAGCCAAATTAAACATGCAAAGTTGATAAATTGTATCAAAAATCGGTGGCACAACATACACAGTTGATTTGTCAAAGATAAATTTATACTTTCCCCATTCATTTGTCAAAGATAAATTTATGCTTTCTTTATCATGAGAGTTAGTGGCACAACATACACAGTTGCTAGGCATGCAAAAACCAAGAGATTGAATATTTGAGTCAGGTGGATTTGGAGGGATCCATTGGATTTGGTGGTGGTGGTTGTTGAGGTATCCATTGGATTTGGAGGAATAGAGACGGGAGGAGATGGGGATGCGGCGGCGAGAGGAGAGGCGAAGGAGGGGGAGGCCGGAGGTGGCGATGGCTGAAGAAGAAGGGGTGATGAGATCGCGGTTGCTACTGCTGATGCAGCGGTCATGGGAGATGAGGGAAAGAGAGAGATGCTGCTGTTATAATGAAGGAGAAAGGTAAAATGGGGATTTTAAAAAATTTAATTGGTCACATGAGGTCATATGGCCGCTTAAAAGTGGGATTTAACGGGCCAGGGGGTGTTGGGTAACGATTGTCAACTATAAAGAGTTTTCGTCTAACGGCAGCACTACAGTGGGTTTCTGAATATTACCACAAACTTTGAGGGGGTTTCCGTAAATAACCCTTTATTCAATGAACAAAAGAATTACATAATCATCTCTTGATGCACGTGCAAGATAGTAGTAGAGTGGTTTGTATCCCAGTACAGGAGATTAATTCAATGGAGATTTAACGAATTAAAATGATACTATAATCATGGATCAATATCAGAAAATTCCAAACAAAAAGGAAAACAAAGTCAAATGACAATGTAAATACCTAACCAAATTAGTCATAATAATATTCAAATTTCCCATGAGATGGTTACATACATATATATAAATGAAACCCAATATGTAGTTTTCTTTTAATTTAACCAATAATTTTCTCTAATCAACAATTTGGAATGATCCATCCATACCGTTTTCAAACCAAAACTAAATTAAACCTATCATTAACTATTTTGACTCTTTGAATGGTTTCAATCTCCTCCTCCTCTTCTCAAATTTGTCTTATCTCCAATTATGTTCTACAAAACGATCAACATGAGGAACCTGAATATCTTTCTTTTACCACTACTGTTCTCAACTTCTTTCTTACAAGTTACCAACAACACTAAGCTTTATAATTTCTCTCCCACACTATGCTCTTGTGGGGACTAAAACTACAACGTCTTCAACCCTTGCTGAGAGCCGAACATGCCCAATTAGTGCGGCCATCCAAAATTCGAACTAAACTGGCCAGAGCCATCCTCACAATGAAAATCGACAAAATTTAGTACCAAGTTCAAATGATTGATTACAATCAGCAAATTCTCCATGTATCACACCCATATTACGACGTGTTATCCAACATCGCAATTAATTTCGACCTCTTTAACTTAACACCCGATGATATCAACCTCACTGTATATTTTTTATTGTGTCTTGCCACAAATTTGTTCTTTTATCGCGTGTGAACTTCATAGATTTCTTGCTTCAGTTTAGAGCGAGAGATTTCAGTGCCATCGGTTGAATCTTTGGAAAGTTGCATCTTGCAACAATTTTGATAGATCAGAATGTAGTGGAGAAACTATACAACTTATAGAATTTAAAGATAATTTCCAACTTATAGAGAAACATGACAGGTTTTGGGCTTGTTTTCTATTTCGCTATTGATTATATTGGAGATTTAGAATTTAAAGATATAATTTCCAATATCAAATCAATCTTCCTTTCATGTTCAAGGCCTATATACAATCCACGGAAGTTCGGGAAACGTTCTCACTTGTCTAATTTACTTCTTCACTCCAGCTATCAACATTAATTAAGAAAAGATAAATGTATTGTGCATCACCGGTCATAAAACTTAATCAATATTTTAATCCGATTCTATTTCGATGAGCGATGAAGACATGCATGATTTTATAAAAATTTAGTGATGGATCCTCGAGCATAGAATTCCCTGCAAAGGAATTGCTTATGGAATTCACTATAGTCTAGTCTTATTAGAAAAAAAGATCACCGACTTGACTCTTCCACTAGAAAGCCAGGAGCCTAGGACAATTTACAGGTCCAGTCTCGAATCCGGCATTAGCAGTATATTAACCAATAATTACATCTTTTTCGGCCACCACGGCACCAAGTATTATTAAAAATCATTCAGCATAAGACACCTTCAATATTTGCTCCAAGACGTTAATCAGCCCCAATCAGGATCAGCCTCATTTTAATTAGAATTATTTTGGTCTTCTCATCTCTTTAATTTGAATTACTTGGACCTGTTCTTTCTTTAGCCAACAATCCTCCAATTCTTTCACAATCAAGGTCGAAGTTATCTTTTATTGGTTCTAAACTTTTCGATTCTGATCATATGCTTCAACATAAATCAGAGTTTTATTATGTTCTGAAACAAGCACAAAATGAGAAAGCTCGGATGCCAACTACTCGCCCTCCTTTCAATCGTTCCTCTGGTTTTTCTTTCTGCAACCTCACAAAATAACAAGTTTTCAGAATGCAAACTCGATTCATATCTTTGCGGAGATTTTCATTGCAACATCTCCTACCCTTTCCGCGTCCCAAGCATGCCTGATTACTGCGGGCTTCCAAGCTATGATGTAATTTGCAACAAGAACGACACCGAAGAAGCGATGCTCACATTCAAAATCGGCAACAAGGAATACAAGGTCGGCGACATCTACTATGATCACCAGGTCATCAATCTCATAAACCCCGATTTCTTGGGTGATTCCTGCCCTCACCACTTCACCAACACCACACTCGACCTCTCTCGTTTCAATTACACTGACCATAATGCCAACCTGACTATGTACTTCAACTGCACGATTCCGACGTCGGAACCCTTGAGCCGACGAAAACTTTCCTGTCCTGGGAGTAATCTTCTTGACCATTCGTATTATAGCTTGCCGGATGATGATCCTAAGATAATTCATGAGCTAATTAGGGATTGTGATGGAGTGGCGGTGATCCCCATTTTGGGGCACGATGCGGATAAAATGGTGAGAGGTAGGCTTAAATTTTGGGAGGCATTGCAAGATGGGTTCGATTTGAATTGGACAACGGTTGCGACAGGGTGGTGCAAGGGTTGCGAGGATACAGATGGGGTTTGCTTGCTTGATGTCAAAGATCAGGGCAAGCCTTCTTGCTTCTGCAAGCTCGATGCGACGTTCACCAAAGGGACTTGCAGCTCCAATGGTACGTTTACCATTTTTCCTGCATGATTTTGCATATGACTTGTTCCATTTTGTTCTGGAATTAATTAGAATTCATCTCTGCCATGGGATGAGTCAATGTATGTCTTGTTTGCTGTGTGCTTTCCTATGTGAACATTTCTGCACTCAGCTCTAGCAATTTGCTGGTAAGATGAGTAAAGTCAACTGAATGTCCCTTTTTGTGGGTTGAATCATGAACTTGAGTACTTTAGTATGTTTTTGATGCGCTAAATTTCCTATTGGACACATCATATTGGGCCTTTTAGCTTCTGCACACAACATGTTTTGGTATATTTCCCAACTCAAAGTAGACATCTTATCAAATCTTTTTTGTTCCCACTTATGTTAGATGTATTGCCTAGACACATCTTATTGGGTCTTCTTGGCTAATGAAAAATGATGCCGCTTATTTCTTGACGATTTAATCCTAATTTCAATCCACTGATCAAGACATGATTCAAGCCCTCACTTGTATCTTTTGCTAATCCTTTGGTGATCTTGCGCTTTCGTGTTGGTTACATTATTGATTAACTGCACTATATATCTCATTCGAGTCCAAGTTGCTAAAGTCTTCCATAACAGCATCCTCCAACATTGCTGATCACCTGAGAAAAATTTTCAAGTTGAGGATTAATAAAAAGCGCAAACATCAGCATAATCAAAAGTCAGAAAATAAGGCCTCAAAGTAATTTCCTGGATAGCAAAGCCTGTAGAGGTGAACACGTTAACAGGTCACCATCTTCTGTCCCTCCATTATTTCTCTCATCAAGCACTTCTTCTCAAATAAACCAATTCCTTTCCTTTTTATCTTCTTCTCCTTCGAATGAAAAGCAGGTGCTCATCGGAGCAAGACAAACCTAATGTTTCGCTGACAGTTTTTGTTCTTGCTTCTTTCTCTATTATTCGTTGTTACATTATCTCAATCCAACAAGTTTCTAGACTGATTTTATGCAATCATGATTGAAATTGGTCAAGTACTGTATTGAACCCACTACTCAACTAACTACATTTAAACGAACACTTTTTAAAGCATCTCTCCTCTTTCTTTTTGTTATCGTCTCAGATTTACTTTTCTTAAAAAGTTTATTGATTTATATCTCAATTTCTATTAGTATAGACTACAAAAAATTTAACTTTTTCTTTTTTCCCTTATTTCTCATGATCTCATCAACTTCTTTCCTTATTTGCTTTCCTTTCCTTCTTCCCACTTTTTTTCTCTTCGAAAAGCCATAGTGAATATGCGGTAGATGCGCTATGCACCACTCCATAATAACACATACGACGTTCCATAATATTGATTGTGCTATCTTATGTCGCTTATAATGAGCGGCATCCTCAAGAGTTTGTTAGCATTGAATAATGTAATGTACTTTGGATATGCTAAAATTGAGGGCATAGATGAACTATGTGGCATGGATTCCTTGACGGGAGATGTATCCATATCGGATACGTATCTATGTCGGATTCGTTTGGATTCGTCCAGAATTCTTGGGGAACTCTTTTTGTCACATTCTACAACTTATATTATGCACTAAATGCAGCGACCATGGATGGCCGACTAAAACATCAACTATCTATGTACCAAAAATGATAAATAACTGTAATTTTAGTTTAGATTTGCTGATACAATAACTTTTTGTTGACACTCATATATTTTATACAACAAAACTTAACCATATTCTCAATTTTTGGATCCCCTGGCTAATAATTCCCAGCAAAGGAATCTCTTAAGGAATCCACTAGTCACCAGTCTATTATAGAACATATTAATGACTTCACTCTTCCACCACAATTAGAAATTGACAAGTCTACTCTGGAATCCGGCATTAGCATTATATTATAGTTACAACAATTAGGACCATCGTGCCATCGCTAAGTATTATATACAGATCAATTAAGCATTGATGACTTTCATTCATTATTTTGCTAAAAAATTTACTCAGTCTCATCTCTTCAATAATTCTCCTCTCCTTTGACAAGTAAACTCAGACATCTCTCTTATTGGTTATTAACTTTTCGATCCTGACCAGGCTTTCACATAAAATGAGAGCTTTACTAAATTTATGTTCCGAACAATTACAAAATGAGGAAGCTCAGCTACCAACTCTTCCCTCTCCTTTCCATTCTGCTCCTACTTGTTCTATCATCAAATTCCAAAAACAAGTTTCCAGAATGCAATATCGACCGTATTTTTGCGGAGATTTTAATTGCACCATCTCCTATCCTTTTCGCATCCCAAGCATCCCCTCGTATTGCGGGCTTCCAGGCTACGATCTAACTTGCAGAAAAAACAATACCGACGACGTAATGCTTACATTCGAAATCGCCAACAAGGAATACAAAGTCAGCGATATATACTACAATCATCAAGTGATCAATCTCATAAACCCCGATTTCTTGAATGACACCTTGACGTGCGTCGGATCAGGTCAAAATGTTACCTTCCGTAGATCCTCTGGGAGCGACGATGGACGGCTGAGATTGGATCCGGAGGCTGGCTCCTGAAGCGTGTGGATCTCAACGGATTTGAGGTTGTTTGGGCCGAGCTACCTCCAAGGAAGTCCCGGGATGGTTGTACCACCGAGGACCCTCTGACGGTTAAATTAGAGAGGAAATCCGAGCAGAGTAACGGCTTAGTGGAGTCAAAATGACTTACTTGAACCGTCTGAAGGAGGGGTTTAAATAGCGGTGGCAGCAAGCAGGCAGGCGTGAGAATCACGCCGGCCGTTACGCTCCCGACGTCACGCCCGCGTGATGGGCGGGATCCCGCATTAATGGCGAGACGGGCTCGTTAATGGGGGATCGTGATAGCGTGGAATGTGGGATGTGGCCGGCGGATATCTCGTGTATGGAGAGATTCGCGGGATGGCGGTTGCGCCTATGAATGGTGCCGTTGGTCGGTAATGAGACCGAGGAAGATGAGCTAGGCGGGAGAGCTCGGGGACGAGCGGGAGAGCCGAGCTATCTTGGTTCTGCGGTAGCCCGGAGACGAGCTGATAGGGCCGAGGAGCCCAATTGTGCAGGGGCTCGGATGTGAGCCAACAGTTGTTTGCTTGTAGGACAGGCACAGGAATGGCCTGGTCGGCCACTGTAGGTCCTTTCTTGTGAGCTTCGGGACACGTCATCAGCCACGTGTCACGAGCTGGGAGATCACCGATATCGAGCATCATTATTAGCCTCCCACTCTCGTCCCGACCAGATCATAGGTCGGGTCGAGAGTGGTCTGCCGGGTCACCCGAGGTGAGCTCCTTTTCGAAGATATCGTGGCGTGTTCCCGGGCAATCTGTCGTATTCACTTGGTGGAGTCAGCGAATCAGGGATCGGATCTTCTATTAAAGAGGATGCGCCGGATCATGCGTACGTTCACCGAAGCGACTGCCCACGTGTCGGGCGCTGGTTGGCTGATGCGACGGGCCGCAGGTTTCCTGCGCCCGATGGGGTGCGGCTAATATGCGCATGACAGGTAGAGCGATGGTGGCCGTTGAGTGCGAAGAGTCGTTTTGGTGCGAAATGACTGTTGCCGTTAGATGCGTTACGCCAGCCGCTATAAATAGTGGCGGGGTCCATATGAGGACCGATTCCCCTTCATAATTTCCTCATCTTTGGCCTTGTCAGCTCAGCGTTCTCCTCTTTAGGTCGGGATTCCTGCGTTTTCTCTTCCGATGACTCCTCTTCATCAGGTTAGATGTCTTCCTCTGAGAAGTCTGTAGATATAGTTGGGGTAGAGTCTGGGGAGCCCTCTGTGGATTCTTCCTCTTCTCATTCTTCTTCTTCTTCTTCTAGATCGGAGTCCTCCCAGAGAGTCGGGGTCGGATCCTCTTCTCAGGGTCGCCCGACGGGGGCGGTCCCAGAGTGGAGGTCGCGGATGCGCCTGGCGTGTCGTCCACGGTGAGGTACGAGGAAGAGCTCGCCATCATTCAGACTCGTTTCCATATTCCTCCCGGCTACACGTTGCGTTTGGCCGGGAAAGGAAAGAGGGCAGATCAGGTACGGGGCTAGGAAATTGCCCTGTATTTGGAAGCCTTTTGGGCCGGAATGCTCCTGCCCTTCTCCCCCGAGGTTGTTAGAGCGCTGAATCATTTCTGGATAGCCCCGGTCCAGCTAGTACCGAACTCCTAGAGGATTCTCCTCGGGTTCCTGGTCCGTTTGAAGTTGCAGCTGATCCCTTTCAGGTTGTCCACCCTTGCCTCCTCTCTCATTTACAAATGCACCCCAGCACTTGTGCGGGCGACCCGTGGTGGGTTTACATCTCCTTCAGGAAACAACGGGGGAGTGCTGCCGGGTCGGGAGTCGTCATCGTGCCTTCTTCTATCCACGAATGGAAGAAAAAAAAGTTCTTTGTTGGGCCGTCAGAGGGTGAGGACTGGCCCGTGCCCACCCAGTGGTCTAGGGAGAGGTGCCTGCGGGAGAGTCAGTCCAACGATCCCGACGCGGTGAAAGTGGCGGAGTGGGAGCCCATTCCCCGGGCCGACGTACTGCTTTCTGAGCGGGCGCTTAGTTGGATTGGGCTCAGCCCCGCCCGGTTCGTCGGTAAGTTAGGAGTTTACAGGCGATCTGTTAGACTTGTGTTTATTTTCATTTCTACTTGTGTTGCTGACTCCAGTGTACTTTGTCTTGTGCAGAACCCATGGACTTGAGCCAACTTCGAGCGGCCATGCGCAAGCCGAAGAAGGGATCGAAAGCTGGAGGTGCCAGCTCCTCCCGTCCGACGTCGGCCCCAGCTCCTCCGGCAGCCGCCCCACCCCGGTGTTCGAGTGCGGGCCGTGTCCCGGAGCCCAGCCAGGCGCCGAGCCGAAAGCGGGTTCGGGAACAGGAGGCCCAGGCTCCGGAGATAGAGATCGACTCCCCGGGGTCGTCTCTCAAGAGGTTCCCCCGGACGGTTCCACGGACCCCGGCCTCTCCAATCTTGGTGGGCGAGGGGGACTTCCGCTTTGAGGTGCTCTCGGGGCTTTCCGTTGCTGACAGCTTGCTGCTAGACATAGAGAGGTCGGCCGAGGGCAAGGTCCTTTGGGGGACCCTAAGGGCGCAGATGACTGCGATCGCCCAAGAGGCCGTGCAGGTTAGTGCTCGCCCCCACTTGGTTTTTCACTCAGCGTCTTACCATTCGTGAGATTTGGTGCCTCCCCTTTCTTTCTGACCCCCTCTGATCTCTCCAGGTCCTTCAGCACGTCGCCCTCGTCGTCCATATGGAGGACGAGGAGATTACCCCAGCGATGCGAGTCGCGGGCAAGCTCTTCTAGCTGGAGGAGAGCTCAAAGTTGGAGCTGGAGGCGGCGATGGCGAGGGTCGCTGTCCTCGAGGGCGAGGGGGCGGCCAGGAGGTGGCGGCCGGGAAGCAGGAGGTTGCCAGGTACCGTGAGGCCGTCCAGGCCGCCGAGGCCAAGGTTCAGGACTCCAAGGTGCTCGTCGGCATCTTGAAGAAGTCGGAGAGCACCCTCCGGAAGGAGCTGGAGGCGGCGGTAGAGGGGACGAAGCGAGTCAATCTCAGAGCGGCAAAAGCGGTGGAGAACTACAAGAAGTCGGAACATTTTTACACCGACCTAGCCGCGGCCACTACCCTCATCTGGCACGAGGCCCTCGGCGCCGTCAAGGCTCGGATGCCGGAGTTTGCTGACGCAGAGCTCCGAGCTGAATATCCTCACGGGGATGATGAGCAGGGGGACAACCCCGGGGGCGAGGCCGGGGAAGAGACTCCCGGCGAAGGCGACGCCGAGGCTCCTGTGATGGGCGCTGAGCCCCCGGAAGCAGCCCGAGTCGTGGTAGATATTGAGCTTCCCGGGGTTGCGCCTGGCCCTGAGACCTGAAGCCCCTCGTCTTCTTGTTTCTTTTCTTTTGTTGCATCGGGAATTTTGTAGGCCTCCGGGTATTTTGTAAGGCCAGAGAGCCCCTAATACCCTTGTAAAGACTTTGATTTTGGGAATGAATTATTTCTGCAGTAGTATTTGCGCGCGTTTTTTCCTTTGTCGGTAAACACTTGTATCTGCACAGTACTGCCTTTATGTCAGGTCGGTTCTTCGTCTAGCGATCATATGTCGAGTTGAACCTGTTCATTTGCCAAGTGTGCAAAGACCGGTGGGAAGACAGTATCTCCATGGCCCCGAAGTCGAGGTGGAGATCGCTCAGACGCAGATAGACCGGATGCCTCTCGGTGAGGGCTTTGTTAATGGGGGATCGTGATGGCGTGGAACATGGGATGTGGCCGGCGGATATCTCGCGTATGGCGAGATTCGCAGGATGACGGTTGCGCCTGTGAGTGGTGCCGTCGGTCGGTCGATAAGACCGAGGAAGATGAGCTCGGCGGGAGAGCTCGGGGACGAGCGGGAGAGCCGAGATATCTTGGTTCTGCGGTAGCCCGGAGACGAGCTGATAAGGCCGAGGAGGCCAATTGTGCAGGGGGCTTGGATGTGAGCCAACAGTTGTTTGCTTGTAGGACGGGCATAGGAGTGGCCTGGTCGGCCACTGCAGGTCCTTTTTTGTGAGCTTCGGGACACGTCATCAGCCACGTGTCACGATCTGGGAGATCGCCGATATCGAGCATCATCACACCTGTAGCTCAAATAATATGCCCCCCCTTTTTTCCCTCAAGGTTGACTTGGCATCTAATTTATTCCATTTGGTTTTAGAAGTGATTAGAAAGCATCTTTGCCATGGGTTTAGTTAATGCGAGTCTTGTTTGCTTTTATGCTTTCGTGCGTTTATCAAATCCTTAAAGTTATGGTGAAGAGACTAGAAGTCGACCGTATGTTCCTTTCTGTGGGTCGAAACCTGAAATCAAGTAATCTACTAAGCTTTGAATGTGCGAAATTGTTCTTATTGATTTTTTCGCTCCGGCGCTCAATATGTTTGATAGTTTTGCTAACCCAAATTAGACACATCTTAATCTTATTCAGTTTTTTGGATTCTGCGCACAATGCGTTTGATATGCAATTAATCCATATTAGGCACATCTTGAGTTGGGCCTTTTGGATTTCGCACACTAGTTGTTTGATGTATTGTCTGACCCGAATTAGACACATTTATTGGGTCTCTTGGCACTTCAGTTTTGACAAAAGTTGTTGCTAACTCTTGATTATGGATCCTAGTTTCAAAACTGCAATACCAAGTGTTATAGCATCTCATCAGACATGGCACCCACAAAGGAAAAGATGAGAGAATTAATCATATATGGGTTATCAACAAGTTCCTCCCCTCTTCCTCCCTATTCAATCCTCTGATTGAGACATGATTCAAGCCCTCACTCATATCTTTTGCTCTTCTTTGTTGACCTTGCTCCTTGTTTTTTCCTCTAGTTGGGTAACATTATCGATTTATATGGCTCTATCTCATTTGCGCCGAAGGTGCACGAGGCTTCCATGATAGCACCCTCCAACATCTCTGATTTTTTTTGGAACTGGCCCGCCCGTGACCCTAACCCATGCACCATCACACACAAGCACCCAAGGGTCACGGATTTGCACCGAACGCGTTAAATTGTGAGCACTTCCCGTCCTGGCGATCGATCCCGCCACATTCCTCAGGAGGGAAAGTGCTATGACCCACCGAGCTATACTCATGATCCCAACATCTCTGAATTGAGTCTGATGATGCTCTATATTGGCGATCTCCCAGATCAGGACACGTGGCAGATGACGTGTCCCAGAGCTCAGAAAAAAGGACCCGCAGGGACCGACCAGGCCACCCCTGTACCCGACCTGTAAGCACAAGCTGGCTCACCTCAGAGCCCCTGCAAATTGACCTCCTCGACCTCTAAGCTCGCCCCCGAGCTACCACAGGACCAAGATACCTCGGCCTTCCTGTTCGTTCCAGAGCTCTCCCGCCGAGACCATCTTCCTCGGTCCCTCCGACCGACCAACTCCGCCGCTCACAGGCGTAACCGCCGTTCCGCAAATCTCGCCATGCGCGGATCCTCCGCCGGCAACATCCCACGTTCCACGCCATCACGATCCCCATTAACGGGCGATCCGCTTATTACGCGGGCGTGACGTCCGGAGCGTAACCGCCGACGAGATTCTCGCGCCTGCTACTGCGTGCTGCCGCCGCTATATATGCCCCCATCACAGAGGGGTCAAGTAAGCTTTTTTCACCCCACTTAGCCGTTACTCTGCTCGGATCTCGTGCTAACTTGATCGTCGGAGGGTCCTCGGTGGTACCAAACCACCTCGAGACTTTCTTGCAGGTACTCGGCGCAAACTCCTCTAAACCACCAATCTCCTCAAAACCCATTGAGACCCACACCAACAGGAGATCACCTCCAAGATCCACCGGGAGATCGACGGAAGACAACATCTGACGGAGACCCGAAAAGGACCTCCATCAGAGTCTGAAAGAAGAGTCTGAAAGAAGAGCAATATTTGCAAATGAGGAGAACAAAGTGCAAACATCAGCATAAAAAAAGTCAGAATATAAGGCCTGAAAGTAATTTCCAAGTTAGAACCCTGGAGAGGTGAGCACGGTAACAGGTCACTATTCCCTGTCTGAATTAGCCGACATGTCTGAATCTGCCGTTTTATTGATTCCTTCCTTTGACTTGCTCTAAATAAACTGCTTGTTTCTTTTTATATCCTTCTCCTTCTTCAAATATAACTCGAATGCTTTTCAGAGCAAGACAAACCAAATGCATCACAAAAAGTTTTTCTTCTTGCTCCTATCTTTACTATTATTTCTTCCATTTTCTCAAGCCAACAAGTTCTTAGACTGCGCTACCAGATCAATCCATTGCGGAGCCAATACTTTCGACATCTCATACCCTCTTCGCCAACCTGGCATGCATGCCTACTGCGGCCACCCGAAATTTGGAGTCGAATGCATCAACAATTCCATTCTTGAAATCAAAATTGCCAGAAAAGAGTACAGTGTTAGCAGTATTCGCTACGACATCCAATTCCTCGGTGTTTCAAACCTCGATTTCTTGACTGACACCTGCCCTCGGATATATTCCAATACATCACTCGATTTCTCGGTCTATGATTATTCCAGCAATGGCATCAACATGACTATGTTCTTCAACTGCTCTCAACTTGACCTGCATCAAAATATTAGAAATATTCCATGCCTTTCGAATAGTTCTAGTAGTAAGTACAAGTCGTACTACAGCTTGCCTGGTGAAGAACCTGCAGCAGTGGGCGAATTGCTGGAGAAGTGCAGCTCGATAGTGTTGATTCCGATGTATGAGAATAATAGAGAGTTTCTTGTGAGCGGGAGATTGGATTTTTTGGGTGTCTTGCAAGATGGATTTGGGTTGAATTGGCATGTTGGCAATGGCTGGTGCGGTGCCTGTGAATATTCTGGTGGAGTTTGTGGAAATGATCCAATCGCGCCTAATGGGGCGATGTGCTTTTGCCACGATGGAAGAATTTCAAATGGAACCTGTCGAGGTACAGAGCTTGCTTTTTATCTATTTCCCCCTAGGAATAACACTTTCTATTCAAAAGACAAATAGCAAATTAGATATTTTTTTCCCCATGTTTGTGTTTGATAGGATGTGTGTGTGTGTGTGATTATTGGGTATGGCATTTGGATTGTTAGAAATTTATGATTGGTTTGGATTATAGATTGTTTTGATAATGACAATTGGTTTGGAGTAGATTAGGGAAATACTTGGCTGATTTAGTATAGAAAGTTCATTTAAAATGTATGGAGACTTTGGAGTCTTTTTTAATAAGTTAGTTCAAGTGGACTAAGTATTTGTAAGATGGTGGACTAAGTGGAGACCTTGTAGGGTTAAACTAAGATGGTTAAATAAGTTTCAGATCCAAGCTTAATTAGGAATATCTTTTATCAATGAGGTTTGATTCCAAGATAATTGCTATCCAAGATAGATGAGTTGTAATAGTGATCTCTTCGGTCTTTGATAAATATCTTTCATATTGGTTTCTACCACAGATGGAGAAAATATGGCACCTATGTTTTCTAAGTAACTTGGTTTCATAAGAAACCAACAGCTTTGGCACTTTCTGTTCAAATTCTACCTCACCTTCCCACTAGCTTCCATTGACCATTAAGCCAATCACCTTTTCCTTTTATTTATTTAATTTTTTGTCGTCTCTACATCCCTCACCTTCTTCCTCTTCTCAATGAGCTGTAAAAAATGTTTCCAACAATGAGATGCCTGCATCCTCTCTTCTCCATCTTCTTCATTCGATCGTTGGTTTTTGGGCATGACGCCACCCCAGATCCTTCACGCTGCGCTTCGTCAGAATACAAATGCGGTGATCAAACTTTCGAGATATCTTATCCTTTTCTGAAACCAACAAGCCTCCCATACTGTGGCCATCCTGATTTCGAGGTCGAGTGCTCCTCTGACAACAAATCACTGTCAGCTAGAATCGACGGCAAGAGGTACCAAGTAAACTCCATCAATTACGGAAGCCAACTCGTTCATGTCACCGATCCCGACTTTCTTGATCAATCATGTCACCAAACGTTCGCAAACACGAGCATCAGCCCCTCTCTCTTCAGTTACAGCAGCGACGATGTAAACCTCACCGTTCTCTTCAACTGCCGGTCGAGCTTGGAGCTGGTCCATATCTTCTACAACATCACGTGCCCTGAAAGCGATTCTGATCATCGATCGTTTTACGGTTTGGCGAACAACCCGTTGCCGGGGATGGTGGATATATGGCAATTTTGTGATTTGGCGATCGTGCCGATAAATGGAAGTTTTGTGGATAATCTTACGACGAGGAATTATATGGACAATTGGTTACATCTTAAGGGGGCAGTGCAGAGCGGATATGGATTGAACTGGAAACCTGGAGATAAGTGGTGCAGCAAGTGTACGGATTCCAAGGGGATTTGCTGGAGCGATCCTGATTCGAAGAACTCATCGGCTTGCTATTGTTCGAGTGGCACGAGCAGCGTTAATGGGGTTTGTGTGAGCATCAGTAAGTTCTCTGATTGACTCTGATCTATCTGTTGTTTCCTGATTGCAAAACAGATTGAATTCTATCCAAGTTAGGCCATTGATTTGTAGAAGAATTAGTTGTGACCATTGGGTTCCTTTTTTGTTGGTAGGCATCTGAGACGGAAAATGGCAACTTAGTATTCGTTGAAATTAGATTTTGATTGCCCAATAAATTTCTGCATGTTTAGAAATTATTATCTAGTATCACACCACAAACTCTTTTTACTTATGAAAGGTGGTGAAATCGCTTTCTCATTTGGTAAAACTGTTGCTCATCCTGATAGACGAATATTCAAATCCCTCATAACTGCAATTTCTAGATGGGATGTGTTTAATTTTTTTATTTTATCTTTTTTGAATCAATCAGTAAATTAAGCCATATGGCTTTATCTAACAAAGTTGCATGGGGCCGCTGCACAAAAACAACTAAAAAAAGGACGGCCCCAGGGACCATCCTTTGTTTTTCAGGCCTTTTACCTTCTTAATGTTGCCCAGGATAAAAATCAATTTTTACATTCCTTTTCCTTTGATTTTGATATCTTTTGATAAAAACAAAAATTCACTGTCTCACCCTAATATTTCTAGAAAAGTCAACATCCTCTCAAAGTGTCAAATGTGTGGCCACCACCTCACCAAACACCTCCAAAGTGGGATTCACTAATTTTTCAAGGTGAGCCATCATAGAAATCCCTTTCTTGACAATTGACACATATGCAATGCCCAAGTCTTCCTTTTTTTTCTCTTTTTTTTTTCTTCTTTATATCACTTTGATATCAATTTATTTGGTTAAGCAAGCAACCTCTCTTATAATAAGGTAGATGCACCATGAAACATGCTGCACAATTAAATATTCGAACCCTTTTTATTTTTTTAATGAAATTAAATATTCGAACCTTGGCACAATAATTAAAGAAAGTGCCTATAGGAATATAATAAGATCACGACTCATAAATTGATACAACTTAATATATAATGAATAATTAAGGAGTTAACTCCAGAACTCTTATAACTAAAATTTTAAGCCTAACTTGGGGGTTGTTTCTTAAGGCAGAATTTGAGGTTTCAATTTCTACACAAAGACCCATTATAAGCGCGAGTTGTAGAAAGCTTATCACTTGGTCCGTTTATTAAGATAAACGGATAAAAATCAAGTTAGATTGATCGAGACGTACGTCTCTACATGCTTGACAAACATTCAGACAAAATTTACCCATTTTATGATCCGCATCCACTTATATCTGAGTTACGTCGGATTCGGCTTAGATTATGAGATCAAAACAGGCCTTTCTATCTATATGATGCACTTAGCTTGACTAGCTTCATTAATAAAGAATTACCAACAAGCAAAAAAAATAGCCTAATATCATGGATCACTATCTTGCTCGTTAAAAACCCATGGCCCTTTCAGAACCTCTCAATTTGGTCCCCTTGAATGAAAATGCCATCTAATAAATTTTTCCTACTTCCCATAATACCCTTGCAACTCCTATCCCCACCTGCTTATATCTCCTCAAATTTCCAACTTTGTTTGTGGTTTTTTTGACCATCTCTATCTAACGTCTTTGAACCTTCTAACCCAATGACTTGGAATTTACTATTAAAAGCAAAGTCTTCGACTACCAAGTCAAACCACTGGCCTTTCCAAATTTGATAACATTGTTCATATTGCAAATCTACTCCTCTTTGATCATCTCATCTCTCTCTTCAAATGAACAAATCCCTCTTCTTTTCTCTTCTCTTCTCCTCTCTCCTCTCTCTATCTTTATCTTTTTCTGATGACTCACCCGTGAGTCCTGAAGAGCACCCACCGATGGATTGTTTCCCCAAAAGCTGTGGAAATGTCACCAACATCACCTACCCATTTTGGGTTGAGGGGCTGCAACAACCCTATTGTGGGTTCCCAGCTTTCAGGCTCAGCTGCAGAAATGAAACCCCATATCTCAATATCCAACATGGGGAGTACCAAGTTCGAGAAATCTTATACGAGGACCAATCCGTTTCGCTCTTAGATGAAAGCTTTTTTACCAGAGATTGCCCGGTTCTTCAATGGAACGTCTCTTTGAGTTCTGCTCCGTTCAATGTTAGTTCCGTGAATAGGGATCTTATTTTCCTGTTTAATTGCTCTGGGCCTCCCCATGATTACTATCAGATCCCTTGTTCTAGCCCTAATGCCACATTTGTTCACTGGGGTAATGAGTCGAGCTCGCCGGGCTCATGCCAAAGTGCGATTATGCCTGTATTATATTCTTCGGGTGAGGATGATGTTAGAGATTATTTGAAGGCTTTGAGAAATGGGTTTGTTTTGAATTGGACTGCAGCTGGTTGTAAAGAATGCAGAGAGAGCAATGGCCAATGTGGCTATAATATTGACAGAGATAATTTCATGTGTATTTGTCCTGATCGAGCCCAGTATAGAAGTTGCCCTCCAGTTCCAGCTCCAGCTCCAGCTCCAGTTCCAGGTGAGTCTTGTAAGATTTTGATGTAGAGCTGATCAAATTAGGTTTGTTTGATTCGTACTTAACTGTTATGTGTCTGTTGTATTAGTTTGTTTGCATACAATCCCTTCCTTATTTCTCATGAAGCAGAAATAAGACATTTAAGGTGATTGTGTGGTGATTTTTAGAAGTTTGCTTAGGAGTTGAATCAAACTTGTGTAAATTTGAATGGATCTATAAGAAGTTGACAAGTATGAATTGGATATAGGATAACCCTTAATAGAGTTGAATGTAAGGGGGGGGGGGGGGGGGGGGGAAGCATGTAGCCGATCCTAAGAATTTGATATGAAGACTGTTCTTACTGGTGCTGCATAAAACTTGACAGTTGTTACACCACGGAATTGATCGATAAATTTGCAAACTTGGGGATATTAGGTAGACCCAGAATAATCACCATTATAAGGAAGGAATGTTGGTTGTGATAATTGTTTTGTTTATTTTTTTCTCACCAGTATATTGAGCAGGAACTCTCCAGATGAGATTGAATAAGGACCCAGTTTGTATCGCGAAGGCACAATAAGAGTAATTTGCTAATAGTGTGCTTTGAACTTAAAAGGTATATTCAGTTTTGCTTGATTGATAGTGATTTCAATGAACACCGCTTCTGCTCTCTAATGTTACAACAATGAAGCAAGCAGTGTGAGTATGAACTCATGGACAAGCAAGGAGAAGCTCTCCTGTTAGCATCAAGGAAATTCAAGCTTTTTCTACAAGGAAAGCTACTTGGAGCTACTGTCCAATAGAGAAGACTTTGACTTTGACTTGTAGAACTATTGTATCCATTGCTGTTGCCATCTCCTTTTAGTTTTCTGTGTGAAGAAATTTACAATTGTTTAGATATCAAGGTTAGTCAATTAAGCGAAAAAATCCAAAAAAGCTAAGATTTTATTCGCTTTCTCTTTCTCATTGTTTAATGCTATCTTAAAATTTCTGAAGTTTCAGAGTGCAACTGTGATCTGATGCCCATGTATGGGTGTATCATACATTAGATATTAGAACATTTACAAGTAGATTTCCATTTCCTATATATAAGAATTAGTTAGCGTGTTGTTTCCATTTCCTATATATAACAATTTTTTATTTCAGGATTATGAATTTTCTAGTGTCATGCTGCTTTTTATGCAGTTCAAGCTTTACCGGATATTTCTAATCCTTCAGATTATATTCTAACCTTCATGTTAATGTTTTTCTAATGCCGCAGACGACAGCGTGCCAGGAAAGAATGTGTGGAAAAAGGCAATCATTGGAGTAGGTAATAAACATAATGCTCTTGACCTTTTTAAAAAAAAATCTATTTGAAGGACTCTTCTGATACTCATTTTTTAAATTTAAGGTACCTTTTTTATATGTAGAATATCTGATTTTAATCTAGTTACTTAAGACTGCGTTACATCATCCTTCATACTAAGGAAAACAGTCGAGTTTTCTGCCAATGGATTGTTCTCAACTCCCCAACAATATAACTTAGTCTACCATTAATATGCCACACCAACAAAAATCGTTCGTCATATTAAGAAGAAAAATCCCAAATTGTTCAAATTTGGGTTCATGTATTATTTATCAAATTACATATTTTTTGCATCTGGCAGTTGCAGGTGTTGGAGGAGCCTTCATCGTCCTCGGAGGTTGCCTTGCTCTTTTCTTACACAGGCGCAGGAAGCGACGGCTCAAGGCTAACTTATCAAACCTCCTTTCCAACAACACCTCTTCGAAAATATCCTCAAAGAGAGACCCTGAATCAGGCGAAACCAATTACATCACGCACATCTTCTCCTACGATGAACTCGATCAGGCAACGGACAGCTTCAATGCATCTAGAGAACTCGGTGATGGTGGCTTCGGCACAGTCTACAAAGGTATTTCCTCTATAACTTTTTTCGCTGAACTGTAAAAAGCTCCCCATCCCTACAATAAGCCCTTATAGTGGAAACTACCGAAATTTTGAAAAACTGCCATTTTCACTCAAGTTGATTTAAAGGACATTTATAGATATTGCATATTTAATAGGCATAATTTAAGTAGAAAAGTGGCAGAAAAACAAAATTGTAAATTAGCAGTAAAGTGACGGTATTTAAAAGCTGTTATGTGAGAAAAGTGATGGAGCTACAAAATAGATAACTTGATTGATTCCTTTTTTGAGTAAGTTGGTGGATTAATTAATCCCTTTTAGTTTGAATTTCCTGACTTTATTGGTTTCATACAAGTATTGAACTTTAAGACATTTTTACACCAAAAGGATAGGAGCGTTGGCAGAGCATGAGCGTTGTGACAAGGAGGTCATAAGTTCGAGGAAAGTTGAAGGAAATACAAGTATTGAACTTTCTTGTCACGATTTTAATGCTGTGTCACCTCTTCTATCCTTTTGGTCAATTTTTATTTTATTTTTTTATCGGGTCGGTTTCTCCCTCTCCATAGGAAAACTTCGAGACGGACGCACAGTCGCAGTTAAACGCCTATACGAGAACAATTACCGCCGCCTCGAACAATTCATGAATGAGGTCGAGATCCTCTCCCGCCTTCGCCAACAGAACCTTGTCACCCTCTACGGCTGCACCTCACGCCACAGCCGTGAGCTCCTCCTTGTCTATGAGTACATCCCCAACGGTACCTTAGCCGACCACCTCCATGGGCCCCTCACCTCAAATGGGCTCCTCCGTTGGCCCACCCGCATGTCCATCGCCATCGAAACTGCTGAGGCCCTCGCTTACCTTCATGCCGTTGAACCCCAAATCATTCATCGTGATGTCAAAACCAACAACATCCTCCTTGACAATAACTTCCACGTGAAAGTCGCGGATTTCGGGCTTTCCCGCCTTTTCCCGCTAGACGCCACGCACGTGTCAACGGCCCCACAGGGGACCCCAGGGTATGTGGACCCAGAGTATCATCAGTGCTATCAGCTGACTGATAAGAGTGATGTCTACAGCTTTGGGGTGGTCCTGGTGGAGCTTATATCGTCAAAGCCTGCTGTGGATATTAGTAGGCACCGGCATGAGATCAATTTGGCTAATATGGCGATTACGAAAATTCAGAATGGTCAGATTGATCAGTTAGTGGACGTTGAACTTGGGTACTGTTCAGACCCAGAGGTTACGCGGATGATTAATCAAGTGGCCGAGCTGGCGTTTAGGTGTTTACAGGCTGATGGAGATATGAGGCCTAGTATTAAAGAAGCACTCGAGGTTTTGGGAAACATAGAATGTCGGGGGAACAAAGCAGAGAAAGAGGCGGAGGCGAATGAGGTTCAGACTAGGGAAGAGAGCCAGTTGCTGAAGAATGTTCTGCCTTTTTCGCCAGATTCGGTTACGGATAGATGGTCAAGCAGGTCGACAATGTCTAACACTAGTGCTTGAGGTCTCTATTAGGTCCTTTCCCTTGCTAATTACTCTCGTTGTTTTCGTTTTTGTTGTTATATCTGATATATTTGAAATTAAGAGGAATGTACATAGTATATAGAGTTTATAAATGCTATATAATATGATATATGCATTCTCAGGTGAAATGTGCTCGTTTCAGCTGTAACTGTAGCTAGTTTTGATATGTAAAAATTAATTTAAAGAAAACACGGTTTGCAAAAGGATAAAACGATTCAATAGCAATGTCTGTGTTTCCCTTGTTGCCATGTTCTTGCATAATTTGATTACCTGTTGTGAACTAGTTTTCTAACATTCCATGGACTTGCATAAATAAATGAGCAAATCCTACATTTGAATCCTCAGGCGCCCCTAAGAAGACTGAGCAGATGCTGTGGTGTGGTTTTAGTTAACAGAGTTTCATAAAGTTATCTAAAGTCAACTTCAAAATCTTAACTATGACATGTGGTCATGGATTTTGGAGATTAGAAAACTCTGATTATGTAAATTCTAAAGTTGAGATATCCGGAGTTTTGTAAACTCCAATCCAACCCTAAGGCCCTGTTTAGGAATGAAGTTAGGCTAACTGCGGTTTATTTTTAACTGCAGTTTGAGGGTTGTTTGCAATCCCCAAACTTCAAAATTGGAGTTATCTCTAATATTTGATAAGATTACCGTGGAGATAACTGCGGTTTTGGGCTGAAATTTTGCGGTTATCTCAACTCCAAAATGTTTGCCAAACAAGGCAAAGTTAGCATTTGAAGTTAAGGCTCCTAACTTTATAAAACTATAGTTTAAAAAAATTAACTCCATTCCCAATCGGGGCCTAAGTTTTTTAAACTCCAGAATTTGTATACCCATTAAAGTTAAAGTTTTTAAAAGATAGAGGTAGGGTCTTGCAAGCCAAGGTTTGTATACCCTCTGCCTCCTTTTAAAAATAAAGACCAGTTATCCTAACTCCATACCCAGACAAGGCCTTTTTTTTTTGGTTGAACATAGGTTGATTAAATTAAGTCCCTTTTATCTTTCGACCTTTCTTGAACCTGTGATCTATTTGTCATAATTCCTATGTTTTACCAACTCTAAATGCTTTTGGCATGTTATGATTTAACGTTTGATCGAGCTCTAATATGAGGATCAACACAGATTAGAATGGAAGAACCTGATTGAGGACGAAGAACACGATTTGCTTACATGTAGTGATAGAACCAAGCCTTTCATTGCAGATCACAACGATCCTTACCTGTGGGCCTCCCGTGTTTTGCGCCAACTCTCACCGTGTGATTGTAATAGCTGGCAAGGATCCCATGTCCGTGTTAGGGCTCAGGCAGCCTGCTGAAGTCCCATACAGAACACCAAGTATGTTGCTGGCTGATGAACCTGTTACATTATCCATGAACTGACACACCCCCAGGCAAGGTCATGTGTGGGAATGTGCCCGATTTCTGAAGGGCAAATCGTTTATTCACAGATTGAAAGTTTGCGGACAACTTAGCTACAGCATTATGAACTATGCGCACAGTAAGAGAGAAATAATTGATATTTTGGATTGTGACGTGATTAGGGTAGGTTGTGTAGAAAAGAGCAACCTACAAGAATAAGACCTATCATCCCCAAATCTAAATTTTTTGTCGTATAGTTTGGACCTTCAAAAAATTAAGCATCGAAGGAATCATGCCAAAGGAGTCGGAATAAATCAGACTTTGGAAGGACTCAGAGTGATACGATATAAGATATAATACTTTCAGAATGCTGAAACTCGTTTGGCAAGAGAGTTATGGTTTCCACCACACCAGACTCTCCCACTTATGGGACCAGGCTCGAGGAATGGCATTGAGGAAGAGAAAGAAAGAAGAAATAGAGACAGTGTCTTCGTTTTGTGGCTGAATTTAAGAAGTTCATGTTTAAGCAGCTAAATTCTACAGGCTGTACCCAAAACCTCCTTAGCAACCAAAGTAGAGTTCGCTGTTTCGAGAGTTTTTTGGGGCTCCTAACCTTTTTTTTATAGCCTCGAAAAAGACTTCGCAAAGGTTAAACTTGGAAAACGGCTGGAGTATCTAGCTCTAATACCAAAAGGATAGAGAATTGTACAAGTGAAATAAAAGGAACACTTTAAAATTAACAAACTTTTGTAATTAGAAAGAGACTCGCATTATTACAAGACGCTCATTCTACATCGGCATCGCTTTATAACTCTTACTCATGTACACGCCTCCTCAATCAGCACTCGTGCGCTTCTTAACAATATTAGAAAAGGAGTAATATTTGTTTTGAAAATTGTGTGCCATCTGAGGAACGTCGCATCTCTGTTTATATTTACAGAGTGTTCTTCTCAACAGATATTAGAAGACTAGGGTGATATTTGCTGTGAAAATTATGTGCTCATCCGAGAATCATCACAACCCTATTCATATTTACAATAATAGAATCTCATAATTTTTAACTGTGCTCATTACAGTCCCTTGATTTGGCAAAAGGAGCATATATTACTCCGTCGATTCGGAGATGGTTGGTTTACAGCGTATAAGGATACTAAAAATATCTCTAGAGCATCCTTTAGAACACCTTGGATGATCTACGTGGATCATGAGGTCAGATCTTAGAATGTTGTAGAAAATTGTTTGCGCTCTCTAATAACCCGTGAAACATCAAAAGAAAACCATATTTTCAAACCCCTGGACCCTATTTCTAATAGAATTAAACCTTGATTTCATATATATGCTATACCGTGGAAAATACCGATTGATAATTAAACCCCATTTGAATTTTAATGAAACCGCGATCCCGGCCGGTTTCGGAATTCACGTTTTCAGCTTGAAATTTATCCTTTCTATATCTTTTAACAAAGCTATATGCAAAGCCTAAGATTCATCCGCTCATTTTGTCCTCTTCCTGGGAAAATTATCCTCAAGACAAGCCCTAGAGCCATGTGTTAATTTCGGGCATTGGATGATTATACTTGCAACAAGTGACTATTTACTTCAATAAGGGCATGTTTGGTTTGCAACATTTTGGAATTGCAACATCAAATTCTTATAACATTTGTACTATGCAATTTTTGTTGCAAAAAGTAATCATCAAATCCTTTTGTTTGTTTGATAGAGTGCAGCTTTTGTAAAATGATTTACATTTCCAAAGCAAATCAAGCATTTGGCATAGTTTTTATGGATTCGTAGCCAGTGTTGTCCAAAGACCGCCTGAATGGTGGTGAGGTTACCACAATTATGCATGTTAACAGCCGCTTAAAGTAGCGGTTAACATCAATGTTGGTCATTTAACAGCTACTTAAAGAAGCGGTTGATATCTAACGGTTAACATCAAATTATCTGCATCTTAAAGAAGCTGTTAAAAACTAACGGTTGTCATTTACAGCTATTTAAAGCAACGGTTAACATCAACGTTGGATAAAAAATTATACAACAAATCGGAACCGTTTATAGTAAACCACTACTTTAAATAGCGGTTAAATCTAATGGTTTTTATTCAAACTATACTTAAAGTGGCCGTTAAAATCAAAAGTTAATTTATCCAACAAATCAGAACCGTTCAGAGTTAACCGTTATTTAAAGTAGCGGTTAAATCTAACGGTTGTTATTTAATCTCTACTTAAAATAGTTGTTAAAATCAAAAGTCAACAGCTGCTTGAGTAATTTTTTTTCAAGCGGTTACGGAATATATCACATCTTGACTTTCGAACCTTATCTTTCGCCACTGGACATCTATGTGGTTTTTCGAAATGGTTACGGTATATTTTTTATTTCTACGTTTACATATGCTATCATGTCTATTAATCTAGTTTATGAGTGGACTGTCCTGAATTAGAAGAAGAAGAAGGAATGGTAGTGGAAACAGACGAAGAAACAATAAAACTAATTGATTTATGTTATAAAATCGATCTAAGAAATAATAGAATACCCAGCAACAATCTCAATTCAAGTCGCATGAAAAAACGGCAAATTTACATTTGAAAACCCTAACAAAAAACCATAAATAAATAATAAAATCTATAGTAACTAAAGCAATTAATTTACCTTATGAAATCGATCCAAGAATCAAGAAAATACCCAGTAAGAATTGCAGTTCAAATCCTAGCAAAAATCGCCGAATTTCGATCTCAAAATCTTAAACCGCTGAAACTGTTAGAGCGGTTTCCTCCTTTATATAATATGAACCGCCACTTTAAATAGCGGTTAAATATTTTAGCCTTTCTTTTAAGCAGCGGTTAAATCTGAACCGGTTATGCTAGCCGATACTTAAAAGTTGCGGTTAAATCCGAACCGTTTATTTTAACCGCTGCTTAAAAGTTTCAGATTTGTTGGATAAATTAATTTATCCAACGCTGTATGTTGTTCCGTCCCGATTTTACAATATCAGTTTTTGGTATCCATCTACTGTTCCAAAAGATAATATTACATTCATAATTTCAACATCATAATCCGATAACTCAGATTTGCAAGAAGAAACAAGAATCAAGTATTCAAAATAACATATCATAAAAACTGACACCATCAGAAGATTTTAGCATTGAGGACTACCACAAAAAGGAGAAGGAAAAAAGTTACAACGTAATTAGAAAGATACCAACACATCTATAAACTTAAAAGAAAAAAGGAAAACAACTCAAATTTGCAAATTAAGATTCATTGCAATACCAAGCACACGGGCAAATGATGGCTATGTTACTCAAAATACAAACATATTCATAACCTACAAGTTCTAAATTTTTTGGCAAAATGAGGCCATATAAAAGCTAGCCAACCAAAATACAAACACATCCATAACCTACAAGTTTGAATGTATTGATAAAATGACACGAACAAGACGAGGTCAACAATGAATTTTAATTGAAGCTCATTGAATGTGTTAAGCAGTAGCAACCTTTCCCAATGTTATCCGCAACCATTTTAATCACCTCGACACCATCCTCAATTTGTATATTCTTACATTTCCGCTTCGATCCAATCATTGAAGAAGCGTCAAGTGCCTCCTTCTCATTTTTGGGCTCCGATGTCCCTAAAACCTCGATATCTTCTCCAGCTTCGGTGCTTTTGTTGCTATCTCCAACTTCATTATCACCATTCTCATTCTTATCAACATCGATAGGCTCATGAGAAGAAGAATTACTGTCTAACTTGATCCCTAAAGGCCTCGATCTTTTGTTAGATAGACCTTTAGACCATGCTCCTGACGCGAAATCGTATCCACAAACGAGACCCATTTCCTCAGTAGTATTCAATTGGCTTGTTCAAGTATTCCTCATGTTTGGGATGAGCCTGAAATCAGAAATTCTTCAAGTCATGCAAAAAACAAAAGTGTTTGATTAACTATATATAGACTTCCTTTGCTAGTGAGAACAAAAGAAAATTTCTATGCATAAATATTATAGGTAGTATTTTCTGATCTTATTCAAACAAAACATAATACCAATCAATAATTTATGTAACGGTTGCATTCAAGAAAATCATGCGGCCATTTATGTCAATATAATGCAAGATTAGTTTTATTCCTCACTTATGTTGTAAAACTGATATACATTGATATAAATGAGACGGCTACAAACTGAAATATTGTTAAAACGGGAGAGAAATATAGAAAATCAATATATAGAAAGTATATGTTTATTCTTGTTGTATCCAATGCATTTTACAATCTCTCTATTTATAGATTCATGAAATGAGAAATCATGAGTCATAAGTTACAAGAAATTATCATCCGTTCTCTCCACTCTCTCCACTTTCTCCATTATCTCATATATTGATGACAAATTATAAGTACAAAGAGTTAATTCCTTAAGTTAGGATAACCAAAAGACATCCACTATATCATAATAATACAATTTATAACACTCCCCTTGGATATACATTTTGCAAAGATATACCTCGTTAAAACCTTACTAGGGTAAACCCAGTGGGAAAAATCCTAGCTAAGGAAAAAGAGTACATTATACTTTGCGTTAGATAATACGAACAAATTGCAGCCTCGTTAAAAACCTTGTCAGGAAAACCCGGTGGGAAAAACCATGGATAAGGAAAAAAGAGTGCAACACGTATTATCTCTCCTGTTAGAAATATCCTTGAGCCAGCGCATTCCAATACTATAAACCAATTTCTTAAATGTTGAAGTAGGTAATGCCTTGGTAAACAAATCAGCTAGATTATCATTTGAACGAATTTGTTGAACTTTAATTTTGCTCTTTTCATGAATGTCATGCAAAAAAAAGAACTTCGGTGAAATATGCTTCGTTCTATCTCTTTTGATAAATCCACTCTTTAGCTAGGCAATGCAAGTGGCATTATCTTCATTTAGTGTTATTAGAATTTCTTTACATGAACGTAGACCACAAGGTTCTTGGATATGTTGGGTTATCGATCTTAGCTAAATACATTCCCTACTTGCCTTATGAATTACTAATATCTCTGCATGATTTGAAGAAGTAGCAACTAAAGTTTATTTTGTGGAGCGTCATGATATAGGTGTATCACCATACGTGAATAGATAACCTGTTTGAGATCGAGCTTTGTGCGGGTTAGATAAATATCATGCATCTGCATAACCAATTAGTTGAGATTTCGACATATTCGAATAAAACAAATCCAAATCAATCGTTCCTTGGAGATATCGAAATATATGTTTAATTCCATTTCAGTGCCTTCAGGTTGGATAAGAACTATATCTTGCTAATAAATTAACATCAAACGCTATATCAGGTCGTGTATTGGTAGCAAGATACATTAGTGTTCATATTACACTAAAGCACGGTTCTTTAGGACCAATTAATTCTTCGTTATCCTCTCAAGGTCGGAAGGGGTCCTTATTCACATCAAGTGATCGAACCATTGGGGTACTCAATGGATGCGCTTTATCCATGTAGAATCGTTTTAGAACCTTTTTTGTATATGTTGATAGATGAATATATAAAAACTCCATCAGCTAAATGCTCGATTTGTAAGCTAAGACGGAACTTTATTTTTCCAAGGATTTTCATCTCAAATTCTTTCTTTAAGTAATCAACTGCCTTTGGAAGCTCTTCAAGAGTTCCAATAATATTTAAATCATCAACATTTATGACAATTATGGCAAATCCAAATAAAGATTTCTTTATAAAGACACATGGGCAAATTTCGTCATTTATATAACTTTCTTTTAATAAATATTCACTCAGGCGATTATACCATATACGTGCAGATTGTTTTAATCCATATAAGGATTTGTATAATTTGATCGAACAAATATCCCGGGATATTGAACCACATACTTCTGGCATCTTAAAATCTTCGAGGATTTTCATATAAATATCACTATCAAGGAATCCATATAAATAAGCTGTAACTATATCCATCAGACGCATATCAAGTTTTTCTTATATTGCCAACTGATAAGATATCGAATTGTAATAGCGTCCATCACAAGAGAATATGTTTCTTTAAAGTCAATACCAGGTCTTTGGGAAAAACCTTGTGCTACAAGTCGTGCTTTGTATCTAACGATTGCATTTTTCTCATTTCGTTTTCACACAAATACCCATTTGTACCCCATAGGCTTTACACCTACAGGTGTTCGAACTACATGTCCAAAAACCTCGCGTTTTGCAAATGGGTTTAATTCTTCTTGTATTGCGTCTTTCCATTTTGGCCAATCATTTCTTTGTCGACATTCATCGATCGATCTTGGTTCAAGATCCTCGCTTTCTTCCATAATATCTAGCCCTATATCATAAACAAAAATATCATCGATGATTGTTTCTTTTTTGTTCCATCTTATTCCAGTAAATACATAATTTATTGAGATCTTTTCCATTTCATTATCTTCATTATTACTAGATACCTGAACCTTTTCTGGGGTTTTATTATCAATTATGTCTTGGGTCTTTTCATGAGTATTTGCCTCCTCAATCTGGGTATTTTGATTATTTGCTCCTTTTCTCTTTTGAGGATTTTTTATCTTTGGTACCGGCTGGTCTACCACGCTTTAGACGTGGCGTAGACTCATTTGCTGTAATATTCAGCGATTCCTTTTCCGGGACATCAATTCTAACCGGAGCATTACCAGCAGGAATATGTGATTTGATTACTTTATTTAGGTCGGTAAAGACATCTGGCAGCTGAGTTGCTATAGATTGCAACTGTACTATCTTTTGAACTTTTAGTTTGCATTATCTTGTGCGAGGATCAAATTTAGATAAAGATAACACATTTCATGCAACATTTTTTCCTGTTTATTTACTCCCTCTAATGTTCTAATGTTGGAGAAGCATTTTCATTAAAATGAAAGTTGGTAAACCATGTCGTAAATAAATCTCCTGTCAACGATTCAAGATATCTAATTATGGAGGGGAAGTTAAAACCAATATATATTCCCTGCCTCCTTTGAGGACCCATCTTAATGCGCTATGGTGGAGTAATTGGAACATATACCTGTTAGTTATATGTATGCCTTAGAGACCATTACTGTACATAGGATGTATATTGTAGTGGATACTGGGACATATATAGGAAGGATTTTCTTGCTCGACATGATAGTACGCTATCTGGTTACTCTTTACCTTAACGTGTATACTGATTGTCTCTCTGTTACATGTTGGTAAAGCCCTTAGGATGTGTACTTGACTACCTGGACTATGATGCGGATCCTACTAGCGGGAACATGGTAGTCCATAAGTACATCCTTCAAGGTCCCTAGTCGTGGGTGTATCGAGACGGGGTATCGATATACCAGAGTAGACTAGCGTATACCTTCTCGACCCATACAGATGGGCGATGGATGATCCCATATCCATTGGTGTTTGACATCAGAGATGATATACGGGTGCTCAGTGGAGACTGGGTATACTGGACGGACTCGCCGAGAATTCCCAGATGGTATTATACCTTACGTCAGATGGCAGTTCTCTGGTGACACTGGTACAGAGTAGTCTGTAGACCCGAGATCGTCATAGAGTCTTGTGTGGTTCCCACAGTGCTTTGATTTCCACCTTACCACGTCCAAGAGGGCGTGCAAAACGGTGGCTTTTGGGTACAGTCCCGAATCACATGGAGGCAATGAGCGATAGGAGGGATTCGTCTCTCCCGGTATTGGGGGTTGATGTTGCGCTATGCTCGACTGGCCATAACAGGAAATCCCTGGCCAGGGTTGCAGTGATCTACTGGTAAGTGTTATCAGTAGTTTCACACATGTTATGGACCTCACGTCGGCATGACTTATCGAGCTATTGGGGTCTGACGTTTACCACCCCTAGGCGAGATATGCGACATATCAGACGAACAGACCGGACTGAACGGTAAGTGTTACTGGTTGGATTCACAGGAGTGTGAGCGGGCTTGCTCGTCGATCTTCTGATCACTCAATACCCGGGTGGCCGTTACGTTTAGCAGACCGCTTGCGGTTTGTGGGTGCTTGATATGATCGTCACCTGCTGCCGGCGTATTGACGAGTCTTTAGAGTCCTACACAGAGATTTCCTGGCTCAAGCGAAACGAAATAGGAGCGCATATGATATATGTGCGGGACCGAGAATAATACCAGTATGTGATACTGTATTCGATTCTCGCGATTTGTGACATTGATCGGTTATATGCGATATAGCCGGGTTATCGGATCAAGTGTTGATTCGATAAGTTGTTATTATGGATATTAGTCGGTTATATGCGATATAACCGGATCGTTAAATCAAGTGTTGATTTAATGATTTAATGCATAATTATATATTTGATATATTACTTTGTATTAACTAGTATTGGTTCACTTTAAATGGTTTTTCTCACTTGTTTGTGCACATTGTATATGTGATATATTTTTGTGCACAAGTTTGTATCATGTTTGATGATGCATGCTAACTTGGGTTTGTGTAAAGAGTTAAACCTTGGTTAAGTAAATGGTTAGGGTTTTTATTTATTCATTCATTTATCTTTTTAATTTGGATTAAAAAAAATGGTAAAAGAAAACAAAATGGTTGCTTTCATTCTTGAAGCTTGTTGAAGCTTCATGAAGCTTTGACCAAAGTGACCATTTTGTCTTCATGCTTAATCCTAACCATTCATCTAACCTTAGTCAATTCTCTACACCTAACCATGGTTCATTTTATGATAAGTATTCTTTTATTTTCTATTTTGAAAATAACTTATCATAATATTCATCTTCTTCTTCTTCTTCTTCAAGATGAAGAAGCTTGATTCCATCAATGGTGATTTGATGAAAAGAGTGAGAAATCCAATACTAAAATGAACCCACTTCCTATTTCTTCATCCTCTACCTCTTGCCAAGTAGTATGGGGTGTTTTCTTCACAAGTTTCTTGACTTGGTGAAGTGGGAGCTTGATCTTGTGATGGCTCGACGTAGATCATCTTCGGCGTCGTAGTCGATGACCTAGCCCGTCCATTTCTCCGATGAAGCCGATGCTAGAGTCTGGGATCCGATTTGTACAGCGAGGGGACTTCATCACGGAGCTATGGAGGTGGAGGACCGGATCTACAAAGGTTGTATTTCCGTTCACTTAGTTAAGTTGTTAACTAGTTGCATGTTTCGCCTAAAAATCTAGTTAACGATCCGTATTAGGGTTTCTCGGCACTTGTAAAGTTTGAAATTGGCATGGTTGATGCCTTATGAGACCTCCTTAGTGTGCCTAGGAACCCTACAATACCACCCAAAGATTCTTAAATGGAAATATTTGGCTCCTGACCAAAAACCAATTATAAAGGGGAGAACTTATGATAACTTATTAGTCTGATACGTACAAGTGCCGCTGCATGTAAAATAGCATGTCCCTATATCGAAATTCGGAGCTTTGTTCTCATAATTAATGGTCTGGCTATTAATTGGAGGCGTATAATAAATGATTCGGTTATACCATTTTGTGTATGAACATGAAAAACAGGATGTTCAACAACTATCCCAATTGACATATAATAATCGTTAAATGCTTGGGATGTAAATTCACCAGCATTATCAAGACGGATTCTCTTAATTGCATATTCTGGAAATTGTGCTCATAATATAATTATTTGAGCAAGTAATCTTGCAAAGACAACGTTGCGAGTTGATAATAAACACACATATGACCATCTTGTTGATGCACCTATTAAAACCATGAAATATTTAAATGGTCCATATGGTGGGTGAATAGACCCACGTATATCACCATGAATTTGTTCCAAAATTGTAGAAGATTCAATTCTAATTTTAGATGCTGATGGTTTAATGATTAATTTACCCTGAAAACAGGCAACACATGAGAGTTTATTATATTGAAAAATCTTATGGTTTTTCAATAGGTGCCCATGTGAATTCTCAATGATTTTTCGCAAAATTGTTGATTCGGGATGTCCCAGTCGATCATGCCAAATAATAAAAGTATTTGGATCAATGAACTTCTGATTTACTATAGCATTGGTTTCAATTGTATTAATATTTGTGTAGTACAAGCCAGAAGAGAATGTTGATAGTTTTTCAAGTACGCATTTCTTACCCGAGGCAAAAGATGTAATATATAGATATTTATTGTTTCTTTCTTTTACAGTCTTAATGTGGTATCCGTTAAGACGAATATCTTTAAAACTTAATAAGTTTCTTTGAGACTTACTTGAGAATAATGCGTTAATAATAATAAACTTTGTTTCTCTAGCTAAAAATATATTTACTCTTCCAAAGCCTTCGATTAGTTTTGTACTATCAAATATCATGTTAACATTGGCTTCAGCCATTATTAGATAGAAAAAATATTTCATATCTTTAAGTATCGTGTGCATTGTTGCACTATCTACGAGACATACATCTTTATCATTGATCTTAGATCCGACTAAAGATTTGGAAATATTCATATTCTTCATTAAAACAAAGCAAAATACATTATAAGAAACACAGCAAATTTAGGGGGGGAGGGGAAGGAAGATTACATATGAGACTAAAAAGTCAGATGCTTAAAAAGAAACATAGAGGTGCTAAAGGAGAATTTTAGTTATTTAGGATAATCCCATCATTGTTTAAATTTTCAGTTCTCGCTTCTGGATCTTCGAGAAAATCCGCTATATCAAAATGTGTCATACCAATAGATCCAATGTCGAAACCATCATTTTGGAAGGGAAGATTTGCCTCTACATTTTTTTCTTTCCTATTCACTGATACTTGATAAAGTTCAACAAGATATTTCGGCGTACGACAGATACATGACCAATGTACGTTCATGTCGCATCGATGACAGATATCTTTTAAATTCTTGTCTTGTCCACTTTTGTTTTCTTTCCCATAATTATTATTCATCTTATGATGATGAGTTTTATTCTTAAAATTAGAAAAGTTTTTTTTGTAACCACCACCACCACGATGATTATTATGGCCACGGCCACGGCCTCATCCACGCCAATAATTATTAGAAAATGCCGCATTCACTTCAGGGAATGGATCAGAACCAGTAGGACGAGATTCATGATTTTTCATTAATAGCTCGTTATTTTGTTCAGCCACAAGAAGGCATGGAATTAATTCAGAATATTTTTTAAAACCCTTTATACGATACTGCTACTGCAGGAGCACATTCGTAGCATGAAAAGTAGATTATGTTTTTCTAACAAGTCTACATCATCAGTAATATTCTCTCCATATAATTTTAAAGTAGAGCAAATTTTAAAAACTGCAGAAATATACTCACTGATTTAAAATCATGCAAACGTAAATGAAATCGGTCATAATGAGCTTATGGGAGAATTACTTTTTTTATGGTCAAACATTTCTTTTAAAATTTTCCAAAGTTAAAGTAGATCTTTTATTGTTAGTTACTCACTTTTTAATCCCTCGTGCAGATGATGACAAAGAAAAATCATTGCCTTCGCACGAGACTGCGTAGCTTCTTCGTTCTCTTCTTTAATCGTATTTCCAAGTCCCATCGATTCTAAATGAATTTCAGCATCTAGTATCCATGATAGATAGTTCTTGCTCAAAATGTCAACGGCCATAAATTCTAACTTTGTGAAATTCGACATGATAAAGTACAATAAAAAATTGCATGTTATCATGAAGTGCAAAATTCTAAACTTGCAAATCTTAAGATTAGAGGACACCAAGCATATATCAAAAGTCAATCCAACACAATAAGAACAATAGTCATGTATCATGGAGTGCAAAATTATCGATTAGCCCACATCGAATCCTTTATATGATCTCGTAATGCAACCCATTCCTTTGCGCCGTCCCTTTCATCCCTTCTTCGTCGCCGATTTCTAGGTGTCCATTCTATATCCTCGGACACGAATTCATCACCCCCGTTATCAATTATAAAATTATGCAAGATACAGCAACCTGGAACAACATCAACCTGTGTTTGAAAAGGATGAAATGGTCTAGAAGCTAGAATTTTGAACCTATTCTTGAGAGAACCAAATGCCCTTTCAATTGTGGTTCTTAGAGATGAATGTCTATGGTTGAATAACTCTTTAGCATTGACAGGAGCTCGATCAGAATATTCTTTTAAGTGATACCGCGCTCCACGATATGGAGATATGAATCCTCGCTTTGTTGAATATCCAGCATCGCACAGATAGTATTTTCCTATATTTCCAAGTTGAATTAGATGAATATATTAATAAACTTGCTATATAACAATTTCAAATTAGAAATAACTATATTACCTGGTTCAACTATTAGACCATCTTCTCTTTCTAAAACATCACTAAGAACTTGAGCATCATGAGCTGACCCATCCCGCCCACTTAGGACATAAGTGAAACGAAGGCCAAAGCCTGCACACGCCGATACATTGTGTGTTGGATATGGTTTCCTTGCTCTAATTCGTCCAACAATTGAAGCGGGAACTGATACTTGTATGTGTGCTCCATCAAGTGCACCAATACAGTCCTAAACAGGTAAATTAGTTACTATAAGTTTCTAAAATTATTATTACATTGACTTGTATACCAAAAACTAATTTTCAAATTTTGTTACCTTGAAATATGGCATGAACCTTGCACTGTCCTTTAACTTTTGGTGAGGGGTATTCTTTGGTGGAGTGATAAAATCATCTCGTGACTCACCAATTGCATGCAATACATGATTGAAATAGTGGCTTACAGTTTCTCCGATCGATGGAAATTGCATCCGATTACTCGATTTCTCACGTTATGGCTAAGAGTGGAGAAACATTGCTACTTGCTCCTCTAACGTTACATGCATCGTATCCCAAAGCAACCCTCTCCGTCTTGGTAAGGTACACGACTCAAAGAATGTTTCTCTTTTCATTTTTACCATTGCTATTGAGGCAAAATCAGATTCGAATAGTATACTTGAAATATAAATTTGTCCATTAAGCATTCTACTAATCATCGAATATTGTTTCTTCTTCTTTCTAATATATGTCATATTAAACCATATAATCGCGATAAGTCCTCCAACCATGGCCGCAATAGCAACAGCTTGTCTTTCTTTGATTGATTGATTGATACTTTGTTGTCTCTTATAAATCAATGAACTACTTGGAGGCCTCATCTAAAAAAACAAATATTATTTAATTTAAGCATTTTTAAAACTAATAAAAGCAAAATTTAGAAAAGACTCCATTTAGTTTAGAGAAGAAAATTACTATTAGTTTATCAGGGATAATGTACAAGTGTGCAATTTGACATGTTGGCAAAATTGTTATAAATGTATGAATCAAATAGATTTGACAAAGCCCTAATTAGAATGTAATTAATTATGCCAGATACTAGCTAGTCCTTATTTGGATACACCTCTTCTAACTGTAGGAGGATTTGTAGAAATTATGGGTATAAGAACGCATGCAGGAAGAACTGGGATATTACAAAAAATGTGAGGCCAAAATTAAACGGTTTCAGGAAGATAATTTTGATTGACTGCTGCATTATTTTGGAAAAAGATGATCTTCCAAAAGAAATTTTCAGATTGCTAGTATTGGACAATATGCGAAATAATAAAGCATAAAATAATTAGTAAAGAGATCTATTATCTAGAGTTTAGTACCATGAATGTTTATGAAAGTGAAGTCTTTGTTCATGTATTTGCTGGAAATGATCACCAGCACATTTGTAGACAACCAAGAGCAGCAGTGATTTGCGAATTTACCCTTTTACCCATGCATCGTTAGTCACATCGTAACCTTGCATCCTCATCTCGCCAGTGCATCTGAATCATGTTATTCGCCTCATTTCTGCATAAAAATAATTGTTTGGTATACATGGAGGCAACTTGAGTGCATGATTCAAGATTCGTTCAAATGACCGAAATACCCTTTTCGATATGCTCAAAAACCCATATCTCATGATCTTTTAAGCCAAATGATGTCAAACTTTCCAGATTATCTTAGTATATTTATGAGGACATACCATAAAAATTCAACTAAAATCAACAACGTTTACCCAATGAACCAAAACCCTCTTATTATTTTATCATTAAAATACTATGATGGGCCTACGGGGGTAAAATTACCAATTTTTCTTAATGGGACCTCATAACTCACTTAGATGATCCTCCACGCAAAAATAGTCATTCGAGTATCCTTTGCTATTTGCTTTGAATATGAGCGATTATGGGTTAATTAAACTAATCATTATTATCAAGCACTTGATTAGTGATAATTAATCCCTACTTGACTAGTCAAATCTATGGGACATGATTATCCTCCTAGTGAACCATTAATTTAAATTGCTTCTCATGAACACCATAACATACACTCTTTCTACCTAAAAGCATATCTAACTTGTATATTTTTGCTTTGTTGGGAAATTTCATGAAGCTCAAGCATTTTAGGATGAAATAAGCTTAGTTATTGATACAGATCAGCTCATCTCTACAAAATCTCAACCATTCTACCCCTACAATCAATCACAACTCTCCATTTCATATGTTAACCATTCTCTCTATAAATAAACCTTCTAATGCTCATGAGAAGAGACGCTCTGCTTGATTCCATCTCTCAACCCTCACTTGACTCTCTTAACCCTCACTTGATCTCTCCAAGAGCTCAAGCCTCCACCCCTTAACAAAAGCAACCCTTAAATTAGCTTAGAAATCCATCAGGAAAAAAAAAAACCAAAAACCAACAAAAATTTCAAAAAACCATAAACTAAAGAAAGAAAGACATGAACTTTCCTTTCTAGGACCGGGATTTAGGATTGAAGACTCTACTTCTCAATTTTAAATTATCTAGTTAATCTTTAAACTCTTCAAATAACAAATTTTGAAAAAATAGGGATCCAAGATCCACTCTTTGCATTTTATTCATTCTCAATCCTTTTTAGCTCAAATTCTTTATACAAGTGGAGTGGCTCCTCTTTTGTATTTTTGTGCTTTTTTTTGTTGGTTTTCTTACTGTTTCCTTGAGACCGGGGTCCATTCAATAAAGAGAGGAATATTCATCCTGGGACTCTCTTCATAAATCGAAATCATTCTAAAACCCAAAAAAAAGGATTTCAAAAGATAAAAAATGATTTAGTTCTTTGATTGATCTCTCGTTTCGATCCTTTTGCAAACTTTGGCCAAGAAGAGTAAAGAGAATACGATTATATCCGAGAACCCTCTATCGTGAATCTCTTTTTGATCAAGGTCCGAGAAAAAACAGAAAGAAAAATTTAAAGGTTTTCTCCCGGGGTACTCAGGCGCCTTCTCAGAAGGCACCCAAAGCTCCCGGGGTACCCAGGGGCCTTTTCAGAAGGCGCCCGTGTATCCATAGTTGCAAACAGCGCCAATCTCTGTCAGCAAGGGTCCTCTCGCGTCGATTCACCTTTTCTTGATCTCTTCCTCTACTATCATGCCTCCCATCCCGCCATAGACGCACACTTGCGTTGTGTGGATGCATTCTGACGCTAAATTCTTCAAAGCAAAGTCGAGTCGTGCCCGATTGGAACTTCCTCGTGGGTAGCCGATTCCGCCGGGTTTCCACGGGGATTTTGCGATTCCTTACCCCTTCCTTCTCTGGTTTTCATCCCCACTCCGCTTTTTTCCTTCCCTCCTCTCTCCTCTCTCCTTCCCACGTTTAGACGCGGGTGGCAACTCCGGTTAGCTAACCCAAATTCGGCCTCATTTGTGGGTTCTTTATCTTCTCCTTTTGCAGGTTGGTGGCTACAACATTATATAGTCACTTTGTACTCATAGCTTATTTTTAAGCATTATAAATTACGAAAAATATATTTTACTCGGTACATAAGTTATTGCATTTGATCTAAAGCTCTACTATAAGCATAGTAGGATGCAAAGATGGGTTTATTTGAAACCTCAAACGCATGCCATTATGCAAATTTTTTTTTTAAATTACAAGAAAATTCTAAGATCCATCTCTTAGAGTAAAAATAAAGTAAGAATACAACAAATCATAACACATGGATAAGTTATATGAGATCAAAGGAAAACTGGGTTTTTTCCTTTCCTTTTTTTAATGAAACTTATGAAGCCCTAAAAGAAAGCTAGGATTATGAAAGGATTCAACTTGCTTGAATGATCTTGAAAGATGCAGAAAACAATGAATTCCTAAAATAAAATACGGTTTTAAAAAACATAGTTAAAGGAAGGAGAAAGGGAGTTGAGAAAAGGTTTTTGCCTGAGCTATCTGATGGAGAACAAAGCCTTGGAGCACCTATATATGTCCAAACATCCACTATAATATACATCACATGTATAATAATGGCCTTTAGGGCATACATTATACAGTTGCTCTTTCTTACTCGACATGATAGTATGCTATCCGACTGCTCTTTATCTTAACATGTATACTTATTGTCTCTATTACTTGTTGATAAAACCCTTATGATGAGTACTTGACTATCAAGACTATGATGTAGATCATACTAGTGGGGCAGAGATAGTCGTTAAGTACATCCTTCAATTGTTCCTGGTCGTGGGAGTATCGAGACGGGGCATCGATATTCCATAGTAGACTAGCGTATACGCTTCTCGACCCATGTGATGGGCGATGGATGATCCCATATCCATTGGTGTTTGACATCAAAGATGGTATACAGGTGCTCAGTGGAGATTGGGTACACTGGACGGACTCGCCGAGAACTCTAGATGGTATTATACCTATCGTCAGATAGCAGTTCTCTGGTGACATTGGTACAGGTTAGTCTGTCGACCCGAGATCGACATAGAGTCTTGTGTGATTCCCACTGTGCTTTGATTTCCACCTTACCACATTCAAGAGATCGTGCAAAACGGTGGTTTTTGGGTACAGTCCCGAGTCACATGGAGGCAATGAGCGATAGGAGGGGATTTTGTCTCTCCCAGTATTGGGGGTTGATGTTGCGCTATACTTGATTGGTCATAACAGGAAATCCCTGGCCAGGGTTGCTGAGATCTACTGGTAAGTGTTATCAGTAGTTTCTTAAACCGTTATGGACCTTGCATCGGTACGACTTATCAGGCTATTGGGGTCTGACGTTATACCACCCCCAGGCTGCGATATGCGACATATCTGACGAAGAGACCGGATTGTACGGTAGTGTTACTGATTAGATTCGCAGGAGTATGAGCAGTCTTGCTTGTTGATCTTCTGATCGCTCAATATCCGGGTGGCCGTTATGTTTAGCAGACCGCTTGCGGCTTGTGGGTGTTTGATATGATCATCGCCTACTGCCGGCGTATTGACAAGTCTTTAAAGTCCTACACAGAGGTTTCCTGGTTCATACGAAATGACGTAGGAGCACATATGTGATATGTGCGGGACCGAGATTAATACGAGTATTTGATACCGTATTCTATTCTCGCGATATGTGATATCGGTCGGTTATATGTGATATAGCCGGGTTATCGGATCAAGTGTTGATTCGATAGATTGTTACATTTGATATTAGCCGGTTGTATGTGATATAACCGGATTTTTAAATCAAGTGTTGATTTAATAATTTAATGTATAATTATATATTTGATATATTAATTTATATTAGCTAGTATTAGCTCACTTAAACATTTCTTTTTCTCATTTGTGTACACTTAGTATATATGTGATATATATTAATGTACATTATTTTGTGTCATGTTAGATGCCACATGCTACATGGGTGTATGAGACTCACGCCATGCTCGATATAATAAAGGGTTTATATTTATCTAAGTTAATCAAAATTAATGGTAATTAGTCACATGGTTGAAGTTTGTAGAAGCTTGTGGAACCATTGACCAAGTCCACTAATTTTGTTTTACTTATAGATATTTATTAACCTAACCATTATTATTTAGTCATGGTTTATTCTTTACATGAGTTAGTGTATGACACTAACTCACCCATGGTTGCTATTCTCACCTCATGAGTTTTCATTCTCATCTCTACTTCATCTTCTTCTTTCTCATGAAAAAGCTTTCTAGCTTTTGAAACGGTGAAGAAATATTGTGAGAAAAATTAATATAAAGTGAACACAATTCCTACTTCATCATTCTCTACTATATTAGCCATTTAGTTTAGGGTGTTTGCTTCACTAATCTGCAATTAGTGAAGAGGTAGCATGAGCTTGAGTCTCCTCGACTTAGATCATCTTCGGCCTCGAAGACTTCGAGCAAGTTCATTTCTTCATGTGAATCCTTACTAGAGTTCGGGTGTTCACTACTTGGAGCGAAGGGACTACTACACGGAGGTTTAGAAGTGAAGGACCGGTCTACAAAGGTTGTATTCCTCATTCACTTAGATGTAAAGTTGTTTGCATCGCTTGTTCGTCTAAATCTCTAGTTAAGATTCTAGGGTTAGGGTTCTTTAGTACGGCAAATTTTTCAAATTGGCATGGACGATGTCGTCCGAAACCTTGCTGTCGTGCTACGTAACCCTACAACAGCCATAAAGGGGTCATGGATCTGCCACAAATCATGGCACTTAGCCGCCCAACTGCGTCAGCATAGTATGATCAGGTCTTGGGATTTTTCGTGGTCTCTGATGTTGATATTTGTAAATCTCTTCGATATCTGGATTTTGGAAATCTTATTCCGAGTCTCTATCGTTGTTAGATCTTATATTTTCCCTCAATATTTCGGCATATTTGATTCCGACATCTCGGATCTTTTGATCTCCAGATCTGAGCTAATATTTGCACAATATCTCAAGTCATAGTGTTAGTAATATTTGTTATTATTTTGATATATTATCCTAACCATTTGTATGATACAATATTTTAAGAATATGGTTAGAGATATTTGATATGATATGCATATTTTAATTATAATATTTCATATAAATATTATATGCATGTATTTTCCCTCATTATTTTAATTATAATGTAGAAACACATGATAATAAACTTTTCACACATAAACCCTCATATGTTCTATAATTACAATAAACACATTTTAGAACTTAACAATAGTGGGGGAAATAATCATTCAAATGTGCAATATTTCAGACAAATCACCGGGCGCGTGAGGCGTCGGCGCCCAGCACCCGCGTGCCGGGTGCGTGAGGTGCCGGCGCCCGGCGCCCGCGTGCCGTGTGCGCCGGTGCCCAGCGCCCGCGTGCCGGGCACGTGAGGCGCTGGCGCCCACGCGTTCTTTCGACGCTATTCACCCTTTTTTTTATATATACACTCCACAACACTTTTCCCGTTAGAAAAAAATTCTAACGGGGCGTTGCCTTGCACCCTGCAAGAGGGCTGCTACCCCCCTTGACCCCCAGCTTGCTATCCCGGTAGCGGGACCCCCGTAAACTCTGCGAGGCTCCCGATATACCCAAGACCCCTCAAAACATAACACACGCACACAGCACATTGAGTTCGCATGACCAGTTTGATCAGTCAATTGGAGGTTCTTTCGCTCCAAAGGCGAGGGATAATTAACGGTAGCTTAGTCCGCGGCTGCCGGAGATTCGGATCTCCATAATCAATAAACCCTCGCTTACCCTAGACAGGGGGAATCTGTAGTACGCCTAACAAGCGGCGCGTATTCTCATCTCAATGAGGTGACGAAAAACACCCTACAGATTCTGGCACGCCCGGTGGGACCTTTTCTCTCCTCCCATATTTTGGGTTAAACGTTCATGCGAACTCAATCAACATACATATCGATATTTATACTAAAATAATGCTCTTTCATGCAGTATTTCAAGCGATCAAGCCTTAACAATATCTCCAAGGACAAGCTCAGCTCTCGACACAGGTCCCATCTTCTACACGATGAAAATGGACGCTAGGACGATCCTCCCGGCCAGTCTCGGACGACAATGGGAGGAGCCACCACTACCATTTGGCTCTATTCTGTTCGTCCCAGCTAACACCATCCTAGCTATTCAAGCTCCAGTAACAGACAGACCATCCTCGAAAGGCAGGAGGCCAAATATGGTGATGTCAAGGGAACCACTACCCAAACGCAAGTCGGTGTTTGAACGACTTTCTTTGGCCCCAGTTGGGGGCAAGGCCATCAACACCAACAAAGCAACAAGGCATCTTGGGCAAGCTCCAGAGGTGCCCCTGACAACTGCTCAATCGGGTATCTTCTCTAAGCTCCCCGTCAATCGACTCATGATGGCTTCCTGGATGACGGATGTCCGTCAAGCCCTCAAAATCGAGAAGCTAAGAAAGAAAATGCTCAGATACAGAGCCAACAAAAGGGCAAGGGCTCCTGCTAGGCTGAACTTCATGAGGTTCCTAGAACAGGGTTATCCCGCAACAACAGCCGAATCGGCTGTAAAGCTCGCTAACTATTTTGAACCACTGAAATTGGTCTAGAAGAATGCCATGACCTCAAGAGTCAAGAAAGCTGCGATCCGGAAAGCGCCACCCAAGGATCCAGTCAGACCAACCATCTTCAGTCGTATGTCCTTTCCAGAAGAGGAAGGGCTACGACGATGGTCCGAAAAATCAGCCGCCAAAGATAAAAGGATGGCTAGATACATGGTCCACACTGTCTACATGGTGGACACGCACAGCAAGAGCAAGGACGGGGCCATCACATCTCAAATCCAATCTGGTGTGAATGTGGCCGCCTCTTCCCAGGACCAGCCTCCTCTGGAAGGTAATGAAAACTCTTCCAGTGAGCCTGATAAGCAGAGAGATCCCTTGGTTCATGAGGAGTCAGGCTCGGAAAATGAAGAGGATCCAATATTCCGTCCCAAGACCGGAGAGCGGCAACTTCTCCAAGAGCTGCAGAAGCAGCTCAGAAACAAAGATAAGGAGATGGCCAAGCTCTACTCAAAGATTGATAACTTGACAAATGTCGTCTTACATCTCACGGCCCAACTTGCCTCTCAGCTGCCCAATCAAGCGCAGGGCTCTGCTCATGAACCGGGAAACGGTGTCCCGAGGCAGCCAACGCCTATTCCCTCAAATCCAAAGGTGGGCGAGCTGCATGAAAGTCGGCCGCATCCTATCTCGGGAAATATCTTGACTACCAATGACAGCAACCCGCTAACGCAAGATCAAATCATGGATTTGCTCGCCAACAAAGTCAAAACATTGGTAGCCAAAAACCGAAGCGCAAAAAGATATCAACAGTAGTGGGAGATCATATCCTGCTCGGTATGATCTAGTAGAGTTTCTTGGTGGCTATGTCATCCCCAAGTTCGGAAGATTTGATGGGACGGAAAATGCGAATTAGCACATCGTCCATTTTAAAGCCTCATGCTAGAATACTGGGGGCAATGATGCGCTTCTCCTCCGCCAGTTCGTTAATAACTTAACCGATGTCGCTTTCGACTGGTACACGAGCATACCGGATGGCTCCATTACTAATTTCGTCTAAATGGAATCTCTGTTCCGATAAAGGTTCATGAGTGTCAGCGATAAGATCACCATTATCGACCTCGTAAGGACCAAGCCAAAGAACAACGAAAGCAGCACGAATTTTATAACCTGATGGCATAATCTCTCCGTCAAATGTGAACCGCCGATAGAGCATGACCGATCTGTCAGCCACCTCGTCGGAAATCTCAACAATTAGATGGCCCCATTTCTATACACCGCGGGTTTTAAAACATTCCAATAGCTGACCAGGAAAGTTCAGATGTTGGAGCGCTCAAAGCAAGCGTTCTCCTTTGATCCCCAAAATAACAATAGGTCCTGGAGAAACCGAAATGACAATAATCGCAAAGGCGGAAATTCCGACGATACTGAATCTTTTAACATTTCGGGTAACCGAAATAAGCGAGGGATGAGCGGGCCTAATGCCAACCGGCCTCGAAAGCCAGTGTTCGGAGAGGAGGAGAATCTCTACTGAAAGAGAAGCTGGATAAGATCTATTACTTCAGAAGGGACAAAGTCCGTAAAATATTCAAGGATGTCCTAAAAAACGGTCTACAATTTCCAGAATCAAAAGAGCTCAAGAAGCGAATATGACCGATGACCACAAATATTACTCCTATCACAGAGTGATAGGTTATGCCATTGAGAACTGCTTTGTCTTTAAAGATTGGGTCGAAAAATAATATAAGACAGGAGAGATAGAACTGTCTAAAGGCGTGTTAGCAAACAGTTAAGATGCGACCGTCAATTTCATACAAACGGAGACCGAAGTCCTTCGGGAACCTAATTCTCTCAGACATCTGTCATTTCCTGAAAAGAGCGGACTAAGGCAATAAGCTAAGAGCCAAATGAGCAATATTGCCAATGAAGAAGCGGTAGATGGGTACACAACCCATACAGTCTACATGATGGAGCCCAGAGGAACAAGTCCTCCTACGCCTTATATCCATGACGATGACGTGGTTGTTGCCATCCAGCACCGGCCCGGTCTAGATGACGGAAAGCCCACTTATGCAATTAAGACAAAGGAGCCCATGGTTCCTATAAAATCGAGCCCAGGCTCCAACAGATGACCACTACGTCGTTAAACTGGAAACGGTCGACCACCCCGTCATTAAACTGGGAACAATCGATCTCTAAGTCGTTAAACTGGAGATGTAAAAAAATGTGTAAATAAAAAAAGGGCCAAAATGATGGGGCAACTCGCAATAAAAATCAGCGAGTAAAATAAAAATGAAAATAAATAGCCGAAATGATGGGGCAATCGCAAATGAATAACCGAAATGATAGGGCAATCGCGACCTTCGCGGTAAGAAAAGCTAAAATGATAGAGCAATCGCGGTAAAAAAAAAACCTCCAAAGACAAATGATGAGTCGCTCCTGGTAGCATATTCCAGTGCAGCGATGCAGACGCCGACCAAAATCCAAATCCCTAAATGGAGAATGATGAGTTGCTCCTGGTACCATATTCCACTGCAACGATGCAGACGCCAACCAAAATTTCAAATCTCTGAATGTCCCAACGGAGAATGATGAGTCGCTCCTGGTACCATATTCCATTGTAGCGATGCAGATTCCAACAAAGTCCCAAAATTCTCCCAGCCCTATGGTTGGTCCCGAACTGATTACCATATACAATCCACGGGCTCAAATAATTCTCATCACACCTATGCTCCACCACAATCACCAGTCACGCGGTCGGTCTCCGCCCTTGAAATTATGCTCCATTTGGGAAGACCCACTCATGTGTCCTCACGATACATGAGGAGAACAAACTTACGAGATCCTCTCGACTCGTAAGAAAACACATTCGTGGGATCCTTACGACTCACAAAAGAAAAACACACTTGGGAGTCTCCACGACTCCTAAGGAGAAAGTACACCTACGAGATCCTTTTGACACATAGGGAGAAAATGCTTTTATGGGACCTTTACGGCTTATAAAATTGAAAAGTCTTAGGTGATAGGGACAAAAACCTGTCTCCTAAGCCATCGCTCCCCAATAGGCAAAGGAAAATGATGAATTTCTTCTGACACCTGTGCTTCAGTGTCAGCAACGCTGATGCCGTCCCCAACCCCAAAATTCCAAACTTTCGACCCAATAGACCCCTAAGTCTTTAAACTGGGAACAAATGACCTCTAAGTCGTTAAATTAGGAACAGATGACCCCTAAGTCGTTAACCTGGGAACGAGGAAAATCCCCTCTCAGCAGATGATGATTCGCTCCTGGTACCATATTCTAGTGTAGCGGTGCTGATGCCAAACCAAAACCAAAATCCCCAAATCCTCTCATGGCAAATGATGATTCGCTCCTGGTACCATATTCCAGTGTAGCGATACTGATGTCAACCCAAATCATATCAAGTCGGCAAGACAACCAACGACCTCCCTGGCGGGATCAAGCTCCACCTCGGAAATAAGTTGAATCTCGACACCGCAGAAAACAGAGTAAGTCAACTTCAACCATTGACACCGCAGAAATCGAAGTAGGTCAATTCCAATCCCTGGCACCGCAAGAAGCGGAGCAAGTCAAATCAAGCACCGACCGTCCAAGTCGCAAAAAGGGCAGCACCGACCGTCCAAGTCGCAAAAATGGCAGCAATGACCTCCCCGTTGGAATTATTCTCCGTCTCGGAATCAAGTCAACCAATGACCTCCCTGTCGGAATTATGCTCCATCTCAGAATCAAGTCAACCAACGACTTCCCCGTCGGAATGATGCTCCGCCTCGGAATCAAGTCAGCCAACGAACTTCCCTTCGGAATTATGCTCTACCTTGGAATCAAGTCAACCAACGACCTCCCTGTCGGAATTATGCTCCATCTCGGAATCAAGTCAACCAACAATCTCTGTGTCGGAATCATGTTTCGTCTCAGAATATGCCCCGTGTCGAAATCATGCTTCGCATCGGAGTATCCACCTTCTCTGTCGGAATTATGCTTCGCCTGGGGATCAACCTTTACATCGGAACTATGTTTCGTTCAGAATACCAATCTCTATGTCGGAATCATGATTCGTCTCAGAATGTACCCCGTGTCGAAATTATGCTTCACTTCAGAGTATCTACCTTCCATGTCGGAATTATGCTTCGCCTGGGAATCAATCTCTGCATCGGAGCCATGCTTTGTTCAGAATGTCTGCCCTACGCCGGAATTAAGCTTTATCCTAGGATACACCTGTCCCGTGTCGAAATCATGCTTCGCCCTGGAACCCTGCGTCGAAACTATGCTTCGTCTCAGAATATATCCTCCCCTAGAGTTATGCTCCGCTCTTCGGAATGATGCTCCGACCATGGAATTATGCTCCGCATATCGGAATGATGCTCCGACCATGGAATTATGTTCCTCTATTTGGAATGACGCTCCGACCCTGGAATTATGCTCCGCAAATCGAAATGACGCTCCGACTCTCGGAATCATGCTCCCGGAAAGATGCTCCGCCTCTGGAATGACGCTCCACCTCAAAGTCAAATTTCTGCGGAATAAGATCTATCGATTTTATGCACACAACTCATATACGCGATGTGCATTTATTGATGGGGGCACTTTGTTGGGGTCAAAAATTACACCCCGGTTGACCAAGTTAAAGTCAAAGTCAACCCCAAGTAAGTGGGCCCAAGCCCTGGTCAAGTGATCCCATGCCCAAGTCACAAGTCGAGCCCGAACATGAAGCAGCTGGCCTGTCCCATGCCAAAATGAAAATCATATAATAAATAATTTTTATGTAACTTTTATGAATAAATGTAAGAAAAATGGGCAGAAAGCCAAGTTTTTGTAAAGCACATGGCTCATGTGCAAAATAAATGAGCACATGAGGCATGGGATGGACAGAAATTCCATTTTGTAAAGCCCAAGGGGCTATATGTAATTTTGTAAGCCTATATAAGGCAACATGATAATGAAATGAAGAATAATAATTCATTCCCCTCAAAATCTAGGGTTTCTGTGCCTCCTTCTCCTTCCTCAAGGTTCTAAACCTTCTTCCCTTTTTTTTTGAATTAAATCAAGAGTTTAACTCTTCTTTTTCCATAAAGAAGCTGTTTTTCACCATAAAACCCTTGAAGGGGAACTCAGATCTCCTATCAAATCCCCAAAAAGGGTGATTTTTAAGCCTCACCACACTTTTTCCTCTAAGATCCAGCCAACAGAGAGAAAGAAGAAGGATACCCATCTCCAAAAATCCTATTTTGGGAAAGATCCAAGACTCAAGAGAAAACCCAGGGCTTAAGGTAGAAAATATGGGTCCTCTTTCATCATCTCCAAAAATCTCTTAGGAGTTTAACTCTAAAATTATATATATATATATATATATATATATATATATATATATAATAATAATAATAATAATAATAATAATAATAATAATAAATATTTCTTTTTAAGAGTTCAACTCCAAAAGTCAATTGGGAGTACAACTCCCGCTGCAAGGGCTAAACTCCTTTGTCCTTCTTTTAGGTGTTTAACTCCAAAATTCAATTGGGGGTACAACTTCCTGTACAGGGGCTAAGCCCTTTTTTCCACAGCATCCCCGCGTCCACGTGCCGGGCGCATGAGGCGCTGGCGCCCAGCACCCACGTGCCGGGCGAGTGAGGCGCCGGCGCCCAGCGCCCAGCGCCGGTGTGCTGGGCACGTGAGGCACTGGCGTCCATGCGTCCATTAAACGCTATTCACCCTTTATACACACACACACACACACACTCCATAACACTTTCCCTTGTTCACCTCCGAAAACAGAGACGAACCGGGATGGATCGTCTTGCCTGAATTTGGGGGCAAATGCAATTTGGTTTTATCCGTCCACCTCTCCGAAAATGCCATGTTGATTTATGGCACCGTGTATCGGAGGTTTGGACGGATGCGGCCGTTGTAGCAGACTTCGTCAGATTCCCCCTCATTTCTGAGGGGGTTTTGATTGTGGGGACGCTCTTCCCTGCAGGCGCAAGCCCCTGCAGTTAATTACGTTGCCGCGTAGCGATAATCACTTTCTCCTGCTCCAGAAGTTCACTTCGTGTCGTGTGTGTTTGTTTTATTTTTGGTTGCCCGTGGATTTTATACGGAGACTAATTTATGTCGTCGCCCATAGGGCGCGATTAGTCCAAATCCGTATATTTTAGATTTGGGTTTTTATTTAAGGATCGTTAATCTAGTTTGAGATTAAGATCAACTTAAATATTTGTGAGCAGTTGGAGCTCGATTGTTTTTTTTTTTTGTTAAGGATACGTTAGTTCAATTTGAGACTAAGATCCACTTAACAAGATTTTAGGATCATTCAGATCTAACAAAAGAGCATTTGGGCTCTATTATTTTAGTTTAAGGACATTTCGGTCCATTGCTCATCTCGCGTGCACGTGTATTTGTTACGTGACAGAGTGAACGATGGTGATATGGAGTGTGCCCAATCCGATTTGAGGCACGATCCGATTTGAGGCGTGTACGTCAGTTTGGAAGTGTACCAGCGAAAGAAGTTGTTGGTCGCCGGGGTCCTCCACCTCTCTGAAGACGTTGAGGAATTACAACGACATATATCAAAGGTGTGAAGAGATGTACCCTTAAACCAAATCCCGTATTTGAGGGAAAAAATTGTGATGGACCTAAGAATCGTCAATCATGAATGAAGATCGGTTTGGATATCAGTCTGGATATCATCAACATAAGCTTAGCCAATTTAGGCTAAGATTGGGTTTTTGTATCACTCAGCAGTGCTAAACACTCTGTTGCATATAGCGCTCACGTGTGTATCACGTGAGGCACTCCAATAGTGCTAAACACTAACTTTTCCCGAGGCTCACGCGTGTTTCACGTGAAACGCTATATAACTTGGCCTTGAGCGCTGATTAGTCGAAAATATTGCATATTTCAGCCGGCAATTTCCTCATCATTTGCATTCATTTAGAAGTGTACGATATTCATATTTCACATATTAGCAAATCTGTCGCAAAATATCAGATTGCATGTATAAGACTATAAAACCGACACTATAAAGGAAATTGACCGCATTTCATGGCATCGCATCATTTCTATATTGCGCAACACTTGTTTTGAGATCTGTGCAAGAAAATCCAGAAGAAAGGCCACAATTTATACGGTACCGATCAAGCATTACGCCAACTCAATGATTTCAATTCTGGTATCAATCCAAAGGGACAAATACAAATCAACACATCAGATGAAGCCCAATATGTTAGTACAAGACCACTGTAAAAAGACCAAGGCCCAAGCCCCACAAAGTGCCGCGGATCCGCGGCAGGAGCCTGCTTGCGCCGCGGATCCGCGGTGGGTCCAAAGAGTTACCTCCTCAAATTAAGTGCATTATCTCTCTCTCAGGGTCAACACTACATCAAGACATGACAAATTCCAGAATGTTCCAGAAGCTTCCGCCAGATCAGCAAACTAGGGTTTCCAAGCTTAATTAATCCTAGCTTAAAGCCTAAGCTAGCTCCTAACAAACTACCTTCTAGAAGACTCAACAAACTTTTGGAGGGAACTACAATTTCAAACCTAGACCTAGGGTTTGGGTGATCTATAAATAAGACCCTAGGCTCACTTGTAAATCATCTTGGAATGTATAATTCATTTTGAGTCTCCATTTTAGTTTTTAGCCAATCTCTTTCTTCATCTTTTCTTCACACAAATCTAGTGAGAGGATTTGTGTGAAACCCTAACCCTAATTCCAATCAAAACCCAAGATCCCGAGTACCCATCAAGCAAGAAGCCTTGCAACCTTTTATGAGCCGAGCCGATCTTCAACAGAGCAAGTGGTCCAAGTCGATCCGCGACTCACGGAGCCGAGCGACGCCAATTCAACAATTTAGTTCTTCCTCTTGTAGTTCTTGAGCGACTGTAATCAAATTGTTGATATAAATAAAAGGTAATATTCTTTTATCTTGTTTTCTTTAAATTCTCGCATCATGATATCTTTTCAATTCTTGAATACTTTCTGTGTGATGATGTTTGAGTAATACTCCGCTCGTCGAGGAGTCAAGACGATCAATAGAATGATGATGTAATATATCTTAAATCGATTCTTGAATCCTACGAGTTTTGTAAACCCTAGCAAGTTCAAGAATCGACGACCCAATTTGTTGCGATGCTTTCTTGATTGATATCGCTCGAGATTGGGGAGTTACGATCGTTTCTTGAAATTGTTAGAGGCTAGAATGCGAATGATATCAACGAAAGAACAAGGGTTAAACGATGAAACCCTAGTTTCATCAAGAAAGCCCTAACTCTCGTCGATCATCATCGATTTAGTATAAATCCTTCGAAGGACAAGAACACGAAATCTTGAGATTACATCACGTCTATGGATCCGATCGATTCCTACGAGCCTCATTTAGATTCTTGACATTTTGGTTGGAAATATCATCGAAACACCGATTCTTGACTTGTTTATCAGTTTCTTGATTCTTGATTAAACATCGTGACACCTGAATCAATCGATAAATTCTTGAATCATGTTTTCTTGTCTTTTCGATTAACTTTTCGATTCAAACAAATTAAACATAGAAACGAATCGCACAATCCCTGTGGACGATCCGCACTCGCTTACGATCTACAATCGATACCGTAATTGATTGCGGTCAAATATAATTCTTTGATTGTGAGTTCTTTATACAATTTTTTAAATACCAAAACAAGAAATCATTACAATCAAATGAAACCGATATCGGGAATCATTTGACTATTTGATTCGATACTTGCTTTTACAAACACATCCGAGAAATTTATAACAATCAAAAATGGCGCCGTTGCCGGGGATTACGCGCTAATTCGTTTCATATTATAGTTTGAATTGAAAGATTTATTTCATTGAGATTTTTGAAATCAAAATTCGTGCAAACCCTAAACAATTTGTTGTGGTTTATTGCAAGGAGATCTGGAGCGTGCTGGGAATTTGGAAAAAATTTTGGAATATACCAGAGAGCTGAGGGAGTCTACAGAAGCTCCCTGAAAAATTTTGGTGGGGTGATCTCATCAGAAGACCGCGGAAGGGCGGCAATAAGCCCCTATTGCGGCGGAACCGCGGCAGGCTTGGGGGATCTCTGTACAAAATTTCTTCAGGTACTTTCTTACCTTCTCCTCTCTCCTCTTTTTAGCTCCAACTAACAGTTTGTGCAGGATTCTTTGCAAATAAATCGCAGCGCCGCAAAAGCAAAATTAAATTTGTGCGTGATTTTGTTTCTTGGTTGTTTGCATTCTAATACGGAAATTAAGGGGCACGGCCAAATCCAAATTAAGTGGGGATTTCATTACCCTTCCTAGGCCCCGAAAATCACAAAACTTGCATCCGCATTGACCCACATTAACTAAAAGAAATCTAGAGAAGACTCTAAGGACCGTCGCGCTCACTTAGGACAGAAGAAGGCCGTGGGTAATTCATTGCTTATCCGCGTTTCTCTTGTGGTGCCTAGGAAAGTGTGTCGAAGGCTAGTGGTTACTTAATTAGGCCCACTACTTACGTAGTGGAGAACCTCCCACTTACCTGGCACTTACCTGGCCGCAGGAGGGACAAAGAGGCAGTGGAGGATTCTATCCTGCGTCTTGTCTTCTGGCAGTTAGGAGCGGTCTAGAGATCTGACCTAGGCGACCCCTAGAATTAGGATTTTGTGTGTTGCATCATTTTTTTTCAAAATCCGTCCTTTTTTTCAAAAAGCAAGCACCGCATTCAGTATTTACCCCTAATTATAAGCCACGCTGCCACTTGTACTAACCCTTTTTAGTACAAGATAGGCTGGACACGGGATTCTAGTGCCCGTTTAGTCCGCGTACCTCCTATCGACTCCGAAGTCGATATTTCTCCATTTACCTTTTCTTTACCCACTACCACACCCACACCGATGGATCCGAATCCATCGAACTTCTTTAACCCTAATCTGCCACCTTCCGTTGGTGCGCAGAATCCACCCCGCATCTCTCTCCAGGAGATGTGCTACCCTATTCGAGGTCCTCTTTCGACCTGCTTATCCACACCACCAGCCAATGGGGATAACTTTGAGATTAAGCCCCAGTACATCAATCTTTTACCCAAATTCCACGGACTCGAGACTGAGGACGCTTACGTTTTCATTACCAAATTTGAAAACGTATGCGCAATGATGGGTACGTCACAACTTTCAGTGGATGCAATGCGTTTACGATTTCTTCCATTTACATTGTGCGATATTGCCGAGAAGTGACTATATAACACTACCGCACACTCTATTACGAATTGGGAAGAATTCGTCGCTGCATTCCTTAAGAAATTTTACCCAATACAAAAGACAGCTCGAATCCGTAGCGAACTGAATCAATTTGCCCAGCTCCCTACCGAACAATTTTCAAAATGCTTTGAACGTTTCAAGGATTTATTGGTTCAGTGTCCTCATCACAGCATCCCGAGATGGGAGCTTTGCCGAATCATTTATGAGGGCATTAACCCAAGCACTAAACAGAGCCTTGAAAACATGTGTCAAGGTACTTTTATGACCAAAGATGATGGGGAAGCTTGGAAGTATTTAGAAGAGTTCGCTGAAAAATCACTACAGTGGGAGAGTGGAACCCAACCATTGAATAGGGGTGGCGTACACCAAATAGATGTGTCCATAGGTGTTCGAGCTGAAATGGCAGCAATGCAAAAGAAGCTCGACGCTATGGAAAACAAATTTGCAGCAGCCTCCCTAAACCCAGTGTCGCTCCCCAAAACTGTTTGTGGGTGCTGTTCTGATCCGTCTCATTTAATGGAAGAATGTCCATTAAACTCTGCGTTTCAAGGTCACGAGCATTCTAATGCCGCATTTCAAAGACCTCGAAACGATCCTTATTCTTCCGCGTACAATCAGGGTTGGAGGAATCACCCGAATTTCGCTTGGAACCAAAACCAATCTCAAAACACGGTTCCAAACACGAATAATTTTCAAAGGGCTCTTCCTCCACCACAACAGCAACCCCTTCAACTCACTCAGCACCCCTATCAGTCACAAAACTTCCAAAATCAGGTCAACACTCCTACACAGTCTAATCCTATGCAGTCATGTTCTGACGAATTCTCTCAATTCACTCAAACCATGAAATCACTTTTGTCAAATTTCATAGAGGTTTCGGCTGAGGTTAGATCTTCCGTCGGTGAGATAAAGAAAAACTCGGCGTCACAAGCTGAGAGTATCAGAACGATGGAAGCTGAAATCGCACAACTTAAAGCCGAAATGAGTGCGAGAGAAAAAGGGAAACTTCCCTCTCAACCCCTACAGAATCCTGGGCATTACAATGTAAATGCCATCACAACGTTGAGATCGGGAAGAGTGCTGAACAATCATGTCGGGGAAGGTATTGATGATACTGAAAATCATATCAACACCCCGGCTGAGACCTTTCCACACACACACACTTCTCCTTCTGATCCTTCTTCTTCTACCACACCATCTTCTCGAGAGCCTATTCTCTATTTCCCATTAGGCTCGACACCTCAGTATAGCCCTTCTAGTTCTCCACAGACGGTCCCCACACCTCTTTTGGGACCAAGTCTACCCCCTCTTCCTTCTCCTGTGATGGACCCTGCGCTTATTGCGAAAGCTCCTTACCCGAACCGGTTAAGGGCTAATAGAACGAGTCCTCATATGGAGAAAATAATGGAAATGTTCAAACAGGTTAACATCAATATCCCTCTCCTAGATGCGATTCAACAAGTCCCCGCTTATGCGAAAATTCTTAAGGACTTGTGCACTAGGAAGAGGAAGACTCAAGTGCCGAAGAAGGTCTTCATGTCTAATAATATTAGCACTGCTTTTATTCCCCAGCTACCAAAGAAACGTAAGGACCCAGGATGTCCTACAATATCGATTTCGATTGAGGGTAAAAACATAAATCGTGCTCTTTTAGACCTTGGCGCAAGTGTTAACCTGCTCCCTTATTCTGTCTATGAGCAATTAGGGATTGGAGAGCTGAAACCTACTCACTGCACTCTCCAAATGGCAGACCGTTCAATCACCAAACCAAGGGGTGAATTAGAGGATGTGTTGATAAAGGTCGGGGAATTTGTTTTCCCTGTAGACTTCATTGTACTCGATACACATCCCGTAGCAAACCCCCGGGACCAAATTCCGGTGATTCTGGGTCGTCCTTTCCTTGCCACTTCCAACGCTGTTATAAACTGTAGAAATGGTTCAATGAACTTATCATTTGGAAATATGACCATTGAACTAAACATCTACAAAGTTGGAAGTCAGCCATCAGAACCCTCTGCTCATATTTTAGATGTGTGCTCTGTCCATGAGATCGCTCCCGATAGTTGTGGAGCTGAGGAACTTTGCTTTACTGATCTCGATGACATTACCACATCTCTGTTTGATCTCACACATGATCTTAGTGAGGACACTTTCTCTACACTTGAATCCTGCACTTCTGACTTTTCTCCACCCGAGTCTGTATCTTTCACAGGCTCTGAGCTTCTTTGTAAATCCAAAAATCACTCAATAATCCCTCCTTCTATCATTTCTCCGCCTGAGTTAGATCTCAAAATTTTACCTTCTCACCTTAAATATGCATATCTAGGTGAGAATGAGTCTTTACCGGTTATCATATCCGCTTCTCTTGCATCAGAGCAAGAAAATGCACTTTTATCGGTATTGAGATCTAACAAAGAGGCGTTTGGTTGGAGTATGGCGGACATCAAAGGGATTAGTCCCTTGATAGTTGAACATCATATACATGTGATGGATGATGCCAGACCAACCCGAGAACCACAGAGACGGTTGAATCCCGTCATGAAGGAAGCAGTGATGAAAGAGATCGTCAAATGCCTAGATAATGGTATTATATACCCCATCTCCGATAGCCAGTGGGTGAGTCCTATACATGTCGTTCCTAAGAAATCCGGCATCACTGTTATAACCAATGAGGCAAATGAGCTGATTCAGACACGCACCCAAACTGGGTGGCGTGTATGTATTGATTATAGAAAACTCAATGCTGCCACGAGGAAAGACCACTTTCCTCTACCATTCATTGATCAGATGCTAGAACGCTTAGCGGGACGAGAGTATTATTGTTTTATGGACGGATACTCAGGCTACAATCAGGTCCCCATCGCCAAAAAGGATCAAGATAAAACCACTTTTACTTGTCCTTTTGGTACCTTTGCTTACAGTCGCATGCCCTTTGGGTTATGCAATGCTCCCGCTACCTTTCAGCGGTGTATGATGGGGATATTCTCTGATATGGTAGAGAATTTTTTGGAGATCTTTATGGACGATTTCTCGATTTTTGGAGACTCTTTTTCTGATTGCCTAGCGAATCTTGACGCTGTTCTTACTCGTTGCAAAGAGAAGAACTTGACTTTGAACTGGGAAAAATGCCATTTCATGGTCCAAGAAGGAATTGTACTTGGACATGTTATTTCACAGAAAGTATTGAGGTTGACAGAGCTAAGATAGATGTCATTCAAAACCTCCCTCATCCCAAAAGCGTCAAAGATATTCGATCTTTCCTTAGCCATGCGGGCTTTTATAGGAGATTCATAAAGGACTTTAGCAAAATTGCTAGACCTTTAACACTACTCCTGGCCAAGGATACGACCTTCCACTTTGACTCGGACCGCGAGACAGCTTTCGACTCACTTAAACACTCACTCACTTCAGCCCCCGTTTTATCATCACCAAACTGGGACTACCCCTTTGAGCTGATTTGTGATGCATCTGATTTTGCAGTAGGTGCAGTCTTAGGACAGCACATCGATAAGATGCCACACGTGATATACTATGCAAGTAAGACCCTGAATGATGCGCAAATCAATTATACAACCACAGAAAAAGAACTCTTAGCTGTTGTATTTGCATTAGAAAAATTCAGGCCTTACTTAATTGGCTCACCTATAGTTGTGTATACTGACCATTCCGGTTTAAAACATCTTTTGGCGAAGAAAGATGCAAAAGGTCGACTAATACGTTGGATCCTTCTTTTACAAGAATTCGATCTTGTTATCAAAGATAAGAAAGGATGTGAAAACGTTGTAGCCGACCACCTTTCACGCATCATTTCTTCCCCTGTGACCCTGCCGATCAATGATTCGTTCCCTGATGAACAACTCTTGAACGTATCCGCTGAACCATGATTCAGGGATATTGTGAACTATCATGCCACGGGACTGATACCCAGCGATTGGTCAAAACAGGACAAATACCGTTTTCTATCCCAAGTAAAACACTTTTACTGGGATGAACCCTATTTGTTTAAATATTGTCCTGATCAGATCATTCGCCGGTGTGTCCCGAATGAAGAGTTCAAGAGTGTTCTTTCTTTCTGTCATGATCAGGCCTGTGGGGGTCACTTCGGTCCTAAAAAGACAGCGGAAAAGGTTTTGCAATGTGGATTTTATTGGCCGACCTTATTCAAGGACGCATTTGAGCATTGCAAAACCTGTACACAATGTCAGTATACGGGTAGAATATCCCGGCGAAATGAAATGCCTCAACAACCCATCTTGGTTGTTGAAATCTTCGATATTTGGGGCATTGATTTTATAGGTCCCTTTCCCAACTCCTTTGGGAATTTGTACATTCTGCTGGCGGTTGATTATGTCTCCAAATGGGTAGAAGCCATTCCATGTCGCACTAATGACAAGAAAGTTGTCATTAAGTTCTTAAAAGAGAATATCTTTTCGCGATTTGGACACCCACGCGCTATCATTAGCGATAATGGGACACATTTCTGCAACAGATCTTTCGAGACTCTGATGCGAAAATACGGAATCAACCACCGACTTTCTACACCCTATCATCCCCAAACGAGCGGGCAGACTGAAATTTCGAATAGACAGATCAAACTTATCCTGGAGAAGACCGTTGCTAAAAATAGAAAAGACTGGTCGACCAAACTGACAGATGCTCTTTGGGCATTCAGAACTGCATATAAAACCGACCTAGGAATGTCTCCATATAGGATAGTGTTTGGAAAAGCATGTCACTTACCCGTCGAGATAGAGCATAAAGCATTGTGGGCAATAAAGGAAATAAACTTTGATCTAAAAGAAGCTTGCAACTTTCGGAAGCTGCAAATTAATGAGCTAAGCGAACTCCGCGATGAAGCTTATGATAACGCTGTAATCACAAAGAATAGGACTAAGGTTTTTCACGATCAACACATCTTGAGGAAAACATTTTTACCTGGTCAACAAGTCCTTCTTTATGATTCACGATTACACCTTCACGCGGGTAAGCTTCGATCTCGATGGAAGGGACCTTTTGTTGTGCGGTCTGTATACCCGCACGGGGCAGTAGAAGTAGAAAATGTAAAAAACGGCACCGTTTTCAAAGTAAATGGACATAGATTAAAGCCGTATTTTTCCACTGACCCCACGGAGGAGCTCTTGTTCTTACAAGAGCCAGTTTATTTGGATTAAAATTCCTCCGTCTCACCTTCATATCCAGCATATCATTGCATCATCTTTTTGAATGAAGGTGAGTGAAAAGAGTAAGTTTGGGGAAAGTTCTTTACTTATATATTTTGCCCCCACTAATAATTCCCTCCAGGTTTACAGTTTTTGTAGGTATAGCGATTGGCAACAGTGAGAACACTGTTGAAAACAAGTTTGGGGGAGGTTTGTGCTTATTTTTGCATCATTTGCATATCATTTGCATAAGCACAAAACATGCTTTTAAAAATCTATAAAAATTTAAAAATTTTCAAAACCCATAAAAATTTAAAAAAATTTCAAGTATAAAAATAATTTTAATATTTACACTTTTGTGTATATAAATAAGATAATGAAAGTTTAGATAGTGAACAATTACATCCATGAGATTAGAAAAATTTAAGAAAACCAAGAAAATTAGAAGTTTTCTTATACGAACTAGTAATAAGTAGTTATGAGCCATTGTCCCAAGGGTTAGTAAGATGAAGGACGTCACTAATCTGAGGATAAAAATAAGTCTGAAAAATAATTTCTATTCTGGAAGCCAAACATTTTGAACGTTGCTACCCTGCTATTCGCACTTACACACGTCTTGAAGCCTGGGATAGTAGAGGATACCTTGAAATGCTCTTGTCTTAAAGCCGAGGTATGAAGGAAATAAAAAGAAAAAGTGAATAAAAAAATATATAAAGTGGTGAGAAAAATGAACACTGGTTTTCTTATCACCGAGGGCAATAAAAATGTATAGCGAGGGTGCCTTTTCACCTAGTGCCATAAGGCCAACTGGTCTGGGAGTCACTGCTATGCCTAAGGTGGTGCAAGACGAGGAAAATACACCAAATAAGAAAGCACATGAGTAATCGGTCGGTTAGTACCTCAAGAAGTATTAACGGTCGCATGAAAGTGTGTGAGCAATCTCATCTAAATATTCATTAATTAAAAAGTACTGAGGCTGATGGGCAAGAGTATGATAGCTTGAATTGAATTCTCCGGGTGTAGGGATGTCTTTACACACACGCAGGGTAATATGATCGATGTTTGGAATAAATATAGGAATGAAGAATAAGATGATGTTTTATTGAGGGAGGACGTGATTTCTATCATCTTTTCATGACCATTAAGATAGGGCTCATGACAACCGAAAATCTAGCTTAGTTGAAAACCCTAATTTTCAAAGTCTTTCTTTTACAATTCATTTCTTTAAATGTAATATTCATGATCTTTCTTTTATTATTAGATTTTTTGGGTGCAATCCGCTGAAAACCCTCAGGAGACAACACTCCTCCTACTAGGGACACCTAGAGGTTTAAAGGCTTGTTGCACATGCTCAGTGCAATCGTGTTGCCTACGAAAGTGTGCTAGTTAGTTTTTCTCTTTCTTTATTTTCTCCTTCTCTTTTTAATAAACAGTTCGCTTGAGACGATCGAAATTAAGTTTGGGGGAATTTGATTAGTCGAAAATATTGCATATTTCAGCCGGCAATTTCCTCATCATTTGCATTCATTTAGAAGTGTACGGTATTCATATTTCACATATAAGCAAATCTGTCGCAAAATATCAGATTGCATGTATAAGACTATAAAACCGACACTATAAAGGAAATTGACCGCATTTCATGGCATCGCATCATTTCTATATTGCGCAACACTTGTTTTGAGATCTGTGCAGGAAAATCCAGAAGAAAGGCCACAATTTATACGGTACCGATCAAGCATTACGCCAACTCAATGATTTCAATTCTGGTATCAATCCAAAGGGACAAATACAAATCAACACATCAGATGAAGCCCAATATGTTAGCACAAGACCACTGTAAAAAGACCAAGGCCCAAGCCCCACAAAGTGCCGCGGATCCGCGGCAGGAGCCTGCTTGCACCGCGGATCCGCGGTAGGTCCAAGGAGTTGCCTCCTCAAATTAAGTGCATTATCTCTCTCTCAGGGTCAACACTACATCAAGACATGACAAATTCCAGAATGTTCCAGAAGCTTCCGCCAGATCAGCAAACTAGGGTTTCCAAGCTTAATTAATCCTAGCTTAAAGCCTAAGCTAGCTCCTAACAAACTACCTTCTAGAAGACTCAACAAACTTTTGGAGGGAACTACAATTTCAAACCTAGACCTAGGGTTTGGGTGATCTAAAAATAAGACCCTAGACTCACTTGTAAATCATCTTGGAATGTATAATTCATTTTGAGTCTCCATTTTAGTTTTTAGCCAATCTCTTTCTTCATCCTTTCTTCACACAAATCTAGTGAGAGGATTTGTGTGAAACCCTAACCCTAATTCCAATCAAAAGCCAAGATCCCGAATACCCATCAAGCAAGAAGCCTTGCAACCTTTTATGAGCCGAGCCGATCTTCAACAGAGCAAGTGGTCCAAGTCGATCCGCGACTCACGGAGCCGAGCGACGCCAATTCAACAATTTAGTTCTTCCTCTTATAGTTCTTGAGCGACTGTAATCAAATTGTTGATATAAATAAAAGGTGATATTCTTTTATCTTGTTTTCTTTAAATTCTCGCATCATGATATCTTTTCAATTCTTGAATACTTTCTGTGTGATGATGTTTGAGTAATACTCCGCTCGTCGAGGAGTCAAGACGATCAATAGAATGATGATGTAATATATCTTAAATCGATTCTTGAATCCTACGAGTTTTGTAAACCCTATCAAGTTCAAGAATCGACGACCCAATTCGTTGCGATGCTTTCTTGATTGATATCGCTCGAGATTGGGGAGTTACGATCGTTTCTTGAAATTGTTAGAGGCTAGAATGCGAATGATATCAACGAAAGAACAAGGGTTAAACGATGAAACCCTAGTTTCATCAAGAAAGCCCTAACTCTCGTCGATCATCATCGATCTAGTATAAATCCTTCGAAGGACAAGAACACGAAATCTTGAGATTACATCACGTCTATGGATCCGATCGATTCCTACGAGCCTCATTTAGATTCTTGACATTTTGGTTGGAAATATCATCGAAACACCGATTCTTGACTTGGTTATCAGTTTCTTGATTCTTGATTAAACATCGTGACACCTGAATCAATCGATAAATTCTTGAATCATGTTTTCTTTTCTTTTCGATTAACTTTTCGATTCAAACAAATTAAACATAGAAACGAATCGCACAATCCCTGTGGACGATCCACACTCGCTTACGATCTACAATCGACACCGTAATTGATTGCGGTCAAATATAATTCTTTGATTGTGAGTTCTTTATACAATTTTTTTAATACCAAAACAAGAAATCATTACAATCAAATGAAACCGATATCGGGAATCATTTGACTATTTGATTCGATACTTGCTTTTACAAACACATTCGAGAAATTTATAACAATCAAGCGCTCATGTGCTTTTCACGTGAAGCGCTGAGTTCTTTTGGAGATTAAATCTCTGTTGATGTTTTTAGAGAACTTAAATCTCTGTTAATGGTATTTTGACCATTAACGATCACCAAGATCATTATTTTTAGGATCTTGAATCGGGTTCTTTAAAGAACTAAGTTCTTGATTTGAAGAAACTAAGTTCTTGATTTAAACTCCATCTTCTCCGAGAGTATAAATCTCTGTTAATGGTGTTTTGACCATTAACGATCACTAAGATCATTATTTTGAGGGTCTTGAATCGAGTTCTTTAAAGAACTAAGTTTTTGATTTGAAAAAACTAAGTTCTTGATTTGAACTCCATCTTCTTCGAGAGATTAAATCTCTGTTAATGGTATTTTGACCATTAACGATCACCAAGATCATTATTTTGAGGATCTTGAATTGGGTTCTTTAAAGAGATAAGTTCTTGATTTGAAGAAACTAAGTTCTTGATTTGAACTCCATCTTCTTCCTTTTCAAATTCATTCTTGCATGAATCTTTGATTCTCAAGAACAAAATCTTCCCGATGAGAATTAAATTCTCAACTTGTGGGAGATTTGTCTTGCAGATCTCAGATCCATAGAAAAACTAATTTCTTTGAGAAGAGTTAAACTCTTGGTTTGAGAATTAAATTCTCTTTTGTTTTGTGGGAGCTTTTGGGAGGCTTCTGTATATTTTTTAGAAGCTTATGGGGTGGTCTCCTTCTTCTGGATTTAATCTCCTTGCTCCTATTTATAGGAGAAAGGAAAAAATCAATTTGTTGAGAAAATCTTTCATTGAGAGATCATGATTGAGTCCATGATCTTTTAGATCAATCGGTGAATTTTATTCACCGTTGGATTTTTAATCCAAAGGCTCTCTATTTAATAGAAAAGATTTCTTGTTTGTTTAACAAGATTATGAATATCTTGTTAGTTTTAATAAGATTAGAATTTTATTCTATCATATATTTTTAGTTTAATAAGATCAGAAATATATTTTCTCAATATGGATATCTTGTTAGTTTAACAAGATTAGAATTTTATTCTAACATAAAATTTTATTCTTGTCATGTGAATATCTTGTTAGTTTAACAAGATTAGGAATATTGAATTTAATTCTGTTAAATGAATATCTTGTTAGTTTAACAAGATTAGGAAAATATTTTCCTATGATAGTATGATCACCGCTGGATTTTTGATACAAGGGTCCTCTATTTAACAGAGAAGATCTTTCTAGTTTGAGGAAGATCAGGAAAATATTTTCCAAATAGAATTTAATTCTAGAATTTGATAGGAGTATTTTAAATTAGGGCGCTCACATGTTTTGCATGTGAGCGGCAAGAGAACTCACGTGTTTAACATGTGGCCCTCGGTGTGGGTTTTAGCCTGTTTATTTTCAGCGCTCATAGGAGCATATGAGCGCTCACGTGTTTAACACGTGAGGCATGTTTGGTCATTGGTTATTTATGTTCGGCGCTCATATGCTTTGCATATGAGTGCTTACGTGTTTTACACGTGAGGCCTGTTTGGCCCTTAGTTGTGTGTTTTCAACGCCTATATGCTTTGCATATGAGCGCTCACGTGTTTAACACGTTAGGCTTGTTTGGCCTTTTGTTATTTTCTTTCGGCGCTTATATGCTTTGCATATAAGCGCTCACGTGTTTAACACGTGATGTCCAACCGTAAATTCTTTTCCTCTTTCTTCTCTCCCTTTTTTATAAGGGTTATAAGGAAACAAATAGCTCTTGGCCGAAAATTTTGGCAGGAACAAATGCCCCCCACTACTTTGCCCACGTATGTATATACGTGGGTGAAGTAGTGTAGAGTTATGCATGGACATAGAATTGAGGGCTTAGGAGACAAGTTTAGGGTCTTTGTAGCTAAGACTTTTTTTTTATCTTCATGAGCCGTAAAGGTTTCAAGAAGGTTTTTTCTCCCTACAAGTCGAGAGGGTCTCATAGGTGCATATTCTCCCTAGAAATCGTGAGTATTTCTAAGTGTTCATCGCCTTCGTGAGTCGTAAGGATCTCACTCGGGTATTTTTCCCTACGAATCGTGAGGCCCCGTAAGTAGTTTCTTTATTTCATTGGCGAATGTGGCCTATGGATAGTGCACAAGAGTCAGTTTGGACCTTCTTGTAGGGCAACGATGGCTTAGGAAATAGGTTTGGATCTGCCGCCTAAGACTTTTCAACTTTATGAGCCGTGAGAGTCCTATAAAGGGTTTTCTCCCTACAAGTCGAGAGGATCCCACAGGTGTATTTTCTCCATAGAAGTTTTGAGGATCTCCTAAGTGCATTTTCTCTTGAGATTCGTAAAGATCTCACAAGAGAATTTTCCCCTTTACAAGTCGAGAGGACTTGTAAGTGGTTTTTTTCCTCCTTGTCGATATTCGACTTTGGAGAATATGGCCCGTGGATAGTATACAAGATTCAGTTTGGACCTACTTGTAGGGCCACTGTGCTTAGGAAACAGGTTGATGTCCCCATTGCCTAAGGCCTTTCACCTTCATGAGCCGTGAGGGTTTCATGAAGATATTTTTCCCTACGAGCTGAGACGAATCGAGAAGTTCTCGCAGTAACATTGTTTTCCCTACAAATCGAGAAGTTCTCCCAAGAATATCCTAACATTATAACCCCTGCTCTTTACGACAGAAGTCCGTTAGGTTTTGTGGTACTAGGGTTTTTGTCCATGGTACCGTCGCATTGGCTGATGCATTCCCCGATATGCAACCTTGCTGTTCGAGTAGCCCCGCGACTGTCACGTCTCTGATCCCTTCGGGGGCTGGACAAGACGTCTTCAAGTAATCTCCCGGGTCATATTACCTTCGAAAGAGTAAGCGTTAGGGATTTTCGATGCCGCTTTTTACTTGAGATTAGGCTCAGTTTGGGAGCCCCGATGAGTCATAACCACTCCGCGCTGGTGTGGGATGATCTCCGATAGTCTTTCAGGTTTTATTTGAGTTGCTGTCAAGACCCTGAAGCTAGAGATTTTCCTTTGCTTTGTTTGTTAACATTGTGTCTGCTGTAATGAGACAAATGTCGCGGTTGCCTTTAGGTTGTTTATGAACCTTCGAGGCTTGAAACTAGGGACTCTGCCATGGCTCCGTTTGTTTTGACCCTGGGGTCGGTTATTGACGTTGCGGCAGCACCCTGCTGGAGTGAGAAGGAATGCCGGGGTGACATCGCGTCTGCTGTATCGAGACGAACGTCAAGGTGGTCTCTATGTTGTTGGTGAACCATCGGGACCTGGAACTAGGGATTTTGCCATGACTCCATTTTGTTTTGACCCTGGGGTTGGTTGTTGACGTTGCGTCTGCATCCTGCTGGAGCGAGAAGGAACGCCGGGGTGATCTCTAGGCTGTAGATGTTGCCGTCGAGACTGGGAACTAGGGACTTTGCCATGGCTCCACTGTTTTGACCCTGGGGTCGGTTGTTGGCGTTGAGTCTGCATCCTGCTGGAGCAAGAAGGAAAGCCAGGGTGATCTCTAAGTTGTAGATGTTGCCGTCGAGACTGGGAACTAGGGACTTTGCCATGGCTCCGCTGTTTTGACCCTGGGGTCGTTTGTTGATGTTACGTCTGCATCCTGCTGGAGTGAGAAGGAACGCCGGGGTGATCTCTAGGCTGTAGATGTTGCCGTCGAGACTGGGAACTAGGGACTTTGCCATGGCTCCGCTTTGTTTTGACCCTGGGGTCGGTTGTTGACGTTACGTCTGCATCCTGCTAGAGTGAGAAGTAACGCCGGGGTGATCTCTAGGCTGTAGATATTGTAGTCGAGACCTGGTTTTCCCTTTGACGAAGCCTGGTAGGAAAATGTGGTTCCCTTTTCATTTGTGCCCATGGATCGTATACAGGGGTTGATGCGGACTCACCTGCAGGGCAAAAATTTTCTCTTCTCTTTTTTTTGTTTCTTTCCGCGATGCTCTATCATTTCAGCTTGTTATATCGCGAAAGTCGCGATTGTCCAATCATTTCGGCTATTTTTCGCGGTGCCCAATCATTTCGGCTATTTATATTTTTACTCGCTATTTTTTTATTGCGAGTTGCCCATCATTTCGGCTATTTCATATGCGTATATTTTTGGCTCGCTGATTTTTATTGCGAGTTGCCCCATCATTTCGACTATTTCATATGCATTTTTGGCTTGCTGATTTTGTTGCAAGTATGGAACTTGAGATCTGATACCAATCTTAGCATCAGCATCGCTGCGACTGGAATATGGCCAGGAGCGAATCATCATTTACCATGAGAGGACTTGGAATTTGCTACCAATTTAGGCATCAGCATCGCTATCACTGGAATGTTGTCAGGAGCGAATCATCATTTGCCTTTACTGATTTGAACAAAGGTGGCTTAGCAAACAGGGTTAGGATCCTGCCGACTAAGGCCTTTTGACTTCATGAGCCGTAAGGGTTTCATAAAGGTATTTCTCCCTACGAGTCGTGAGGATCTCGTAGGTGTATTTTCTCCTTAGGAGTCGTGAGGATTTCTAATTGTGTGTTCTCTTATAAGTCGTAAGGATCTCATAAAAGTATTTTCTCCTTGTAAGTCGAGAGGACCTACAAGTGTTGTTCATCATATGAGGACGTTTCTCGTCATTGGTGGAACTAGGTGAGGGAACGTTTATTTGTGCCCTTGGATTGTATACAAGGGCCGATATTGGACCGCCTGTAGGGCAACTTGGAGGATATGACGGCTTAAGAACAGGTTCAGATCCCTGTAGCTTAAGGCTTTTGAATCTTATAAGCCGTGAGGGTCTCATAAGGGGAATTCTTCTTACGAGTCGTGAGGATCCTGTAAGTGTAATTTCTCCTTAGGAATCATGAGGATTCCTAAGTGTGTTACTCCTTTTGTGAGTTGTAAGGATCTCACGCGGGTATTTTCTCCTCACAAGGTCGAGAGGACCTTGCAAGTGCACATGAATTTATTTTTTTACGAGTCTGCGCCCTATTCGGGTTTTCACAAACTCGCCGGCTGTCCTGCTGTTTTTACTCACGGCACCCTTTTGGGTTTTCATCCGTGCCCATTTTGCTTGTGGACACACCGTTTTCTCTCGTTATTACTATTTTTTTTAACGAGATTGCGCCCTTTCAGGTTTTCACAAACTCGCCGGCAATCCTGCTGATTTTACTCACGGCGTCCTTTCGGGTTTTCATCCGTGCCTATTTCGCTTGTGGATACACCATTTTTTTTGCGCACGATGAAACTCTCAAAAATAGTTCCGCCGCAGGTGACCCATCTGTTTTCTGGTGGGACTTGGGGATGACTTTATTGCTGAAGTAGCTGTGTAGCCGGTAGGACTTGAGTTGCAACCTTTGCCGTTGGGACGTCGATTGCAATATAGATCTCAAGAGAGGATATCGCCGTATTTGGGGTGATGTGCCATATTTGAGGCGACACACTAGTTTAGGGACGTTTCGGTCCATTATCGTCATATTTGAGGCGAATTTTTTGTTTAAGGACTTTTCGGTCCAACATTCTCATTCGGTCGTGAAGTTGCATAACTCACCCTTTCCAACTCTTGTTTGCTGAGACGCTGCTGCTTGTCCTTTTTTTGCATGGACACTTCACGCCTTAGACTATTTTTACCTTCTTAGACTTCTTCATCTATCATCGTGCCAATCGGGTTGTTTTGCAGGAAGTACTGGGCATTTTAAACAGCACTTGCCCCCTGTTTATCAATGTCGCTTTCCGATACTGATGGAGTGTCTTCTTCATATACAAAGGAACGAGATATCATGTCATTTCTTCTGCCGAGTCTTCCTCTTCCTTGGAAGAATGAATTTGACTTGGGGTTTTTTCCTCATCGTCTGATTCGGAGTAGGAAATGGGTTTCACATCCCTCCCATGGTTTTTTGGTTGCAGAACCCGCTTGTAAGTCCTTTGATATTCTATCTGTTCTTTGAGAAGAAAGGACCATCCCACGTAAAGATTCTTCCGCCAGTGAGAAATATGCCCTATGTGTATATCTCGGGGGAAGCGAGTACCTACGCCGTCGCTATTTTGGCGACAGGTTGCTTCAAATTCGTTCATTTTTTGTTAAGCATTGGTGACAAATGCCACCTTACCTCCGCTTTTCATTCATCTTCATCGGATGATGAAGGGTCTTGACCCAGCTGATCCAATCAAGTCATTTTATCCATGAGCTCTTGGAAGGTTGTCGGCTTGAAAAGGGCTGTAAATGGGAACACCTTTTGAATTTGGGTCAAGTGTGGCTATAAACATTCCCACAGCTGTAGCTTCGTCGATACGTTGCTCGCATTTTGACCAGAAATTTCGCCATCGGGTAACATATTGAACCCAGGTCTCATTCAGTCTAACCCTTTCATTGACCAACTTCGTTACGGTAGTGCGTTTATTCACACTAGCAAATATCTGACAGGAGAGCATCTCCATCTCGACGAAGGTATTCATGGAGTCATTTGGGAGTTCCGCATACCATTCGAAGGCAATGCCCGCCAGACAGCTGACGACCTGTCAGAGGAGAAGTATATCATTCTCTCCAGTGTTACCGCACATGGATTTAAATCGCGCGATGTGCTGGTGAGGATTCCCGGTTCCTTTGTATATGTGGAGTCGGAGGTATGTATTCTGGCGAGTACTGTATTTGATCGTCGCACGCCGGATACGGTCGACCAGTCTTCATTGGCCAATTTGATGCTTTACTGCCATAGTGAGTTTTGACTTACTGAGCGATATATGTGTCCAGCTTTTCTTTTAGGAATCATTTCCTCCTCAGCCATTGATGAGGTTTACAGAGGATTTGAAATACCATCCTTATCTTTAAGACCGACTACCGGCGGTTCATCTGCCAGTGGTACCGATTGAACCATCATTCCAGCCATATTCTGAATCAAAAGGGCCATCTGGTTCATTTAAGTGGGCATTTCTGCCGCTTCTTCATCTCTCTTTTTCAGAGCGCGCTTTAAAAAATCACTATCCGACTCCTTCTCTGCTGTAACATTTTGGAAAATTATAAATATTAATTTATAATTTTAAAAATGAATATAATGAGTTTTACAAAAATGATATCGCTTATGAAATTGGGTATCAGAATTATATCCGTAAAAATGTAATTATTTTGGTAAATATGAAGAAAATGTGTGATATCATAAAAATGATATTTTAATTATTTTAACATGATATGATAGTTTACATTTAAATAATGATATTTAAAGTATTATGATAAGTATTTTAATTCATTTAAAATAAAGAGTTAGATTTGTGGTAACATAAAGGTAATTATGTGAAAGGGGTAATTATTTACAAAATGTATTGAATTTTAAAAAATGAGGGCACTTAATTAAAAGGATTTGTTTTGCTTTATTATTACTTTTTGAATGAGGGTGGGTATATGTTAGCTAGTAAGTTAAACTCTCATATGAACATACCCTCACCCATGCTCACATCCCTCCATCTCCTTTGACACCTCCTCCTTCTCTCTTAACAACTAATTCTTTCTCTACTCACACACTTAGAAATGCTTTAGCTCTCTCAAACTGAACCATAGGTTTCTTTAAGCTCCAAACAAAAATATTTCTAAGTATCCATCACTATAAGAAGAGAAAGCCATGATTTCTTTCATGAAAGTTGTTCACATCATCAAGCTTGACCCAATACAAACCCTTAATACTTCCACATACACTTCTTGAGCTGAATTTCTTTGTACTACCTCTCTATAGGTATATCTCCTTCTCTCTTTATTTGATCAATTCTGTTTATGATGTCTTTAGTATGCAGTATTAGAAAACTAGTTTAATTGTGATACGTATCATACTAGAATTGAATCTGGAACCATTAGGTAAAACCAATAGAAAAACTAACAAGACCATAATATCATGATAACACTAGAAGACTTCACCAAAAGTCCGAGCCCCAACTTCCACACTTGACCCGGCGAAAACTTCATTCTGACCAGCGCCGCCGGACTTCCTGAGGTGTTTGGTGTTGGTTTTTCTTCTGTAGCTTTATTTGGGTATTTTATAATCTACAGTATTGTTTTATTTGTCCCAGTATTCATACAGAGAAATCTGAGAATGCTTTAGTAAGGGTTTTATCAAGTTTCCGAAATTTTGATATGAGTTTTTCGTATTTCTGTACTGCGACTGAAACGTTGGCGTTCGTACGTTAATTTCAGGGGCGTTTGTTCGTTTTTTGGGGTAAGTGAGCTGTAGGTTCTAACCTACGGGTGCTTAGCTCGTTGTCTTTGTTTTCGATATGATATTTATATCAATGTGATTAATTTACGATTATAGGTACGATCGCGAAAATTTCCGAAACGGAGTTGACGGACATAGAAATCGTGGATTCAACGAGCTCGACAAGTTGGTGAGTAGATTTACATCTACGGGGAAAGTCGGGTGGATGACGTATAGCACCCCCGCAACCATATAACTAGGATAGTTATGTTATCTAGTTAGTTCTTAGTGTTAATTCAAGTTAATGGTATTAGTATTATGTCGCATCTAGTATGTTATTCATGTGCAGATAGTTTTATTCATGGTTTGGTGGATTTGTACGAGGGATCATGACGTACTTGAGATAATTTGGATATTGTGATAATGTGGATATTGTACGAGAAATCATACCGTACTTGTGATGACGAGATTAGCAAGCCGAATAACGGCCAAGTTTCCTTTAGACTCGTAGAGTCATGTTTAATTTCGTTTTAGAATGTAATACTTAAGTGGGCTATACTCTTTTAAAAAATAACGTTTCGTTTCCTTTTTAAATGATAAATGACAAGGATGCGATATTAATTTCCAAAACGAATATCTATTTTTAACCTAAGGCAACTTCCTTATTTCAAAACCAACGTTCGTTCCATTTTCAAAGATAATGGTATAGCTCATAGCAAGCAGTTACATTTAATAGTTACGCTTAGATTTACTTTACATGTTCGCGATATATTTATCGATGTTATACGTTTCCGTGATACGAACACTCTGATAGAACACTGCACAACTACCAATGAGTATTATGTTGCACAAGAACATACGCGTATGTTACACTACACCTCATTGGTATTACCATGTCACTGTAGGACAGTTATACTACGTGATGCGTATGTAGATGTCGATACGAGTATACTATATACACTTTTAGAACACTTGCACAAATACTAATGATTGCCATATTGCACGAGCACAGACGCGTATGCTACACCACACATCATTAGTATTGCCATGACACGGTAGAATTGATACGTTTGTTGCCTACATGTCTATATTTACGTACAGTACCATCCTTACCTGCTGAATTTTTGTGAACATCAGTAACATGGATATTCGTATTTGATTGTTATGAGTTTTCAGGATGTTTTATTTTGATGATATATATCAGTGGTATGGGACGCTGTTATACATGTATATATATAATATATCATCAGAAGGATCTATGAGATTATTCTTATTCTTTACTTGTTATCTTTGGATATGATGAGTTGATGTCCACCATGAGTCATTTTTATGTTTTTTTTCACTCAGAACCGAGTGGAGGGGGGATATACAGTTACGAATTACTTCGATATCCAGACTGAGTGAGGGGATATACAATCGGATACATGGTGGACCTGGTCGAGACCGAGGGGCAGGAAAGCCGCATTAGAGGCCGGGAGCCTAGCGAGAACACTCGATACCGGAGATAGAGATGAGCACGGTAGATATCCAGAGGATACTGACCGGGGCTCTATTTGGGCACAGCGGATATCCAGGGGATACTGACCAAGGCCAGCGATATCGGGTGACGATCATCTGTTGAGATGGTGTCGACGATATCTGCATTTTCATGTCGGCGATGGACACGAGAGATTTGAGGATTTGCGTGTCAGTGATGGACACGAGAGATTTCTGATTTCGGGTGTCGATACTGAACATCCAGATGTTGATATGTTGCTATCTTATGAGGTATACGGTTATGTTATGAGTTATTGTACCCGACCAGGACTGATCCGGGGACAGTACCTGCATACCTTTTCACTGGTATTTGCATATAAAAAGGAATTCAAAAATCGAGCTATAGCCTCATTATTTTGACGTATTTGATATGACACTGGGATCTTTTAAATTATAAACCTCTTAACACTCTTCACTAAAACAGCAGGATTGTCACGCCCTGCTTCCCGGTATACGGCGAAGGGGACGGGACGAGGCCGCTACGTATTTACGGTTAAGTAAATACGCTAAGCGTATCTAAGTAATATAAAAATAAAGCACAAGAAACAAGATATAATAAAAACAGCAACTTTATTTATTCACATTTATTCTGTACAATGCATGGAAAGTAAATACAACTGAAATAAAGCAATGCCTAAACAATGGCATGACATAAATGAAAAGTACTGAATGGAAAGTGTACAATGACTAGAGCTCGGGGTCTCCACTGAACCGGTCCAAGTCTTCAGCAGTGGGCTCGATCTCTGAAGTATCCAGATCACCTGACGACATTCAAAGAAGAAAGAGAGAATGTCGTCAGCAAACAGGTCGCTCGGTAAGTCCCAAAGGTAAGGGAAAAATAGACAGAATAAGAGGTATCTTTTAAAGTTGTATTATATTGTTGTAATTTTGTGTTAACGCTGTTGTTTGTAGCTTGGTACAGAAGGATGCCAGTGTATACAAGAGGGGTTTCTATATGCTAGAGACCGGGGCAAACGGAATGTACAAGGAACCGTTAAGCCACGGTACAACAACAACGGAATATAGGTTAGGTGTCTTAATCTTACCGTCTCGTGCCACTTTTAACACCTTTCGTACCAATCTACCCCTTAAACCCCGTAGTGTTTTGATTGTATTGTTGTATTGTATTGTATAGATTGTATAGTTAGATGACTGACCAAAACCATGATATCAGTAAATGGATGTAATTGTATAATCATGTAAATGGAATAACTGTAGAATCATGTAAATGGATGTATATCCATGGTTCGGTTCGGTCAATGTAAATTGAATGTATTGAATAGATTGAATTTAGGGGTTCATGTTGAATCAGAATATTGTATATTGTAGATTTTAGATTGTAGATTGTACTTGAATTATATTCAAGTCAGATTATAATGAGACTCAATCTGAGTCAGACAATTAGAGAAGTAAATTGAAGTCCTGATTGTTTTGATGTTATCGGTAGCCGCTGCACATGGGCGGCATGATTTGTGTCTTTTTCAAAGAAGATTACCGTATTGATAACACCGTTTGTTAAGTTTTCTACCTTAGATAGGCAAGCACCCACTTCTCCGGCTCCCTGAGACTCAAAAGATTGGTCTCGCTTAAAACTATATTTACTAGGGTCCTTAGGGTAATTATAGAACTTGAGGGGTTTTATGTAAAAATACTTTTATATACTTTTCAAAATACACCCCAAGTATTTATTAATTGTCTTTAGAGTTGTAATGAATGTATATTTTATATTGTGATATTTCTAGTGGAAATATCCTAATTTCATAATAAATGGTATTTATTTGTACTATTGGTTTTGTATGGAATTCATGGTATTTTGGTGTAAAATTGATTCTTGTGATTTTTAGAAAAAGGTGGAATATTTATATCATAACAAAATAGGTATTTTAATAATAAATATACATATATTTATACAAAAGTAATTTTAATATATATTTTATATTCTAAAAATCTCATTTTCTTAAGATGTCGTATTTTAAATCTTTCGAGACCGAATGCTCCTTGCGGAGGTCTGAATCTCGCACTACTAAGCCCGAGGATATGCGATAATCCGCACCATCCTGAACGGGTTCCCCAAAATGGGTTGTAGTGGCGCTTTGCAAAGATTTGTATAAATACTAAATCCTGTATAAAACGGTTTTATTAAGTAAATGGTATTTAAATGAAAATGTGTCACTTTCCCGTATTCTATGTTCCCAAGGATATGGTGCTATGTTGCATATGAGTATGTGAGGAGGTACGTCATTACCTCATGATCTACTTAAAGGTATAGCAAGGTTTTGTGATGCTGAAGGTGGAATTGAAACTATGTGGTATTTACATAAAAAAATGCGGTAAAATGAAATAGCAATTGTTTTGTAATATGAAACTTGATCAATTTGGTTGATTAGTGTTTAATAGTCAACATTAGAGAGTTTAAGCATAATTGTATTAACGAGAAGTGAAGTTTTATAAAGAAACCGAATCGGAAATCGGATTGGTTCCGACTCCGTCGGGTTTTGTAAATCCGTATTTTAGAAAAGAAAAGAGAGGTAGAATTTGGGGACTACGGGTTTAGACAACAAGGAGAGGGAGGTGGAACGGGAGGAGTCGCCGGTGCGTCGCTTCGTTGCCGGGAGCTCCTAGAATGATCGTCGGAAGTTCGCCGGAAAATTCGTCGTAGCTTCGCCTCGTGCTCGATTTCAAAGTACACAAGGTTTATTGGAAATTTTTGAGAGTTGGCTCAGAGTTTGGGGTGAGAGGGTAAAGAGTAGGGGTGGTATTTATACGGTTAGGCTAGAGTTAGGGTAGATGAAGGGTTTTAATTTAAAAAATGTTAAAATGTATAAAAATCATTAAAAAAATGGAGTAAATGGTGGTTAATGGACTCTCTGGAAACGATCCAAATAAATGGAGTGTGCAGGGATGTTGAGAAGGTGAAAAGGCAAGTTTTTTGTGTTGACGACTCGGCCGTCCGGCCGAGTCCGGCCGGCGGCGCTGGCCTGAGTCGACCGGTCCGCCGGCCGACTCGGCCGAGTCGGGCAGAGTCGAGGGCTGAGGAGGTGGGGGGTTGCCTGATTATGCCTCTGGTGCATTTAGTTTATTGGGTGTAGTAGGTTTTTTGGGATTTATCACGTGTTGACTGTTGGTATTCTAAAAATTTCAAAACAAAATAATATTAAAAATAATGTGGGGCATGAGATTTGAACTCTGGTGCCTTGGTTCAGCAGTGCAAGATATTACCAATGAGCCACAAGCTCCTTCTTGTAATTATGGAGCTAATTAAATACTTAAAGTGGTCACAGCAAAAGTAAATACCCCAAATATACATTAATTTTAAATCAAATTTTTGTACACTAAACATGGAGTTGTTACAGTCTACCCTCCTTACAAAAATTTCGTCCTCGAAATTTACAACTTTTATTTGAGAACTAGTTTACAAAGAGATGTGGATATCTTGCGCGCATTTCATCTTCCCTTTCCCAAATGGACTCTCCTGGAGTGTCTTTCCTCCACATCACTCGAACCAAGTTAACTTCCTTGTTCCGAAGTGTCTTCGCTTTCCTGTCCAGGATCTCCACGGGTTGTTGCTCACAAGACAAATCGGGCTGTATAGTGAGCTCGGAATGATCGAGAACATGGCTGGGGCCACTCACATATTTTCTGAGTTGGGATATGTGGAACACATTATGCACTCCTTCCAATGAAGGTGGAAGCGCTAAGCGGTATGCCACTTCACCGACTCGTTCGAGTATGTCGAACGGTCCAATATATCTCGGACTCAACTTACCCCGTCTTCCAAATCGGATCACTCCGCGGTTCGGAGATATCTTCAGGAATACGTGATCTCCTGGCTGGAACTCCAAGTGACGTCTCTTTGCATCAGCCCAGTGCTTCTGTCGATCTTGGGCTATGCGCATCCTTTCCCTGATAGTACGAACCACATCAACAGTTGCTACTATCATCTCTGGTCCAAGAAGTTCCCTATCTCCGATGTCGTCCCAACTTAATGGCGATCGACACTTCCTTCCATACAGTGCTGCAAAAGGTGCCATTCCTATGCTTGCTTGGTAGCTGTTGTTGTACGAAAACTCCACAAGATGTAGGTAATCTTCCCACTATCCTTTGAAGTCTAACATACATGCTCTGAGCATATCCTCCAAGATCTGAATAGTTCGCTCAGACTGACCATCGGTTTGTGGATGATAAGCCGTGCTGAAGTTCAGACTTGTTTCCAAGCTTGCTTGCAGACTGCCAAAATTGCGATCGGAACCTGGTGTCACGATCGGAGACAATACAGACCGGTACTCCATGAAGTCTCGCAATTTCCTGTATGAGTTCATGGGTATCAGAGATAGTACATTATGAAGATTTTAAATCTTTAAGTAGATATTACCTCCATGTACTGCTTTGCTAGTGTCTCAGTTGATTGGCCAATTCGAAATGGGATGAAGTGAGCCGACTTTGTGAGTCGATCCACAATGACCCATACGGCATCGTTACCCTTTGTGTTGCGAGGAAGAGCAGTCACAAAATCCATTGTGATGTGTTGCCACTTCCATTCTGGGATTGGTAACGGTTGAAGTAATCCAGCAGTCCTGTGATGTTCAACCTTTACTTGCTGACACATCAAGCATTTTGCGACGTTTCTGGCTACTTTACGCTTCATGCCATGCCACCAATAATTGTCACGCCCCGCTTCCCGGTGTACGGCGAAGGGAACACGACGAGGTCCGCTACGTATATACTCAGAAGTACATACGCTAAGCGTATCTAAGTAATATAAAAGTAAATCACAAGAGACAAGAAATATAAAAATAACAGCAATTTTATTAATAACATTCTTTTGTACAATGCATGAAAAGTAAATACAACTGAAATGAAAAGCGATGCCTAAACAATGGCATAACAGGAAAAGAAAATACTGAAAAGAACAAGGTACAATGTCTAGAGCTCGGGGTCTTCGTGAAACTGCTCCAAGTCTTCTCCGGTAGGCTCGATCTCTGCTGGGTCCAAAGCACCTGACGACATTCAAAGAAGAAGGAAATAAAATGTCGTCAGCGAACAGGTCGCTCGGTAAGTCCCAAAGATAAAGAGGAATTAGAAAAGACAGAATAAGAGGTATTTTCTAAAGAGATTGTAAAATATTGTAGCATATTGTGTTAACGCTGTTGTTTGTAGCTTGGTACAGAAGGATGCCGGTGTATACGAGAGGGGTCTTTATATGCTAGAGACCAGGGCAAACGGAATGTACAAGGAACCGTTAAGCCACGCTACAACAGCAACGGAATATAGGTTAGGTGTCTTAATCTGACCACCTCGTGCCACCTTTAACACCTTCCGTACCAATCTACCCCTTAAACCCCGTAGTGTTTTGATAGTATTGTGTATTGTATTGTGTAAGTTGGATGACTGACCAAACCATGATATCAGTAACAGTTGTAACTGCATAATCAGGTAAATGGAATAACGGAATAATGGATGTATATCCATGGTTTGATTCAGTCAAGTTGTATAGATTGTTAACTGGATTCTGGGATTCATGTATTCATATTGAGTTGGAATATTGAAGAATATAGATTGACTTGAATCATATTCAAGTCAGAAATAATCAGACTCAAACCCGAGTCAGACTAAAAGAAATGTAATTTGAAGTTCTATAATTGTTAGGGTCTTTATTGTAATTTATAAAACTTGAGGGGGTTTTATGTAAAAATACTTTTGTATAGTTTTCAAGATACACCTCAAGTATTTATTATTCGTCTTTATAGTTATAATGAATGTAATTTTATTTTGTGTTATTTCTAGTGAAAATATCTTAATTACATAAATAAATGTATTAATTTGTAATATTGATTTATTTGAAATTCAAGGTATTTTAATGTAACTTTTAATCTTGTAATTTTTAGGAAAAAGTGGAAACTTTATCTTATAATAAAATAGGTGTTTAAATGATAAATATGTATATGTTTATACAAAAATAATTTTTCATAAATATTTTATTTTCCAAAAATCTCATTTTTCTTAAATGTCGTATTTTAAACCTTTCGAGACTGAATGCTCCTTGCGGAGTTCTGCATCTCGCACTACTAAGCCCGAGGGTGCACGATAAACCGTACTATCCCTAACGAGTTCCCCAAAGGTGGGTTGTAGTGGCGCTTTGCAAAGATTTAATAAATACTAGTCATTTAGAAAATGGTTTTATAAAAATAAGGTATTTATTTGTAAAATGGTGTAAATTTCCGTATTTTAGATTCTAGGGTTTTCTAAGCCAACTAGCCTATTTCTAATTGGCCTAAACGACAAGTCATTAGAAGCCTCAAATCGCCTCTTCACCGCCAATTGTGGCCAGGTAAGTACAACTGAGGAAGGAGAGATCCGCTCACGAATCGTGAGACGGGCCTTTTAAAGTTACCTAAGCTCACTTGCCTAACCTTAGACACCACAAAGTCAGGTTAAGATAAACGATCGATGTCCACGACTTATCGTATTTCCTATTAAAAGATATTGTTTTACAATTGTATAAAACCTAGAACCTTTAGAAAAGGTTTATAAAGAAAATGGTATTTTAATGAAAAATCTTGTTTTATCGTATTCTAAGTTTTCAAGGTCGCGTATTATGATTACATATGAGTGTGTGTGGAGGTAGGTCATTACCTCGTGATCTACTTTAAGGTATAGTAAAGTTTAGCGGTTAAATGTGATAAACTAAACATGATGGTATTAAAGTGAAAGAATACGATATATTGCAAAAGCTATCATTTCATGTGTGAAAACTTATTCAAATTAATTTTTAAGTGATTAGTAGTCAACATGAAGATGTTTAAGTATTATGGAATTAGTGATAAGTGAGATTTGATAAAAAAACGAATCAGAAATCGGGTTGTTCCGATTTCCATCGGGTTTATAAAATCGTATTTTTATGAAATAAAAGAAGGATAGAAAAGGGGGATTTACGGGTTTGGACAACGCTAGAGAGTGAGAGGAAGGTAGTGGGTTTGCCGGTGCGTCGAAACGTCGTGAAGAGGTCCTAGTACGATCGCCGGGGTTTCGCCGTCGATTTCGTCAGCGCTTCGCCTTTCGCTCGTTTTCTCTCGTACCAAGTTCTCTTGAAATTTTTAGAGAGTGGATTTAGGAATATAGGGTGAGAGGGTAGAGGGTATGGGGGTTTATATAGGGTTAGGCTAGGGTTAGGGTTTTTAATAAAAAATGTAAAAATTATATAAAAATTATATAAAATTCATTAAAACTCATTAAACCCAGGAGTAAAAGAGATTTATTGGCCAAATTAAAACTGATCCAGGTATAATAAGTGTGCAGGAGGGTTGACCAAGTCAAGGAGCATCTTTTCTCTGTTGGTGACTCGGCCGTCCGGCCAAGTCTGGCCGGCGGCGCCGGACCGAGTCGGCCAATTCGCCGGCCGGCGGCGCCGAGTCGGGCCGAGTCAGGCTTCCAGTGGCCGGGGATTTTCCGGGGTTACAATTTGGTATATTTACTTTTTGTTTTCCAGTACATATTTTGGGAGTTATGGCCTTTTGAATGTTGACTTTCCAAAAAAAATAAAACAAAATAAATACAAAAATAATGTGGGGCATGGGATTTGAACTCTGGTGGCTTGGTTCAGCAGTGCAAGGTGTTACCAATGAGCCACAAGCTCCTTCTTGTAATTATGGAGTGAAATAAATACTTAAAGAGATATCAGCCGCAATAAATACTCCAAGTATACATTGAATTTAAATCAATTCTTTGTACATTAAAAATGGAGTTGTTACAGTCTACCCTCCTTAAGAAAATTTCGTCCTCGAAATTTACAACTTTTATTTGAGGACTAGTTTACAAAGAGGTGTGGATATCTAGTACGCATTTCATCCTCCCTTTCCCAAGTGGACTCTCCTGGAGTGTCTTTCCTCCACATCACTCGAACCAAGTTAACTTCCTTGTTCTGAAGTGTCTTCACTTTCCTGTCCAGGATCTCCACGGGCTGTTGCTCACAAGACAAATCGGGCCGTATAGTGAGCTCGGAATGATCGAGAACATGGCTGGGGTCACTCTTATATTTTCTGAGTTGGGATATATGGAACACATTATGCACTCCTTCCAATGAAGGTGGAAGCGTTAAGCGGTATGCCATTTCACCGACTCGTTCGAGTATGTCGAACGGTCCAATGTATCTCGGACTCAACTTACCCCGTCTTCCAAATCGGATCACTCCACGGTTCGGAGATATCTTCAGGAATACGTGATCTCCTGGCTGGAACTCTAAGTGTCGTCTCTTTGCATCAGCCCAGTGCTTCTGTCGATCTTGGGCTATGCGCATCCTTTCCCTGATAGTACGAACCACATCAACAGTTGCTACTATCATCTCTGGTCCAAGAAGTTCCCTATCTCCGATGTCGTTCCAACTTAATGGAGATCGACACTTCCTTCCATACAATGCTGCAAAAGGTGCCATTCCTATGCTTGCTTGGTAGCTGTTGTTGTACGAAAACTCCACAAGATGTAGGTGATCTTCCCACGATCCTTTGAAGTCTAGCATACACGCTCTGAGCATATCCTCCAAGATCTGAATAGTTCGTTCCGACTGACCATCTGTTTGTGGATGATAAGCCGTGCTGAAGTTCGGACTTGTTCCCAAGCTTGCTTGCAGACTCTGCCAAAATTGCGATCGGAACCTGGTGTCACGATCGGAGACAATGCAGACCGGTAGTCCATGAAGTCTCACAATTTCCTCCATGTACTTCTTTGCTAGTGTCTCAGTAGATTGGCCAACTCGAAATGGGATGAAGTGAGACGACTTTGTGAGTCGATCAACAATGACCCATATGGCATTGTTACCCTTTGTGCTGCGAGGAAGAGCAGTCACAAAGTCCATCGTGATGTGTTGCCACTTCCATTCTGGGATTGGTAACGGTTGAAGTAATCCAGCAGTCCTGTGATGTTCAGCCTTTAGTTGCTGACACACCAAACATTTTGCGACACTTTTGGCTACTTCACGCTTCATTCCATACCACTAATAATTCTGACGTAGATCTTTGTACATTTTGGTACCTCCAGGGTGTACTGAATAGGGAGAGCTGTGAGCTTCTTTCATTAACTCTTCCCGAACAGGACCTTTTGGTACACACAATCTGCTGCCGTATCTTAAAGATCCGTCTTCATGGATGATGAAGTCTGTTCTATGTCCATTCTCCACTTGTTCTCTGATCTTTTGCAACTTAGCATCACTTGCTTGAGCTGCTTTGATCTGGTTGACAATGGTTGATTGAACTTGTAAATTCATCAAACTTGAAGCATTACCTGGCATGACTACTTCAATCTCTATCTGATGCAAGTTTTGTTGAAGTTTCCACTGAGCGGTGAGATTCATTGCTAATGGTTGGCGACTAAGAGCATCAGGTACTACATTCACCTTCCCTGGGTGATATTGCAAGTTGATGTCAAAGTCCGCCATGAGTTCTAACCATCTTCTCTGCCGCATATTCAACTCCTTCTGAGTAAACACGTACTTCAGGCTCTTATGATCTGTGTAGATGTTCACTCGTTCACTAAGTATGTAATGACGCCAAATCTTGAGAGCAAAGATGACGGCTGCCAACTCCAGATCATGCGTTGGATAATTGCGCTCATGAATCTTCAGCTGTCTTGAAGCATAAGCCACAACCTTACCGTGCTGATGTAGAACACAGCCTAATCCTTTACCGGATGCATCGCAATGCACTTCGAATCCTCCAGATTGATCCGGTATGACGAGAATAGGTGCTGTTGTCAACCTTGACTTGAGTTCTACGAAAGCTTGTTCGCATGCTTCTGACCACATAAATTCTTCATCTTTACATGTGAGCTTGGTCAGGGGCGCTGCTATCTTCGAAAAGCCTTCAATAAACCTTCTGTAATATCCAGCTAAACCCAAGAAACTCCAAATGTTCTTCACTGACTTTGGTGTAGGCCATTCGCTAACTTCCGAAACTTTCGCTGGATCCACAGAGATTCCTTCTCCTGATACGATATGTCCAAAAAAACCAACTTGATTTAGCCAAAACTCGCACTTGCTGTACTTGGCATAAAGCTGATGTTGACGAAGAGTTTCCAGGACAATTCGTAGATGTTCTGCATGTTCTTTCCGACTCTTAGAATATACCAGGATGTCGTCGATGAAGATGACAACAAACCTGTCTAGATACTCCCGGAAAACTTGATTCATAAGGTTCATGAATATTGTGGGTGCGTTGGTCACTCCAAATGGCATCACTAGAAATTCGTAATATCCATAGCGAGTTCTGAAAGCTGTTTTGTGAATATCAGCTTCCTTGACCTTCACTTGATGATAACCTGAACGAAAATCCAATTTAGAGAAAACACAAGATCCACTTAGCTGATCAAATAGATCATCGATGCGGGGAAGTGGATACTTGTTCTTTATAGTGACTTCGTTCAAGGCTCTGTAATCGATGCACATTCTGTATGAACCTTCCTTCTTCTTCACAAGTAATACAGGTGATCCCCAACTTGAAGTGCTGGGACGAATCCATCCTTTCGCCAGTAATCCGTCCAACTGTGTTCGGACTTCTTTCAAACCTTCCGGACTTAAACGATAGGGTGCTTTGATCACCGGTCGTGCTCCTGGTACTAAATCAATACTGAATTCAAGAGCTCGATCGGGAGGCAAACCTGATATATCGTCAGGAAATACATCGTCGAACTCTCGAACCACATCTGGTCTTGATTCTTCCTCCGCTTGAGCAGTTGCAACTACTGCTTCTCTTGGCTTCGCTTTGTAGGTACTTGGCTCCAGTGTACGGTCTCTGCTTTTGAAAAAATAGAAGACCGGATGGTCTGGGATCTCGAATACTACCCTCCTTTGACGACAGTCGATGGTAGCATAAAAAGTTCCAAGCCAATCCATTCCTAGAACCACATCGAAGTTCGGTATGTCCAGTACTTTGAAGTCAGCATAAAACTCTCGACTGCAGACGACGATTGGACACAAGCTGTATCCTATAGTTGCCTTTAGAACGCCAATTCCTGAACTGACATTCCAGCTGGATACAAGCGGTGAGACTGGAATCGTATGGGTTCGTACAAACCGTTGCGACATAAAGCAGTGTGATGCTCCAGTATTAAACAGTGCAAGTGCAGGGATTGAGAATACTAAGATTGTACCTAAGGTATGTGGGATTTGTTTTAGATATAGAAAATATGTAACTAAGTAGTAGAATAGAAAAGCAAAGTTTGAAAAGAAAAGTTTACCAGTGATGACTTGGCCAGTGGCCTCAGCTTCTTCCACGGACATCGTGAAAGCCTGGCGCCTTGGTACATTCCTCCTGGCCTGAGGAGCATTCCTCGGAACGTTCCTTTGAGCTTGATGGAACTGACGAGGAGGTGGTGCAGCTTGTGGTCCTCTGGGTGGTGCAGGTAGTGCAGGTCTGGGAGCTGGTGCCTGAAGAGCTGGTCGCTGCGGATAAGTAATTGCTGGCCTGGGTGTAGTAACTGGGTTCTGTCTTTGGGGACAAGACCCAATATCGTGAGTAGCTGAGCCGCAGACTAAGCAAAGGCGGTTGGCTCGACGGCAGTCCTTCATCATATGTCCAGTTCTCTTGCAGTAGGTGCAAAAGGCTGGGCTGGGACGATGGGTTGGTATTCCGGGTCGCCTTGGCACGAAAGGTGGCCTGGACGAGGCTCCACCTGCCATCTGGTTGGCAGGACGTTTGACTCCTGTAGACTGAGATCTGCCCCTTGCTTTTATCACTGCCTCATAACTGCGGGCAGCTTCCAGAGCATCCTCATGAGTCAAAAAATTTCCTGTGGCTAGAGCAGCCTGAATCTCCGTGTCTAGTCCTTGTTGAAAGCGACGGGCTCTGATCTCGTCCGTCGGTATCAAGTGTGCCGCGAATCTGTTTAAGGATTGTGTTAGCTGTGTAGTATGTGACATTTAAAAATTGAACTATTGTGATATATCTTACCGGCTTAACATGGTGAATTCAGCGTCGTATTCATCTACTGATTTGTCCCACATTGAACCCTGTTGCAGATGAATGAACTGCTGCTCCATAGCAAACTTGGCAGTCACAGGGAAGTATTTCGCGTCGAACTTCTCGTGAAAAGCCTTCCATTTAATCGGCTGTACCAGACGGCTTTCTTCCGCCTTCCACCAGTTGCGAGCATTATCCGTGAGTTGTAGTTTCGCCACACGGACCCAAGCGATGTCTGGCACTTGAGCTGCTGCCAGATCGTCTTCGATGCTTTGTGCCCATTCTTCAGCTTCAAGAGGGCTTCCTTTACCAGAGAACTGCTTGGGGTGCAAAGCCCTGAATTGCTTTACCCCTGGTGGGTCGGTCTCAGGACGGTTTAGGAGTTGTTGTTGTCCCTCGAGAAGGCTGCGGATCGCTTCAAGTAGCACTGTTTGCTCGGTGGGTGGTGCAGGAACAGCTGGTGCGAGAGGTAGTGCTAGAGGTGTGTTGTTGACATTGGTGCTGCTGTTGTTCGGGGAATCCATAACCTTGAAGAAAAATTTGGGTTAGGACAGATTCAAATACATGAAATGATAAGATTCAAGAAATAGAAATTTGTAAGATTCAAGAAACATGAATTGTAAAGAATGTTTTAGTTGCTGGTTCTTGTGTTATATTGCTTAGGTTGTTCACGCAGACCAAAACTGCATGATAGGGATTCATACAGCTCTGACCTGCATGGGCCACCAACAAAACCTGTCACGCCTCGCTTCCCGGTGTACGGTGAAGGGAACGCGACGAGGTCCGCTACGTATATACTCAGAAGTACATACGCTAAGCGTATCTAAGCAATATAAAAGTAAATCACAAGAGACAAGAAATATAAAAATAACAGCAACTTTATTAATAACATTCTTTTGTACAATGCATGAAAAGTAAATACAACTGAAATGAAAAGCGATGCCTAAAAAATGGCATAACAGGAAAAGAAAATACTGAAAAGAACAAGGTACAATATCTAGAGCTCGGGGTCTTCGTGAAACTGCTCCAAGTCTTCTCCGGTAGGCTCGATCTCTGCTGGGTCCAAAGCACCTGACGACATTCAAAGAAGAAGGAAATAAAATGTCGTCAGCGAACAGGTCGCTCGGTAAGTCCCAAAGATAAAGAGGAATTAGAAAAGACAGAATAAGAGGTATTTTCTAAAGAGATTGTAAAATATTGTAGCATATTGTGTTAACGCTGTTGTTTGTAGCTTGGTACAGAAGGATGCCGGTATATACGAGAGGGGTCTCTATATGCTAGAGACCAGGGCAAACGGAATGTACAAGGAACCGTTAAGCCACGGTACAACAGCAACGGAATATAGGTTAGGTGTCTTAATCTGACCACCTCGTGCCACCTTTAACACCTTCCGTACCAATCTACCCCTTAAACCCCGTAGTGTTTTGATAGTATTGTGTATTGTATTGTGTAAGTTGGATGACTGACCAAACCATGATATCAGTAACAGTTGTAATTGCATAATCAGGTAAATGGAATAACGGAATAATGGATGTATATCCATGGTTTGATTCAGTCAAGTTGTATAGATTGTTAACTGGATTCTGGGATTCATGTATTCATATTGAGTTGGAATATTAAAGAATATAGATTGACTTGAATCATATTCAAGTCAGAAATAATCAGACTCAAACCCGAGTCAGACTAAAAGAAATGTAATTTGAAGTTCTATAATTGTTAGGGTCTTTATTGTAATTTATAAAACTTGAGGGGGTTTTATGTAAAAATACTTTTGTATAGTTTTCAAGATACACCTCAAGTATTTATTATTCGTCTTTATAGTTATAATGAATGTAATTTTATTTTGTGTTATTTCTAGTGAAAAGATCCTAATTATATAAATAAAGGTATTAATTTGTAATATTGATTTATTTGAAATTCAAGGTATTTTAATGTAACTTTTAATCTTGTAATTTTTAGGAAAAGGTGGAAACTTTATCTTATAATAAAATAGGTGTTTAAATGATAAATATGTATATGTTTATACAAAAATAATTTTTCATAAATATTTTATTTTCCAAAAATCTCATTTTTCTTAAATGTCGTATTTTAAACCTTTCGAGACCGAATGCTCCTTGCGGAGTTCTGCATTTCGCACTACTAAGCCCGAGGGTGCACGATAAAACGTACTATCCCTAACGAGTTCCCCAAAGGTGGGTTGTAGTGGCGCTCTGCAAAGATTTAATAAATACTAGTCATTTAGAAAACGGTTTTATAAAGATAAGGTATTTATTTGTAAAAGGATGTAAATTTCCGTATTTTAGATTCTAGGGTTTCCTAAGCCAACTAGCCTATTTATAATTTGTCTAAACGACAAGTCATTAGAAGCCTCAAATCCCCTCTTCACCGCTAATTGTGGCCAGGTAAGTATAAGTGAGAAAGGAGGGATCCGCTCACGAATCGTGAGGCGGGCCTTTTAAAGTTACCTAAGCTCACTTGCCTAGCCTTAGACACCACAAAGTCAGGTTTAGATAAACGATCGATATCCATGACTTATCGTATTTCCTATTAAAAGATATTGTTTTACAATTGTATAAAACCTAGAACCTTTAGAAAAGGTTTATAAAGAAAATGGTATTTTAATGAAAAATCTTGTTTTATCGTATTCTAAGTTTTCAAGGTAGCGTATTATGATTACATATGAGTGTGTGTGGAGGTAGGTCATTACCTCGTGATCTACTTTAAGGTATAGTAAAGTTTAGGGGTTAAATGTGATAAACTAAACATGATGGTATTAAAGTGAAAGAATACGATATATTTCAAAAGCTATCATTTCATGTGTGAAAACTTATTCAAATTAATTTTTAAGTGATTAGTAGTCAACATGAAGATGTTTAAGTATTATGGAATTAGTGATAAGTGAGATTTGATAAAAAAACGAATCAGAAATCGGGTTGTTCCGATTTCCGTCGGGTTTATAAAATCGTATTTTTATGAAAGAAAAGAAGGATAGAAAAGGGGGACTTACGGGTTTGGACAACGCTAGAGAGTGAGAGGAAGGTAGTGGGTTTTCCGGTGCGTCGAAACGTCGTGAAGAGGTCCTAGTACGATCGCCGGGGTTTCGCCGTCGATTTCGTCAGCGTTTCGCCTTTCGCTCGTTTTCTCTCGTACCAAGTTCTCTTGAAATTTTTAGAGAGTGGATTTAGGAATGTAGGGTGAGAGGGTAGAGGGTATGGGGGTTTATATAGGGTTAGGCTAGGGTTAGGGTTTTTAATAAAAAATATAAAAATTATATAAAATTCATTAAAACTCATTAAACCCAGGAGTTAAAGAGATTTATTGGCCAAATTAAAACCGATCCAGGTATAATAAGTGTGCAGGAGGGTTGACCAAGTCAAGGAGCATCTTTTCTCTGTTGGTGACTCGGCCGTCCGGCCAAGTCCGGCCGGCGGCGCCGGACCGAGTAGGCCGATTCACCGGCCGGCGGCGCCGAGTCGGGCCGAGTCAGGCTTCCAGTGTCCGGGGATTTTCCGGGGTTACAATTTGGTATATTTATTTTTTGTTGTCCAGTACATATTTTGGGAGTTATGGCCTTTTGAATGTTGACTTTCCAAAAAAAATAAAACAAAATAAATACAAAAATAATGTGGGGCATGGGATTTGAACTCTGGTGGCTTGGTTCAGCAGTGCAAGGTGTTACCAATGAGCCACAAGCTCCTTCTTGTAATTATGGAGTGAAATAAATACTTAAAGAGATATCAGCCGCAATAAATACTCCAAGTATACATTGAATTTAAATCAATTCTTTGTACATTAAAAATGGAGTTGTTACAATAATTCTGACGTAGATCTTTATACATTTTGGTACCTCCTTGGTGTACTGAGTAGGGAGAGCTGTGAGCTACTTTCATTAACTCTTCTCGAACAGGCCCTTTTGGTACACACAATCTGCTGCTGTATCTCAAAGATCCGTCTTCATGGATGATGAAGTCTGTTCTGAGTCCATTCTCCACTTGTTCTCTGATCTTTTGCAACTTAGCATCACTTGATTGAGCTGCTTTGATCTGATTGACAATGGTTGATTGAACTTGTAAATTCATCAAACTTGAAGCATTACCTGGCATGACTACTTTAATCTCCATCCGATGCAAGTCTTGTTGAAGCTTCCACTGAGCGGTGAGATTCATTGATAAAGGTTGACGACTAAGAGCATCAGGAACCACATTCACCCTCCCTGGGTGATATTACAAGTTGATGTCAAAGTCCGCCATGAGTTCTAACCATCTTCTCTGCCGCATATTCAACTCCTTCTGAGTAAACACGTACTTCAGATTCTTATGATCTGTGTAGATGTTCACTCGTTCACCAAGTAGATAATGGTGCTAAATCTTGAGAGCAAAGATGACGGCTTCCAACTCCAGATCATGCGTCGGATAATTGCGCTCATGAATCTTCAGCTGTCTTGAAGCATAAGCCACAACTTTACCGTGCTGATGTAGAACACATCCTAATCTCTTACCGGATGCATCGCAATGCACTTCAAATCCTCCAGATTGATCCAGTATGACGAGAATAGGTGCTGATGTCAACCTTGACTTGAGTTCTACGAAAGCTTGTCCGCATGCTTCTGACCACACAAAATCTTCATCTTTACGTGTGAGCTTGGTCAGGGGTGTTGCTATCTTTGAAAAGCCTTCAATGAATCTTCTGTAATATCCAGCTAAACCAAAGAAACTCCAAATGTCCTTCACTGACTTTGGTGTAGGCCATTCGCTAACTGCTGAAACTTTCGCTGGATCCACAGAGATTCCTTCTCCTGATACTATATGTCCAAGAAAACCAACTTGCTTTAGCCAAAACTCGCACTTGCTGTACTTGGCATAGAGCTGATGTTGTCGAAGATTTTCCAGGACAATTCGTAGGTGCTCTGCATGCTCTTTCCGACTCCTTGAATACACCAGTATGTCATCGATGAAGATGACAACAAACCTGTTTAAGTACTCCCGGAAAACTTGATTCATTAGGTTCATGAATATTGCTGGTGCGTTGGTCACTCCAAATGGCATCACTAGAAATTCGTAATGTCTATAGCGAGTTCTGAAAGCTGTTTTGTGAATATCAGCTTCCTTGACCTTCACTTGATGATAACCTGAACGAAGATCTAATTTAGAGAAAACACAAGATCCACTTAGCTGATCGAATAAATCGTCGATGCGCGGGAGTAGATACTTGTTCTTTATAGTGACTTCGTTCAAGGCTCTGTAATCGATGCACATTCTGTATGAACCTTCCTTCTTCTTCACAAGCAGTACAGGTGATCCCCAACTTAAAGTGCTGGGATGAATCCATCCTTTCGCCAGTAATTCGTCCAATTGTGTTCGGACTTCCTTCAAACCTTCCGGACTTAATCGATAAGGTACTTTGATCACCGGTTGTGCTCCTGGTACTAAATCAGTGCTGAATTCAAGAGCTCGATCAGGAGGCAAACTTGATATATCGTCAGGAAACACATCTTCGAACTCTCGAATCACGTCTGGTCTTGATTCTTCCTCCGCTTGAGCTGCTGCAACTACTGCATCCCTTGGCTTCGCTTTGTAGGTACTTGGCTCCACGATACGGTCTCCGCTTTTGAAATAGAAGACTGGATGGTCTGAAATCTCGAATATTACTCTCCTTTGACGACAGTCGATGGTAGCATAAAAAGTTCCAAGCCAATCCATACCTAGAACCACATCGAAGTTCGGTATGTCCAGCACTTTGAAGTCAGCATAAAATTCTCGGCTGCAGACGACTACCGGACACAAGCTGTATCCTATTGTTGCCTTTAAAACGCCATTTCCTGAACTGACATTCCAGCTGGATACAAGCGGTGAGACTGGAATCGCATGGGTTCGGATAAACCGTTGCGACATAAAGCAGTGAGATGCTCCAGTATCAAACAGTGCTAGTGCAGGTATTGAGGATACTAAGATTGTACCCATGATAACTTGGCCAGTGGCCTCAGCTTCTTCCACTGTCATCGTGAAAGCATGGCGCCTTGGTACATTCCTCCTGGCGAGAGGAGCATTCCTCTGAACATTCTTTTGAGCTTGATGGAACTGACGAGGAGGTGGTGCGGCTTATGGTCCTCTGGGTGGTGCAGGTAGTGCAAGTTTTGGAGCAGGTGCCTGAAGGGCTGGTCGCTGCGGATAAGAAATTGCCGGCCTGGGTGCAGCAACTGGGTTTTGTCTTTAGGGACAAGACCCAATATCATGAGTAGCTAAGTCGTAGACTAAGCAAAGACGGTTGGCTCGCCGGCAGTCTTTCATCATATGTCCAGTTCTCTTGCAGTAGGTATAAAAGGCTGGGCTGGGACGATGGTTCAGTACTCCGGGTCGCCTTAGCACAAAAGATGGCGTGGACGAGATCCTCCTGCCATCTGGTTGGCAGGGCGCTTAAATCCAGCAGATTGAGGTCTTCCCCTCGCCTTTACCACTGCCTCATAACGGCGGGCAGCTTTCAGAGCCGATTCATGAGTTGGAAAATCTCCTGTAGCCAGTGCAGCCTGGATCTCCGAATCCAAACCTTGTTGAAATCGACGGGCTCTGATCTCATCCGTCGGTATCAGGTGTGCCGCAAATCTGTTAAAAATATTGTGTTAGCTGTGTAATATGTGATATATAAAAATCCGAATTATTGAGACATATCTTACCGACTGAGTATGGTGAACTCTGCATCATACTTATCTACTGACTTGGTCCACATCGAACCTTGTTGCAGATGGATGAACCGCTGTTCCATGTCGAACCTGGCAGTCTCAGGGAAGTACTTAGCGTCGAACATGTCGCGGAAAGTCTTCCATTCGATGGGTTGTTCAAGACGGCTTTCTTCCGCCTTCCACCAGTTTCGTGCATTGTCCATGAGCTGTAATTTTGCAACACGAACCCAAGCTAATTCTGGCACTTGTGCCGCTGCCAGATCATCTTCGATACTCTGAGCCCATTCCTCAGCTTCCAGTGGGCTCTCCTTTCCTGAGAACTGTTTGGGGTGCAAAGCCCTGAATTGCTTCACCCCAGGTGCTTCTGCCTCGGGACGGTTCATTAAAAGAGCAGTCTGCTGCTGCTGTCCCTCTAGGAGGCTTTGGATTGCCTCAAGTAGAACCGTATGCTTGTTGATCAGAGCAGGGACGGCAGGTGTGAGTGGTAGTGGTGGAGGTGTGTTGTTGACATTGGTGTTGGTGTTGTTCAGGGAATCCATAACCTTGAAGAAAAATTTGGGTTAGGACATATTCAAAGTACATGAAATGATAAGATTCAAGGAACATGAATTGTATAGAATATTTTAGTTGCTGGTTCTTGTGTTATATTGCTTAGGTTGTTCACGCAGAACAGAATTGCATGGCAGTGTTCCATACAACTCTGACCTGCATAGGCCACCAACAAAATCTATCACGCCCCGCTTCCCGGTATACGGCGAAGGGGATGGGACGAGGCCGCTACGTATTTACTGTTAAGTAAATACGCTAAGCGTATCTAAGCAATATAAAAATAAAGCACAAGAGACAAGATATAATAAAAACATCAACTTTATTTATTCACATTCTTTCTGTACAATGCATGGAAAGTAAATACAACTGAAATAAAGCAATGCCTAAATAATGGCATGACAGAAATGAAAAGTACTGAATGGAAAGTGTACAATGACTAGAGCTCGGGGTCTTCACTGAACCGGTCCAAGTCTTCAGCAGTGGGCTCGATCTCTGAAGTGTCCAGATCACCTGACGACATTCAAAGAAGAAAGAAAGAGAATGTCGTCAGCAAACAGGTCGCTCGGTAAGTCCCAAAGGTAAGGGAGAAATAGACAGAATAAGAGGTATCTTTTAAAGTTGTATTATATTGTTGTAATGTTGTGTTAATGCTGTTGTTTGTAGCTTGGTACAGAAGGATGCCAGTGTATACAAGAGGGGTCTCTATATGCTAAAGACCAGGGCAAACGGAATGTACAAGGAACCGTTAAGCCACGGTACAACAACAACGGAATATAGGTTAGGTGTCTTAATCTTACTGTCTCGTGCCACTTTTAACACCTTCCGTACTAATCTACCCCTTAAACCCCGTAGTGTTTTGATTGTATTGTTGTATTGTATTGTATGGATTGTATAGTTGGATGACTGACCAAAACCATGATATCAGTAAACGGATGTAACTATATAATCATGTAAATGGAATAACTGTAAAATCATGTAAATGGATGTATATCCATGATTCGGTTCAGTCAATGTAGATTGAATGTATTGAATAGATTGAATTTAGGGATTCATGTTGAATCAGAATATTGTATATTGTAGATTTTAGATTGTAGATTGTACTTGAATTATATTCAAGTCAGATTATAATGAGACTCAATCTGAGTCAGACAATTAGAGAAGTAAATTGAAGTCCTGATTGTTTTGATATTATCGGTAACCGCTGCATATGGGCGGCAGGATTTGTGTCTTTTTCAAAGACGATTACCGTATTGATAACACCGTTTGTTAAGTTGTCTACCTTAGATAGGCAAGCACCCACTTCTCCGTCTCCCTGAGGCTCAAGAGATTGGTCCCACTTAAAGCTATAATTACCAGGGTCCTTAGGGTAAATTATAGAACTTAAGGGGTTTTATGTAAAAACACTTTTATTTACTTTTCAAAATACACCCCAAGTATTTATTAATCGTCTTTAGAGTTGTAATGAATGTAGATTTTATATTGTGATATTTCTAGTGGAAATATCCTAATTTCATAATAAATGGTATTTATTTGTAATATTGGTTTTGTATGGAATTCATGGTCTTTTAGTGTAAAATTGATTCTTGTGATTTTTAGAAAAAGGTGGAATATTTATATCATAAAAAAATAGGTATTTTAATGATAAATATACATATATTTATACAAAAGTAATTTTAATATATATTTTATATTCTAAAAATCTCATTTTCTTAAGATGTCGTATTTTAAATCTTTCGAGACCGAATGCACCTTGCGGAGGTCTGAATCTCGCACTACTAAGCCCGAGAATGTGTGATAATCCGCACCATCCCGAACGGGTTCCCCAAAATAGGTTGTAGCGGCGCTTTGCAAAGATTTGTATAAATACTAAATCCTTTAGAAAACGGTTTTATTAAGTAAATGGTATTTAAATGAAAATGTGTCGCTTTCCCGTATTCTATGTTCCCAAGGGTATGGTGCTATATTGCATATGAGTGTGAGTAGGTAGGTCATTACCTTGTAATCTACTTAAAGGTATAGCAAGGTTTTGTGATGTTGAAGGTGGAATTGAAACTATGTGGTATTTACATGAAAAAATGTGGTAAAATTAAATAGAAATTGTTTTGTGATATAAAACTTGATCAATTTGGTTGATTAGTGTTTAATAGTCAACATGAGAGAGTTTAAGCATAATTGTATTAACGAGAAGTAAAGTTTTATAAAGAAACCGAATCGGAAATCGGATTGGTTCCGATTCCGTCGGGTTTTGTAAATCCGTATTTTAGAAAAGAAAAGAGAGGTAGAATTTGGGGACTTACGGATTTAGGACAACAAGGAAAGGGAGGTGGAACGGGAGGAGTCGCCAGTACATTGCTTCGTCGCCGGGAGCTCCTAGAATGATCGTCGGAAGTTCGCCGGAAAATTCGCCGTAGCTTCGCCCCGTGCTCGATTTCAAAGTACACAAGGTTTGTTGGAAATTTTTGAGAGTTGGCTCAAAGTTTGGGGTGAGAGGGTAGAGGGTAGGGATGATATTTATAGGGTTAGGGTAGATGAAGGGTTTTAATTTAAAAAATATAAAAATGTATAAAATTCAATAAAAAAATGGAGTAAATGGTGGTTAATGGACTCTCTGGAAACGATCCAAATAAATGGAGTGTGCAGGGATGTTGAGAAGGTGAAAAGGCAAGTTTTTCGTGTTGACGACTCGGCCGTCCGGCCAAGTCTGGCCGGCGGCGCCGGCCCGAGTCGACCGGTCCGCCGGCCGACTCGGCCGAGTCGGGCCGAGTCGAGGGCTGAAGAGGTGGGGGGTCGCCTGATTAAGCCTCTGGTGCATTTAGTTTATTGGGTGTAGTGGGCTTTTTGGGATTTATCACGTGTTTACTGTTGAAATTCTAAAAATTTCAAAACAAAATAATATTAAAAATAATGTGGGGCATGGGATTTGAACTCTGGTGGCTTGGTTCAGCAGTGCTGTAAGTCTACGGTAGCGCCCCGGCCGTCAATCTGAGGCCAAACGTGGAACAAAAACTTTTACAACCGGCGCTATCGCATGCTATATCCCGGATCTTGCCATTAACGCTAAACTAGCTAACAACAAAGATGATAGAATGGCTATACCGATCGATCCGTTTTCTTCGGTCTTTAGCTATCATCCCACGCTCCTCGTGGCATCTCCATCTCTTGTCTCCTCGTCAAGGTGGCACCACGTCAACGGATCTTTATACGGGCTTCCGTCTCTAAATCGAGGCAACTCGGACATGAAGTTTGCTAGCCGACATGTCCAAGATTGATATAGATATAGTGTAGAATATTTTGTTCAAGGCACCCAAGCCATTGGGTGAAGGTAAATTGAAGTTGGCAATTGGGGTGAAGAAATTGAGCTTGGAATAATGTAATGAAACCCTTTCTCAACACAAATGGGGCTCGGCCATTTTAAGGGGCTGAATTTGGTGGGGCCGGCCATGAGGTGGAGGGGGTGAGCACAAAGAAAACCAAGGTGAGGTTAAGAAGAAAATATCACACAAAAGATCTTCACTAATATCTTTAGCTAGGACAAAGGACTTAAATGCAAATGGTGAATCATATGAACACCTCACACTCAAGAAGAATCCTGCAACTTATGGAGCCCCGGACACCACAAAAAAAACCCTCACTTTTATAACTTCCAATTTGCAAGAAACCCCTTCTCAACTAAGAAATTCAGCCAATAAGGAAAGAAGGAAAAATGGCCAAAACAAAGATACAAACTGGCAACTTCAAAAAGCGATCCCGTAACGAATTACAGGATAACCCCACTACAGTATAAACATACCCGCATTTGTATTCCGACCGAATACAAAATGCAAAGAGACAAAAATACTCCTACACAATATAATACTTGGATCTGGCTTAAACCAAAGCCCACCAGTATTATCTATCCGAACCATGACACGTGCACAAGTGCACGTGCATATTCGAACCCTGCCATAAAACCATACGGCCTCTACAACGTTTCGCCCGAACTTGGGAAACTATCTGTGGAGGACTCTAAAGACTCGTCAGTACCCTGGCAGTGGGTTTAACCACAAGCACGTCAGCGGCACTAGCTGTACATAACGGCTGCCCATGTACTGACCGAAAGGGAAGCTGATGAGCGAACTCATCCTGGAACCCTACTGAGCCTATCAGTGACAATATCTGTACAGTCCGGTCCGGTCGTCTATGAGCATCGCATATTGGGCCTAGGGGGCTGGTAACGTCAGACCCCCAAAAGTTGTATAAGTCGTGTCGGAGGGTAGCCCTGAACACCTTTGGAAACTACTGGAATACCTACCAGTAATTCTCACCTGCTTTGGCCAAGGACTTGGTGTAATGGCTCTCCTAGACACAGCGCGATCTCACCCCCAATACCGAGAGAGACGAATCCCCTTCCGATCCGCTCACTGCCTCCATGTGGCTCGGGACTAGCCAACTAAAACCTATTTGCACGACTCCTTTGAGCCATGGTAGGGTAATAATCAAAGCAAAGTGGGAACTCACACGAGACAAATGACGACCTCAGGTCGATAAACTAACCTGTACACATGTCACCAGGGAAATGCTATCTCACGCTAGGTATAATACCAACTAGCAGGTTCCCAGCGAGTCCTGTCCGGTGTACTCATAACCCAATGAGCACCTGTATATATCTTAGGTGATCCAACTGACACCAGTGGCTTATGAGACTGGCCACCGCCCCTCGTCGGGGTCTCGACTGTATACACTAGTCTACTCCGGAGTATCGATGCCCTGTCTCGAAACTCTCACGACTAGGGACCACTTTTAAGGATGTGCTTATGAACTACCCAACTCTCACTTATATGATCGCCATCATACTGTTGGTAGTCAAGCAGGATCCTAAGGGCTCTATCAACGTGTAATAGTGATCATATCACCTAAAGCTGTACACGATGATAAAGGCAAACCAGATAGCATACTATCATCTCGAGTAAGACTGTCCTACCGGTATAGGTCCTCCTCAATCATTGCAATCACGTGCCTGCGATCCAATAATTGACTTTGAGGGCACTATATCCAACAATCTCTCACTTGCACTTAAGGCTAATTATTGCGATGTCGCATACACACAGCCCGTGTGATACCGAACACCCAACTCCTCTACTAAACAGTTTCACAAAGCTCGTTTGTAAAACTCTTGTGTTCGAGAAATAGCCTCAATGAGTGGATCCACCCTGATGTTTCTTTCTATGTCTCTTTTAATCTTAAGTTCGCGGAGAAAGCCATCCCCGAATTGAGTAATACCTGTCTTAGAATATGTCTGGATATCTGATGGGACCTAGTTCATAAATGAACTCCAAATCCAAACTTCTTAGACTGTATCGTCAACTGAACCTAATCAGTATCCTGCACCATGCCTCCCACAGTATCCTCTTGGACCACCTGTCCAAACTACTGCTCCCTTCGTCAGAGGGAAAACTATAACTCTGACAGTAACTCTGTCATCCATGTCACCTTGGAAGCCTGGAATGATAACCGTCCCCCGAAGGAGGCTGCCGTCATCAAATCCGTAGAACATCCACTTATGTTCTAAAACTGCTTCCGAATGTTTCTCTAAGATTGGATTAATATAAACTTATTGCATCTAGTGCAAAAGCAACATCTGGTGTGGTACTTGACATCTCATGATCGACTCAATTTCCTAAGCAAGTGATATGCCAATCATGCACATCCCTCTCCTCTTTAGTCTGTAAGACACCTTTAGAGAGGGAGACTCTATCACCTGCAGGTACACCACCATGCCAGGAGTCGTCCATTCTAAAACACCTTTAGAATACTGTCTAAGTACCCAGATTGGGAAACTACCCAAATCTAGATCTAAAACCATAGATCCAGTAACCAGAATGTCTGATATTATATCCATATCCTGTGTGGAGAAACAACTGTGTGACAACCAAAGTATAACCGATCGTAGTATAGGAATTTTACTTCCTACTCTGTGTATGTCATACAAATACCAGGACATCACACCCTACTACCTTCTTAACAGATCCATCCCCTATTCTGATGAAGTCAAATCCATGACTGTCACATCAAAATTAGATGATCTCTCTCCGCTATATCTGCTCGAGTCTATAAATAGACATAAGCTACTTGCCCACTATGCTTCCGCTGCTCCTACTGACCACAGCAACCCTATGGCAGAATAATATATTCGTGCACTTCTAAAACTAGTTTAGAACGACGCTATACTCATTCTCCTGTCGGGTCTCATAGCCTGGAACAACAGTAGTGTCAAGTCTGGGTAAATAAGAACCTCCCTGTCACCGTCCTTGAGACTACCAAAGTACTACTCGGGTGTCTGAGGTTACCCACCATATCTGTGGAGTGGCTAATGGAATGTCAAACTTGATTGAATTTTTAGGTCCTATTAAATTTTCCGTAATCGTTTGCGGTTCTGGAATCACTTCCAGTTCTACCATACTCCCACTACTGTTTTCTGAAAAAATCCATTTTACTAAAACTGTGGCGAGTCAAGAACAATATCACTATTGATCTTCCAGATGGTAGAAAGTCAACCCTCGACATAGCCCGGGTCAACCCACAAACTGCCATTACAGAAACGTGCCTTGAGTTATCCAGAGTCTGGTTTTAAGCATAAGCCGGACAACTCCCCGTACCTTAACATCGTTAAGATATGAACCATTCTATATCCAATATAGAAACTTTTGCACTTATTTAATTGGAACCAGATTCAAATCATGCAGCTGTCTCCAGCGCATGTCAACTTAATGGAAAGAGGATAATCAGCATTTATTCAACTTAGGAATGCATCCAATTATGAGTAACCCGAAAAAGAAACAAGTTTCTCAAAACCATTACTATCAACTGAATACCAATCACAAGTATCTACATCTTCGATCACTTTGAAGAATCCCGATACTTGCGATACCTGGTTCTCTACTTTATTCTTATACCTATAACTTCTCAAAACTTAGACCTTGTATTTCCACGAAACACTTGTCTAAAAACTAGAGAAGTCACAAGTAAACAGAACATAGTACGAGGACCAACCCCTTTGTCCTGATGGACACTAGACAACATACAATACTCTGTATAAGTCCGCTGAGTTTAATAACTCAAAACATGTGCATCGTAGGTTGAAAACTGTACTTATGGTTAAGAACTACTCCGCTGTTCAATGCTCCTTACCCAATCGTCAACTGATATAGGTAAATGTCACGGACATAATTTCAAAAAGTTATATCTCACTTTATAAAAATAAATGTACAGATAGATCAGTTTGAAATTGGTGCACAACGGATACTCAAAACTAAATACTTGCCGTCCGGCAAAAACCCAGGCGATTTCCTCAAATATCACCAATTACAACGAATTCCGATATAATGAGAATGATCACCTAATTCCCAATAACTTACTCTCACTCATCATCTGTAAAACCATACAGATGTGAGAATCATACCTGGTAAATACATACCCTGGAGTAAGTATCTAATCGGGAAATCAGTTTTCCTTTAACAACGCACAGTGAAACTGAAACATGAAAATGTTTCGAAGGAGTATCCTGGTATTCCTAGTAATGCCTCTTCCATAATCCAATTCATGACTGTAACCGTATATTTCTTTACCATCTCTCCAAATCCCTTTATTTGCCTTTAGTCGTTACCTTCTGTACACCATCGTTAAGCTAAATGGTTTTCTTCCTTCCCTACCGTTCGGCACCAGCCTATGGTTTGGAAGAAGACAATCCAATAAGCGTAATAGGTGTACACTCCTAATCCTAGGATTACTCGCAACTTGAGAGAAGGTGATGATAAAAGACAACTGAAAAACCTTATTCTATTCTTCCTCAACTGGAGAAAAGCAAAGGTGAAATAGGAGTGGTGATGACCTACACGGTTTGGTCATGAATGATAGCAGTCACAATTTACTTTGCCCTCTTTCTAATCCTTTTATTTTGACTTTACTTATTACCTTCTGTACACTCTACTTAGGCTAATTGGTTTTCTTCATTCCCTACCTTTCGGCACCTGCCTATGGTTTAGAAGAAGACAATCCAATAAGCGTAATAGGTGTACTCTCCTAAACCAAGGAGCCCTCGCAACCTGAGAGAAGGTGATGATAAAAGACAACTGAATAAACTAATTCAATTTCTCCTGAACCTGGAGCCATCCTCGAAGAAGTCCCTTCGAGTTCGTATATAACCATACGATGGATTTATCCAATGGAAGTGGATGTTCGTAGTAATACGAGGTGTTGTGGAGAAATGCAAAGGGTAAAAGAAGGAGCGGCAATGACTTATGCAACTCAGACAATCCAAAAGCCAGTATTTTAAGAAGGTTCGGTCAACTTGGTCACTGAGTCATAGTCTAGGGTCGGTCAAAGGTCGCTGCCAAAGAGAGAGAGAGAGAAAAGAAACATTCTGCGTGCACTCTAACCTAGATCAGAATGGTTATCACTTTATCTAATCAGGAAACCTCCCACAGTACCGTCAAATTCTCCTCCAAACCTGAAAGAAGAATTAGTCGGGATGACCCGAAGAGTAAACTAACTTATCAGTGGGTATCGGGATCCAACTATTATCGCATGATAACGTGAAAGAATCCACTCACGTTATCACACTCCAGAAGGTATGCGCATGCTTGGCAAGTTTCAGTTTCTTTAGAAACTCCCGATATGGATTTTTTCCCCATGCTCTTATGAACTTGACGTTGGCCAAATGCCATAAGTCACATGTCAAGTTCTACCCATCATTATCTTGTCAATTTGAACCCACCCGTACATGCCCCTGACGTTGGCCAAATGGCAGAACGACTGTCCCAAACCAACTCATCTATCTATGCGACAGATGAATATGCCTTGGCGTTGGTCAAAATACAAAGCTTGAATACTACTGAATACCCAAATGAAATGACGGAGGGCTACAGCTGGTTTTTGGCGAAAAACCTTTAACATAACGAACTTGATATCGCTGAAGGAACCTGATAGCTTTTTACAAAAATATAGTGGCGAAAACCTTTGCTAAAGAGGTCACTCCCGGTGAAGGGATCTCGGCTCTTTCCTCGTGGAATGAGGTGGAGGATATTCCAACTGAATACCGCGATGCAAAGCAACATGTAATCGACTATAGTGAATTTATTACTCTGACACAAACTTCTGTCCAACGGGTCACTCCCGGTGAAGGGATCTCGGCCCTTGCCTCGTCGAATGAGGTGCAGGATATTCCAACTGATTACCACTGTGCAAAACAAAAGAAAACGTCCTTATAATAACACTTTTTGAAAACTATTCCAACAACGTCCAAACAGGTTTGTTTTTGCTTTGCATTGATCAGAATCAACGCAGTCCCATCAATTAATCACACCAGAGAAGAACGAAAATAAAATGTACATATATGCCATCTGCATTCGTCATTGGGTCCCGTCATCACCCGTTAGGTTACTTAACTAACGACAGAGCGGGGACTGGACTAGCGCGGGTGCAAAACATATACAACATCTACTAGTATATATACCAATATACAATAATCGCTCCAGGCATGATAAATGCAACATTACATAAAAGTAATAAGCATCACAGAACAATACAGATAATCTGGGATCCCCGGGTTTCACAGAGCCGCTACTGAAACCCGACATTCCCTTGGTCGTGTGGATAGCCTGTGCAATGAAAACTAGACCCCTACGGGCGCGGAAAGTTACCTGCCAAAATCTGAAGCGAAGCAGCCCCCTACAGCAAAGTGAATGGACCACCCTGCACTTCACGGAATCTGGTAACTTGAGCACCCCACCTTGGGTCAACCTGTACCCCCTACGAGTGCGGTGAATAGTCTGCCAATTCTAGAGTGAGGTCCCCTGCCTCTTAAAGCCATGAGATGCAGACCCGTTGCCCTCCAGAACCCGGCTATCCGTGCACTCCATCGCGGGGTAAACCTAATACAGAAATGAAAATATGTACAACGGGTACATCGACCTCAACCCGGTCGTTCCCCAAAAGAATAATATACAAACAGGCAGTGACGGCAGTCCACATGTTGGACGCTCGCCCCGCAATATCAAATATACAAATAAATCCAAACTGCACTACCATTGCACACAGTTATCCACCATGACGAATCTGCAACATCACAGCACAACACAGAACATCAACGCGAATGTCACGTTCGTAAACCCGTCTAAAAGAGCTATAGCAATTAGACACGGTTTACCGCTCGAATGACATTCACGGTCGGAGATATAATGTAAGTACTGTAAACTAACATATTTAAAATCTCGATCGACAAAACTTCCCGAAGTGGGCCCCAAGTACAACTCCAGTACTCAAACAAAATCTGGGCCCAAACAAAATATTCCAGAAACCACAATTCCACATGAAAGATATGTTGGAGATAGTGCCCTCAAAGTCAATTATTGGATCGCAGGTACGTGATTGCAATGATTGAGGAAGGACCTATACCGATATGACAGTCTTGCTCGAGATGATAGTATGCTATCTGGTTTGTCTTTATCATCGTATACATGCTTTAGTTCTCTATTGCATGATGATAGAGCCCATAGGATTCTTGCTTGACTACCAGCAGTATGATGGCGATCATATACGTGGGAGCTGGGGTCTGTAAGCATATCCTTAAAGGTGTCCCTAGTCATGAGAGTTTTGAGACAGGGCATCGATACTCCAGAGTAGACTAGTGTATACAGTCGAGACCCCGACGAGGGGCGGTGGCCGGTCTCATAAGCCACTGGTGTCAGTTGGATCACCTAAGATGTATACAGGTGCTCATTAGGTTATGAGTACACCGGACAGGACTCGCCGGGAACATGCTAGATGGTATGATACATATCGTCAGATAGCAGTTCCCTGGTGACATGTGTACAGGTTAGTTCATCGACCTGAGATCGTTATTTGTCTCGTGTGAGTTCCCACTGTGCTTAGATTACTACCCTACCACGCTCAAAGGAGTTGTGCAAACAGGTTTTAGTTGGGTACAGTCCCGAGCCACATTGGAGGCAAGTGAGCGGATCGTCGGGGATTCGTCTCTTCCGGTATTGGGGTTGATGTCACGCAGTGTACGGGTGGCCATCACTAGGAATTCTCGGCCGAGGTAGTGGAGAATTACTGATTTGGATCAGTAGTTTCTCAGGTGGTGATGGGCTTCATGCCGACACGATTTATCGCGTTATTAGGGGTCTGACTTTATCCACCCCCCTAGACTCGATATGCGATACTCTTTAGACGACCGGACCGGACTGTATATACATTGTTACTGTTAGGCTTAGTAGGGTTTATAGATGAGTTCGCTCGTCAGCTTCCCTTCCAATCAATACATAGGCAACCGTTACGTACAGCTCGTACCTCTGACGTGCTAGTGGTTATTGTAACACCCGAGCCCAATAATACTAATTCTGGTTCTAGTTGAGTGTTATACATTGCTCATTTCTATTATCCTGTTTGTTTGGTGCTTATTGCTAAATTTTAACCGGTTAAGTCATTTTGGCACATAACAAATTTTAACACCTAAAATGAAATTAAAAATATCCATGCTGGCCTACTCGTCGCCACTAGTCGCGTGGTAGCGTCCGCGCGTCGAGATTTCGTCCCGTTCGGCGAAACGGGCAAGTTTGGACGTCTACGCGCGCGTGCAAGTGTCCGACTTGGGGGCATGCATTTTAATCACAAAACATCTTTTTTTAAAATTTGGAACTCGCTTAAAATCCTATAATTTGAATTTGGAACATTTGGGCGCAAGCCGGGCGCGATTTGGAAATGTTTCATTTAGCGCCGAAAATGCTCATTTAATTAAATAATAAAACTATAATATATATATATTCTTCTGTTTCTTATAACGATTCCAACCTCTAAATCTTTATTTGATTTCCTATTTCACATCACCCGGCCAATCACGAGGGCTAAAACCCTCGTGGGGGCCCCAATCCACTCTCTCTCTCTCTCTCCGTCTCTCTCTATCTCTCTCTAATCTCCTTCTCTCTCTATCTCTAAAATCTCTCTCCCTCTCTCTAATAATCTTCTCTCTCTCTCTATTATATATTTTTCCACTGTTCTTCCTTCTCCCCACGTGAAAGCGCGCGCGAGAACCCATCGACGAACCCCGAACCCTAGCTTCGTCGTGCCGTCGCCGCCGCAGTCCCCGCGCCGACGAGATCGCCACCATCTTCCTCGCCTCCACAGCCTCGACCGCACCCCTTCCTCCGCTTCTCCCTCCTTCAGCGCCTACCCCGACGCCACGCCACCTGCGCGCTGTGCTGCCGTCGCCGCCTCCCATCGCCGCCGACCACTCCTCATCGCCATCGCCATCTTCCCCTCTCCTCTGCGATCCATCCAAGCACTCAGGGCCCTGCAGTACAACCCCAGAAGAACCAGACCCGAGCCAAACCCTAGGCAAACCCTAGCTCTTCGAAAACTCGTCACCGGCGTCCCTCACCGCCGTCAATCTCACTGTTACTGGTAGCACACCCCCTGCACGCAATCCAGTAAGCTATCCCCCATTCTTCTTCTTCTTCTTCTTCTCATCCTGTCCTCTCTATTCTCTTTTTGTCTACTTTTTCTTGAGTTGGTTCACTGTTGTGTTAGATCTCCGGATTCCGACCGTGCCGGCGAGGTTTCCCGACGATTTAGCAGTGACCCCTGACCTGCGTGTTTCCACCGTGCGTTGTTTGGACTCGATCCGCGACTCGTGCATCCGTCGCGTGCTTTCCGCCGACGTTGCGTTCGTGTTTTTCCGGTTTGCGAAACCGTCGAGGCAAGTATCCGAATACTTGCTCTAACATGCTACTATACAAGATCGAGTCTTGCTATACCTTTAATCTATATATTGTTTAATATAACAACACAGTGATGGTAATATCGATTATATTATAACTTAGAATTGATGGTTGCAATTATCATTAACATTGAATCATTATAGTAGCCTCTTGTAATTAATTGGTCTGCTATCAATCCATGTTTTAACTAACTAAACCAATTAGATCGTCCTTGCTTTATTTGTTAGATCATCCATGTGACAATTATTCATGCTTTAGTTTTATATAGCTTCATTGCTTTACGTTATTGATATTGCTTTACCCTATGACTATTGCACCCCAAGGGTGCTCGAACCTGTTAATATGATAATACAATTGCACTATAGTAATGCACCATCGTGATTAAATGAACTGTTATTGTTGTTTACTTTATTTCCTGCTGTGATTCCTTATTTGATTATATACCTGTTGTGAGCACACCCTCGATTGCGTCACATATTGACCTGACCTTGATACACATGACATTTACACCTACCGATGCACCGGACACGGTACCCTTTACTACCAACTCAACCTGTTATACCATGACCCGACCTGTTACCTGATCTCATGCCTAATGCCAACAAACCTGACTTGGGGTCCTCATGGACCATTCCTGTTGTCTATCTAGACAAACCTGCTTTTACCTGATCCTGTGTTGGCATTAGTTCTTGATTACTGAATACCTGACCTGACATACACAACTTGGGGGTATGGGGAAATCAAAGATGAACCTGACTTGTAACTCGACAGTTCACTACCTGTTCGAGTGTACACATTCCTGTTTTGTGCCTAGCGGCATGTCTCGGTTTCGGCCGAGAATATTGTGGCCGTGATCCCGGGTATGTACGGGGTACTACCGAGTGTACACTTTCCTGTTTTGTGCCTAGCGGCATGTCTCGGCTGCAGCCGAGAATATTGTGGCCGTGGTCCCGGGTATGTACGGGATACTATTGAGTTACATCGACGATTCATCAATTGATTTCAAAGACTTTAGAGTAGAAACCTGCTAGAACAGTTTAGTTACCCATTGCACATTACCCTGCACTGTTGTTTCATAATATTGCTTTATTCATGTTTATCCCTGCATTGCTTATTACCATGTATATATTATATCATTGGTTGACATAACGCGCTGACGTCTGGGTTTTGCATGGCCCAGATTCCTTATCACTGTCGACGACCGAGCAGGAGTACTTCAGCCAGCAGGCTGATTTGTGAGTTCTGGAGTGGTTAGTTTATTTATTGCATCTTATTTCCCGGTGCGATCCCGCATTATGGGACGTACCTTTCTTTTACTGTATTAGATCATTTGCTTCCGCACTTATTGTTTATTGACTCTCGTTATTATGGATTTGGACATGTGTTAGATTAATTTATTTATCTCGTTCTTGATATCTCTACAGCCGTAATGTGACTGTGGATGGATAATTCCTACCCACAGGTAGCATGGTTGGCTATGTCACGTGCCCAATCTTGCGTACTCTGGGAAGCGGGGCGTGACAGTTATACCCAGTGCCAGTGTGTTGATGAGTCATTAGAGTCCCCCACAGACACTTTCCCAAGTTCGGGCGAAACGTTGTAGAGGCCGTATGGGTTTATGGCAAGGTTCGGAAAATGCACGTGCGTTTTCGCACGTGTCGTTTTTCGGGCAGATAATGCTGGTCGGCTTTGGTTTAAGCCGGATCCAAGTATTATGCTGTGTAGATATAATATCTTTGTCTCAGTTACATTTGTATTCGGTCGTAATACAAATGCGGGTATGTTTATACCATTACGGGGTTATCCTGAAATTCGTTTCAGGGTCACTTTTGGAAGTTGCCAGTTTCCAGTTTTCTATCAGCCGTATTTTGACATTCGGTTAAAGACGGATTTATCTGTTCTTGAGATGAGTGTGGATGCTTCTAGAAGGTTCTAGAAGTGGTGAGGTGTTAAGTGACTCATTAGTGCAATTAATGATTCATTTAATGCAAGGGTGAGTTGGTTTATGTTCATTGGTTTGCATTAATTGTTCTTTGTGACTCATGCTTTTCATTCATGGTTATGATAAGCTTCAAGTTTATTGTCACCCTCCTTCCTAGCTCCTACACTCACCTCCCTTGCTCTATATATGGCCGGCCCCTCCCATCCTCTCTACTCACTCTCTCACTTGTTGTTTGTAAAAAGATTATGATAGATTTGTGTATGGAAATTTCATATAGCACAAATTCTTATCACCCGATTCCAAAAGGCAACTTCATTAACCGTTCTTCCATAGCCTTGGACGTAACGAGACAAAGTGTTCTACTCATTCTCTACAACATCTTGGTCGTCTCTTTTAGCAAACTTGACGACCGAGTTGCCTCGGTTCAGAGGCGGGAGCCCGTTTAAAGATCCGTCGACGTGGTGCCACCTGGACGACGATACTGGAGATTCAGGAGATCGGAGCAGCCGCAACAAAGCGTGGGATGATGGTTGAAGACCGAAGGACTCGGATCATTCGGTATAACGTTTCTACCCACTTTGTAGTTTGTTAGTTTAGGTTTAATGGCAGATCCGGGTTACGGTACGCGATAGCGCTAGTTGAAAAAGTTTTTGTTCCGCATTTGGCGTCTGTTTGACGGCCGGGACGCTACCATGGACTTACAGTGGTATCAGAGCCTCACCATTAAGCTATACTAACTTGTGCTAACACGTTTAAAATATCGATCGAACGGAATTTCGAAAATCACTTTTTTCAGTGCAAAACTTTCTGTCGATTTTAAACAGTGTCTATAAATTATTTTTCACATCTCAGAAAGTTGAGCAGGGTTTTCTAAGCAAACTGCAAAAAGTTGGTCACGTGATCCTACAGTATCACCGCGGATCCGTGGTCAAACCTAGGGTTTGACCGCGCATCCGCGGCAAGATTGTAGGAACAGTGATCCAAATTTTTACACTAGCTTATTCTCAGGAAATTGTGGCTTTTGGTAATATTTGTTTGGGCCCAGATTTTGTTACTGTACAGCAGATGTACGTGGGGCCCACTTCGGGAAATTTAGTCGATCGAAATTTTAAGTTTGTTAGTATGCAGTATTTGTTAGTATGCAGTATTTACATTATATCTCCGACCGGGAATGTCATTTGATCGGTAGACCGCGTCTGATTGCTATAGTTCTTTTAGACGGGTTTACGAACGTGACATTCGCGTTGATGTTCTATGTTGTACTGTGATGTTGCGGATTTGTCGTGGTGGATAGCAGGGTGCAATGATAGTGCAGTTTGGATTTATTTGTACATTTAATATTGCGGGGCGAGCGTCCAACATGTGGACTGCCGTCATTGCCTGTTTGTATAATATTCTTTTTGGGACACGACCGGGTCGAGGTCGATGTACCCGTTGTACATATTTTTATTTCGGTACTAGGTTTATCCCGCGAAGGAGTGCACGGATAGCCGGGTTCTGGAGGGCAACAGGTCCGTATCTCATGGTTTTGAGAGGCAAAGGGACCTTACTCTAGAATTGGCAGACTATTCGCCGCACTCGTAGGGGGTACAGGTTGACCCAAGGAGGGGTGCTCAATTTACCGGATTCCGTGAAGTGCCGGGTGTTCCATTCACTATGCTGTGAGGACTACCTCGCTTCAGGTTTTGGCGGGTAACTTGCCGCACCCATAAGGGGTCTAGGTTTCATTACACAGGCTATCCACACGACCAGGGGAACGTCGGGTTTCAGTAGCGGCTCTGTGAAACCCGGGGATCCCAGATTATCTGTATTGTTCTGTGATGCTTATTCTTCTGTAATGTTGCATATTATCACGCCTGGAGCGATTATTGTATATTGGTATATATACTATTTGATGTTGTATATATTTTACACCCGCGCTAGTCCAGCCCCCGCTCTGTCGTTAGTTAAGTAACCTAACGGGTGATGATGGGACCCAGTGGCGAATGCGGATGGCATATACGTACATTTTATTTTCGTTCTTTTCTGGTGTGATTGATTGATGGGACAGCATTGATTCTTATCAATGCAAGGATAAAACAAACCTATATTTGATGTTGTTGGAAATTTTTTTAAAAAAGTGTTGTTACAAAGATGTTTACTTTTGTTTTGCATAGTGATATTCAGTTTAGAATATCCTGCACCTCATTCGACGAGGCAAGGGCTGATATCCCTTCACCGGGAAAGACCCCTTGGGCAGAAGTTTACGTCAGGGTAATAATTTTAATATAGTCGATTACAAGTTGCTTTGCATCGCGGTATTCAGTTGGAATATCCTGCACCTCATTCCACGAGGAAAGAGCCGAGATCCCTTCACCGGGAGTGACCTCTTTAGCAAAGGTCTTTCGTCACTATATTTTTATAAAAAGCTATCAGTTTCCTTCAACGAGATCAAATTCATTACGTTAAAGGTTTTTCGGCGAAAACCAGCCGTAGCCCTCCGTCATTTCTTTTGGGTATTCACTAGTATTCAAGCTATGCATTTGACCAACGCCAGGGCATAGTGTTTGGTAGCTGCTGGGGTATTTCATTTGTTGCATAGATAGATGAGTTGGTTTGGGACAGTCGTTCTGCCATTTGGCCAACGTCAGGGGCATGTGCGGGTGGGTTCAAATTAACCTGGACAATGACGGGTAGAACTTGGCATGTGACTTATGACATTTTGACCAACGCCAAGGTTATAAGAGCATGGGGCAAAAATCACATCGGGAGTTTCAAACATAAAGCAAACTTGCCAGATATGCGCATACCTTCTGGAGTGTGATAACTTGAGTGGCTTCCATCAAGTTATCATACGATGATAATTAGATCCCGATTCTCACTGATAAGTTGGTTTACTCTTCGGGTGATTCCGACTAATTCTTCTTTCAGGTTCGGAGGAGAATTTGAGATTACAGTGGGAGGTTTCCTGATTAGATAAAGTGATAACCATTCTGATCTAGGTTAGAGTGCACGCAGAGTGTTTCTTTTCTCTCTCTCTCTTTGGCAATGACCTTTGACCGACCCTAGACTATGACTTAGTGACCAAGTTGACCGAACCGTCTTAAAATACTGACTTTTGGATTGTCTGAGTTGCATAAGTCATTGCCGCTCCTTCTTTTACCCTTTGTATTTCTCAAAACACCCCGTATTATTACGGACATCCACTCCCATTGGATGGATCCATCGTATGGTTATATACGAACTCGAAGGGACTTCTTCGAGGATGGATTCAGGTTCAGGAGAAATAGAATTGGATTATTCAGCTGTCTTTTATTATCACCTTCTCTCAGGTTGCGAGAGCTCCTTAGTTTAGGAGAGTACACCTATTACACTTATTGGATAGTCTTATTCCAAACCATAGGCAGGTGCCGAAAGGTAGGGAATGAAGAAAACCAATTAGCCTAAGTAGGGTGTGCAGAAGGTAATATGTAAAGACAAAATAAAGGGATTAGAAAGAGGGTAAAGTAAATTGCGACTGTTATCATTCACGACCAAACCGCGTACTTCATCGCCACTCCTTTTTCACCTTTGCTTTTTTCCCCAGTTCGGGAGAAATAGAATAAGGTATTATTCAGTTGTCTTTTATCATCACCTTCTCTCAAGTTGCGAGTACTCCTAGGATTAGGAGGGTACACCTGTTATTCTTACTGGATAGTCTTCTTCCAAACCATAGGCTGGTGTCGAACGGTAGGGAAGGAAGAAAACCATTTAGCCTAATGATGGTGTACAGAAGGTAATAAAGACAAATAAAGGAATTTGAAGAGATGGCAAAGGAAATATACGGTTATAGTCTTGAATTGGTTTATGGAAAAGGCATTACTAAGAATACTAGGATACCCCTACAAAACATTTTCATGTTTAAGTACATTGTTAAAGGAAAACTGATTTCTCGATTAGATACTTACTCCAGGGTATGTATTTAGCAGGTTTCATTCTCATATCTGTATGGTTTTACAGATGATGAGTGGGAGTAAGTTATTGGGAATTAGGTGATCATCCTCATTATATCAGAATTCGTTGTAATTGGTGATATTTGAGGAAATCGCCTGGCTACATTTTTCAACCTCCGATGCACATGTTTTGAGTTATTAAACTCAGCGGACTTATACAGAGTATTGTATGTTGTCCAGTGTCCATTAGGACAAAGGGGTAGGTCCTCGTACTATGTTCTGTTCACTTATGACTTCTCTAGTTTTTAGACAAGTGTTTCGTAGAAATACAATGTCTAAGTTTTGAGAAGTTATGGGTATAAGAATAAAGTAGAGAACCAGCTGTCGCAAGTATCGGGATTCTTCAAAGAGATCGAAAATGTAGATTCTTATGATTGGTATTCAGTTGATAGTAATGGTTTTGAGAAACTTGTTTCTCTTTCGGGTTACTCATAATTGGATGTATTCCTAAGTTGAGTAATGCTGATTAGCCTCTTTCCATTAAAGTTGATATGCACTAGAGATAGCTGCATGATTTGAATCTGGTTCCAATTAAATTAGTGCCTCTATTTCTATATTGGATATAGAATGGTTCATATCTTAACGATGTTAAGGTACGGGGAGTTGTCCAGCTTATACTTAAAACCAGACACTAGATAACTCAAGGCACGTTTCTGTAATGGCAGTTTGTGGGTTGACCCTGGCTTTGACGAGGGTTGATTTTCTACCATACGGAAGATCAATAGTGATATTGTTCTTGACTCGCCACAGTTTTAGTAAAATGGATTTTTTCAGAAAACAGTAGTGGGAGTATGGTAGAACTGGAAGTGATTCCAGAACCGCAAACGATTACCGAGAATTTAATAGGACCTATATATTCAATCAGGTTTGACATTCCATTAGCCACTCCGCAGATATGAAGGGTAACCTCAGACACCCGAGAAGTACTCCGGTAGCCTCAAGGACGGTGACAGGGAGGTTCTTGTTTACCCAGACTTAACACTACTGTTGTTCCAGACTATGAGACCCGGCAGGAGGATATGTATAGCGTCGTTCTAAACTAGTTTTAGAAGAACACGTATATATTATTCTGCCTGAAGGTTGTCGTAGTCAGTGGGAGCAGCAGAAGCATAGTGGGCAGGTAGCTTATGTCTATTTATAGGCTTGAGCAGATATAGCGGAGATTAGATCATCTAATTTTGATGAGACAGTCATGGCTTTGACTTCATCAGAATAGGGGATGGATCTGTTAAGAAGGTAGTAGGGTGTGATGTCCTGGTATTTGGATGACATACACAGAGTAGGAAGTAAAATTCCTATACTACGATCGATTGTAGTGTGGTAATCACACAGTTGTTTCTCCGCAAAGGATATGGATTTAATATCAGACATTCTGGTTACTAGATCTATGGTTTTAGATCTAGATTTGGGTAGTTTCCCAATATGGGTACTTTGACAATATTCTAATAGTGTTTTAGAATAGATGACTCCTGGCATGGTGGTGTACCTGCAGGTGATAGAGTCGCCCTCTCTAAAGGTGTCTTAGAGACTAAAGGAGAGAGGGATGTGCATGATTGGCAGATCACTTGCTTAGGCAATTGAGTCAATCATGAGATGTCAAGTACCACACCAGATATTGTTTTTGCACTAGATGCGATAAGTTTATATTAATCCAATCCTGGAAAAACATAAGGAAGCAGTTTTAGAACATAAGTGTATGTTCTACGGATTTGATGACGGCAACCTCCTTCGGGAGACGGTTATCATTCCAGGCTTCAAAGGTGACATGGATGACAGAGTGATTGTCAGAGTTATAGTTTTCCCTCTGACGAGGGACAGTATTATGGACAGGTGGTCCAAGAGGATACTGTGGGAGGCATGGTGCTGGATACTGATTAGGTTCAGTTATCGATACAGTCTAAGAAGTTTAGATTTAGAGTTTATTTATGAACTAGGTCCCATCAGATATCCAGACATATTCTAAGATAGGTATTACTCGATTCGGGAGATGGCTTTCTCCGCGAACTTGAGATTAAGAGAGACATAGAAAGAAACATCAGGGCGGATCCACTCACTGAGGCTATTTCTTGAACACAAGAGTTTTACAAACTAGCTTTGTGAAACTGATTAGTAGAGAAGTTGGATGTTCGGTATCACACGGGCTGTGAGTATGCGACATCGCAATAATTAGCCTTAAGTGCAAGTGGGAGATTGTTGGAGATAGTGCCCTCAAAGTCAATTATTGGATCGCAGGTACGTGATTGCAATGATTAAGGAAGGACCTATACCGATATGACAGTCTTGCTCGAGATGATAGTATACTATCTGGTTTGTCTTTATCATCGTATACATGCTCTAGTTCACTATTGCATGATGATAGAGCCCATAGGATTCTTGCTTGACTACCAGCAGTATGATGGCGATCATATACGTGGGAGCTGGGGTCTGTAAGCATATCCTTAAAGGTGTCCCTAGTCGTGGGAGTTTCGAGACAGGGCATCGATACTCCAGAGTAGACTAGTGTATACAGTCGAGACCCCGACGAGGGGCGGTGGCCGGTCTCACAAGCCACTGGTGTCAGTTGGATCACCTAAGATGTATACAGGTGCTCATTAGGTTATGAGTACACCGGACAGGACTCGCCGGGAACATGCGAGTTGGTATTATACATATCGTCAGATAGCAGTTCCCTGGTGACATGTGTACAGGTTAGTTCATCGACCTGAGATCGTCATTTGTCTCGTGTGAGTTCCCACTGTGCTTAGATTACTACCCTACCACGCTCAAAGGAGTTGTGCAAACAGGTTTTAGTTGGATACAGTCCCGAGCCACATTGGAGGCAAGTGAGCGGATCGTCGGGGATTCGTCTCTCCCGGTATTGGGGGTTGATGTCACGCAGTGCACTGGTGGCCATCACTAGGAATCCTCGGCCGAGGTAGTGGAGAATTACTGATTTGGGTCAGTAGTTTCTCAGGTGGTGATGGGCTTCATGCCGACACGATTTATCGCGTTATTAGGGGTCTGACTTTATCCACCCCCCTAGACTCGATATGCGATACTCTTTAGACGAACGGACCGGACTGTATATACATTGTCACTGTTAGGCTCAGTAGGGTTTATAGATGAGTTCGCTCGTCAGCTTCCCTTCCAATCAATACATAGGCAACCGTTACGTACAGCTCGTACCTCTGACGTGCTAGTGGTTGTACCCAGTGCCAGTGTGTTGATGAGTCATTAGAGTCCCCCACAGACACTTTCCCAAGTTTGGGCGAAACGTTGTAGAGGCCGTATGGGTTTATGGCAAGGTTTGGAAAATGTACGTGCGTTTTCGCACGTGTCGTTTTTCGGGCAGATAATACTGGTCGGCTTTGGTTTAAGCCGGATCCGAGTATTATGCTGTGTAGATATAATATCTTTGTCTCAGTTACATTTGTATTCGGTCGTAATACAAATGCGGGTATGTTTATACCATTACGGGGTTATCCTGAAATTCGTTTCAGGATCACTTTTGGAAGTTGCCAGTTTCCAGTTTTCTATCAGCCGTATTTTGACATTCGGTTAAAGACGGATTTATCTGTTCTTGAGATGAGTGTGGATGCTTCTAGAAGGTTCTAGAAGTGGTGAGGTGTTAAGTGACTCATTAGTGCAATTAATGATTCATTTAATGCAAGGGTGAGTTGGTTTATGTTCATTGGTTTGCATTAATTGTTCTTTGTGACTCATGCTTTTCATTCATGGTTATGATAAGCTTCAAGTTTATTGTCACCCTCCTTCCTAGCTCCTACACTCACCTCCCTTGCTCTATATATGGCCGGCCCCTCCCATCCTCTCTACTCACTCTCTCACTTGTTGTTTGTAAAAAGATTATGATAGATTTGTGTATGGAAATTTCATATAGCACAAATTCTTATCACCCGATTCCAAAAGGCAACTTCATTAACCGTTCTTCCATAGCCTTGGACGTAACGAGACAAAGTGTTCTACTCATTCTCTACAACATCTTGGTCGTCTCTTTTAGCAAACTTGACGACCGAGTTGCCTCGGTTCAGAGGCGGGAGCCCGTTTAAAGATCCGTCGACGTGGTGCCACCTGGACGACGATACTGGAGATTCAGGAGATCGGAGCAGCCGCAACAAAGCGTGGGATGATGGTTGAAGACCGAAGGACTCGGATCATTCGGTATAACGTTTCTACCCACTTTGTAGTTTGTTAGTTTAGCTTTAATGGCAGATCCGGGTTAGGGTACGCGATAGCGCCAGTTGAAAAAGTTTTTGTTCCGCATTTGGCGTCTGTTTGACGGCCGGGGCGCTACCGTGGACTTACAAGATACCCAGAAGAAAAACAGTGCACTGAAGCCCCAAAACGGCGGCGGAACCGCGGCCAATACAAGGCTTGTGCGGCGGTTCCGCGGCGATCTTGAAGGTTCAGTCGACCAAATTTCTTCCAGAGTCTTAGAAAAGCCTGTCCAAAATAATTTTTAGACGACAAAAAAAATTCGACAGAAACTTTAATTTTGGAATCGCGGTTGTAGAAATTTCATTCATCGATATTTTAAACATATTAGAACAAGCTAGTAAAGGTTAATGGCTTGGCTCTTATACCATGTAAATCTACGGTAGAGCCCCGACCGTCAATCTGAGGCCAAACGCGGAACAAAAACTTTTACAACTGGCGCTATCACATACTATAACCCGGATCTTGCCATTAACGCTAAAGTAGCTAACAACAAAGATGATAGAATGGCTATACCGATCGATCCGTGTCCTTTGGTCTTTAGCCATCATCCCACGCTCCTCGCGGCATCTCCGATCTCTTGTCTCCTCGTCAAGGTGGCACCACGTCAACGGATCTTTATACGGGCTCCCGCCTCTAAACCGAGGCAACTCGGACATGAAGTTTGCTAGCCGACATGTCCAAGATTGATGTAGAGATAGTGTAGAATATTTTGTCTCAAGGCACCCAAGCCATTGGGTGAAGGTAAATTGAAGTTTCCAATTGGGGTGAAGAAATTGAGCTTGGAATAATGTAATGAATCCCTTTCTCAACACAAATGGGGCTCGGCCATTTTAAGGGGCTGAATTTGGTGGGGCCGGCCATGAGGTGGAGGGGGTGAGCATAAGGAAAACCAAGGTGAGGTTAAGAAGAAAATATCACACAAAAGATCTTCACTAATATCTTTAGCTAGGACAAAGGACTTAAATGCAAATGGTGAATCATATGAACACCTCACACTCAAGAAGAATCCAGCAACTTCTGGAGCCCCAGACACCACAAAAAAAACCCTCACTTTTATAACTTCCAATTTGCAAGAAACCCCTTCTCAACTAAGAAATTCAGCCAATAAGGAAAGAAGGAAAATGGCCAAATAAAGATACAAACTGGAAACTTCAAAAAGCGATCCCGTAACTAATTACAGGATAACCCCACTACAGTATAAACATACCCGCATTTGTATTCCGACCGAATACAAAATGCAAAGAGACAAAAATACTCCTACATAATATAATACTTGGATCCGGCTTAAACCAAAGCCCACCAGTATTATCTGTCCGAACCATGACACGTGCACAAGTGCACGTGCATGTTCGAACCCTGCCATAAAACCATACGGCCTCTACAACGTTTCGCCCGAACTTGGGAAGCTATCTGTGGGGGACTCTAAAGACTCGTCAGTACCCTAGCAGTGGGTTTAACCACAAACACGTCAGCGGCACTGGCTGTGCGTAACGGCTGCCCATGTACTGACCGAAAGGGAAGCTGATGAGCGAACTCATCCTGGAACCCTACTGAGCCTATCAGTGACAATATCCGTACAGTCCGGTCCGTTCGTCTATGAGCATCGCATATCGGGCCTAGGGGATGGTAACGTCAGACCCCAAAAGCTGTATAAGTCGTGTCGGAGGGTAGCCCTGAACACCCTGAGAAACTACTGGAATACCTACCAGTAATTCTCACCTGCCTTGGCCAAGGACTTGGTGTAATGGCTCTCCTAGACACAGCGCGATCTCACCCCCAATACCGGGAGAGACGAATCCCCTGCCGATCCGCTCACTGCCTTCATATGGCTCGGGACTGTACCCAACTAAAACCTATTTGCACGACTCCTTTGAGCCGTGGTAGGGTAATAATCAAAGCACGGTGGGAACTCACACGAGACAAATGACGACCTCAGGTTGATAAACTAACATGTACACATGTCACCAGGGAACTGCTATCTCACGCTAGGTATAATACCAACCAGCAGGCGGCGAGTCCTGTCCGGTGTACTCATAACCCAATGAGCACCTGTATATATCTTAGGTGATCCAACTGACACCAGTGGCTTGTGAGACCGGCCACCGCCCCTCGTCAGGGTCTCGACTGTATACACTAGTCTACTCCGGAATATCGATGCACTGTCTCGAAACTCCCACGACTAGGGACACTTTTAAGGATGTGCTTATGGACTACCCAACTCTCACTTATATGATCGCTATCATACTGTTGGTAGTCAAGCAGGATCCTAAGGGCTCTATCAACGTATAATAGTGATCATGTCACCTAAACCTGTACACGATGATAAAGGCAAACCAGATAGTATACTATCATCTCGAGTAAGACTGTCCTACCGGTATAGGTCCTCCTCAATCATTGCAATCACGTGCCTGCGATCCAATAATTGACTTTGAGGGCACTATATCCAACAAGTGCAAGGTATTACCAATGAGCCACAAGCTCCTTCTTATAATTATGGAGCTAATTAAATACTTAAAGTGGTCACAGCAAAAGTAAATACCCCAAGTATACATTAATTTTAAATCAAATTTTTGTACACTAAACATGGAGTTGTTACAAGGACGTATATCTTAAATAAGATACCTATTATATACTTCACACTATCACGTCTTCTTTTATACCATGACCTATGTATTCCGCGACTATTTTAAAGAAGAGGTTTTACATATATATTTTCGGCTACTTATGGGCATATACCTAGATACAGGTCATTTGCAGATGATCTATTCTATTTTGGGTTCATATGATGGGTAGACTTGCATTTATGATACATATGCATATCATATATTATATTAGTACAGGATATGATATTACTATACTTATGACCTAGGTATCGTTGTGCATTTCGATTTCTACCTTATGATGTACTTTTATTCACTGAGTTGGCAACTCACCCCCGTTATGCCACAGTTTCTTGCAGGTTTTACCGCTTGAATTATTAACGGTTTGGGCACACACTCCTTTCGGTGATTGCTTTATTAGGTGGGTTACTGTTGTATCGTACTCACACTTGTATATTCATATTTTCTTGTATCTAGTAAAACTCCATCAACTTAGAACTGGTATATTGTGGACTTAGAAGCGAGATTTAGAATTGTGTGTTGTGGGCGTCGTACTCATTGGAGTCGACATTTTTATATTGTTGATTTCGTTTCGTTTTTCTTTTCTTCGCCATTGTGCGTCGTATATTGTTTGCTTGGTTACTCCGCCGTTTGGGCGTGGAAGCTAGTTCCCGTTGGGATACTATTTTTATTGTTATATTGTATCGGGTTTTATTCAAAATTTATAAGGGAGGTGCTGTCGAATTTTAAAACGTCAGAGATGCTTTTCAAACATACTTAGTTAGACTTAAATGTTAACTTTAAACTGATATCATTTAATGACTATTTCAAACTTCACCTCCAATGTTTTCAAAAAGGGTTTAGATTCCGGGTTTTGGCTTACTTGAACCGCGTCGACGTCTTTAGATGTCACGTGATTTAAATGCCGGTCGCATGCCACATTCGGGTCGTGACAAAGTTGGTATCAGAGCGTTTGGTTTAACCTTTGTTCGACTCTAGGTTTGACTATATGGAATATGGGCATACACTTTTGTTACCTAGGCTTGACCTTATAGGACTTAGACTTGTCTTTGGGGGTCTTATACCCGAACTTTCGTTATATAGGATGACTTTGGTTGATGGGGTAGGTACTAAGTAGAGTGACGTGCCGTACATATGTTCCGCGGTATATTTACGATATGATACTCCGCCTAAGTTACCTTAGGATTTATATTTTGAGATCTTTTCTTCTATTCGTTCCGTTGATCTATCCTCATCGATACATGTTGGTTGTTCCGGTCACCTTGTCTATGCAAGCCGAGAGGGCTGCGGTTAGAGATACGGTCAAGGCAGACTTGTCTGGGACGAGGACTGACCAGGGTGACATTCCGGTGACATAGGGACATGTTGTTTATCCTTAGATGATTGAGTTTCTAATGTTGAAGCGAGTTTCTTCGGGATCCGCACAAGAGGGTCGGGTCATTGCTGGAGACCAGCCGGACTTGGAGGCGTGACGTTGCCTTACTCCAAAGATCGTGTTGTTGCGTACTGTTCAGACAAGTAGTACTAATCATTGCTGAGATTGTCGAGGTGTTGCTTCCAGAATTCATGAAGTTAAAAGTCGCCGATATTTACGAGTATAGATGGACCAGAGGATTCGTAATCATTCAGATGAGGATGGCTACGATATTTAATCCGTTGTAGCGCTCCGATGTGAGATTGGTGAAGTTGATTAGTTTCTTTTCGATGGGTTCTGCTCAGACCTGATGGAAGTCACGCGAGAGAGATCGTGTAGTAAGTTTTCCTCCGACGAATTGGGACGAGTTCGCGTAGTTAAGCTTAGCCATATTTTTCCACAGAGTGTCAAAGATGCTGGATTCGTATTTGTAAGTTGTTGTGAAAGACTCTGAGCTTGGTCATAACCGAGTATGGCTTGCAATTCGCGTGATCATCATGATACGCTCATAAATTGATTGACATTAGAGAGTAATGGAATAGGAGATTGGTGCGAAGTCTCAATGGGCAATTGTTCTTCTCCGTCGATATTGAAGATTCGATGCGAATGCAGAGGCGCGTACGACCACACTTTCAAAGGAAAATCTTGAGGAGATGGCAGTTGTTACGAAAAAGAAAATGGATTCAGTAATGAGTGCTAGTTCCGGGCAGGCTGGATAAATGATATCAGCAGGAGACTTGATGGATTCTTTCCAGAATTTTATAATAAGTAAGATTGGACCCAGGATCAGATGTTTAGTGCACATGCAGAGGTTAGAGATCGCCGTCATCCACATGTTGCATTGAGAGAGACTGGACTAATTTTCAAGAAGATGTTGTGGGAGGTATCAGCAGTAGGACTGATTACGTCGTTGTTTCTCACCGGACGATTGTATAAAGAGGCTGTAGCGTTAGTGATCCGTAGGAAGAAACAGAATTCATAGACAGAGAATGCTAGACCGTGGCAGAAGGCAAGTAGTAATCCTTGCTATGCCAGTTCCGGATGTATAGACACCTTTCGACATTGAAGAAAATATACTCCGATATCATTTGTTTTTCGATTTACATTTTTATGATCCGAATATTTCGTTTTCAACGTTAAAAAGGGTACAACTCAACGTCCGCTATTTTGACATATGTATTTTGAGGATTTGAGGGTCACACAATATTTTGTGCACACCAGGTGCACTTGATGATATTTCTGTGCACGGTGATTGCACTTTGATTTATGTTTTGTGCACACCAGGTGCACTTATTTGAGATTTTCATGCGAGGTGACTACACTCGATTGGAGTGTTATGCACATCAGATGCACTAGAATGATATTTTCGTGCTTATCAGTTGCACATGATTAAGAGATTACACACACACACACACACACACTTTAGGTATACTCAGTATGATTTTGTGCACACCAGTTGTACGTTTTGATATTTTATGCACCCCGATGCACTTGAGATTGATTTTGTGCACTTTAGATGCACTTGATATTTGCTCCATGCACAGTTGATGTAGTGGATATTGTTTCATGTACACCTGTTGCACTTGGCGCTAATTTTGTTTTCATGCACACCCGTGGCATGTGATTTGGATTTTCGTGCAAAACCGTTATGGTCGATTTCATTTTCGGGCACTGTACTTGATGTGGTATATTATGGATTTGAACTTATTTTCACTTGGTCGTAAGGTATAGATACTGCACTACGGCTATGGCAACGAGCGTGTACTGGATGTGCACAGCTGGTTTAGTATTTGGAATTTTGCATCATAACTGGTGTAATTCTCATAGCAACCATTGGAATTACAGTTGTGTGAGTTTTATATCTTTTTAAGTTTTCATGCACACTATTGCGTTATGTTACGTTTTAGATCGTGTGGGACTTAGAAGTTCCGTTATATTGAGCGGACTATATGTTTTAAAATTTTGGACCCCGGCGAATTGTTTTGAATTGAGTTGTTTGGATTGAGAAAAATGTTTTAAGATGGGGGTTTAATTTAAATTCGGGGACCAAATTTCTTTGAGGGGAAGATATTGTAACATTTTGGAAAATTATAGATATTAATTTATAATTTTAAAAATGAATATAATGAGTTTACAAAAATGATATCGCTTATGAAATTGGGTATCGGAATTATATCCGTAAAAATGTAATTATTTTGGTAAATATGAAGAAAAGTGTGTGATATCATTAAAATGATATTTTAATTATTTTAACATGATATGATAGTTTACATTTAGATAATGATATTTAAAGTATTATGATAAGTATTTTAATTTATTTAAAATAAAGAGTTAGATTTGTGGTAACATAAAGGTAATTATGTGAAAGGGATAATTATTTACAAAATGTATTGAATTTTAAAAAATGAGGGCACTTAATTAAAAGGATTTGTTTTGCTTTCTTATTTCTTTTTGAATGAGGGTGGGTATATGTTAGCTAGTAAGTTAAACCCTCATATCAACATACCCTCACCCATGCTCACATCCCTCTACCTCCTCCTTCTCCTTTGACACCTCCTCCTTCTCTCTTAACAACTCATGCTTTCTCTACTCACACACTTAGAAATACTTTAGCTCCCTCAAACTGAACCATAGGTTTCTTTAACCTCCAAACAAAAATATTTCTAAGTATCCATCACCATAAGAGAAAGCCATGATTTCCTTCATAAAAGTTGTTCACGTCTTCAAGCTTGAGGCAATACAAACCCTTAATGCTTCCACATACACTTCTTGAGCTGGATTTCTTTGTACTACCTCTCTATAGGTATATCTCCTTCTCTCTTTATTTGATCAATTCTGTTTATGATATGTCTTTGGTATGCAGTATTAGAAAACTAGTTTAATTGTGATACGTATCATACTAGAATTGAATCTGGAACCATTAGGTAAAACCAATAAAAAAACTAACAAGACCATAATATCATGAGAATACTAGAAGACTTCACCAAAAGTCTGAGCCCCAACTTCCACACTTGACCCGGCGAAAACTTCATTCTGACCGGCGTCGCCGGACTTCCTGAGGTGTTTGGTGTTGGTTTTTCTTCTGTAGCTTTATTTGGGTATTTTATAACCTACAGTATTGTTTAATTTGTCCTAGTATTCATACAGAGAAATATGAGAATGCTTTAGTAAGGGTTTTATCAAGTTTCCGACATTTCGATATGAGTTTTTCGTATTTCTGTACTGCGATTGAAACGTTGACGTTCGTACGTTAATTTCATGGGCGTTTGTTCGTTTTTGGGGTAAGTGAGCTGTAGGTTCTAACCTATGGGTGCTTAGCTCATTGTCTTGGTTTTCGATATGATATTTACATCGATGTGATTTAATTACGATTATAGGTACGATCGCGAAGGTTTCCGAGATGGAGTTGACGGACATAGCAATCGTGGATTCAACGATCTCGACAAGTTGGTGAGTATATTTACATCTACGGGGGAAGTCGGGTGGATGAAGTATAGCACCCCCGCAACCATATAACTAGGATAGTTATGCTATCTAGTTAGTTCTTAGTGTTAATTCAAGTTAATGGTATTAGTATTATGTCGCATCTAGTATGTTATTCATATGCAAATAATTTTATTCATGATTTGGTGGATTTGTACGAGGGATCATGCCGTACTTGAGATAATTTGGATATTGTGATAATGTGGATATTGTTCGAGAAATCATATCGTACTTGTGATGACGAGATTAGCAAGTCGAATAACGGCTAAGTTTTCTTTAGGCTCGTAGAGTCATGTTTAATTTCGTTTTAGAACGTACTACTTGAGTGAGCTATACTCTTTTAAAAACTAACGATTCGTTTCCCTTTTAAATGATAAATGACAAGGATGCGATACTAATTTTCAAAACGAATATCTATTTTTAACCTAAGGCAGCTTCCTTATTTCAAAACCAACGATGCGTTCCATTTTCAAAGATAATGGTATAGCTCATAGCAAGCAGTTATATTTAATAGTTACGCTTAGATTTACTTTACATGTTCGTGATATATTTATCGATATTATACGTTTCCGTGATACGAGCACTCTGATAGAACACTGCATAACTACCAATGAGTATTATGTTGCACAAGCACATACGCGTATGTTACACTACACTTCATTGGTACTGCCATGTCACTGTAGGACAGTTATACTACGTGATGCGTATGTAGATGTCGATACGAGTATGCTATATACACTTTTAGAACACTTGCACAAATACTAATGATTGCCATGTTGCACGAGCACAGACGCGTATGCTACACCACACATCATCAGTATTGCCATGACACAGTAGAATTGATACGTTTGTTGCCTGCATGTCTATTTTTACGTACAGTACCATCCTTACCTGCTGAATTTTTGTGAACATCAGTAACATGGGTATTCGTATTTGATTGTTATGAGTTTTCAGGATGTTTTATTTTGATGATATATATTAGTGGTATGGGACGCTGTTATATATGTATATATATAATATATCATCAAAAGGATCTATGAGTTTATTCTTATTTTTTACTTGTTATCTTTGGATATGATGAGTTGATATCCACCATGAGTCGTTTTTATGTTTTGTTTTACTCCGAACCGAGTGGGAGGGGGCTATACGGTTACGGATTACTTCGATATCCAGACTAAGTGGGGGGATATACGTCGGATACATGGTGGACCGGTCGAGACTGAGAGGCAGGAAAACCGCATTAGAGGTGGGGAGCCTAGTGAGGACACTCGATACCGGAGATAGAGATGAACACGGTAAATATCCAAGGGATACTGACCAGGGCTCGATTTGGGCACGGCGGATAGCCAGGGGATACTGACCTGGGCCAGGGATATCTGGTGGCGATCATCTGTTGAGATGGTGTCGACGATATCTGCATTTGCGTGTCGGTGATGGACACGAGAGATTTGAGGATTTGCGGGTCAGTGATGGACACGAGGGATTTCTGATTTCGGGTGTCGATACTGGACATCCAGATGTTGATGTGTTGCTATCTTATGAGGTATACAGTTATGTTATGAGTTATTGTAGCCGACCAGGACTGATCCGGGGGACAGTACATGCATACCTTTTCACTGGTATTTGCATATGAAAAGGAATTCAAAAATCGAGCTATAGCCTCATTATTTTGACGTATTTGATATGACACTGGGATATTTTAAATTATAAATCTCTTAACACTCTTCACTAAAACAGCAGGACGCATATCTTAAATAATATACCTATTATATACTTCACACTATCACGTCTGCTTTTGTGCCATGACCTATGTATTCCGCGGCTATTTTAAAGAAGAGGTTTTACATATATATTTTCGGCTACTTATGGGCATATACCTAGATACATGTCATTTGCATATGATCTATTCTATTTTGGATTCATGTGATGGGTAGACTTGCATTTATGATACATATGTATATCATATATTATATTAGTACCGGATATGATAATACTATACTTATGACTTAGGTATCATTGTGCATTTCGATTTCTACCTTGTGATGTACTTTTATTCACTGAGTTGGCAACTCACCCCCGTTGTGCCACAGTTTTTTGTAGGTTTTACCGCTTGGATTATCAGCGGCTTGGGCACACACTCTTTTCGGTGATTGCTTTGTTAGGTGGGTTACTGTTGTATCGTACTCACACTTGTATATTCATATCTTCTTGTATCTAGTAAAATTCCATCGACTTAGAACTGGTATATTATGGACTTAGAAGCAAGATTTAGAATTGTGTGTTGTGGGCGTCGTACTCATTGGATTCGGCCTTTTTATATTGTTGATTTTGTTTCTCTTTTCTTTTCTTCGTCATTGTGCGTCGTATATTATTTGCTTGGTTGCTCCGTCGTTTGGGCGTGGAAGCTAGTTCCCGTTGGGATGCTATTTTTATTGTTATGTTGTATCGTGTTTTATTCAAAATTTACAAGGGAGGTGCTGTCGAATTTTAAAACGTAAGAGATGCTTTTTAAACATACTTAGTTAGACTTAAATGTTTATTTTAAACTGATCTCATCTAATGACTATTTCAAACTTCACCTCTAATATTTTCAAAAAGGGTTTAGATTCCGGGTTTCGGCTTACTTGAACCGCGTCGACGTCTTTAGATGTCACGTGATTTAAGTGCCGGTCCACATTCGGGTCGTGACATCTACTCTTTCTTCGGGTGCGTTCTCGGGATTTTCCTTAGGCGATGGATTAGTGTTTGTTGCCGCCTGAGCGAGCATCTCCTGCAGCTTTTGAGGTCGGTGACTAGTAGAAGCTCGAACTTCGTCTTTGAAATTCACCACATAGACTATGTAAACAACCATGCCCCAGGTTTGTGGTGTTTGGAGTTTTGGCCTTTGGAGTTTGCTTCGGGCACATGAGCTTTATTAGGCCTCTCTTTTTTGTGAAAAGCCGTTTTGGTTTTGGGAGGAACCGCTGTATCAGTATCCGTCTTGGGATGAATCCTCTTATTTTTGAAAGGGGATTTGTCAGAATTTGGCTGACGTTTAGAGGAAGAGCCGCAGACGACGAGTGAGTCCTTCACCTGCTTCCACACCTTATATATAGATGAGTAAAGTTGTTATAGGGAGCGAACTGGTTTCTGCTCTCATGGGATCTCCATGGGCTGTGGAGATTTCTTCAATATTGCGGTGGGAGAATTTTGTCTGACCCTTCGCAACAGTTTGAAGCTGTTCCCAGTTGGAACAACAACATTCATCACTGGGGTTGAAACAGGACCATACGGAGAATTGCCCCAGCTCATTTTGTATGATGCCGATATCGACGTCGACCGTTTCTTACGGCCGGGATTTGATTAGCCTCAGGATTTTGCCGAGCATGCCCCATGTTTCCTTTGAGAGCTTGAATATTCTGCCCCCTACGTCGACCTTGGTCCTTGGCAGGTGCCAGTTATTTGAGGACTAATTCCGTCGGCAAAGCTGCATCTTGGGGAACCAGCCTGTGGAAGACAGACTTCCTCTGGGCTTTTTCCATCGGCGTTAAGGTATCGAGGGTGGGAGGTGGGAGTATTGACCGAAAGAGAATCCCGTTGATTTCTTGAAGAGCCGGATTGCAGAGATTTGAGGCTGCAAGTGGCCCATACTTGACTCCACCGGATATGACAGAGCCTGAGTTGCTAGGGTGGGAGCAAACGCCATTCTTCATAGAGACGAAACGCCGGCTTCAGTATCCTATCACCTAAGGGCAACCACAAACAAATATACCGCGATTATTTGATCATGGAAAAACACGACACACGAAGTATGGAGTGGAAAAAGGAAAAGGTCCCACCGGGCATGCCATAATTTGTTCACCGCCGAAAACAGAGACAAACCGGGATGGATCGTCTTGCCTAAATTTGGGGGCAGATGCTATTTGGTTTTATCCGTCCACCTCTTCGAAGATGCCAAGTTGATTTATGGCACCGTGTATCGGAGGTTTGGACGGATGCAGCCGTTGTAGCAGACTTCGTCAGATTCCTCCTCATTTCTGAGGGGTTTTTGATTGTGGGGATGCTCTTCCTTGCAGGCGCAAACCCCTGCAGTTAATTACGTTACCGCGTAGCGATAACCACTTTCTCTTGTTCCAGAAGTTCACTTCGTGTCGTGTGTGTTTGTTTTATTTTTGGTTTCCCGTGGATTGTATATGGAGACTAATTTATGTCGTCACCCGTAGGGCGCGATTAGTCAAATCCGTATATTTTAGATTTAGGTTTTTATTTAAGGATCGTTAGTCTAGTTTGAGATTAAGATCAACTTAAATGTTTGTGAGCAGTTGGAGCTCGATTGTTTTTTTTTTTTGGTTAAGAATACGTTAGTCCAATTTGAGACTAAGATCCACTTAACATGCTTTTAGGATCATTCAGATCCAACAAAAGAGCATTTGGGCTCTATTGTTTTAGTTTAAGGACGTTTCGGTCCATTGCTCATCTCGTGTGCACGTGTATTTGTTACGTAACGGAGTGAACGATGGTGATATGGGGTGTGCCCAATTTAGGGCACGATCCGATTTGAGGCGTGCACGTCAGTTTGGAAGTGCACCGGCGAAAAAAGTTGTTGATCATCGGGACCCGCCACCTCTCTGAAGACGTTGAGAAATTACAACGACATATATCAGAGGTGTGAAGAGATGTACCCTTAAACCAAATCCCGTATTTAAAGGAAAAGACTGTGATGGACCTAAGAATCGTCAATCATGAATGAAGATCGGTTTAGTTATCACAAACATAAGCTTAGCCAATTTAGGCTAAGATTGGGTTTTTATATCACTCAGCAGTGCTAAACACTCAGTTGCATATAGCGCTCACGTGTGTATCACGTGAGGCGCTCCAATAGTGCTAACCACTAACTTTTCCCGGCGCTCACGTGTGTTTCACGTGAGGCGCTATATAACTTGGCCTTGAGCGCTCACGTACTTTTCACGTGAAGCGCTGAGTTCTTTTGGAGATTAAATCTCTGTTAATGTTTTTAGAGAACTTAAATCTCTGTTAATGGTATTTTGACCATTAACGATCACCAAGATCATTATTTTTCGGATCTTGAATCGGGTTCTTTAAAGAACTAAGTTCTTGATTTGAAGAAACTAAGTTCTTGATTTGAACTCCATCTTCTCCGAGAGCTTAAATCCCTGTTATTGGTGTTTTGACCATTAACGATCACCAAGATCATTATTTTGAGGGTCTTGAATCGAGTTCTTTAAAGAACTAAGTTCTTGATTTGAACTCCATCTTCTCCGAGAGATTAAATCTCTGTTAATAGTATTTTAACCATTAACGATCAACAAGATCATTATTTTGATGATCTTGAATCGGGTTCTTTAAAGAGCTAAGTTCTTGATTTGAAGAAACTAAGTTATTGATTTGAACTCCATCTTCTTTCTTTTCAAATTTGTTCTTCCATGAATCTTCGATTCTCAAGAACAAGATCTTCCCGATGAGAATTAAATTCTCAACTTGTGGAAGATTTGTCTTGCAGATCTCAGATCCATAGAAAGAACTAAGTTCTTTGAGAAGAGTTAAACTCTTGGTTTGAGAATTAAATTCTCTTTTGTTTTGTGGGAGCTTTTGGGAGGCTTCTGTATATTTTTGTAGAAGCTTATGTAGTGGTCTTCTTCTTCTGGATTTAATCTCCTTGCTCCTATTTATAGGAGAAAGGAAAAAATCAATTTGTTGAGAAAATCTCTCATTGAGAGATCATGATTGATTACATGATCTTTTAGATCAATCGGTGAATTTTATTCACCGTTGGATTTTTAATCCAAAGGCTCTTTGTTTAACAGAAAAGATTTCTTTTTTGTTTAACAAGATTATGAATATCTTGTTAGTTTTAACAAGATTAGAATTTTATTCTATCATATCTTTTTAGTTTAACAAGATCAGAAATATATTTTCTTAATATGCATATCTTGTTAGTTTAACAAGATTAGAATTTTATTCTAACATAGAATTTTATTCTTGTCATGTGAATATTTTGTTAGTTTAACAATATTAGGAATATTGAATTTAATTCTGTCAAATGAATATCTTGTTAGTTTAACAAGACTAGGAAAATATTTTCCTATGATAGTATGATCACCGCTGGATCTTTGATCCAAAGGTCATCTGTTTAACAGAGAAGATCTTTCTAGTTTGAGAAAGATCAGGAAAATACTTCCCAAATAGAATTTAATTCTAGAATTTGATAGGAGCATTTTAAATTGGGACGCTCACATGCTTTGCATGTGGGCGGCAAGAGAACTCACGTGTTTAACACGTGACCCCCGGTGTGGGTTTTAGCCTGTTTATTTTCAGCGCTCATATGAGCATATGAGAGCTCACGTGTTTAACACGTGAGGCCTGTTTGGTCATTGGTTATTTATGTTCAGCGCTCATATGCTTTGCATATGAGCGCTCACGTGTTTTACAAGTGAGGCATGTTTGGCCCTTAGTTATGTGTTTTCAACGCCTATATGCTTTGCATATGAGCGCTCACGTATTTAACACGTGAGGCATATTTGGCCTTTTGTTATTTTCTTTTAGCGCTTATATGCTTTGCATATAAGCGCTCACATGTTTAATACGTGGTGTCCAACCGTGAATTCTTTTCCTCTTTCTTATCTCCCTTTTTTATAAGGGTTATAAGGGAACAAATAGTTCTTGGCCGAAAATTTCGGCGGGAACATCCCTGTTAGAAAAAAAATTTACCAGGGCGCTGCCCCGCACCCCGCAAGGGGGCTGCTAGCCCCGTTGACCCCCAGCCCGCTATCCGGGTAGCGGGACCCCGGTAAACTCTTTGAGGCCCCCGATATACCCAAGACCCCTCAAAACACTACACACTCACACTGCACATTGAGTTCGTATGACCAGTTTGACGCATCAATCGGAGATTCCTTCGCTCCAAAGACGAGAGATAATTAACGGCAGCTTAGTCCGCGGCTGCCGGAGATTCGGATCCCCACAATCAATAAACCCCCGCCTACCCTAGGCAGGGGGAAGCTGTAGTACGCCTGACAAGCGACGCGTATTCCCATCTCAATGGGGTGACGAAAAAGACCCTACACCTGGCATCAGTAGCCCTTTCTGTAATTAAATGTTCGAACTTAAGACATAATTTTGTCTTCCACTCTTGTCCCTCCTGAAGTCGTGCAAAGAAGTATTTGTTCACCCTGTAAAAAATCCGTCCCACAAAGGCTTGATCGTTTTGAAGACCCCGTTAAATCTTTTTGAAGCATTCGTAGTCATCATGCAAAATCGTCTGCCACCATCTTTCGAAAGAGCCCATCTTTTTTCTTCATTTTTTAGACTATTTTCAATCCAAGCATCTGCTCTTGGACATATACGTTTAAGTTCCTCTCTCAGCTCTATATAGGTCATGTCATCTGGTGCAAATGCAATTTGAGAGAACAAACTCTGCAAGGTTTTGCCACTAAATCCAGCAGATGAGAAGTTGGTTCTGATATATCGCATACAATAACGATGACTATGAGGTTCTGGCCATGATCTTCGTAGTGCGGTCGGAATCACTTTCATCCGGTCACATATGAAGGTAATGTGCCTTCCCCACACAGATGGAATGTAAAGATGAATGCAAGCAATGAACCACTCCCAATTTTCAGTGGTTTCACCTCCAACTACAGTATATGCTAAAAGATAAAGGCCATCATTTGCATCGGCACCGGTAGTAATGAGCAAAGTCCCTTTGTAAGTGCTGTATAAGTGGGTCCCATCAATACTGAGAACGGAACGGCAATAAGCGAAACCATCAATGGCCGGTCCGAATGCCCAAAATGCACCGGTAAAATATCCCATTCTTTCTGACATTGAAGCGTCGGTTGTTATCTTGAAGACAGTCCCGGGATTAATAGATTTGATGACGGCAAGATATCGTGGCAAATGTTCATACGAATCTTCCCAATCTCCGTATATTTTAGACAATGTCTTATTCAACGCATTGCATGCCTTCATATAATTTATTTCAATGAATAATGTATCTTTTATAAGCACTTGAATCGTTTTGGGGGTCAAATCGACATCCGCTTTCACAAAAGGCAATATCTTGTTACATATGAATGTAGAAATGGCATGTTTATGATTTGAATTCACTACAGGATTCATACAAGTATGATTACCTGCATACTTCTTTATCTTCCAGAATCCTTTCGGTGATTTCTTTGAGATATATGCATGAACCCTCCACGGGCAGTTCGCGTCTGTTTTACAAACGACGGTATACTTGGTCGTGTTAGTCTTGATTGGTTTAAAAGAAACTCCGTGTTTAATTGACCAAACGCTGATTGCCTGAATTAACTTCTCCTTATTCTCGAACAAATCGGCGACGTTCAGCCCACTTTCAATATCGACGGCCAAAATCCTATTCGCACGAAAGTTGACATTCTCCATTACCGATGTAGATAACATGTGATTATCTATCATGTTATCAGCAAGTGGATCTTCAAACTCAACGAAGTCATTGTTAACACATGAATTAGTAATTCACTGCCTATCATTCTCATCAGCAAGGACATGTGCAATTAACATGCTATCTTGTGCTTGAATCTCGTCCTCATCACTAGCATCATCATCATCATCACTTTCATCTCTATTATGTTCCAACATCGTTGGATCTGTCATGCCCCGCTTCCCGGTATACGGGCAGAGGGCGCGACTGGCCGCTACGTATTTACTCAGAAATAAATACGCTAAGCGCAACTAAGCAATATAAAAGAAATATACACAAGAGATAAATGTAATGAAATAACAACTTTATTTATTAACATTCTTTTGTACAATGCATGGAAATGTAAATACATCTGAATGAAAGAAATACCAAAACAGTGGCATAATAGAAAAGGAAAATACATAATGTAAAAGAAAAAGTACAAGTGAAACTACAGCTCGGGATCTTCAGTAAACTAGTCCAAGTCTTCGGCGCTAGGCTCGATCTCTTGAAGGTCCGAATCACCTGACGACATTCAAAGAAGAAGAAAGAGAATGTCGTCAGCGAACAAATCGCTCGGTAAGCCCTAAAGATAAGGGAGAAGTAGAAAAGACAGAGAGGGAGTGTAACTTTTAAAGTTGTACTTAGTGTTAACGCTGTTGTTTGTAACTTGGTACAAAAGGATGCCAGTGTATACGAGAGGAGTCTCAGTAGACCAGAGGCTAAGGTGAACGGAATGTATAAGGAACCGTTATTCCACGGTACAACAACAACGGAATACAGGTTAGGTGTCTTAAATCTTGCAGTCTTGTGCCACTTCTAACACCTTACGTACCAATCTACCCCTTAAACCCCGCGATGTCTTGATTGTATTGCTTGTGTTGTATTGTAAATTGTATTGTCTTGTATAGATGGATGACTTGCTGAAACTATGATATCAGTAAATGGATGTAACTGGAGAATCGTGTAAATGGAAGTATGGCTCGGTTCAGTCAATACAGATTGAATAGATTGATTATATGTATTCATGGATTCATATTGAATTGTAGTTTGTACTTGAATTATATTCAATTCAGATTATTTATAATGAGACTCAGTTTGAGTCAGAACAATTAGAAAAAAAATTGAAGTCCTGAATTAGGTTTTGGTGTTATCGGTAACCGCTGCACATGGGCGGCATGATTTGTGTCATTTTCAAAGATGATTACCGTATTGATAACACCGTTTGTTAAGTTGTCTACCTTAAATAGGCAAGCACCCATATCTCCGGCTCCATGAGGCTCAAGAGACCGGTCCCGCTTGAACCTATATTTATTAGGGTCCTTAGGGTAATTTATAGAACTTGAGTGTAAAAATAATTTTGTATAATTTTCAAAATACACCCCAAGTATTTAATTATCGTCTTTAGAGTTATCATAGATGTATATTTTATCATTGTGACATTTCTAGTGAATAAGACCTAATTTTCATAATATAGGGTATTTATTTGCAATATTGAACTTGTATGGAATTGCATGGTATTTTCATGTAAAATGATTCTTTTTTATTTAGAAAAGTTGGAATATTTATATTATATAAAAAATAGATATTTTGATGATACATAAATATATATATATTTATATAAAAATAATTTTAATATATTATATTTATAGAAATCACATTTTCTTAAGATATTTGTATTTTTAAATCTCTCGAGACCGAATGCTCCTTTCGGAAGTCTGCATCTCGCACTACTAAGCCCGACGATGTGCAATAATCCACACCATCTCGAACGGGTTTCCCGAATGGGTTGTAGCAGCGCTTTGCAAAGATTTGTGTAAAATACGTAATCTTGTGAAAATGGTTTTTATAAGTTAAAGGTAGTTTTGTGTAAAACGGTATTTTCCCGAATCTATATTTCCCAAAAGGTATCGTGCTATATTGCATATGAGTTTTGTGAAGAGGTAGGTCATTATCTCGTGATCTATCTAAAAGTATAGCAAGAAATATGATGTTTTAATGTCGAAACTAAACTACATGGTATTTTACTGAAAAAGAGTGGTAAAAGTTACAAAATGAAATATTTTGTTATGAAACTTGTTCAACATGTTTTGTTAATAATTAATAGTCAAGATGTAAGAGTTTGATATGTTGTATTTAAGAAAAGATGAAGTTTTTAAGAAAAACTGAATCGGAAGTCGGATTAACTCCGCTTCCGTCGGGTTTTAGTTTTGCAAATTTTTAGAATAGAATAGAGAAGAGGAAGGTGGGACTTACTATCTTTTGGTTTAGAGGAGAGGAAGAGGGAGTGGAAGTAGGTTCTGGTGCGTCGTTTCGTCATCGGGAGTTCCTAGAGTCGTCGTCGGAACTTCGCCGGAGTTTCGTCCTTCGCTAACTCCACTTGCACACAAAATTTCTAGAGAGTTTTCTTGAGAGTTTGGACAGAATTTGTGAGTGAGGGAGTGTGTTTAGGGGTGTTATTTATAGGGTAAAACTAGGGTTAGGGTAGGTGAAAGGGTGAGAAGAAAATGTATTAAAAATGGAGTAAATAGGTGTTTTTATTGATTCTGTAAATGTGCAAGGTATTTAAAATGTACAGGGGTACTGGGGATACAAAAAGACACAAGTTCACAGAAGAGACCAACCCGATCCGCCGGCCGAGTCGGGGCCGAACTCGTTGCCACGTGTCCAGTGTCTCTTGGTTGTTCTCCTGGGTCAGTTTGTTTTATATGTGACTTTTGGTTTTACGGGTTTAGCATGTGTAGACTATTGGGATTCTAAAAGAATTAAAAGAAAACAATATTAAAAATAATATGGCTGATGGGATTTGAACTCTGGCGCTTTGGTTCAGCAGTGCAAGGTCTTACCAATGAGCAACAAGCTCTTTCTTGCTATTAAAAAGCAAAACAATTACTTATAGTACTCACAGGAAATGCAAATACCCCAAGTATACATTAACTTTTAAACAAATTTTTGTACACTAAAAATGGAGTTGTTACAGGATCCGTAGCAGGTATATCGATTGGATGTGCGGAACCAATATTGGGGACTTGCATGATACTTGATGTTCCGGTTTCATACCGACGAAATCCCGACCTATCGTCTGCAAACGGTGTCCATCTCGTATTGTATTTTGTATTATATGACTGCATGTGCTCGATATTTTGGGGCATAATATTGAAGCTGAAGCTCGCCGCTGTCATGCAATTAAAACCGAAGCTTAACGGTGACATGCAATTATAACCAGACGGTGGTACATAAGAACTTCACACAAATTTATGAATACTTAGTAACTATAGCATACCTCCACTATCAATAAATAGTGCTCCTCTAAATGTATATGCAGTATAAAGATATGCTAGATAATACTTACTTTGTAAACTGCCAATTCGCCGGCGTTCTACCTAATGTGCCTTCACCTACGTAACTTTGATCTATATACTGTTCATCATTGGTGGGAGACATAAATCCGGTCGAACCAGCATTCATATTGAGCATGTGTGTCATTTCTCCTTGCGGATATTGCTCAAATGCTCGAAAAGAAGGATCAGACACTTCGGAATAAGGTTAGGGAAGTTGAGCGGACGTCGATATCTCCTTCACAAATAGCTTGATCGATTTTGATTCCGATGCAAGTATGACTTGTGTATTCTCATCATCGGATACTTCAATGTCAGCATATTCATGCTCCGTCGGCCATTTGCATATTAAGGAGATATTGAACTCTAACTGATTGATTTTGGTAGCTTTGTACACCACTTGGTGTAGGGTATTTTTCGTCACCCCATTGAGATGGGAATACGCATGTGCTTGTCAGGCGTACTACAGATTCTCCCTGCCTAGGGTAGGCATGGTTTTATTGATTTTGGGTATCCGAATCTCCGGCGGCCGCGGACTAAGCTGCCGTTAATTACCCCTCACCTTTGGAACGAGTGAACCTCCGATTGACGGGTCAAACTGATCATGCGAACTCAATGTGTCGTGTGCGTGTGTTGTGTTTTGAAAGGGTTTTTACAATGGGGGGCATGTTTTGGGTGTGGAGTGCATGGAAAATGAGGGGTGAGGAGCGTTTTAAATACTCGTGCATGGCACGTGGGCGCTAGATGCCCACGGGTCACGTGCCTGGCTTGTGGGCTCTTGGCGCCCACGGGTCACTTACCAGGCGCATGGGCGTTTGGCGCCCGCGGGTCACGTGCCCTGCACGCGACCGCTGAGCGCTGGGCGCCCGCGGGGCACGTGAGGCGCACGTGGGTGCTGAGCGGCTGTAAGTCACGTGCCCTGCACGCGACCGCTGGGAGCCCGTGGTTCAGGTGCGCGGCACTCGACCGCTGGACGCCTGTGGGTCACGTGCGCGGCACGCGACCTCTAGAAACACCAGCGGAAAAAGAGCTTAGCCCCTGGGCTGGGAGTTGAACTCCTAACAGGGATTATGTGTAGATTTGGAGTTAAACTCCTAAAAGAGTTTTGTTTATGGAGTTAAACTCTAACATATCTTGAATGGAATTAAACTCTTAGAAATCTTCGGAAATGACCGAAGGGGACCCCTTTCTTCTCCCCTTTGGCCCTGGAGCTTCCCTAAAGTGGGATTTTTGGAGGTGGGTCTCCTTCTTCTTCCTCTTCTGTTGGCCGGATCTTGGAGAGAAAGGGGGTGAGATTTAAAAATCTCCCCTTTTGAGATCTGGTGGAAAATCTGAGCTCCCCTTCGAGAGTTTGATGGTGAAAACTGTTTATTTTTGAAAAAAGAAGAGTTAAACTCTTGATTTAATTCAAAAAGAGGAAGAAGGTTTTAGAACATTGAGGAAGGAGAAGGAGGTACAGTGTAACAACCCTAAATTTCCTGTACAACTTTCTGTAGAATTTTTTTTTCAAAATTTAAAGAAATGGGTACTTTTGCCTGAGCACAAGTTAAATATTTGTTTTGCTAATTAATAGCAAGAAGGAGCTTGTAGCTCATTGGTAATACCTTGCACTGCTGAACCAAGCCACCAGAGTTCAAATCTCATACCCCACATTATTTTCAATATTGTTTTATTTTGGATTTTTAGAATACCAACAGTTTACACGTGCATATCTTACAAAAACCCCACTACACCCTGTAAATTAAATATACCGGTGAGCACATGAACCGATGGGGATCCCTCCGACCGACCCGGCCGGCGGACCGGCCGACTCGGGCCGGCGCCGCCGGCCGGACTCGGCCGGACCACCGAGTCGTCAACAGAGAAGATGTGGTTTTTTGTCTCCCCTACCCCCTATACACTTTAAATCTTCAGACCATTTCCAGAGACCTTTTAAATTCCCATTTACTCCACTTTTATTACATTTTAATATATTTTAATACATTTTTTCCAATTAAACTCTTCATCTACCCTAACCCTAGCCTAACCCTATAAATACCATCCCTAAACACTACCCCCTCACCCCAAAATTCTGAGCAAACTCTCAAGATATTCCTAGAAACCCTAGTGTGCATTTGAAGTGAGCAAAGGGGCGAAATTCCGGCGAACTTCCGACGGCGATAAGAGGAGTTTCCGGCGACGAAACGATGCACTGGCGATTCCCTTCTCTACCTCTATCCTCCCTCTTTCTTGTTAACCCTTAAGTCCCACCTTCCCCCTTCTCTACTCTTTCTGAAAATACGGAATTACTAAACCCGACGGAATCGGAGCAAATCTGATTTCCGATTCGGTTTCTTTATAAAACTCTCACTTTTCTTTAATACAATATTGTTAAACCATTACATGTTGACTATTAAACACTAACTAATCATACTGAACAAGTTCCATATCAAAAGAAATTGCTATTTCCATTTTACCGTACTTTTTCATTTAAATACCATATAGTTTCATTTCGACATTTAAACCATCATAAACTTGCTATACCATTAAGTAGATCACGAGGTAATGACCTACCTCCTCACACACTCATATGCAATATAGCACAATACTTTCGGGAACATAGAATACGGGAAAACATCACCTTTTCAAATAAATACCATTACTATTAAAACCGTTTTCTAAAAAATATTATTTTACACAAATCTTTGCAAAGCGCCGCTACAACCCATTTTGGGGAACCCGTTCGGGATGGTGCGGATTATCGCATATTCTCGGGCTTAGTAGTACGAGATGCAGACCTCCACAAGGAGCATTCGGTCTCGAAAGATTTAAAATACGACATCTTAAGAAAATGAGATTTTTAGAAATATAAAATATATATTAAAATTATTTTTATATAATTATGTCTATATGTATCATTAAAATATCTATTTTGAAATAATATAAATATTCCAACTCTTTTCAAAAATCACAATAATCACTTTACATTAAAATACCATGAATTCCATACAAAATCAATATTACAATTTAATACCATATATTATGAAAATAGGTTTATTCACTAGAAATGTCACAAATATAAAAGCTACAATTATTACAACTCTAAAGACGATAATTAAATACTTGGGGAGTATTTTGAAAAGTATACAAAAGTATTTTTACATAAAAACCCCTCAAGTACTATAAATTATCCTAAGGATCCTAGTAAATATAGGTTTAAGCGGGACCAATCTCTTGAGCCTCAGGGAGCCGGAGAAGTGGGTGCTTGCCTATTTAAGGTAGACAACTTAACAACGGTGTTATCAACACGGTAATCGTCTTTGAAAAAGACACAAATTTTGCCGCCCATATGCAACGGTTACCGATAACATCAAAACTATCAGGACTTCAATTTACTTTTCTAATTGTCTGACTCAGACTGAGTCTCATTAATAATTTGACTTGAATATGATTCAAGTACAATCTACAATCTACAATATTCCAATTCAACACGAATCCCTATATTCAAGTTGTTCAATACATTCAATCTATATTGATTGAACCGAACCATGGATGTACTTCCATTTACATGATTCTACAGTTACATCCATTATCTTACAGTTACATCCGTTTACTGATACCATGGTTTCGGTAAGTCATCCAATTATACAATCTATATTACATGACATTACAATTTCAATACAATACAAACAATACAATCAAGATATCGCGGGGTTTAAAGGGTAGATTGGTACGGGAGGTGTTAAAAGTGGCACGAGACTGCAAGATTTAAGACACCTAACCGATATTCAATTGCCGTTGTTCCGGGCATTCTAACGGAGCCTTGTACTCTATATTCCGTTCACCGTAGTCTCTGGTCTAACGAGACTCCTCTCGTATACACTGACATCTTTCTGTACCAAGCTACAAACAACAGTGTTAACATCAAATACTCATATAATACAACCTTAAAAGCTACCTTCTTATTCTGTCTATTCTATTCCCCCTTATCTTTGGGACTTACCGAGCGATCTGTTCGCTGACGATATTCTCCTTCTTTCTTCTTTGAATGTCGTCAGGTGATCTGGACACTCGAGAGATCGAGCCCAGCGTTGAAGACTTAGACCATTTCGTTGAAGACCCAGAACTTTAGTTCATTGTACACTTTTATTTTAGTACCTTTCCTTTTCTGTTATGCCATTGTTTATGTATTGCTTTTTTCAGATGTATTTACTTTTTCGTGCATTGTACAAAAAGAATGTGAATAAATAAAGTTGTTGTTTTATTATATCTTGTATCTTGTGTATTTACTCTTATATTGCTTAGATACGCTTAGCGTATTTACTTCATAGTAAATACGTAGCGGTCTCGTCGCGTCCTCTGCCCGTACACTGGGAAGCGGGACGTGACACACAGACCCTAAATTTTTTTTAGAGAGAAAAAATTTATCATTGATTTTTCATCATGTTGCCTTTATAGGCTACACACTTTATATATAGCCCCTTGGGCTTTGCCAAATGACACTTATGCTACCCATGCCTTATGTGCTTATCTCTTTTTGCGCATAAGCCACGGGGTTTACAAAATTTTAGTTTTTTGCTTATTTTACATACATTTATTTCTATACATATATATATAAAAAAAAGAATTATATAAAACCAATTTATGGCTTCATTCCTTTTGTCATGGGGCCGGTCCCTTTGACCTGGGCTTGGGCCCACTTGGCTTGGGGTTCACTTTGATTTTGACTTGGTCAATCGGGATGTAATTTTTGACCCCAGCACTTGGCACAACTCGTTGTATTTGCTAGACTTCTTGACTCTAGTCATCTTAGTTTTTCCACCAACATATTCAGCAATATTATTTTTTCCAATCGTTAATTGGTCATCGAAATAGCAAATTATATGGATATAATTATCCGTTATTTTTCCACCTGCCAGAAATATTGACACACTTTGAGAGTTCTCATCAAACTACCTACTTATTTATCTTCACATTTATACTCAACTAATTACATAACATTACAATAAAATCCATATTTATAGTATATAACAAGTTGTAAGAACTTGTATCTTATTCATTGATCCGTCATAAGTAAAATCGGGAAAAATCCCTAATATATATCCAATTTGTTCGAATTGCTTACCAATACGAAATTTTAACTATTTTTTTATTATATTTAAATAAAATTAGAGTTTAGCTAACTTTCGAGATGCTCACAATGGTGATGACGATGGCAAGAATGAAGGCGATTGTTCGTCCGTGAATTTTCAACTAAATCTGCACAAGCGAAAGACTGTAAGATCGAGAAATCTGAGCGAGAGAAAGAGATGAAAGAGAGACAGAGGGAGAGAGATGAGAGAGAGAGAGAAGCCAGAGGAGACTGGGGGAGCTCGGAGGAGGTGGGGGGAGGTCGGAGAAGGGAGGTGGGTGGAGGGAAGAGAGAGAGAAAGATCGAGAGAGCAGAGAAAGATCGAGTACCGGAGAGGGAGAGCGCGCCAGAGAGAGAGAGAGAGATGAGAGTGAAGTGAGAAAAGAAGAAAGTGGTGTCGGGTTAAATGGAGGAATGAGCGCACTTTCAAAGTGCACCCCATTATTTTTTACTAAAATTTTTAGGGGCGCAATTTGAAACTGCGCCCATAACATTTGTAATGGGCACAGCTTGAAACTGCGTCCAATACATTTGTATGGAGCGTATTTTCAAACTGCGTCCATAATATATGTATACAAATGTAAAAGATGCAGTTGCTGGGCCCATAACATTTGTATGGGACGCAGTTTTGAAACTGCGCACCATACAAATGTAAAAGGCGCAGTTGCCGCGTCCATAACAAATGTATGGGGCACGGTTTCAAACTGCTCCATACAAAAAAAATATTTCACGTCAGCACCAGCTCTGACGCTGGTGCTGACGTGGCTCCTATGAGGCAAAAAGTGGTCTCTTTTTGTAATTATTTTTGAAAATGGTTTTTTCATAATTATTATTTAAATTTGGTTTGCTATAAAAAATTGTCCTATGTAATCTACATGGTTATTGTTTTGGCTATGACATTACAAGGGGGTTATGGTGGTTGTCTTGGCTAGAGCGTTATTGAGAATTCATGAGAAATATGTTGGGCAGTCTCTGATTTTGTTTGGGACTTGGCAATGAAGATACGAAACTTTTTATAATTCATTGGGAAAATGTTGGCTTTATATTTTGGGATTTAGTCAAGTTTATTGCTTTGGCTATGAAATTGTGGATTTTCTTTATTTGCTTGACTATTCATATTATTCAGAATACATGACCGAAATGAGGTTTTGGCTTCGATTTTTGTCAAAATATATTTATTTGGCGATGATGTTTACTAACCTATATAGAATACAATGCTTGAGCTTCAAACTTACAGGGTCATTTGTTATTTGGCAACCATTTTCGATGAATAAATAAAAGGTTAGTTACCTATGTTTGAAGCAATGAGATATAATTGTGTCTAGGTTCAAGGAAAATATTTTGATTCTACCGGCGTGGCAAATCAGTTGCAGCCATAAATCCGTTTTTATCGATACATGTTTAATCTGAGCCACTAATGCTTGCATCTATTTTGTCCATGTTTTTGTTCTTGTTATCTATTAATTTTTTGCGCCATGGAAGGACAAATTGAGTCATTCAAAGAATCATAATTGAATCTATTATGATCATCTGCTTATGAAGGATGCTGTCGATGGATGCTTTGTAAATGTTAGTATTGTGAAAGGATTATAATCTCTGCTATTTAGCAAAGTGTTGGCGAAATGAGTACTGTCAAAGGATTTAATCTCTACTGCTTAGCGGAGTGTTTACGAAGCGCAAGGAATATGTAATGAGCTTGAATTGTTTTGATGCATCAAAGGATAGTAAAGTTTATATAGAAATTTGTATGATGGAAGTATTGTTAGATGAATGTGGTATGTATGAAATTAATGTATGTAAGCCTTTTAATCATGGGCGTAATAAGTTCATATTGTGCATTATATTTTTTCCTCGTAGTTTTCTAATCCCTCCTCTCTATGTGATTGCAATAGATTATTATCATCATTGGTGTATGTTGAATGGTGTAAAGGCTATTATACCTTATGATTCATGTAGTCATGCAAAAGGCAGTTATTTGTATGAAGATGACCCTGAACATGAACCCTACCCTTGAACCTGAAACCTAAACACCGCCCTTTATTCTCAAAATGAAACTGAAATCTGAACTCTGCCTTTAAACATGTGCTTTACTCTTAAAACTGAAAACTCAATTCTGAGATCGAAACCGAATCTTGGACCGCAACCTGAGCATAAGTCTTAACAGCAGATTTACTAACGCAATCAAAAGCTATTAGTGCACTACTAAATATCAACAAACATGTCATAGACAAAGTCCTAAAGCTTGAATCAATATATCATGAAATATCAATATATGTAAGTATGACACCAAGTGAAAACTAAAATTAAAATAGCATCCAATAAATTTCTTGTTATAAAACGTGAATTACAAACGTTTGTCATAAGTTGCACAAAATCTGACGTTTCTAATAAAATTCAGCATATGCTTTCAGTAGAAGTTAACAACAAAAGCAATCAAAAAATTCAGTTGTAGTCCAATGATTCAGCTTTCCGCTCTACTTTAATCGTCGATTCGTCCCCTTCTTTAGCAATTGATAGCAATCGCTGAAATATGAAGCAACCAAAAGATAAAGACATACTTAAAAACAGGTAATGAACCAAATTTTGAGTCCACAAAATCTCAAATAACTTATCAGCATCAACAAAATTTTCTTTTAATCTTAGGTCGCAAACTGCATACCAATGTGTGGAACATCTTGAATCATACTATCATGTATACTCTCGAATTTTTCTATATTTCAAATGATCATCCTCGTTATGGTCGAACAAGTCATTACTGTCAATACCATCTATTAATCCAACGCTAATTTGTGCGTGGTGATTTCCTATCACAAGCAAAGTCGGGATTGTTTTTCATTCATACACAGTAAATTTACAAAATAAACACATAAGGTTTATTCTTTTACATGATTTAATTAAGCAAGTATTATCAGCAACAATTATTAAAAAATTTGGAAAAAAAATTATCGAATAATCCATACCTAGGCAGCAATATGGAATAACAGAAACTCAAAATAATCCGATCTCGATTGAAGCAAGAGAGCAGCGATCGAGGGGGGGAGGTTCAGGTTCCGGTTGGGGCAGAGAGAGGCGACACCCTAGGCGAGTCGAGCGAGAGAGAAACGAGAGGGCCAATGACGATCTTGGAGAGAGGGAGAGTTGCGCGGGATCTCTCTCTGAGATGGAGAGAGGAGGAGATGAGCTCCAATTTTAGGGCTTTTGAAAGTTCTTTTTTCTTTTTCCTTTTTTTATCGCAAAGAGAAAAGAGAGAAGGAACGAGCCCACCTGTGAGAAAAACCATACTTATAATGCGTAGCCACGGAGAAGAAGCTCTCTGCACTCAACCACAGATCCATTTTTTACTCCTTTGGAGTGTAAAGTAATTGTTTAGAATAGAATTTCAAACAGAAGGGATGCTTTTGCTAGTAAATTGATTTTGGGGCGCTTTTTTGTCCCTTTTATTTTTTAATATATTTTTTGGGGGTGGGAGGATTAATATGCCATAGCCCGATGAAAAATTGGGTTTGAACCCCAGCTCTCGTGTAACTGCAAAAGAGACTTTATCATTAGAATATAATAACACTCCTGGTAGAAACGGCACAAGTGCAAAGAGTTTTTATCACTAAGATATAATGATAATCACAGCATGAGTGTTATTATACATGAATGGTAAACTTAGGGGTTTGAACCATAGTCACATAATTCGTGAATAATTCGGCGAATTCGCGAATTATTCGTGAATTTTTGATTGGCTGATTAATTCTCCGATTTAATCGTCACTGACGAACGCTTCGAATAATTCAAATAAATAGCGAATAATTCACAAAAACAGCGAATAATTCGCAATATCAAAACTCAGCGCCTCATTTATTAATTTCTTGCTCGAAATCTTTTTCGAACATTTCCTGAATACTTGCCGAATTTTTTCCGAATACCTACCGATTTTTTCCGAATAGTTCACCAAATCCGAATTTTCGATCTCGCCGAATAATTTCCGAACGGCGAATTTGTGGCTATGGTTTGAACAAGTAACCTAAAGACTTGTTACAAATATAGCAGAGAACAGTGCAGACCGAAAACTAATGACCCCTGAATAATATGATTTCTGAATCTCTACAGATCCAGAAACCGATTCAATTTCCATCTAAAAAACCAAAAGGGAATACCCACTTTTAAAATAAGAATTCTAAATCTCTTCGGTCTTCATGATGCGAAACCGACTTTTAGCAATCACTAGTTTTAGCCGAAATAGATCTTCGAAACCTTAATGTGGCAGCAACAGCCTTGGGTCAGAAGTATTATTACCAAAATAAATAAATAAATAACATAGCACGGAACCACCAATTTACAGCACAAATTTGGCTCTACATAAACTGAAACTTGAACATAATACAACACTTCCCAATTGAGTTTCGCTGGTAACAATGTGAAGGAGGGGAAAATCATTGATCAATGCAGTGCAACAACGAATACCTCACTAGTACGACTCTTGAACCGTTTCAGGCCGTTGCTTACTAATATTAAGCGAAAAAGACCTTCAAGACAATGCTTTAAGTTGAGTCAGCAACAACCTTCACTCAAAATATTTATTACGGGAATAACATAACACAAACCTACCGCCAAGTTTCTACAGAAGGTCGATTCTACAAAAAACTGAACTTTCAACATATTATTCTAAGCCGATGCAGCAATGGTTTCCTTTCTTTTGCGGGCCCACCTTGGGGTGGTCTCAATGAGCTGATGAGGAATGAGCTGTCGCTCCTTCATTGTGAGCTTCTTGTAGTTGCTCACTCTCAGCCTCGCTATCTTCGCCTCCTCTTCGGCCGTGGTTTCTCTCACCACAACCGTGAGGCGGCATCTCGGCCTCACCATGATTCCACTCCTCCCTTTGGCGTGGTACGATAGTCTCTTAATGTACAGTCCTTTCCCAACAAATGCTTCAGCTAAAAGAAAGCCAATGTTTCATGAGAAAGCAAATGATTGCCTAATTTTACTCTAAACTCCTCAAATGTATGTTTAATTCAACTCTATAACTTGTTTGTGTCGTTTTCAACAAAACAAAATCTGCGCGTTTTTAAGGGTTTTGGTCGACGAGTGTTTGCGCTAATATGTTAATGGGGGCTAAGTGATATGCTGGGTGAAGAACATAGGGGTTTTGTGTAATTAAATCTTCTTATAGGCAACGATTAAATTAGAAAGCATGAATCTTTATTTGGATATCTTGAAGGAAAAAGCAATAAATATTTTTATTTTCTTATTTGGGCTGAATTTTACAGATGGTCTTTAACTACGTGTTTTCAGTTAAATACCTTGACGTTAATTACATTAAGCTCCCATAAACTTTAGTCGTAAGGGATCCCCCCCCCCCCCCTCCCGTCATAAAATACTCTGAAATAGTTAAAATGCACTTCAAGGGAACTTACTATAATTAATAGATAACTCATTACTGAAAAGAGCTCATAGTCAAGAGTTCTTCAATGAAATTTTTCCACATACAACATCCTTTCTCTGGATTATTAGCACCCAATAATTGTGGGTTAGATCAATTTGGGCTGGAATAGTACTATGGGATATTGAGTGTCATAAACCAGTTTAGTGTTTATAACTAGTTCAGGAGAAAGTGTTATTTGTAAATAACCCAACATTGTGATTGATCTAAAATTACTGAATTGAGTCGATGAACATAAATCTTCCTAAGAGATGGATGAGGAACATGATATTATGGCCTCAACTTGCAACGGGGTTACGGTTTCCGAAACCAACGTGTCATGGGGTTTCAAGACTAAACTCCAAAAAATTGCGATTGAGGCCCGTTTGGCAACCATAATAAAGTTTCCCAAACCACGGCTTCACAAAGTTTTGAGGGTTGGAAACCCCCTTTTTTTAACTTCCAAAAAGACGAGTTGCGCAAAGTTTCAAGCTGCTTTTTATAACCATACTTTTAAACAAAACCTTGGTTTCAAGATTGTTGCCAAACCCCCCTAAACTTTATGAAACCACGTTATTACGAAACACGGTTTTTATGTATACATGCAAACCGCGGTATTCAGAAACCTTGTTGCCAAACTAGGCATAAGTAACAAATATTAATTGTATATAAGGGGAATATGCGAAAGTCTGTTGATGGGAATATGTAAAAATATATGTACATAAGTAATTTTAGAAATTAATATAATGCCAGGTCGCATGCATGACATTCTGCGAAACCTGTACCCAAATCAAAATCCAACAATTATATCTTCTTCGGTTCAGGTTTCGGTACAACTAAAAGCATGTTAAAGAAAATTACAGCATTTGCATTAAGCCTCACTTAGCACCCTCACTAACATATTTTTCTCAATTTTTTCCTGACCTCATGCCAGCTTGTAAAGATACTGCTCATGTAGAAACAAAGAAGCAATCTTTTTCCCTATTAAAAATTAGTGTAAGTAACACAAAACAACTCGACTTTTTTCCGTTTTCAATAAGATGACAGTAGAGTTTTACAAAACTACAAAACCCCATTGAGATAGCCTTCCATTTGCAAACGTTACTCAAGTTATCATGTTTCTCTCACGTAACTTTATAGAACCCCATAATACCCCTATGGGCAAGTTAGGAGGATGAAGAAGGGAGCAATTTTGGTGAAATCATTATTTTTACCGTAATGGTATGAGCTATGAAGTGTGATTGCAATAGATAATTGAGTTCTTTAAAGTCCAATAATAGTGTTCTGGTGAAAACTGAAAAGGTTTGATGGTGTTTTATGTAAATTACGCTAAAAGTTATGTAATTTATTAGTTTATACAGTGTAAATAACTCCTGTGATCCGCTTACCTACAAGGAGACGATCTGGATCTAAACCGTGATTGTGAGCTGCATTGGCTCTGGCAGAGTGGATAACCTGAAGTGACGCAAATATCAGACTTAAAACTTGTAAATATATACATCAACACACAAAAGCGCCTTACCTGATACACTGTTTTGGCAGCTCTTTTTACTGTTACTTGCAGCTGCAAAAGAGCATCTTCAACGCGCATCCCTCTAACGAGTTTAGCCACCAAATTGACCTTCTTGGGACTCTAGCACCATTATGCATGGAAAAAATTGAGAAAGAGTTGAGTATATATACCTACTATTTATCCTTTTAAGTAAAAATTGACCACATGGTCAGAGAGCCTATAAATTTTTTGACTTTCTGATATACTGATAATCTCATTTCTGATATTTGATTGTCGTGACTTATTGGGTGTTAGATAATCTTTTGAAAAGCTTAAACCGATGAATTTTGGGGAATCGATGTGTATCAAGCAAACTTAACATCCTCTACATGTGAGGTCTTTGGGCCATTAGTAAAGTCTTCCGCCTTATACATGGATTTCATGGGAAATCGGAATAGATGGTCAGGTTTTATTTAATAAATATATAGTATTACATCTTATTCATGATCAGGTTACGTGTGTGTGTGTGTGCACCTCCACCTTGTACATTAGTTGCATGGGAAATCAGAACATGATCGGAGTTTGTATAAATATTTATAAATCAGCATACTCTTTATAGAGGTTCGGGTTTTATATAATATTTAGACATTATTATGCTCCTTAGTTCTTATACGTGCTTGGGTTCTATAATATTTCATATATGCACAAGCTTGAAGCTATGCTAAACTAGCTTAGATTAGCTGACAAAAAACATAAGGAACTACCCTGTCTATGTCGCCTACGGCATTAATAACTGCTAAATTTTTTCCAGAAAATAATTTGTAACTGAAAACAACAGTCTTTTTTCCACCCGAATCCATCAGGCAATGAGCTATAGGTAACCAAACATATGTAAACTTAACTGCATTTCCTTTTCGATGCATCAACAGAAAACTATAAGACAACCAATATGTGCACTCAGACCAAAATGATAGCCCTTAAATGCAACGACCACTACATTTAGCTATTAAATAAGTAATTCAGGTTAAAGTAACTACCCTTTTTAGTTTGGAAAAAATCAATCTATCCTGTTTATGCATTAATAACAAAAGGCAATTTAAAACACCATGTCATCGTGTGACTAACCTTTAAACCTCAACTTTGAAACATCTACCTTAAACATATGTTACATAATCGAGCCAAGTATCCACTTAAGCTCCTCCAAGGGAATGAAAGTTTCTGCATCATACTTCTACATAAATTCATATTCGGCCCTCAACTAGATGCAATGATAAACTATCAAAATGTCACCAAGGTTTCAACCTGTTCAGAGATATTACCATAATGGGAATTATATTATTGATTTTTATTTTATTTTTTGCATTTTTTATTTATATCATTAAATTGGATAATAGCATGCGAGAAAAGGTTAATGAGCTCAATATGGATAATCAAACCTGTTTTATGCCTTTCTTAATAGCTTGCACGGTTAAAGGTTTGGAGGATGCATCCTTGGCCTTAGTTTTCCCGGCACCCAAAAGTGGTGCCAAAGGAGAAGAAATAGGCTCCATTTGAGAAACATCTTCTGCTGACAAGGCACGTGAACTAAAGAATCCCTGCAATATCATTTCATGAGCACAACTTTCGCGTACTTAAAACTGTATCCCAAATTTTTGATCAAACATTAATCAAAGAAACCTATAACAAAAGGAGCATGTATGCCTTTTTTAAGAGTAATATAAAGATGCGCAAAGAAGCCAGATTAGAAATAAATAGCATTTATATAATAAATTTGTGGCACAATCGACCATATTTATAAAATTAATTTTGAAACCACATGGTATAACATGTGCAATGCTCCATGTATGTTTGCAAAGCCTATACCAAAAGACTATTCTAACAGGAAAGAATATCCATAGAAACATAATGATGGGTTGTTCATTATTCATAATTTAGCGAACAAAAATTAGCTAGAGTAAACCTGAGACCACAAGCATCATCAAAATTTAAGTAGCGACAACTCATTTTATCTTTATTCTTTACTTTATAATTAACTCATTGAAATATGAAAATATATACCGATTGTTGTAAGTGCTGATAAAAAGGTACTGGGATTCTTTTGGAAACAAGATTAGACACCCTCCTTAGGCATGCCAATCCGTCATCTGCAACAGAAGAGAACTAAAATTTAAACCATCTAAGAATGTTTTACAAATTAGTATCAGCAAAGAAATGGGAAGGTAAAAGTGTATTGGCACTACTACAAAGTCATCAGAAAAATGATAAGATGTATGCATTGTATGTTACCCTGACATCAATAACTATGTTGATATTCAATTATTTATGCAATTATAAATTAAGACACATTTGCAACAATTGCATGCCATAATGGTTGGCTGAAATCAACTGAAAGTTATGAAATTTAATATATTTTAAATATCAACACTTTATTACGTACGGGAAGTGTTTGATTTCGATCTCCGATGTGTGTGCATGTGCGCGTATGCATGTGCGCGTGCGAGCAAGTAAGAATGTGTGTGTGAGTGCGCGCACACGCATATGTGTGTCAGAGTTGACACTATCCATATAACAAATATTATTGTCTTTTCCACTATACTCTTCCAGTCCAAAAGAATTTGAAGGATGCCAACTGTTTATTTAGAATTGTGGTGAATCCACACTCCCGCCCATATTTGTATTGGCCAAGATTATGGCACTAATTAAGAGAGGTTTGATATCAGGTCAATGGTCAAGCATACCATTATCAAATCTTTCACTGAGAACTGTTATGTGGACCGACTCATCTGATGGGGGGAAAGCTCAGATAATGATAAAGACTTTGATACATGAACTCGTGTTAACTAATAGCATGAAGTTTACTAAGTACCAGAAATGCAAATTATGCTCCATAATTTATATCCATTTTAAAAAAAATTACCTGGACAATGAGATGAATATGCACCTGTGCTGTATTGAGATGCACCATTTACGCGATTTTGCCTGACCTTGGTGGCAGCATGGCGGAAAACAGATCTCATATACCTTTGCCATCCCACCATGGCTGCAAAGCCGCAAATAATTAAATTGGTTTCCAGGTTGCATTAGATAAACAAATGACACCATTTTTTCCACGTATTTCAACTGCAAATTTTAGATCATAAAACATTTAGGGCTCGTTTGGCTTTGAAACTAGGATAACCAGAGTTTATTTTCATGTGAAGGTATAGTTAATTCAAATAATAAGTTTATTTATCTCATCAAAAAGTTGTTTGGCATTGTTGTAGAGTTGTCTTAAGTCTATCTCTGTAAAAAAAAAATGAACCTATTATCTCAAAAATTCATACAAAGGCATTCTTTTGAGGCAAGTAAGCATCAACAAATTTTTCAATAGGTGCTATATTTCAAACCCAAACTTCTAGCAAAGTGTCTGAGGAAGTTATCCTTAACCAATCTTTTCTCCCCTAAAGATTTCGACTCTCCGCATGCTTACACCAACTTCAAAATATCTAAGAAACCCTACTGTATTAAGAGGGACACAGCAAAACAGGCGTTTCAATAAAATTCCTATCGTATAATTCATCTCTATGCTTCATAAACCTCGATAATCTGTGAACAACGATCTATTGCATATCTAAAATGATATTGGTTCAGGGTCTCGTGCCCGAATGGAACGGAATTGAAAGAGGCTTTTATGTTAACGAACAACTCGAGAACAGTTGACAGAAGCAATCGTCCGAGATCTTTAATGATGCAGGTCTAAAGGTTTGGTTACATCAGTTGTCGATTCTTTACCAAATGCTATGCTTTCATATCTAAGCTAACCCAATATTTCACATTGAGAGAGAGAGAGAGAGAGAGAGAGAGAGAGAGAGAGAGAGAGAGATGTGTTTACTTTAGCCTAGGTTGCTCGAACACGGATATGGGGACACAAACATGACACGATGCGACATGGCGACATGGAAAAATCCCAAATAATAGGATATGGGGACACGTGTGTGTGTGTAGGGGAGTGTTCCATTGCAACCCAGGTTGCACAATAAGAAGTTAAGAACTCCTAAACCAGTGTTTTAAATACGAAAGGCGATGCCAAGACGCCAAGGCTCGCATGTCATCCGAGGCAAGAGGTGCTAAAAAGGCAAGCGCCTGAGCTAAGTGCGGCAAAAAAGATATAAAAACAACTATAGAATTATGCATATATGATATATACCTATCAACAAATGTCACATGGATTATAAAAGCGATGGGAGGGGGAGGGGGATTACGAAGGAATATAGCATTCAATAATATAAACGATAGATGATAAATCGTCTCATAATAAATCGCAATGACTGAGTATAGCATTCAAATCATAATTTCAAGTTTTCAACCAAGTCTAAAGTTCTAAATTAAAGATAGGTCATAAGGCATAAGTTGCTACAATTATTTGAGAAACCATACGGTAAGCAACACAAAATATCACAAAAATTTGCAAATAGGGGGGAAATTATGTAGGCGATGATGATGAACAATTTGAGATTTGGAAAACGAAAATGAGAGAGCTAAAAGTTTTACCTTGATCCTTGAGAATTGAGATTGATTTGAATTTTGAGAAGAGCAAACGAGGATGATACAGGAGATGGTGCCGGCGAGTAGAGGAAGTGGTGAAGTCGTCGATGGCAGCTGGAGGCGGCGGAGAGTAGAGGAAGCGGCGGCGAGTGACGAAACCCTAGCGCCCGCTGGATTCGGGGTGGCGCTATGTTGAGGAAAATAGTGTTGGTGCTATTATCAAATCTGAGCCGTTGGTTTAATTAACATAGAATCCTCACCGCACATCACAAAAACCGTGGGTCCCACTTGAGAAAATCCTCCCAGCGAATACTACTCCGTGAGATATCGTGATAGTTCTCGGGCTGCTTGCTAAGCCCTAATACAGTAAAACCTCTATACAGTAATATCCTTGGGACCGGGGAAAAATATTACTATAGGGGGGTTATTCTTAAGTAGAGTTTTATATATAAAAATTAGATTTTTTTTTGAAAAAATAGTAGTCAAAATTCTTAGACCTTCAAAATTCATATAGACCTTCAAACTTATTAACAAGTCAAAATTCTTAGACCTTCAAAATTCATATAGACCTTCAAACTTATTAACAAGTCAAAGTACTTTATGTCATCTTAAGTTCAATTGTGTAGTTAAGTAATTTATGTCATCTTAAGTTCAATTGTAATAGCCAAGTAATTTTATGTATTTTTTATATATATAAAAAATTATTTAAAATTTAATGCCAATTTATTACTATATAGAGGTAAATTAGTACAGGCGGGACTTGGAAAAAGTATGGAATATCACACTGTGGAGGTTATTCTTATTTATAACTGGTCCCGAGTCGGGACCGGGACTTTTTATCACTATAGGGAGGTTATTCCTATATAGAGTATTCCTATACGGAGGTTTTACTGTACCATATTTATGCACACCACGCACACACAACACATCCATCCAGAGAATCCACGAATTTGTCTCGAAATCGTTAATTTGTGCCCAATTTTCCTTCTGTGTAATTCCTAAGATTCGAACCCACGGCCTCTCTATCAACTGAGCAAATGTTCATTGGTGCCATCTTTTTTTTGCCCTGCTCAAACTTCATCTAAAACTCATTGCTTTAGAAACCCAACAAACTAGAACTAATTGGTGGAATTTTTTAAAACCTACTCTCTCCTCTCGTAATTATTCCCACGGCTCACCGAGAAATTAATATGTGGAGATTCGAAGGAAAGTTGGTTTCTTGAGTAGGCAGAGAGCATGACGTTCCATTGGAAGAGGTTTATGTGGAGGAGGAAGAGGAAGTATATGTTTTATCTTTCAATATAATTTAGCTCTATTGGTTCTGTTTAATCCTGAGGTTTGAAAAAGACTTGAACTTTTCGAGTTAGGACTCTGTTATTATTGGTGATTTTCCTCTCTTTTGTATTCTAAATTGTTTTGCTCTTTGGAGAGGAAGGCTCACAGTTTATGGGTTAGAGTGTCGTGATGAAAAGGATAAAAAAAAGAACTAGACTGTACACTAATTTAGTCTATTTTGTACCCCTAAAGTTAAGTTTACATATAAGGAGGGAATATAGATAAGAGAAAATAAGAGTGAGAATATTAAAAATGTTTTGTTAAAAGAAAATAAATCGATGGTGAGCTATCGAAGAGGAAGTAGTATGGAACCGAGAAATCTAGAACAATGGATTGCTGTGCTGCTCTATGAAAGGGTTTTTTGTTTTTTTTTTGAAAAAATGAAGTTGGAAGATTTTATGTCATGAAACTAAGATTTAAAAGTTCTGGACTAGCAGTTCCGGGATTGCAGTTCCAATTATGAACAAAACCAAAATTTAAAGTTCCAATTCCATCTCCAATCGGCCAACACTAAAATTTTTCGTATCCCAACAAATTCTGGTTCTACATTATAGTTCTGATCATCTAACTCTAAGAGTGTAATTTCGAAAAAATTTGGTATCAAGGTTCCAAACCTGAATATGAAATGAATTAAGAAAATGGATACTAAGACTCAATCTTCAACCAGAAAGCAGCTCATTCAACACTTGTCCGCGGTCATAGAAAATAATAAAGATTAGATATTTTAAAAACAACCCTCCACGATCAACAATGTAGAAACAACCCTCCAAGAAAACCCAAAATTTGGGGATTTCTTTGGATGTATTAAATGTCTTAATTACAGCTGGTTTAGTTGATCCCCACTCATCTCTAACCCATAATTCCATGTGAAAAGAAAACCACCATGCTCGGACTCCTCTCCACCTCCACCTCTCTTCTTGCATTTTCCATTCAAGCTTCGATCTTTGAAGCTGGCTCTCCATCAAGCCCCTCTACCATGCACTCTGATGGAGATCGATTTCTTCCTCAGATATCGTCCTCCATCGATCTTACAGCCAGCGGTGTCGAACGGTTGAGATTTGATATAAAATTTGAAAATATGGATCTTAATGGGTTGTTGGTCGTTGTGGACACCAAGCTACCTGTAAGAAAAGTCCCGGAGTGGAAAACCACCATAGTACCCTCCGACGATCAAGTAAACGCCGAGAAATATTAGAGCAGAGTAGCGACGTATTGGATTCAATTCGAGTTTCCTGAATTATCTGGAAGAGGGGTTTATATAGCGGTCGCATTGAGCGAGCCGATGCGAGATTTTCGTCGTCCGTTACACCCCTGCATCACGTTCACGTTGATGGCGGGATACGCCCATTAATGACGAGATACGCTGGCGTGAGATGCGGGACGTGGAGCGACGGAAATCTCGTCGTGGAAAGATACACGAAGCCGTTAGGGGACGCTTGGGCTCCGTGCCCCCGGCCAAATAGGGACGCTGAGGAATCTCATATATAGGCTAGTTCGGAGACGAGCAGGTGAGCTGAGGAGTCTCAGCTATAGGATAGCTCGAAAACGAGCTATTAGCTGGCTGTCAGCCGAAGGGGGAAGGTACTCCGGGAGGTCTTCTGAGAAGGTCTGGTGCAGCCTCGGAGACGAGGCGCCGAGAAATGTCCCCAATGCATCATATTTATTCCATCTCCGTAGCCACCAGGAATCTAGCGGGCTTACGTGGATAACATGCCACTGTTCATATCAGATTTTTGCATTTTTATATCGTCCATTCTTAATCACATTACATGTAAATAGATGCTTTTGATCCATGTTTGCTAAATAGTTGCAGGTTACAGGTTCTCAGATTGTTACAGTGAAATTCATGAAAAGTTGCTACAAATGTGAGACTACGACCAACAATAGATGAATCCGTATGATACCACCTACCAGTTCAAGGAACAAATAAAAATCATGAGACAGTTCAGTGCACAAAGTACAAGGACAGCACAGGATTAAAAAAAACTTCAAAGCGAAGCTCACGGTAAAAGTCCACATAATTCTGCACTGTTGGAAATCTGGAAGAAAGTAGAAAAAATTCTGAGGAACCAAGTGAAGAAAACAGGAGATAAAAGCAACTTGAAGAAATCCTGAAGAAATGGGCCCATGAGCCCACCAAATGGCCACGGATCCACGGCCAAACATGTTATTCTGTCGCGGAACCGCGGCCGTGCAATGCACGTGTCGGTGCAGGTGTCGGTGTTTTAACTCGGTCTTTGGGGTTGTTTTGTAATTTCATGTATGCATCAGAATGTAAACCTAGGGTTTTTCCTATTTATAAATAGGAGGGCTCAAAGCCAAATAAGAGATGCCTTTTCGAGGGTGCCTTTCTTAGGATGCCTCTCTTTGCCTTTTTTCTAGATCTAAATTCAATTGTAATGTGTTCTTGAGGTCATAATAAAGTAAGAGCTTTTATTTTTATCTCGCATTCTTTTATTATCTGAATTTAATTCTTGCAATTTTTATCTATTCTTTTAATATCTGCAATTTAGTTTTCTAATATAAAAATTTAAAAAAATGAATTTCATTGTTAACTTCCTAATGAGTGAGTAATCCCTCACTTGTTAGGGTTAGGATAGGGAAGGTTTGAGAGATGGAAATCTCTCTCACTCCTTTCTTTGCCCATATAATTTTATTAAAAAGACTCTTTTTAAATCAACCACACACCGCTCACTACGGCACCCTATCCTGCGTGATAGCGGTGATTCCCTAGTTAGACCGGATATGATTGAATTAATTGGAGGTTAGGGCTAAGAGCCAAGAACGGACGAACAAGGACCAAAAGGAAGAAACTTAGTTTCTTCTCAGTCGTGCTAATCCCCGTTGTTGCTGATTACCCTAACACCTTTATTCATAACTAAGATATTGATAGAAGCGAGAAGATCCCTATCTCGAACTAACCTAATCATAACCCTAGCAAGCTTTTTATCAACTTTTATCTCATTCTTAGATCTTAAAACAAAACCACCAATTTTTTGGACTTAACTCGTTAAAATATAAAGAAAAGGAATCCTTCTCCCTGTAGATCGACCCGTACTCAACCGGCTAGCTACCAAGCGACATCGTCTTGATTGCGGTATATTCTTAACTTTGATTTTAAAACACACCTACACAAACTCTACATCAATCAAATGACGTCGTTGCCGGGGAGACGGTAGTCTTTTTCTTTGTGTAATTTCCGGTTAATAAAAAAAATTAAAAAAAACTTATAAAAATTGAAAATTTTAAAACAAAAATAAATAAATAAATAAAAATAAAGATCATCTTATTCTTTTTGAAAGGTTTTTGTGCAAGTGTGCAGACTTGGAGAAAATTCTGTTTCAGATCTGGAGCAAGCCCAGTGAACAAATCAAAAAACAGAGGATCTGAACAGACAGAGGAGAACCATAACAGTAAACAGAAAAAATTTGGAGATCCAAACCAACCAAATTGCCGCGGAAACGCGGCATAAGAAGGAGTTTGACCGTGGTTCCGCGGTCAATTGCTGACGTCAGCAATTCAAAATTTTCTGTAAATATTTTTTGTCCCCTCTCCTATCCTGATCTCCACTGAAAATTTTTCCTGCAGGGTTCTTTGCGCAAAATCTTTCTTCCTCTCCAATAAATCATTTTTGTGCAGGATTCTTTGCGCTGCCAAATAGAAAAAATTTGCAAGTGTTTTAAATTTTTTGTGTGTTAACTGCTTTGCATAATTAATACGGACTTTTAAGGGGCTATAACACCATTCAAGATTGGGTGGGGATTTCATTACTCTTTCTAAAACCCCAAAAGTCACTAAAAGCATATGCATCACTCTTGAGCTAATTAAAAAATATCTAGACTCAGCCAATTAAGGACTGTCGCGCTCATTAGGACAAAAGAAGATTGTGGGCATTCAGTCGTTTATCTAAACCTGACTTTGTGGTGTCTAGGCTAGACAAGTGAGAAAGGTAATTTTAAAAGGCTCGTCTCACGGTGATTCGTGAGCGGTTCCCTCCTTTCTTCATTTGTGCTTACCTGGCCACAATTGGCGGTGAAGAGGCGATTTGAGAGATATCTCACAACTTGTCACTTTGAAACAGTTAGGAGCAGTCTAGTTGACTTAGGAGGCCCTAACTCTAAGTTTGATTGTGCATGTTTAAACTGTGGTTGTTTGAAATTGTGCCGTAGTTCCGTACAAATTTTTCAAAAACTCTTTCTAAAAAAAAACACTTTCAAAAATTTCAAAACTCCAAAAACAAACAAATTTTTAAAAAAAAACAAAATATATAAAAAAAAAATTAAAAAAAAAATCACATTATTTTTCTTCTCCTTTCTCTCATCACATCATGGGGTACCTCACCTCGCAAAACTCTTGCCGAACTTTGGTACCCTCAACCAGACATTACTTCCTACGCTTATTGTTTTGGTCGAATTTCGAACGGCCCCTCCATACCAAAAATTTCTTTGAAAGATCGAATAGACGCGTCTAGGGTATCCAGTTGGACTCCGCAATCCACCTTGTATCAACCATTTCATCATTCACCATCTTCTTACGTTGATACTACTTTTTCGAGTCCTGTTGTAACCCCGAAACCCATGTCTATTGCTGAACATATTGAACAATCTCGTAACCGATCTTTCACTCCTTTCACCACTGCGAATTCTTTGGATCAACAATTCCATTCACCTTCTTATCCAAATGTTGATCCTACTCCTGTCCAACCATTCAATTCCTACCAGTCCTACCCGACTTTCGCACCTTTCCTAGACATTGCTTCTACACAGCCATTTGGGAGTTTCCAGTATCCAAACAACTTTGAATTTTTTACTGAAACCCCTTCACAACCCATGTCTAGTCTAGAACAATCGTTGGAAGATTTTATGGTAGCGTCAAGACAACAGATGATGGATTTGAATGCGCTCATGGCCGCCCTTATACAGCATAGTGACCTGGTAGCCAGTTTCCAACTAGCTTCAAATTTTCCAGTGTATGATGAGGCGGTATGACAGATTGAGAATTTGAGTGGAGAGAGTGAGCTGTGAACCCTTCCAAATCAAACTTACCCATCTCCAATTGAATCCCACAATTCCGGGTTTGAATGTCTATCAAGTGTCCCAAATGATTCACTAGTTGAAGATAAAACGTTTAATGAATTGTGCGACTTTGTAGTGTTTGATTTGCCAGATTGTGAAGGGTCCCTTTCGAGTGAACCCACACCCAATCCTTTTGACCTCTACACCTCCACTCTAGAATCTAAATTAATTGATATCCATGCTTTTGATGAGGTGTCTGAGAAATTTAATTTTCACTTGATCGAGGATATTGACGCATGAAATATTTTGGATGATGAACCCGCAGATTTGGCCGAGTTTTTCTCTCCAATTCATCATCCCGAGTCATTAAATGTTTTTCCTGAACTTCATATGCGTCTTGATTTTGATGAAAGTTGCATGGATAAGCTAAATTTTGAGGAGAGTATTAAGGAAATTATTGAGGATGAAGCAGTTTTACTTGAGGAGTCTGATTTTCCAATTCATTCTATCCCCCCTTCCATTGACTACGCACACCCTCCTGAATCTTTAACCGATACCCTTCCTCAATCATTTCCCTCCATCCTTGTTCCGACTTTGCAAGAAACCGTTACACTTTCATTTTCAATGTCTGGTTTACCAAGTTCAACGTACCCATGTTTTCTCACGAATCTTGAGGGATTTGATCTCATTTCTCAGTGGATTGATAGATTAGCACAATCGCTTTTTACACATCGGTCATTACAAATTGTGCTAATTTATACACTCCATCTCCCCCCTCAAGTTCGTATTCCACTTCTTTCTCCCACTTTCTCCGGTTATTCTTCTAATCTTCCTTTAATGACACCGAGTGTTAATGAAGCAAAGTCCGATATTTTGAGTTCGATAATTCTAGAAAAACAACTTGATTTAGACTCTTTTGAAAATAAGGTAAATGAGTCTTAAGACTATCCTACCTTCATAATTTTTGAAAAATCAAGTGTGTTGGATTCTGGCACGACACTTATTGACATTGAAACGTTCAATCGGACCATCGATGAAAGTTTCGAAGATATTTTCGCCGACGAACTCGCATTCCTAAATGATACGGATTTTGTGATTAATCAACCTCCACCTGAAGAAGTCGAATTACCACCATTTCTTTTTCCCTTCTGCTATTCTTCTCTTCACCCGAGACCGTATACTGCTTTTATCTCCACACGGTCTCGTGTGTTTCTCCTTTCTTTTCTCTACACTCCATTCTTTCACCAACCACACCATTATAAAGATAAATTTTTTGAATTGTTGGTGCTAACCTTTGTCCTGTGTAAGGCCTTGTATAGCTTGATATTGTGTTTTTCTCCCCCCTAACTCTGAACTTTAACGCTTAAACAATGGAAACACTGTTTCACTTAAGCTTGGGGGGACCTTTTATGTATATATATTTTGTTTTTTTGTTAATAATAAAATTAAAATTAAAAATAAAAAAAATAAACAGGGGAGTGCCGACAATTTTGACCCTCTTGGTGTAGCTTGACAGTGAGGACACTGTCAAGTTTAAGTTTGGGGGTATGCTCAGTAAGCTTTCTTCCTTCGCATTCATGTGTATATTTTTGCATTTGCATAGTTATTTCAAAATCCATAAAAATCAAAAAAAATTTAAAAATTATAAAAATTGAAAAGTTCAATTTTGGCCATATTTGACTTAAGTTCAACATGACGGTTGACTAGCTAGGAAAAACTAGATTCTAAACTTAGTAAATTAAAAACCCTAAAAATAACCTTTCTTAAAGTTTAATTATAGAAAATATATGTCCTAATAACTTATTTAGAAAGAGGCAAATTTTGAGTTCAGTTCTTGGGCTAAGTCAAAATAAGGGAAGAATATTGAAATTTTTATTGAAGTGTAAGTCTGAAAAACAACTCCGAACCTTTAGTCTAAATTATGAAAATATATACCCTACAACTCGCACATACACGCACCTTGAAACTTGGGATAGTAGAGGATACCTTGAAATGTTCTTGTTTAAAATCCTTAGTATGAGAAAAAAAATTAAAGTATAAGTGTGACATAAGAGATATAAAAAAATGAACACTGGTTTTGTAATTACTTAAGACTGCGTAAAATAAAAAAAATATATAGCGAGAGTGCTTTATCATATAGTGTCTTAGACCAACTGGTTTGGGAGTCACTGCTAAAGCCTTAGGTATTGCAAGACGAGGAATTACGCCTAAATGCGCAAGCACATTTTGTAATCGGTCGTCTAGTACCTCAAGAAGTATTAACGGTCGCATGAAAAATGTGTGAGCAATTTCATCTAAAATTCACCAACTAAAAGTATTTTGGAAGATGGACAAGAGTATGATAGCTAGAATTGAATTTCCAAGTGTAGGGGTGATATATACACACACGTAGGGGTATATGATTGGGGTTTGGATGAGAGATAGGAATGAAAGATAGGGCTTATACCTTCAGTAGAGATGATAAAAATTTCTAAGTTGAGATTGAACCTTAGAAGAAAAATTCAAGAGATGCTGAAAGCTTTATAAATTTGCAAAACATATACGATCTTAAGTTAAATGATAAGTGAGTGTGAAAAATACGGGTTGATGATTTCTAAGTTGAAGATAATAGAATTTCTTGCTAGAATACCGAATTAAAGAATGAAAGTCAACATGCCAAATTGATTGGATTTTATGGGTAGTATCCGCTGAAAACCCTCAGGAGACAACACTCTTCCTACTAGGGACACCTAAAGATTTAACGGCTTGTTGCACGAGCTCAGTGCAATCGCGATTCCCTGCGAAAGTGATGTTAGGATTTTTCGAGAATAAAATTGGTTTTGCTCGGGACGAGCAAAAGATAAGTTTGGGGGTATTTGGTCATATTAGATTTTTGCATTTTTATATCGCCCATTCTTAATCACATTACATGTAAATAGGTGCTTTTGATCCATGTTTGCTAAATAGTTGCAGGTTACAGGTTCTCAGATCGTTACAGTGATATTCATGAAAAGTCGCTACAAATGTGAGACTACGACCAACAATAGATGAATCCGTATGATGCCACTTACCAGTTCAAGGAACAAATAAAAATCATGAGACAGTTCAATGCACAAAGTACAAGGGCAGCACAAGATTAAAAAAAACTTCAAAGCGAAGCTCACGGTAAAAGTCCACATAATTCTACACTGTTGGAAATCTGGAAGAAAGTAGAAAAGATTATGAGGAACCAAGTGAAGAAAAAAGAAGATAAAAGCAACTTGAAGAAACCCTGAAGAAATGGGCCCATGAGCCCACCAAATGGCCGCGGATCCGCGGCCAAACAGGCTATTCTGCCGCGGAACCGCGGCCGTGCAATGCATGTGTCGGTGCAGGTGTCGGTGCTTTAACTCGGTCTTTGGGGTTGTTTTGTAATTTCATGTATGCATCAGAATGTAAACTTAGGGTTTTTCCTATCTATAAATAGGAGGGCTCAAAGCCAAATAAGAGGTGCCTTTTCGAGGGTACCTTTCTTAGGATGCCTCTCTTTGCCTTTTTTCTAGATCTAAATTCAATTGTAATGCGTTCTTGAGGTCATCAATAAAGTAAGAGCTTTTATTTTTATCTCGCATCCTTTTATTATCTGAATTTAATTTTTGCAATTTTTATCTGTTCTTTTAATATCTGCAATTTAGTTTTCTAATATAAAAATTTAAAAAAAATGAATTTCATTGTTAACTTCCTAATGAGTGAGTAATCCCTCACTTGTTAGGGTTAGGATAGGGAAGGTTTGAGAGATGGAAATCTCTCTCACTCCTTTCTTTGCCCATATAATTTTATTAAAAGGACTCTTTTTAAATCAACCACACACCGCTCACTACGGCACCCTATCCTACGTGATAGCATTGATTCCCTAGTTAGATCGGGTATGATTGAATTAACTGGAGGTTAGGGCTAAGAGCCAAGAACGGACGGACAAGAACCAAAAGGAAGAAACTTAGTTTCTTCCCAGTCGTGCTAATCCCCGTTGTTGCCGATTACCTTAACACCTTTATTCATAACTAAGGCATTGATAGAAGCGAGAAGATCCCTATCTCGAACTAACCTAATCCTAACCCTAACAAGCTTTTTATCAACTTTTATCTCATTCTTAGATCTTAAAACAAAACCACCAATTTTTTGGACTTAACTCGTTAAAACATAAAGAAAAGGAATCCTTCTCCCTGTGGATCGACCCATACTCAACCGGCTAGCTACCAAGCGATACCGTCTTGATTGCGGTATATTCTTAACTTTGATTTTAAAATGCACGTACAAAAACTCTACATCAATCAGCCACCTGCCACATGTCGTGATTTGTGGGATTCCTTCTTACGAGCATCATCATTAGCTCCCCACTCTCGTTCCGACCTATCTATTGGCCGGGTTGAGTGTGGTTATCATCCCGGTCTTCAATAATTTAGCTTGGCGCCTAGAATTCTTTGTATTGGGTTGTCTGAGGATGACGTGACATTTGGCAGCCGTGCCTCTCCGATTCTTGAGTCCATGTGGCGCTTCACGAAGCGTATCGATTCCCGCACGTATCTTTGGTGGCATCAGCGGATCAACAAAATGATTGTGCCTTTAAGAAGACGCCGCTTCGCTTGCTCAGCCAGTTGGCCTTCGTGCCACGTGTCCGCCGTAGGGTGGCGGAATGTGAGAGGTTGTCAGTTGAATCCGAGTGAGGGGGAAGTGTCCAATGATTGGTTGCTACGTGGAGTCCTCATGGCCGTCGGGTGCGACGCTTCATTTCGGTGGGAACGGATTTGGGCCGTTGCATGGTTTTTTTACCGAGTGTATAAATAGGGAAGGCCGTTCCTTGGCAAACATTTTTCCCTGGTTGTCTCCTGCCATCTGAATATTGCCCGGCACACCATTGCTTAGGTCGGGCCCTCAGCCAAAAACCCTTCTTCAACCAATCTTTCCTTGAATTAGGCTATATGTCTTCTTCCAAAGTTTCTATTGATGTAGTCGGGGTCGAGTCGGGCGATGAGGCTTCAGCTTCTGAAGCTGAGTCCAATTAGTCTTCTTCTTCTTTCTCGGCTTCCGATAGCTGGGAAGGTTCTTCTTCTTCCTCTTCGTCTTCTTCCTCTGCGTCGAGCTCGCCTCCGAGGGGTGGCGATACCCTTGTACTTCGTCGTCAGGTGGCGAAGAGGGGCCCCAAGGTGCACATCGGAAATACTCGTGATGCGTCCTCGATGTTGAATCGCCCAGACGAGCTTTCTGATATTAGGGCTCGTTTCCACATCCCCACCGGCTATTCGCTTCATTTGACCAGGGAGGGTGAGCGAGCAGACCATGTGCAGGACAATGAGATTGTTTTTTTTACCTGTAAGCGTTCCAGACAGGAATGCATCTCCCTTTCTCACCCGAAGTTTGCGCTTTACTCTATTGCTTCAGCCTTGCCCCGGGCTAGCTCGTGCCGAACTCGTGGAGAATCCTCCTCAGGTTTCTGGTCCGGTTGAAGATTGATTGGATCCCTTTCTACTTGAGTCTTCTTCTTTCCTTTATTTTTTACAAAAATCATCCCGGTACCAATAAGGACGAACCGAGCTGGGCGGCCGGCCGAGCTGGGTGTACCTTTCTTTCAAAAATCATCCCGGTACTCCATTGCAACACTTTTCCTGATCTCAACATGGTCACAGCATTCACATTATGATTTTGTTGTTCATATGCAACATGTGCATTGTGTGCGTGACCGGGATTTGGCAATGGTTGAGATGGAAGCTTTCCTTTTTCTCGCTCGCTCAACGCAGCATTTAGTTGTGCAATTTGTGCCTCAATTGATTTGATGCTTTTGTTGTGTGAGGCACTGTTTTGCACCAAAAATTGAATGGAAGTCTCCAACCTTACTGCGGATTGTGTAGATTGCTTTAGAAACGCATCTAGACTTCTTTCTAGCGAGGTAACCTTATCATTATTTGGTTGAACAAAATTTTTTTGAGGGTAAGAATTGTTTGGCACAAAATTGTTCATTTGGTTAGGGTAAGGTTGTGGTTGGAAAGGTTGCTGGTATTGAGTTTGTGGAGGTGCTTGTTGTTGTGGAGGAGGAGACCTTTGAAAGTTGTTATTTCCTTGGAATTGTTTATTTTGATTCCAAGCAAAATTTGGGTGACTCCTCCAACCCGGATTATAAGTCGAAGAGTATGGATCATTTCTTTGTCGTTGCTGAAAGGCAGTATTGACGTGATCTTGTCCTTGAGCAGGTGGATTGTAAGGGCACTCTTCGGTAAGATGTGATGGATCCGAACAACAAGCGCAAACAGTTCGTGGGGGCAAAGCAGGGGCAGGAGAAGGCGATGAGATTTTGGTTTCAATTGCTTCTAGCTTTTTCGTAAGTGCGGCCATCTCGGCCTTCATTACAATCGACATATCTAGTTGATGTATGCCTGCCCTAGACTGACCAATAGCAGAAGATGAGGTGGTCTTGGTGCTTTCCCACTGAAGTGTTTGTTCAGCAAGATCCTCGAGAAATTGCCAAGCTTCCTCACTAGATTTGGTTAGAAAGTGACCTTGACAAATGGTTTCCAGCAACTGCTTCGTTGCTGGGTTCAATCCCTCGTATAATGTTTGGCAAAGTTGCCAATTTTCGATACCATGGTGAGTGCATTGAACAAGTAGGTCTTTAAATCTTTCAAAACACTTCCAAAAAGGTTCGGAAGAAAGCTGGGAAAATTGAATAATCTCATTGCGAATTCTCGCAGTCTTGTGGTGTGGATAAAACTTTTTAAGAAAAGCTTTAACAAACTCTTCAAAATTTTTAATTGAGTGTGATGCTGTGCTGTATAACCATTTCTCGGCTAAGTCACATAAGGTGAAAGGAATGACCCTTAGCCTTATAGCATCGTCAGAAAGTTGGGTTGTCTTCATCATTGCGCAAACGTTTTGGAATTTGTTTATGAAGATATAGGCATCTTCAGATTCCAGTCCGTGAAATTTTGGCAACATGATGATGAAGTGGGGTTTGATCTCAAAGTTGTCCCCATTTGCTGGTGGGAGTGAAAGACAAGTAGGTAAGGCGGTGCGAATGGGGTAGAAAAGATCCTGGAGAGCGATTCGTTGAGGCGCTTCAACAGGCGGGTGTTGTGGGTTATTCGCACCTAGCGAAGGTGGAATCAGTCCCGCGTTTAAGGGGTTGTTAGGATTAAATCCCGACATATCCTTAGAAGAAGAAGAATTTGAAGGTGAAGGTAAGGAAGTGGAAGGAATTTTGACTTCGGAGTCGAAAGCGTCGTCGGTCGGTACCAACGAGACACGGACTAATCGGGCGCTAGTGTCCCTAGTCCAACCGGACATACACTAAAGAGGTAGTGTAGTCAAAAAGGTGAAAAACAGAATGTGGGGGTAAGAAAACGTCAATGGAAAGAAAGTGGGTGTAAGTGGGGTGCACGGATTTCTTAGCGACAAGTTGCAAGTAAATTTTTTTCCTTTTTTCTCTTTTTTATGTGGAGCTTTTTGCAAAAAAGATTTTCGATAAAAGGTTTAGACACACGTTCAATCAACCACAAATGCACAATCAGGCCTAGATCTAGGGTCACCTAGGTCAGTTAGACAGCTCCTAACCGTTCCAAAGGGCAAGAAGTAGGACCTCAAACCGCCTCTTCACCGCCAGTTGTGTCCAGGTAAGCACAAGTAGAGAAAGGAGGGATCCGCTCACGAATCACCATAAGACGGGCCTTTTAAAATTATCTTTCACTACGTGTCTAGCCTAGGCACCACAAAGTCAGGTTAGGATCAACGGTCGATGCCTACAACTATTCCTTTATCCTATTGAGCGCGAAGTCCTTAGGGCTGAGTCTAATCTTTTTTAATTAATTGATGGACAATGCAATATGCCTTATGTGATTTCTGGGGTCCTGGGAAGGGTGATGAAATCCCCACCCAATCTGGATTGGTGTTCAAGCCCCTTAAAGTCAATTAAAATATGCAAAGCAGTAAACAGTCACTTGCAAACAATTTTTAGCGCGGCGCAAAGAATTCTGCACAAGATCAATTATTGGAAGGGGGAGAAATTTTTAGCGCAAAGAATCCTGCAGGAAAATTTTTACAGAGGAGATATCAGGGGGTTCAGAGAAGAAGAAGGGAAGCTCACAGAAGAAAACTGGACAGCTGACGTCACCAAGATGCGGCGCTTCCGCGGCAGAAGGCGGTATACGGCGGCGATTCCGCGGTGCTCTCTGCGGATCAGTTCCTGAAAATTCTTCTGCCCCTCTGGTTTGACTTTTCTCTGTTGTTTAGATCTAGGGTTTTCTGTTTTGATCTCTGTATTTTTCCAGATCCGAACTCGTTCGTCGATCCTGCAAAATTCACACGAAACACCCTTCAAACAATAAAAAGATGATAAATTTTTTATATTTTTTAATTTTTCAGTTTTTATGAGATTTATGATTTTATATTAACCCGAAATTGCAAAAAGAAAATACTACGCCATCCCCGGCAACGACGCCATTTGATTGAAAGTTAGATTTAGCGTGCTTGCGCTTTTAAAGTATGAATCAAAGAATTATTTTACCGCAATAAAGAACGGCGTCGCTTGGTAGCTAGCCGGTGAGTACGGGTCGGTCCACAGGGATGTTGTGTATTTCCTAATTGTTCTAACGAGTTAATTCCAAACGGAGTTGGGATAATTATCTCTAAAAACTAAGTTGATTTAGACTAGAATTTAAAATCTTGCTAGGGTTAGCTTTAGGTTAAGTTTGGAAAATTAAGATTTCCCACCGCTTTCAATGCCCTAATTTAGATCTCATTAGGTGTTATGGTAATTATTAATAAAGGGGATTAGGACGATCGGGAAGAAACGATGTTTCTTCCTCTAGGTCCTTGTCCGTCCTTTCTTAATCCCTATCCTAACCTCCATGGAAAACATGCACAACCGGTCTTTTATACTACGGTATCACCGTTACTTCGTGGGTAGGGTGCTGTAGGGTGCGGTATGTGTATGTATGCATGGAGTCCTAATAATTAATATGTGATGGGCAAGAAAGGGGTGAGAGATTTGCATCTCTCAAACCTTCCCTATTCCTAATCCTAACAAGTGAGGAACTACCCACTCATTAGGGGATCGATAAAAGACATGATTTTTATTTGAGTTTTTGATTTAAAAAAAAAACTAACTATCTAAACTACGGCAGATTAATAAAAAGTTCTAATCTAATTTAAACTAGAGTAGATAAGATATCTATGCTAGGGCAGAAATAAAAATTAAGAACTAGGGCAAATAAAAAGAACTTACTTACTTTATTGATGCTCTCAAAACATTACGAAAGATTCAGAATTTTTGATCAATGAAAAGAGGCATACCTTAAAGAGAGGTTTAGGGCTTCTATTTATAGATCATAGAAACCCTAGGGTTACAATCGATTCACGTCTGCATTTACAATTTTACCCCTTAAGAAAAACCTAGTCAACGCACCGCCAGCCGCCACAAATTTTTCCACCAATACGGGCTTAGCACGGCCGTGGAACCGCAGCCAAGTGCCATGTTTGGCCGCGGTTCCGCGGCCAAAAAAGGGGCTTGTTGGCTCTGCTTCTTTGGTAATCTTCCTGTTGCATTTTCTTCTGTTTTCCTTAGTTGGTTCTTCAGAATATCTTCTAGTTTTCTTCCATATTTCTACAGTGAACAATGTCGTGGACTTTACCGTTTGCTTCGTGTCGAAGTCTTGAACCTTGTGCTGCCTTTGAGCTTTGTGAACTTGTTCGTTGATCTTCATTGTCCCTCAAAATGTAGGCACGATCAAGATTCCACCATTTATCGGTCGTAGTCTCACTTTTGTATCGTCTTTTTTTTTTTTTTTATCTTTTTCACTGTTTCTGTCCCGAAAACCTGTAACCTGCAACTATGTAGCAGACATGGATCAAAAGCACCTGTTTATTTATAAAATGAATAAGAATGGGGAATATAATAATGCAAAATTATGGTATAAACATGACGTGAAAACGAACGAAAGCTAAGTACAAGTAGACCGACATCCCTCCTCACCCCGGAGTCGAGGTAACGTGAGAACGCGAAATACGAACGAATGAATGCCAAGTATAAGTAGACCGGCGTCCCTTCTCACCCCGGAGTGGAGGCGACGTGAGAACACGAAATACGAACGAACGCCAAGTATAAGTAGACCGGCATCTATCCTCACCCCCGGAGTCGAGGTAACGTGAGAACGCAAAATGCGAACGAACGAATGCCAAGTTTAAGTAGACCGGCGTCCTTTCTTACCTCGGAGTCGAGGTGACGCAAGAATGAACGAACGCCAAGTACAAGTAGACCGGCATCCTTCCTCACCCCGGAGTCAAGGTGACGTGAGAACGAGTGAACATTAAGTGTAAATAGATTGATGTCTCTTAGATCAGGTGTAGCTCGGGTCCCTTGGAATGAGGGAATCCGAGCTTTATTCACTTGGGTCTCGACAGGAGTTTGTTCACTTTGTGATCGCGCACCGGATAGGGGGCGGTCTACAGACTTTGACGTGGATGAGCCGACCAGGAGGCTACTCAGCCGTGGATGAGCCGAGCAGGAAACTACTCGGCCGCCTCGTGGCAAGGGCTTTGGATCCACAGCGTAGCCGGCCAGGAAGCCGCCCTCTGCGGATGAGCCGAGCAAGAAACTATTCGGCCGTCTCGTGACGAGGGTTTTGGATCCACAGCGTAGCCGGGCAGGAAGCTGCCCTCCGCGGATGAGCTGAGCGAGAAACTACTCGGCCGCCTCGTGGCGAGGGCTTTACATCCGCAGCGTAGCCGGGAAGGAAGCTGCCCTCCACGGATGAGTCGAGCAGGAAATTACTCGGCCGCATCGTGGCGAGGGCTTTGGATCTGTAGCGTATCCGGGCAGGAAGCTGCCCTCCATGGATGAGCCGAGCAGGAGACTCGGCCGGTGAGGGTTTCCATATCTTGGCCTCCTTGATTCTCGGGATCTCAGCGCCTATGGTGGGTATCTCAAGATACGCACGTCTCTCTTGGAGATATTGTTCAACCCTCTTTGACCCGTATGGGAGGGAGCGAGCCAGTAATCGGACGCCATATGGTCGTGCCTTATCGGGAAGATACGATATTCCATGATTTACGTTGTGGCGTGGGAAGATCTCGATCGTTGGGAAGATTTTTGTTGAGGCTATAAATAGCGAAGGCATGGCACCTCCTTAGGCATCCACGTTGATTTTCTCTTAGCTGCTTCGTCTCTTCCTGATGGCAGGCCGCGTGCACACTATCCGAGACATCGTATCTCGAGACGACGAATATTTCTATGAAATTGATCGTTCCGAAGCGACGTATGAGACTGTGATAGGTCGTCTGGAGGGTCACTGTAGGTGTTAGTACCCCGCCGATCCCCTCTCCTGCAGGTGCTGACCTACGTGATATGGATGTCTTCCCCGGGTCTTTATAAGGCCTTGTCCCTGCAGGCACTGGAGGAGGCTTTCGACAAGATGCGCACGGCCCTTGAGTTGAGTCTGATCTCGAAGAGCAATGAATTACCCATGGCCTTCTTCTGTCCTAAGTGAGCGCGACGGTCCTTAGAGTCATCTCTAGATTTCTTTTAATTAATGAGGGTCAATGCGGATGCAAGTTTGTGATTTTTGGGGCTTAGGAAGGGTAAGGAACTCCCCACCTAATCTGGATTTGGTCTTTGCCCCTTAATGTCCGTATTAATTATGCAAACAACCACAAAATCAAAACACGCACAATTTAATTTTTGCTTTTTGCGCGGCGCTGCGATTATTTGCAAAGAAGCCTGCACAAAATGTTAATTGGAGCAGATGAGGGAAGAGATAAGAAAGTCTGGAAGTATACCTGAAAATTTGGAGCAGTGATCAAGTTAAACTGCGGCGGATCCGCCGCAATAGCGCCCAAATGCCGCGGAACCGCGGTACTTTGGAGAGATTGCTGCAAAAAAATTTCTTGACAATGTTTCACTTCAACTCCTCAGCTCTCTGGAAATCTCAGAAAATTTTTATCCAAGCTCCAATGATTCCAGATTTCCTCGCAATCAAATCACAACACACGTATTAGGGTTTGTGCGAGTTTAGATCTAAAAATATAGATGGAATAAACTTTTCAACTCAAATTTCAAAATACGAACAATTAGCGCACTATCCCCGGCAACGGCGCCATTTGATTGTAATAAATTCTTGTTGTGTAAATCAATTCAAATGATCCCCGGCAACGGCGCCATTTGATTGTAAAAGAATTCTTGTTGTGTGTGTTGGAAATTGTAAAGAAATCACAACCAAAAATTATTTGACCGCAATCAACTACGGTGTCGGATGTAGATTGTAAGTGAGTGCGGATCGTCCACAGGGACAGTGTAATAGTTCGTCTTTTGAATTAGATGGGTCGAAACTTTAAAGAAAAGAAAACAAAACAATTCATGATTTAAAGAATTGAAGTTCAAGAATTAGAAAAATCTAGATCTAATAACAAGAAAAAGATAGAATCAAGAATTGATAGTTTGATGATTTTTTTCCAAACCAAATATCAAGAATCGAAATGAGGCTCGTAGGAATCGATCGGATCTATAGATGTGATGTAATCTTATAATGACGTATTCTTATCCTTCAATGAATTGATACTAGATCGATGATGATCGACAAGAATTAGGGATTTCTAGTGAAATTAGGGTTTCATCTTATCCCTTGTTCTTTCGTCGATATCATTCACATTCTAGCCTCTAGTAAATTCAAGAAACGATCGTAGATCCCTAATTTCGAGCGATCACAATCAAGAAAGCATCGCTACGACACTAGGTCATCGATTCTTGAACTTGCTAGGGTTTACAAAACTCGTAGGACTTAAAAATCGTTTTAAGATTTGTTACATCATCATTCTATTGATCGTCTCGACTCCTTTACGAGCGGAGTTTTACTCAAACATCACCACAAGAATCACAATTACAAATTGAGATCTAATCATGATGCAAGAATTAAAAGAAAGCAAGATTAAAGAATTTCACCTTTTATTTATATCAACAATTTCATTACAATCGCTCAAGAACTACAAGAGGAAGAACTCGATCGTCGATTTGGCTTCGCTCGTCTCCGTGAGTCGCGGATCGGCTTGGATCACTTGCTCGATTGGAGATCGGCTCCGCTCCTAAAAGGTTGAAGGCTTCTCGCTTGATTGGTACTCAAGATCTTGAATTTGGAGTGAAATTAGGGTTAGGGTTTCGCACAAGCCTTGTCACTAGACTTGTGGAAGAAGATGAAGAGAGTAGAGGTAAAGAAACTAAAGATTAACAAAGATTGATTAAAGATTAGGCTCAACCCTTAGATCTAGGTTCCTATTTATAGACATCTAAACCCTAGATCTAGGATTTGAATTTTAAGTTTCCCTCCAAAAGTTTGTTGAGGAGATTTGAATTTCCCTCCAAAAGTTAGTTAGAGGAGAAGCTTATAGATGTGATTAGTTAGGAGGGAGCTTCTAGAAGAGGTTAGTTAGGAGCTTAATTAGGATTAGCTTTGCTTAATGATCTTTGCTGATCTGGCAGAAGCTTCGAGGGTTTTCTGGAATTTGACATGTATTTCTGAGCTGTGGCCACTGATTTAGGAATAATGCAGCAAAATTTTAGAGCTGACGTGGCAATACCGCCGCGGTTCCGCGGCGCAAGCTGGCTCCCGCCGCGGTTCCGCGGCGCTTTGGTGGCTTCATGGCTTGGGCTCTCTTCTGTTGCTTTGGGCTGATGTATGGAGCTTTTTAGGATATGTTGAATATTGTAATTCCTTCTGTATTGCTACCAGATCTGCATCTTTTGAGTTGGCGTAATTTTGATCAGCTCTTTGGCTTTGCTCCTGCAATTTCCTGCACAAATTTCGACACAAGTGTTGCCCAATACAGGGATGATGCGATGCCTTGATAAACACACAATTTCCTCAGAAATGTCGGTTTTAGAGTCTAACACATGCAATCTGATATTTCAGGACTGTTTTGCTAATATGTGAAATATGAATACCGAACACTTCTAAATGAGTGCAAATGATAGGGAAATTGCCTTAAAAATACATTATTTTCGACTGATCAAATTCCCCTAAACTTAATTTCGATCGTCTCGAGCGAATGTTTTATTAAAAAGAGAAGGAGAAAATAAAGAAAGAGAAAAACTAACTAGCACACTTTCGTAGGCAACACGATTGCACTGAGCATGTGCAACAAGCCTTTAAACCTCTAGGTGTCCCTAGTAGGAGGAGTGTTGTCTCCTGAGGGTTTTCAGCGGATTGCACCCACAAAATCCAATAATAAAAGGATGATCATGAATATACATTTAAAGACAAGAATTGTAAAAGAAAAGCTTTGAAAGTTAGGGTTTCCAACTAAGCTAGCTTTTCGGTTGTCACGAGCCCTATCTTAATGGTCATGAAAAGATGTTAGAAATCACGTCCTCCCTCAATAAAACATCGTCTTATTCTTTATTCCTATCTTTCTTCTAAACATCGATCATATAACCTTGTGTGTGTGTAAAGAACATCCCTACACCCGGAGAATTCAATTCAAGCTATCATACTCTTGCCCATCAGCCTCAGTACTTTTCAATTAATGAATATTTAGATGAGATTGCTCACACACTTTCATGCGACCATTAATACTTCTTGAGGTACTAACCGACCAATTATTCCTGTGCTTGCTACTTGGTGTATTTTCCTCGTCTTGCACCACCTCAGGCATTAGCAGTGACTCCCAGACCAGTTGGCCTTAGGGCACTAGGTGAAGAGGCACCCTCGCTATATATTTTTTATTGCCCTTGGTGATAACAAAACCAGTGTCCATTTTTCTCACCACTTTATATTTTCTTCATTCATTTTTTTATTTCCTTCATACTTTTGGCTTTAAGACAAGAGCATTTCAAGGTATCCTCTACTATCCCAGGCTTTAAGACGTGTGTAAGTGCGAATAGCAGGGTATCAACGTTCAAAATGTTTGGCTTCCAGAATAGAAACTATTTTTCAGACTTATTTTTATCCTCAGATTAGTGACGTCTTTCATCTTACTAACCCTTGGGACAACAGCTCATAACTACTTATTACTAGTTCGTATAAGAAAACTTCTAATTTTCTTAGTTTTCTTAAATTTTTCTAATCTCATGGATGTAATTTTTCACTATCTAATCTTTTATTATCTTATTTATGTACAAAAATATTTTTATAGTTTTGAAATTTTTTAAATTTTTATAGGTTTTCAAAGATGTTTTGTGCTTATGCAAAGTATGATGCAAATGATGCGAAAATAAGCACAAACCTCCCCCAAACTTGTTTTCAACAGTGTCCTTACTGTTGCCAACAGCTATATCTACAAAACCTGTATGTCTGGGAGGAATTATTAGTGGGGGCAAAATATATAAGTGAAGAACTTCCCCTAAACTTATTTTTGGCTCATCATTTTGTAAAGATTTTGTTTTCACGAGCCAGAAAAAATGCCCCCCCAAACTTGAGTTATGCAATGTTAATCTTTTAAAATCATATGAGGGGGGTCAAAAATCAGTGGTCGATGCCAAGCTTTGCAAAGACCGAATGTTAACACCAACCATTCAAAAATTTTATCAATGCAGTGCTCTGGTTGGTGGAAGAAGAAGTGGGGAAAGGTTAAGTGGTGGAATAGAATGTGGGTGCGTCTCGTTTTGGAGAGACGAAGCGGTGAATGTGATGGATTACTCGCATTCTTTTTACAGTTCAAAAGAAGGGGTGGAGGTTCAATTTCATTGATTGGGAGATAATTCATCTCAACACCCGTGTCATTCAAAAATGCGAGTTCATCAGCGAAGATTTCCTCAAAAGTTCCATCAATACTCCGATGAATAATGTCATCACAAAGTGCGGGGTGATCTTCAGACTCTAAAAGCAGTTCATAATCAGCGTTAATTGTTGACCCGGACATCTCGGTGGAAGAGTCCGTATGTGTATGATACAAAGTTGGGTCAAACAACAACGTAAGAAAAGAGTCAAGATCAGTATCATGAGGATCATCAAATTCGCTGCTGTCGACATCCATTAAGTCGACAGAACATACCTGAGCAATAGGTTTGGAGGGTACACTTCCCAACTTGTAAATGTTCAGCTCTATTGACCTATTCCCGAAAGATAGGGTCATAGAACCATTACGACAGTTGATGATAGCATTGGAAGTGGCCAAAAAGGGGCGACCTAAAATCACCGGAATTTGATTCCGTGGGTTCGCTACAGGCTGTGTATCAATTACAACAAAGTCCACAGGGAAGATAAATTCCCCGATTTTTATTAACACATCCTCCAGTTCACCTCTAGGTTTGGTGATTGATCGGTCAGCCATCTGGAGAGTTATACTCGAAGGCTTCAACTCTCCGATCCCTAGTTGCTCATAGACTGAGTAAGGAAGCAAGTTAACACTAGCGCCAAGGTCTAGTAGAGCACGGTTAATGTGTTTTTCCCCGATAGAAATGGAAATCGTAGGATATCCAGGATCCTTACGTTTCCTCGGTAATTGCTGGGGAAAGGCTGTGTCTACTGTCTTTGCCATGAATATCTTCTTGGGCACTTGAGTCTTCCTCTTCCTAGTGCACAAGTTCTTAAGAGTTTTCGCTTAAGACGAAACTTGTTGGATAGCATCTAGGAGAGGAATGTTGATGTTAACTTGCTTAAAAATGTTCATAATTTTCTCCATATGTGGACTCGGTGTGTTATCCCTTAACCGATTAGGATAAGGTGCCTTTGCAATAAGCGCTGGGTCCATCATAGGAGAAGGAAGTGGGGGTAGACATGATCCCAAAAGAGAAGTGGGGATCGTCCGTGGAGGAGTAAAAGAGGTGGGCTGAAGTGGCGAGCCTTTTGGGAAACGAAGAATAGGCTCGGAAGAAGGTGGTGGGGTAAAAGAACTGGGGTCAGAACTAGAAGTGGAAGTGGAAGGAAAGGTCTCAGCCGGGGTGTTATTGATTGATTTATCTGTATCATCAAACTCTTCCCCAACGTGATTGTCAAGCACTCTTCCAGATCTCAACGTAAGTGCATCCACATGATGTGAATAGCCAGGATTGGGTAAGGGTTGAGCTGGAAGTTTCCCTTTCCCTCTTGCACTCATTTCGGCTTTTAGTTGTGCAATTTGTGCTTCCATCGATTTGATATTCTCATTTTGAGAGATAATGATCTTCATCACATTCTCGACGGAAGATTGCAAACTTGCCGTCCCTTGGATGGATTGTTTCATGAAAGTATCCAAGGTTTGTGCTAGTGCAGAGGTATTATCTGTACCGGTCAATTGCAAAGAGTTTTCATGTGGTGCAAAAGTGTTGGCCGGATTTTGGAAGTTTTGTGCTTGGAAGGGGTGCTGACTCAATTGAAGTGGTGGCTGCTGTTGTGGTGGAGGGACCCTTTGGAAATGATTCATGTTTGGAACCGTGTTTTGAGATTGTGATTGGTTCCAAGCAAAATTTGGGTGATTCCCCCAACCCTGATTATATGTGGAAGAAAATGGATCATTTCTAGGTCTTTGAAATGCGGCATTGGTATGCTCATGACCTTGAAACAGACATTCTTCCGTCAAATGTGAAGGATCAGAACAACAACCACAAACAGTTTTGGAGAGTGACATTTGACTTAGGGCGGCAGCTAAAAATTTGTTTTCCATAGCGTCAAATTTCTTGTGTAAAGCTGAAATTTCAGCTCTAATTCCTATGGAAATATCATTGCCATCCCTAGACGATTGACTCACACCCTCCCACTGTAAAGATTTTTCAGCGAAATCTTCTAGAAATTTCCAGGCTTCCCCATAATCTTTAGTCATGAAATTGCCTTGACACATGGATTCAAGGGTCTGTCTTGTGTTAGGGTTAATGCCCTCATAAATGATTCGGCACAGTTCCCATCTCGGGATGCCGTGATGTGGACATTGGACTAACAGATCCTTGAAACGTTCAAGACATTTTGAAAATGTTTCATTTGGAAGCTGGGTGAATTGATAGATTTCGCTACGGACTCGAGCTGTTTTATGATGTGGGTAGAATTTTTAAGGAATGCTTTGATGAATTCATCCCAATTTGAAATGGAATGTGCGGTAGTGTTATATAGCCACTTCTCGGCTAAATCGCACAAGGTAAATGGGAGAAGACGAAGACGTAAAGCATCCACAGAAAGCTGTGAAGTACCCATCATTGCGCATACATTTTCAAATTTGGTGATAAATGCATATGCGTCTTCAGACTCGAGACCGTGGAATTTGGGTAGAAGGTTGATGTATTGGGATTTTATTTGAAAATTTTCCCCGTTGGCTGGTGGAATGGAAAGACAGGTGGAAAGTGGGCCTCGTGTAGGATCGGCTTGGATCACTTGCTCGATTGGAGATCGGCTCCGCTCCTAAAAGGTTGAAGGCTTCTCGCTTGATTGGTACTCAAGATCTTGAATTTGGAGTGGAATTAGGGTTAGGGTTTCGCACAAGCCTTGTCACTAGACTTGTGGAAGAAGATGAAGAGAATAGAGGTAAAGAAACTAAAGATTAACAAAGATTGATTAAAGATTAGCCTCAACCCTTAGATCTAGGTTCCTATTTATAGACATCTAAACCCTAGATCTAGGATTTGAATTTTAAGTTTCCCTCCAAAAGTTTGTTGAGGAGATTTGAATTTCCCTCCAAAAGTTAGTTAGAGGAGAAGCTTCTAGATGTGATTAGTTAGGAGGGAGCTTCTAGAAGAGGTTAGTTAGGAGCTTAATTAGGATTAGCTTTGCTTAATGATCTTTGCTGATCTGGCAGAAGCTTCGAGGGTTTTCTGGAATTTGACATGTATTTCTGAGCTGTGGCCACTGATTTAGGAATAATGCAGCAAAATTTTAGAGCTGACGTGGCAATACCGCCGCGGTTCCGCGGCGCTTTGGTGGCTTCATGGCTTGGGCTCTCTTCTGTTGGGCTGATGTATGGAGCTTTTTAGGATATGTTGAATATTGTAATTCCTTCTGTATTGCTACCAGATCTGCATCTTTTGAGTTGGCGTAATTTTGATCAGCTCTTTGGCTTTGCTCCTGCAATTTCCTGCACAAATCTCGACACAAGTGTTGCGCAATACAGGGATGATGCGATACCTTGATAAACACATAATTTCCTCAGAAATGTCGGTTTTAGAGTCTAACACATGCAATCCGATATTTCAGGACTGTTTTGCTAATATGTGAAATATGAATACTGAACACTTCTAAATGAGTGCAAATGATAGGGAAATTGCCGTGTTAAAAATACATTATTTTCGACTGATCAAGTCCCAAGATCCAAATCTCGACGGTTCACAGACATCCTAGAGACCACCTTGACAGTCGTCTCGTTATAGTAGATGCAACGTCGGTAAAGAGGAGCCATGTCGAAGTCTCTAGTTCCAAATCTCGACGGTTCACAGGCAACCTGGAGACCACCTTGACATTCGTCTCGTTACAGCAAATGCAACGTCAGCAAAGCGGAGCCATGGCAAAGTCCCTAGTTCCAAATCTCGATGGTTCATAGGCAACCTAGAGACCACCTCGACATTCGTCTCATTACAGCAGACGCAACGTCAGCAAAGCGGAGCCATGGCAAAGTCCCTAGTTCCAAATCTCGACAGTTCACAGGCCACCTTGACATTCGCCTCATTACAGCAGACGCAACGTTAGCAAAGCGGAGCCACGGCAAAGTCCCTAGTTCCAAATCTCGACGGTTCACAGGCAACCTAGAGGCGACCTCGACATTCGTCTCGTTACAGCAGACGCAACATCAGCAAAGCGGAGCCACGGCAAAGTCCCTAGTTCCAAATCTCGACAGTTCACAGGCCACCTCGACATTCGTCTCGTTACAGCAGACGCAACGTCAGCAAAGTGGAGCCACGGCAAAGTCCCTAGTTCCAAATCTCGACGGTTCACAGACAACCTAGAGACCACCTCGACATTCGTCTCATTACAGCAGACGCAACGTCAGCAAAGCGGAGCCACGGCAAAGTCCCTAGTTCCAAATCTCGACGATTCATAGGAAACCTAGAGACCACCTCGACATTCGTCTCGTTACAGCAGACGCAACGTCAGGAAAGCGAAGCCATGGCAAAGTCCCTAGTTCCAAATCTCGACAGTTCACAGACAACCTAGAGGCCACCTCGACATTCGTCTCGTTACAGCAGACGCAACGTCAGCAAAGCGGAGCCACGGCAAAGTCCCTAGTTCTAAATCTCGATGGTTCACAGGCAACCTAGAGACCACCTCGACATTCGTTTCGTTACAGCAGACGCAACGTCAGCAAAGCGGAGCTACGGCAAAGTCCCTAGTTCCAAATCTCGACGGTTCACAGGCAACCTAGAGACCACCTCGACATTCGTCTCGTTACAGCAGACGCAACGTCAGCAAAGCGGAGCCACGGCAAAGTCCCTAGTTCAAAATCTCGACGGTTCACAGGCAACCTAGAGACCACCTCGACATTCGTCTCGTTACAGCAGACGCAACGTCAACAAAGCGGAGCCACGGCAAAGTCCCTAGTTCCAAATCTCGATGGTTCACAGGCAACCTAGGGACCACCTCGACATTCGTCTCATTACAGCAGATGCAACGTCAACAAAGCGAAGCCACGGCAAAGTCCCTAGTTCCAAATCTCGACGGTTCACAGAAAACCTAGAGACCACTTCGACATTCGTCTCGTTAGAGCAGACGCAACGTCAGCAAAGCGGAGCTACGACAAAGTCCCTAGTTCCAAATCTCGACGGTTCACAGGCAACCTAGAGACCACCTCGACATTCGTCTCGTTACAGCAGACGCAACGTCAGTAAAGCGGAGCCACGGTAATTTCCCTAGTTCCAAATCTCGACGGTTCACACGCAAGCTAGAGACCACCTCGACATTCGTCTCGTTACAGCAGACGCAACGTCAGCAAAGCAGCGCCACGACAAAGTCCCTAGTTCCAAATCTCGACGGTTTACAGACAACCTAGAGACCACCTCAACATTCGTCTCGTTACAGCAGACGCAACGTCAGCAAAGCGGAGCCACGGCAAAATCCCTAGTTCCAAATCTCGACGGTTCACAGACAACCCAGAGACCACCTCGACATTCGTCTCGTTGCATCAGACGCAACGTCAGCAAAGCGAAGCCACGGAAAAGTCTCTAGTTCCAAATCTCGAAGGTTCATAGGCAACCCAGAGACCACCGCGACATTCGTCTCGTTACAGCAGATGCAACGTCAGCAAAGCGGAGCCACGGCAAAGTCCCTAGTTCCAAATCTCGACGGTTCACACACAACCTAGAGACAACCACGACATTCATCTCGTTACAGAAGACGTAATGTCAGCAAAGCGGAGCCACGGCAAAGTCCCTAGTTCCAAATCTCGATAGTTCACTGAAAACCTAGAGACCACCTCAACATTTGTTTCGTTACAGCAGACGTAACGTTAGTAAAGCGGAGCCACGGCAAAATCCCTAGTTCCAAGCCTCGACGGTTCACACGCAACCTAAGGACAACCGTGACATTCATCTCGTTACAGTAGACGCAATGTCGGCAAACGAAGAAAAGGAAAATCCCTAGCTTCAGGGTCTTAACGGAAACTCAAATAAAACCTGAAAGACTATCAGAGATCATCCCATACCAGCGCAGAGTGGTTATGACTCATCGGGGCTCCCAAACCGAGCCTAACCTCAAGTAAAATAGCGACATGGAATATCCCTAACGCTTGCTCTTTCGACGGTAATACAACCTGGAAGAGTGCTTGAAGACGTCTTGTCCAGCCCCCGAAAGGATCAGAGACACGACAGTCGCGAGGCTGCTCGAACAACAAGATTGCCTATCGAGGAATACATCAGCCAACGCGACGGTACGACGGACAAAAACCTAGTACCACGGACCCTAACGGACCTTTGTCGTAAAGAGCAGAGGTTAACTGTGACGTTAGGACATTCTTGCGAGAACTTATCGATTCGTCTCGACTTGTGAGGAAATTAATGTCCTTGCGAGAACCTCTCGATTCTTCTCGACTCGTAGGGAAATGTTAGTGTATATGCCTTAGGGGCCATTATTGTATCATACTAGTTTGTATATTACTTAATGGAAGCTTGGGATATTCACATGTATATAACAGTCTTGCTAAATATGGTAGTATACTACTTGGTTTTTCTATCTTAATATGTGAGTATACGTATTGATAGAGCTCTTAGGATCTTGCTTGATTACCAGCGTTGTGATGGCAGTCACACTAGTGGGGGCTGGGTAGTCTACAAGCACATCCTTATTCAGGTCCCTAGTCATTGGATTATCGAGACAGAGCATCGATACTCCGGAGTAGACTAGTGTGTACGCTTCTCATCCCAGTTGGGGAAATGGTCTGTCCCACAGCCGTCAGTATGTCGTACTGGAGATAGTATGCAGGTGCTCGTTAGGTTACGGGTACACCGGACAGGACTCACAGGGAACTGTTGGTTGGTTTTATACCAGTCGTCAGTGAACAGTTCCCAGGTGACATGAGTACAGCATAGTCCGCAGACTTGACACTGCTACTTCGCCTCGAGTGTGTCCCACTGTTCTTAGATTGCTACCCTACCGCGGCTTAAAGGAGTCGTGCAAACAGGTAGCAGTTGGGTGCAGTCCCGAGCACTTGGAGGCAGTGGCGGTTAGACAGGATTCGTCTCTCCCGGTATTGGGGGTTGATATCGCGCTGTGTCAGAGAGCCATTACGCAAAGTTCCTGACCAGGGCAAGCGAGATTTGCTGGTAGGTTCCAGTAGTTTCTCAGGGTGTAATGGGCTTCCCTCCGACACGACTTATACCGCTATTAGGGGACTGACGCTTGCCGCCCCTAGGCCCGATATGCGATAGTCTTGGACGAACGGACCGGACTGTATGGAGATTGTCACATCAGACTCAGTAGGAGTTCGGATGGATTTCCTCATCGGCCTTCTTATCGACATCTACCTGGGGACCGTTACGTACAGCTAGTGCCGCTTGCGGTCTGTGGTTAAAACCACTGCCAGCGTAGTAGTCGAGTCTCTCGAGTCCCACACAGAGAGTTTCCCTACTCCGGGCGAAACGATATAGAGGTCGTATGGTTTTACGATAAGGGTTCGGACGCATACGTGTGTTTACGCACGTACGACTTTCGAACAGTTTTTACCAGTCGGCTTTGGTTTAAGCCAGTTACTGGTATCCGGTTATTGGATTTATACAGTCTAAAGTTTTTCCGTATTTTTGCGGAAAGGAGGGGCGTTCTCGTAATTGCGCGAGAAGCTTCTAGAAGGTGGTGACTAAGGAGGTTTAGATGGCATATACAATGAATGTGATTAGTGAGTCATATGGATGATTCATCCATGTCATTAATGCATCATAAATGCTTAATGACTCATGGAGTTGAATCATCACTAGATATTATCAAGCATGGTTGTTAAATTGATTTATTTTCTTTTCTTGATAAAAGGAAATGCTTGATATATATTATCATAACTCACTATTCTCACTTCATTATTATGTTCATCTTCTCTCTCCTCAAGCTCTCCCTCTTCAAACCCTAATCTTCCCCTCTCATGTATTGAGTACAAGGATTAGTTAGACTAACTAAACCATAACCCTCACTCTATATCACCTAGCTTCTTTGATTAGCACTTAAAGAAGGTTAGTTGCCTCAAGTTTAGATGCTAAGCTTGGAGTAAAGCTCTCGGGTGGATCGTCTACTACTTCGAGAAGGCCGAGGAGGAGGTGGAGTTCGCAAAGACGAAGGACACGATTCGTTAGGTATAATCCCTAAACATAGTAGTATAGAACTTCTATGTTTCATGTTAGTTATCGTTTAGCTTCGATTCGTGCGGTCAGTCGATGTTTAAGCAAGAAACAAGATCGTTTTTCATATTTCCGCCTCCCCGCAAGTTGTGGGGTGTTGTACATCGACTTACAGGAAAAGCCTTAGGTAATGGAGATAAGGACTTGTTTCCTAAGCACTAGGGCCCTATAAGTCAGTCTAAGATGGACGCTTGCATACTATTCATGGGCCACACTCTCCGAAGCCGAACATCGACACGGAGGGAAACAACCACTTACGAGTCCTCTCGACTTGTAAGCGGGGAAATTCTCTTGCGAGATCCTTATGACTCTCAAGAGAAAGCATACTTAGGAATCCTCACGATTCCTAAGGAGAAAATACACCTACGAGATCCTCTCGACTCGTAGGGAGAAAAATCTTTATAAGACCATCACGTCTCATAAAGTTGGAAAGCCTTAGGAGGCAGATCTAAACCTGACTCCTAAGCCATTGTTGTCCTACAAAGATATCAAAATAGATTATCCACAAAATGCATTTGCTAAAAGGGATACACCTCCATGAAACAAAATATGTCTTTTATTCATGAATCAAAATGAATACAAAGTACAATCATTAAAAGAATCAAAAAATACTCTCATTCAGGAGTAAGTACAAAAGGAGAATAAAAAGAAACATATACAATTTTTCAAGCCGGCGGACGATTCAGTAGATTCGTCAGTTCATCTTTCTTCCGCTAGGTCTCAGCTTCATGATTCGTTATTGCTATGAGACGGGCCTAGACTGTTGGGCCTGGTACGAGGCGAGCCGACTTTCAAGCTCCTTTTCGGTAACTTTGTGAGCTTCAACCGTCTCGCGAGTAAAAATGACGGCTTTACCAATAGCTACCATCTCCATGATAGCTTCTTGAAGCACCCGCAAAAGTTCATACGCACGAGTGGTCTTGGCCGTGAGTTCAGCTTGAAGTTCCCCCGGCGCATTGGAAGCCAGCTCCCTCTCCGAAAACTTTCGGTTGAGCCTCTTCTCACATGACTGAAGATTTGTGGCGCACCGTTCAACCAGCCCCCGCAAGCTCGCCTTTGCAGCCATGACCTCTGAAGGAATGCGTGTGCACTTAAGACTATGTAAGCAAGCCTCCACCCGACGACAGAACTCAACCCAGACATGCACCAATGTCTCATCATAGTAAGCAGTAAGAAAGGGAAGAGAAATGTTGGTTTCAGCAGCAAATTCTTCGGCCGTGATCGAGCTACCAGCACGAAGATCTTCGATGAGAGCCGACAAAGAGTGAAGGCTTTTCTTTGCCATCCGTTCAGATGCACGTAGGGTATAAGGGCCAGGTGGCATAATGATGCGAGATTCCAGCGGGGTAAGAACGGGCAAACCTGTTAAGATTCATAAACAATCAGCGAGATTTGCAAACAAAGAGTAGATGGAACAACATCGAAACTTTTCTTACCCACAGTCATGCAAGAAGGGTTTAAAAGATCTCCAGGCCCGTCCAGGATCTCAACTTCGTCGCCAGCTTCCAGAACTACAGAAGACATTAGCATCGTTATAAGAAATAATAGTAATGCCATGAGGAGGGGCAAATAACACTAACCTTGCCCAGAAGAGAGGACGATGCATTGCGGGGATATTGCCTGCGGAGCGGCCATCTCGAGCAAACGCTGGAAAGATTTTCTGGGGGATAGGTCCGCGATGGACGCCGCCAATCCTCGTAATTCTGAAAAGACGGAAGGATTCAGATAATGAAGAGATCATTAAAACAAAAGATAGAAGAATACCTTCGATACTCCTCTCGCTTTGAACAGGAAGGATAGCAGCTTCGACAGCCTCCTCCATACCCTCAGGCACATCATCGGAGACATTTGCTGGTGTGACGGCTATCAGTCGAGGGGCAGCAGCCACCACTTCAGGGACGGAAATCTTAATTACCTGTTCCACCATCTCCAGGCAGTCACCAGAAAGGTCCATTAAATCCACGGCCGGTAAGGACACCTCTTCAGGGTGAACGGGCACAAGGGAAACAGAAGCCGCCAATGGAAGCTCTGCAGCAGGAATAGCAACTGTAACGACCCCCTCCACACCTACTGGTATCTCATCGGGGATATTTACAGAGTCCACGGTCAAGACGCGACTTGAGCTCAAATTCTCTGCCATTGTTGAAGTCCTGCAAAGTTTTACGAAGATAAGAAGACATAAAAAGAGAAACAAATTACTTGCCGAAGGAAAAATACAGAAAACATGCATACCGATACGCCAAGATGCCTCTAGTATGGCTTTTTCAAGCCGACGTTCCTTCCTGAGAAGGTATGCTCGACGGGGCTCAAGTGTAGATTCATGGCCGCCGGTCCACAACAACAACTCATCTTCAGACGCGGCTGAGATAGGCTGTTTGAGGGCTATCTCGCCTCCCTGTTTCAGAGGACCTATAAATACTCGCCGTATTGATGGGGGGTCTTCCTAGAATATGATGGCAGGATAGGAACTTTTCGAGACGCGCACGTTCTCGGTTTCATCCTGGAAACGCCTTATAGCCTCAGCCAATTGTGCGGCTTCCTCGGCAGATGAACCCGGAAAGAGAAGACCATCATCCGGCTCTTGCATAGATATCGGTTCGTCCTGAACAATAGGTTCGGATTCCACCAAAAGATCAAGCAAACCGATGACCGTCTTCTTTCTCCTCTTCGACCCAGAACTAATGCCGGAAGATCGCTTCCTTCCATTCAGCGCTTTGGCGCGATGTTGACCCACTTCACCTCCACTGTCCCCTTTTGGAGACACCGCTGCTGATAACGTCGCCACTAATGGAGTGGCCGCTGGTGCTTCGGTGGAAGCCTTTGCTCGAGCTCTAGTACGCATCGGCATCCCTGCAGTGGGAGGAATCGGCTCGGTTTCTGCGGCCTGCGAGATAAGGACCGCGCCACCATCCCTCAAAGGAGGGCGAACGACTGACCGCGGTCACAATGGAACGCTAGCAGCTTGGGTCGGGGCATGAGTCTTATATTCAATGAGTACTCGCCTTTCCTCAGCAATGATAGGACCAACCCGGTGGCGATACCAACCCATAAAGGAGCCCACAGACCTGGGGAGATAGTCAGGTTCTGGGATCATGAACACGGAGCCAGTATTCAGCCGCATAAAATGATGAATAACGTCGCGAATAACTCCCAACGATGAAGTAGGCTCAACTAAGAACGCTTCGAAGGGGACACCTTGATTATAGCCCAGTTGCCGGGCAAAGCGGTGCGGATTATACTGCATAAGGAGAGCCGTATCATTCTGGCGGAACACCAAGTAGCCCGGCCTGATTGAGTATAGATGCATGATCTCTCTAGGATTTAAAGAGGGTGCTCCCCCTTTCGACAAGTCGAATAGCTGCTGGACAGGCCCCGCTGGAGCAGAAAGAACGCGATCAACAAACACCATTCCTCCCTCATGGGTATATGTATTGAGCAGAACACGGAGGGCCCCTAATTGAATCGGATCAGGAGAGGAGGCATCCACTAATCTCATAACCCGAGGGAAGGTGTAGGAGTCATAGAAGTTCGGTCGTTGATGTGCCGCGAATGCCCCCAGCACATGCATTTCGATCCAAGATGTGAAGTAATGAAGGGAGAGATTCACAACATCTACACCTGGAGTCGAAGTGTTGGCCGCAACACTTAACCCGTGATAAAGATGCGATAGTCCAGCGATGCCGACGGCCAATATTGCCCCTTCAGCTACACGATGGGCGGGATAGAAGACAGAAGCTCTCATAAAGCGTCGATGTGACGGTATCACAAACCAGCTGAGCCAAAGGCTGATAAAATCAACAAAGAAGGTCTCTTCGTCCATGCCGGGGGCCGCAATCGAACCAAAAGGAACGACTGATAAGATCGGGATGTAAAACTGTGGTAGATCTTCTGCTTTAACTGGCAGTCTATCCAGACCAAACCCAAAAGAGTCATCAATGCTCGCAAACTTCGTGGCCTCCTTAGATAAAATATCCCCCCGAATGAAACAGGCGATAAAGCTCTCAAAAGTGACATCCTGCCCTTCTAACTGCACAAACAATCTGTCGAAAATACCCAGGTCCTTGATCAGACTGGGATACTTATGACGGACGGCGGTTTTGGCTGTCAGACCATCGAGCAAAGCCGACATGGTGGAGAAAACATATTCATCAGGAGGCAGCAGTTTCTCGTAATGCTCCCCCTAATGAGCAATCCTAAAATCTTACGGAATTCATCCAATGAGATAGACACCTCTCAATCCCCTAGCAGGAAGGTGTTGGTGGGCAAATTCCACTGGTTCAAGAATGTTTTGATCCACCAGATATGAGGAGCATGGTAATGAAAGAGCGATACATATACCGCCTGATATAGTCCAACCTTCTGCAGTCTTGCGCAGTGGGCAGAAAGAATATAGCGAGCCCAAATAAGGTAGCCCACTGGGTGCCGGGGGGTGATACCCACTTTATAAACCTGCCCCCAAGGTCGACCTTCACCTTGGCAAATCCGACGCCCAAAGATGTCTATGGCTAGCAAAGGGTGGTTTGGTATCCCAGTTGTCGACGGTTCAAGCCGGCCCGTAGGAGTCCAATCTAGCACCTCCACGGCAAAGGCAGTCTGCGGACGCTCCATCGGCAAGAATGGGTGGAGAGGCTCTGTTGGCACCTCGCAAAGAAAGCTGCGGTGGCCCCGAATGATATGCCCGTACCAGGTTCCCCACAAAAGCAAGTTGGTGCAATCTGGGAAATGAGCCCTAATCATTGCCATCACTTCTTCGTCAGACGGTGATTGAGGAAAAGCAGCCTCCGAGCGGGTAAAAGGAAAGTATGGAAGAAAAGCCATTGTTCCTGAAATAAGAGAAGGGAAAACTGTTAATGAAACCCACACGTGCATATATATATATATATATATATATATATATATATATATATATATATATATATATATATATAGAGAGAGAGAGAGAGAGAGAGAGAGAGAGACAATGGAAGAAAACGACAAACAGCTTATCTCATGGGACTATTGGTTGCAAAACACATGTGCCCCACAAAATCAATATGGCGGCTCACTAATGATGAGGCAGGGTAATCATTATCAGAACAAAAAGGAGATTCTCAATAAATGAATAGTGGGGTTTTAACACCTCTGCATATTCCCCCAAGGAAAAGCCCATCATGAACTCTATGCAAATCAAAAAGAATCTCTCTTAAAAAATTTTGTCAAGAACAACTGAGGATAAAAATCCCAAGAAGTCTTCTTGTTAGAACTAAGTTCTCTGAGGGAATTAAATTCCTTTTGAACAGAGGAATTAAATTCCAAGAAAATTTTCAGAGCTGAGCGCTTTGGAATGGAATTAAATTCCAGAAGAAAACAAGTACCATCATTAATCCCCTAAGAGCAAAAAAACGCCTAACATTGGGGGTTTACTACCTAAAGATCTTGGAAATATGAGTTTTTATTAAAGGGAAAAACTCTTCGTGTGGATTTAAAATCTAAAGAGAATTTTGTAAAGAGTTTCTCGGCCGTTCAAAACCATTACCTAAAGAAAAGGATTCTTTTTTGGATAGAGTTAAACTCTAAAATTTTTTTAACAGAGAACTGAGCTCTGAGAAAGAGAATTAAATTCTCAAGGCAAGAATGAGGAAGGAAGAAGATGAAGGAGTGGAGGCGCTGCTGAAGAGACCCTTGCATTTATAAGACATGATAGGAAACGGTTCATCTTCCCCGTTCCCTAAGCAAATCCAACTGCCACAAAGGTTACAGCATTGCACTCACGTGCAAACACGTGAGAACAATGTTGTGGGGGCATTTGTTCCCTCATGGGAACTGAATAAAATACGAATAATGCAGCAAGGAAAACCCCCAAAATGGAGCATCACGTGTCCGCACGTGACCTGGCCTCATGTGCAGACATGTGACCTTTTATGAGCAAAGTCTATCTACACCTGAATACCTAATTGGTAAGGTCACGTGTCCACACGTGATCGGGCCTCACGTGCAAACACATGACCTTTTATGAGCAAAGTCTATCCGCGCCTGAATGCCTAATTGATGGGGTCACGTGCCAACACGTGATGGGTTCCTGAGCCCTCTAAACTAATAGAATTAAATTCTAACTAGATACTTAATCAGTGGGGTCACGTGCCAACACGTGATGGATTCCTAAAACCCGTTGAACCAATAGAATTAAATTCTAATTAAAAGGAAAAATATTTCCCTAGATCTTTCCAAACAGAAAAGATTGCACTCTGTAAAATGGAGCACCTTTGGATTAAAAATCCAATGGTGATTAAAAATCACCAATTTGTAGAAAGATTCTATACAAGGAAATATTTCCCTAAAATTTGCCAGGAACAACAAATAAAATATATTTTGGATTAAAAATCAAATGGTGAATAAAATTCACCGAGTGATCTAAAAGATCATGTTGGTTATAAAATCAATCAAAATCTCTCAATGAGAGATTGGCTGAACAAACTGATTCTTTTCTTTCTCCTATAAATAGGAGACAAGAAGAGAAGAGAAAAAAAGGATACAACAACAGAGAGAGAATACAGAAGAGAAAAAAGAAGAAGAGGATTTAATTCTGCGGAGAGAAAAGAAGATCTCTTCAGAAAAAAAACTCTGCGTAAGAGAAGGAAGGATTTCATTCTCCAAGCTCCCAAAAAACAAAAGAGAATTTAATTCTCAAACTAAGAGTTTAACTCTTCTCAAAAGAACTTAGTTCTTCCTCTGGTTGAAGATCTGCAGAAGCAGATCTCCCCACAAGTTGAGAATTTACTTCTCATCGGGGAGATCTGTCATGCAGATCCAAAACTTAGAGGGAGAATTAAGTTTAAGTAATTTAATTCTTTCAAACATATAGGAATTTAATTCCTCTAAATAAAATTAGGGTTTAACCCTATAAAAGAATTTAATTCTTAAACAAGGGATTTAACTCTCCATGCACGTAAAAGAGATCAGTACCCAACATGATCATATGGTAACACGTGACCCCCATTTCTTTAAACCAGAAAAAGAGATTTCTCAAAGTGTTTAACACTTATTTAAAAGGTAAAACAATAAAGACAGTTTCTCTTTTAGGGTGTATCACGTGATCCCATGTGACCCATGACAAATACATTTAATATCCAACGCATGGATACCCATCACGTGCCCACACGTGATGGTCATAAAGGTCAAGTGTTTAACACTTATATGCATATTCTGAGAGTAAAATAAAAGAATCAAGGCCCAATCTTCAGGCGCCTCACGTGACCCTACGTGAGCGCTTCAGTTCTAGTGTTTAACACTACTTTAAGCACCTCACGTGGGAGCACATGAGCGCCGAATGTACTCTAGTGTTTAACACTATATTCGAGCCAATCTTAGCCCAAATTAGCTAAGACTTCCAGAGACAAGACCCCCCTTCAACTGAACCCCAACTATACACTTGTCTTCCAAAATTGTTCATCTCATATGGCATTCAAAGTGGTTCCCAGAGCCTTCCAACCAACATTGGTTCAAGGGTACATCTCTTCATACCTCTCATATATGTCGTTGTAATCCTTCAACGTCTTCAGAGAGGTGACGGGTCCCAACAACCAGACATTCTATGGACTGTGGGGTCCTTAAACTTATGGACTATGATGTCCTTAAACTTTATGGACTGTGAGGTCCTTAAACTCATGGACTATGATGTCCTTAAACTTTACAAACTATGATGTTTATAAACTACCACGGACTGTAAGGTCCTTAAACTCATAAACTGTGACGTCTTTAAACTTTACAGACTATGACGTCTTTAAACTGGACCGCAAAGTCACTAAACTAAAACAATAGAGCCCAAATGCTCTTTTGTTGGATCTAAATGATCATGTTAAGTAGATCTTAGTCTAAAATTAGACCAACGTATCCTTAACAAATGGTTAAGTTGATCTTAGTCTAAAATTAGACCAACGTATCCTTAACAAACGTTTAAGTTGATCTTAGTCTCAAATGAGATTAATGATCCTTAATCCCAACCCAAAACCCAAATCTAAGAAAATAAGGATTTGGACTAATCCACGCCCTCGGACGACAACATAAATTGGTCTCCGTATACAATCCATGGGCAACCAAAAAAGAAAACAAACACACACGACACGAAGTGACCATCTGGAGAAGGAGAAAGTTGTTACCTCTATACGGTAGTGTAATTAACTGCAGGGGCTTGCGCCTACAGGGAAGAGCGTCCCCACAATCAAAAACCCCTCAAATGAGGGGGAATCTGACGAAGTCTGATACAACGGCCGCATCCGTCTAAACTTCCGATACACGGTGCCATAAATCAACTTGGAATCTTCGGAGAGGTGGAAGGATAAAACCAAATAGCATCTGCCCCCAAAATTCCGGCCAGATGTCCCAACGTCCCGGTCGTGTCTTTCGACAGAGAACAGACCCCATTACGGAAGCATGAGCCACAAGCAACCTACATTGCGAGGGTAAGTCCAGATCAGCATCGAACTTGGAAACGAGCTCGTACCTGCCACGTGATAACACTATAGAAGAAGGAGAGCACGAGAATTTAGATGACCTCTCCCGGTGCTTCGCAAATGAGGATGAAGATGAGGTGATCTCAGAATTTCCACCGGCGCCAAAAGAGTTGGAAGATGGGATACACACCACTGCAGACAGCCTGAGAAAAATCGACTTGGGGACGGCAAACGACCCGAGGCCAACGTTCATCAGTGAGCTGCTGTCTAAAGAGCAGGTGGCCACACTAAAGAACGTGCTTGTGCAGTATAAAGATTGCTTCGCATGAAACTATTCCGAAATGCCGGGACTAGATCCAAAATTGCAGTGCATAAACTGGCAATATCATCGGACATCAAGCCAGCCAAACAGGCGCCAAGGAGAATGCGGCTCGAACTCGAGATGAGCATCAATGTCGAAGTAAAGAAACTAATCGACTCCGGCTTCATCCAAGAAGTTCAATATCCTGACTGGATCGCCAACATTATTCCAGTGATGAAGAAAAATGGGATGGTGCGCGTCTGCGTGGACTTTCGAGACCTTAATAAAGCATGCCCGAAGGATGACTTCCCTGTACCGGTTACCTAACTGATGATAGATAACACGTACACTCATAAAGTCTTCTCCTTCTTGGATGGATCTTCAGGGTACAATCAAATAAAGATGCATCCAGAAGACCAAAAGCACACTGCTGGGCATATTCTGCTATAAAGTGATGCCTTTCGGTTTGAAGAACACAGGCGTCCTTAAACTAAACCATCATTGCCAAGATAACATCGATGGCTTCCAGCTGGACTAATTGCAACAGCAACTCTCGCTTTGCCCCGACTGGAGGAGTGACATACGGGCCGAATGCGGCCTCCATCATTGCAATGCCGGTGGAACATGTGACTCAGGACACCGCTGGGTTGTTCTTCGGGACCATGCTCCCACCAACGAGTTTCAATGCCCCAGTCCCATCACAGGAGGCTCCGAAGAAGTCAGTCTTCAATCGGCTTGCAACCACCACGGTCCCTCTCAACGGGTCGTCCAAATCTGCCGCCTCAGTCTTTGACAGGCTGAACCTAAGCTCAAACGGGCTAGAAAAGAGGCTCGCGATACCGGAGAAGGTTATCCCAAAACGGATAGTCCTTCCAACTCCTGCCAAAGTGCTTCCCCTACCCGAAAGTCATTCTTCGACAGGTTGGACATTCCCTCTCAACGGACGTCAGTCTTCGACAAGCTGGCGCCAACAACAGCCTCTCATCAAAGCAGGGGGCATAATGAGGTCGCTTCCACAACAGAGGTGGTCCCTTCTGCACTACATGCTCGACGTTTCCATTGGCGCCGAGTAAGGAAAGCTAGGGGCAGTTCCCCCTCTGGACTTACCCTACCAGCTCCAATGGTGGAAATTGACGCTGCTGTTCCAACTGGGAACAGTTTCGATTCACTAAGGAGGGTGCGCAAGAACTCTCCAACCGCTGTACTGAAGAAGTCTCATCCGCCTGCTGAAAACATGACATAGGTGAAGTCGGAGCAACCCCTTCAATGGCTGTCCTCCAAAATCCACAGGGTCTGGCGGAAAGTCCAAGACTCTTTAATTGACAAAGACTACTCTCGCCGACTGAAGAAAATGAAGGCTCGGCAAGAGGAGGACCATCCCTCCGTCCTACCGCGGAAGGTATCGTCTGCATGGGTGCATATTGCAACAACCCCCTCAACTTCGACCTCCCACAAAAGGAGAAGGCCGGAGAAGATCCCGACGCCTGCTGCAAATTCCAAAGGCAGTGAACCCAAACACCCCAAGTCTGGGGGCATGGTAGTGCACACTGTCTACATGGCTTCCGAAAAAGAGGAGAGCCGTACTTCTATGGGTCATCGACCACTTACACAGTCTGTGACTAAAGCACATGAGCAACAACAGAAGCACCAAGAGATGCTGACAAAGATGGCCGCACTCACTAGACATAAAGAAAGCCCGGAAGGATCGTCTGAACGGCGTCAAGACCAAGAGACCGATATGGAGTTCTTGCGAAGGGTGCTGGAGAGAAAGGATAAGGAGGCTGCGAAACAGGCGGCTAATATAAAACAAATGGCACTCCTGTTCCAAGACATGGTTGGAATGATGATCCAACTCGAACCTCCGGCCGAAGACCCTCCGATAATCATTGAAGATGATAGAGGGGAAACATTAAACCCTTTTCCAGCTCTATCAACAGCCAGAGAGGAGACGATATCCAAAGCTGCCCTCGATGACTACATAGCGCAGCAAATACGAGCTCATCAGGTAAGCAAAGCGGCTGGCCAAGTCGTTAGAACTGGGTGGTCTTATCCAGGCTGGTACGATCAAATCAAGTACCCGCCGGGAAATACGATCCCAAAATTCCATGTATACAAGGGGACATGCAATCCTCATCAGCACGTCGCTCAATTCAGACCTTTATGCGGTAATACTGGAGGCGACGACAAACTGCTGCTTCGCCAGTTTGTCGGCAGCTTGGCGGAGACAGCATTTGAGTGGTACTCGGTGCTTACGAATGACTCCATCAAAACATTTACAGAAATGGAGCTACTGTTCACGCGGCGGTTTGCCAGTGCAAGAGAGCTCACCCCGATCACAGCATTAATCAATGCCAGGGTGAAGCCGGGAGAAACCTGGGTCCAGTACACAATTCGATGGCGGAACCTATGGTTAAAATGCGAACAACGCATAGAAGAAGCTCCTGCCGTGGGCATGTTCATAGGGACCCTTGATCCTCAGGCGTATGTATCCCAATTTATGATGTTCTTCAAGCCGACCACCTTCCAGGCCCTTATTAACAAGCTGGCCCAAATGGACCAGATGGGCCATAGGCCATCCTCTTCAAAAATGGATCCCCGGAATGAAAAGGGCAAAGGAAAAGCGACCTTCGTTTCCAACGCTCAACAACAACCGAGTGAACCGAAACCGGTTGCTCGCCAAAGCAACGCAAGCCGATCCCTTGAAGAGAAGTTAAGACGTCCTTACTCGTTTCCCCGAGATAAAACGAGAAGACTGTTCGAACTGGCAGTGCGCAACAGACTCATCACTCTACCGGATCCGAGACACCCACTGCAGCATGGTGGCGTCAACAGTCCTAACTACTTCCCCTACCACAGAGTAATGGGCCACCCAATGGAAGATTGCTATGTCTTCAAAAACTGGGTTGATGACCAGTACCAGCTAGGCAAGTTCGAGCTTTCCGAGAACAGGAGGGTAAACCCGCCACAGCAGCACGCTCCTAAAAAGGTGGACACGCCAGGGGAATCATGCTCATTTATAGAAGAAGCTCCGTGGGAAGTTGTCCTTTCAGCTAAAACTAAAAGAATGCTGAAGGATCTTCATGCATATCCAGTGATCAAGTAGAAAAGCCCGCTGGAGCCCAAGATTATTGAAGGGATGCTGAAGCTACGTCCCACACCTAAAACAGCTAACGATGGGCAAAACACCCAGGTCAGGCCTTCCAAGTATTCGAAGAAAAAGAAGAAGACCAAGAAGCCCATGTAGCCTGACGACAAGCAAACGGACCTACAAAACTATATTGATGCGCTGGAGGAGTACAACCAGAAGACGCGGACCCCGGTCACATTCCAAGAGTTTCTCAACCATATTCTTGAGAATGGAGACAGTGACAATGACGAGGGAGACGACTCGTTAGAAGAACCGAAGGATTTTGTGGCGAGTTGGCACATGGTCTCTCATTCGTTATTAAAAGACGAAGAAACTCTCTCGGCGCCGGAAAGCAACGCAGATAACTGGGGGCAAGACCAGTGCAAAAGAACCTGGAACCGTCAGACAACATGATTGACAGGATGCTAGATGAAGCCCTTCAAAAGAGCAAAGTTGACTGAGAACGTGAAGCGTCCATATACGAAAAGGCCAAGCGTCGGCGTCAGGAAGAAGAAGCTGCGGTGAAGATCAATCACAAAGCACTTCACCCAGATCGAAGCACACCCGCGGCAAAAAAAAAACAGGTTTAAGATGGAGAAACGTTTTGCCAAAGCCCTATCAATGGGAATGAAGCTGCCGCCTTTCAAAGGAAATACTCTTGGGAGTATGTGCCTCGAAGAAGCGGACGTACATCCGAGTTACTGCTTATACCATCGGAGGGTCACGCACCCCACCGAAGAGTGTAATGCCTTCAAGAAGTGGTGACAAGGATACGTCGCTCATCGACAATACTTCAAGTGGATGAAGCGCGAAACCCGTCTGCAACAAAAAAGCTTAACGGATGATCATGAAGTAACGGCTGGCAACTGTCATATGGTTGATACCATTTCGACAAAAGGGAGATCTCAAGTTCTCACATTCGGGAGTGATTCTGAGGAAGAAATGACCCTCGGCCCTCTCTTCAAAGAATCCACCTCTGGAAAAGAAGAAGAGTAGAGGAACTGCGAGAACATTCAGCTGCGTAACCGTACGCTGCCTGAGAAGAACCTCGGGCCTACAAACAAAGGTTCGAGCAAAAGAGACAAGGGGAAGTAAAAAGTCCCTGAGGAAATTGCCTTCAATAAAGAAGCCGTCAAAGAGCTCGCAGCCAAGGACTCACCTAAGAAAAACAAGGTCGATTACAGTATTCTGGCAAATCTGAGGAAGATACCCTCACAGCTGAGCATATTCGATGCTCTCCTCCTATTCAAAGAGGCACGAGATTCACTGATCAGGGCATTACAAGAGCCTGATCAGTTTCAAGCTTTTCTGGCAGAAGAGAAGATGAAGGACGAGCTGGAAGAAGTTCGCACAGCTGACATCACTTTCGGTGATGAAGACCTCCTCCTCGGAACGTGTGAGCATAATCATCCACTATATATCACCGGGTATTGCCACGACATCAAAATAGGGAAGATCCTAGTCGACTGCGGATCCTATGTCAACCTTCTCAATATGAGGGTGCTGAAGGAGATTTGCATGACCGTTCAACACCTGGCTTGAGATAAAATTACTATCTCCGGGTTTGACTCCCGGTCATCATGGACGCTTGGGTCAGTAATATTGACGCTATGCTTCGGGCTTCTCATCACTGACATCAAATTTCATGTCATTGACGCAAGGACTTGTTACAACGCTCTGTTCAGCAGGCCTTGGTTGCTCGAGTACAACGTCATTCCTTCTACACAATATCAGTGTATGAAGTATTTAAAAGACGGCCTCGAGTACACCATGACAGGGTAGCTAAATCCATTCTCCGTAAATGAAGTCCGAAAGTATGAAGATGCAAAGTATTTCTTACCAGACTTCAAAGACATGGAAAGATGTTGTAAGCCGGAGAATAAACAAAAAGCCATCGCCACTATCCCGATCTTTAGGAGCGACACCTAGGAGGATGAAGAGATAATCTACTCAGGGAAGCCTCAAAGCAACAGGCCGGGACCATCTACCCCTATTTTGGTCTTCGGCGGTGACTCTGAAGATGTTGTCAACGCAGTGTTCTCTGTTCATCCGTCAAAACAGACCTTCACTGGAGCTGATCAGAGTTTGCAAATTGCCATGGTTCTGCTGTAGCATTATAGGGAACTTGATGCGCTCGATACATACGGCATGCAGGAGCTGCAGACTTTCTACGTCCCTCCCAGGCGAAGCGGTTAAAAGGCGATCCTTTTCTATCGATCCACTAAGACTAAAGTGGAGAAAGAAGCCTGGCATGGGGCCGATCTTGTGCTGGACATGCTTCAACCAATTCGTATATCCAGATACTACGCAGAGAGATTGAAGAAGCTATTAAGATGCCAAGGCGTACCCTTCAAATAGACCGCTCGGCAAGCCCAGCTCTACAACAGGATTTGGGACGTCCCCCGGACTCAGCAAAAGATGCCCAACGGGAGAATGGAGATGATTGGGCTTGGATATGTTCGGTCCAAGAAATGGGAGCGATTTCATACCTGCCGTGTCATAAATAGTTCCGGTGGAAAAGAGAATTCCTTTCCAGATAGCACTGATCTCGAACCAGAGCGAGATCCCGCCGTAAAAATGCCAAGTCCGTCATTCGAAGAACAAGTGGACAAACTGATGAGAGAGGCCGGTCAAAAGGTTCAGGATGACCACAACCGCGAAATGGCTATTTACAAAAAGGTTAGGAAGCAACGTCTCACTCAGCAGTCTGCGGAAAGAGAAAATGATGATGCCCTTCATCCTCAGCCCACTGTGCGCCCTCGTGATAAGAAAAAAGCCCGACGCAAAGGCAAAAACAAGATAAAGAATGGGAATGACATTCGAAAATAGTGAAGTAGATCCAAGAAGCCACGCAATCGAGAAAAGGTCCGTTGTAATCCATCGTTGGTGAAGAAAATGGGTCAAGAATATTCTTTCCCTCAAGACAAGATAAGGAAAATATTCAACATTGTCATGAAGCATCAAATGATGACGCTCCTGGAGTCCACGCACCCCGAACAAGTAAACGAGGTCCATCACCCGGATTATTGCTCCTACCACCAAGCAATAGGACATCCTCTTGATGACTGCTTCACCTTCAAAAACTGGGCCGAAGACCAGTACCAACACGGCAGGTTTGCTCTATCCGACAGTTGGAGGGTGACCCCACCATGGAAGTATGAGCCAAGAGCAACCTACATTGCGAGGGTAAGTTCAGATCAGCATTGAGCCTGGAAACGAGCTCGTACCAGCCACGTGATAACATTATCAAAAGAGTAAGAGCATGAGAATATGGATGATCCCTCCTAGTGCTTCGCAAATGAGGATGAGGACGAGGTGATATCAGAATTTCCACAAGCGCCAAAAGAGCTGGAAGATAGGATCACACCATAGTGGACAACCTGAGAAAAATTGACTTGGGGACGGAAAACGATCCGAGGCCAATGTTCGCCAGTGAGCTGCTGTCTGAAAAGCAGGTGGCCACACTAAAGGACGTTCTTATGCAATATAAAGACTATTTCACCTGGAATTATTTTGAAATCCTAGGAATATATCCAGAAATAGCTGTGCATAAACTGGCGATATGTCACGACCCAAAGTTCGGCCCGTGACCGGCACTTAACCACGCAACGTCTACAGGCGTAACGCGAATAAGTAAGCCAAACCCAGAAATCAAAACCATTTTAAATATAGAGTGTTAAAACATTTTAGTAGAAGCATTTGTAAAATGTTTAGAAAACCTTAAGTAATTTAGTAGAAATCCTTTTTAGTTCAAGAGTTGCATTTTAATAATTTTGGCAACATTTCCTTTATAAAATTTGTCCCGCAAGTCGGGTAAAGGCAAGGTGTAGTAGAAATAACATGTGAAATGAATAGAGCATCACAATATGATATACGACGTCGTAGCGAAGAATGAGCAGTAAAGCAAAGATAAAATCATAAAAGATAAGACTGCATAAAAAAAGTCGGCTCACAGCGAGCTCGACACCAGAGTACAAAATCATATACATCGTCCTCACAACTGTCTCTAAGTCAATACAGGAAGGTAGATTGAGAATACTAGATACATCAATGTACAACTGAAAGGTAAACAGATACCGTACAAAACCCACCTAATAGCAAAAGGGCTAACACGCAATGGTATCTGTGTCAAAGATGCGGTAAACAGCCAGCCGCGACTACTCCAAGGGCAACCTGCAAGCACTGTGGCACAACGGGGGTGAGTTGCCAACTCGTGAATAGTAGATAACATATAAAGAGAATCGCGAGTATGCATGTGCTGCGATACTCTAACCTATGCCGACAGATAAACATCTATATGATGAACTGGGTGCTCAATATCACGCAACGAGTACGATCTAATAATCTCACCATATGATGTGCAAGGTATACAACAATCATGTCAAATGATAAAATCTAACAATCCTATATAGCATGAGCTGGGTATGCAATGATCGTGCAAGCATGTGTACTATATCAAGTACAATAGATACATGATGAGATGTCAAATACTAAATGCTGAGCATGGGAATAATAATATCTACACGGAATATCACGTGGAAGAATAGTCGGTGTCCAACAATACACCCAAATCCCAGTAAAAACTCAGGTGCCGTCATCCACATCGGCCCTCAAATCCTGTGAACCTCATAAGATCGAGAGTGCACATCATCGGCACTCAAAATATCATGAAATCAGCCGTGTCCAGCATCGACACGCAAATCCTCCAATATGGGGCGTCCGTCCATCGGATCTGCCCACGTGCTCCGTCTGCGGAATCGGCCCTCGGCCCCGGCAGTACGCATCGTCCCGTTTCCATCGACCTACTCTGGTCAGTATCCTCCGGATAACCGCCAGGTCCAACCAATCACCGGTAGGTAGTAGTCCCTCCGCCGGGCTCACCGTCTAAATATACGATTCTTCTCGCCTCGGGGTACCGTACCAGGTCCACCATGTACCCGCAATCGGTGCCTACCTCTCCTCGAATCGGGTATACTCACACAAGCTCTCTGGAACCGAGAAAACTCATAGTGGACGCACTAAATATCATATCAAGGAAACCGGTTTTTTTTAAACAGCGCGTGTTTTTTGTAAAATAGTACTCCGGTTCCCAAATCCAGAAATCACATAAATAAAATCCAATGCGTAAATCCATGCAATATGTCGTATGACACTAAGGGTAAAAGAAAGGGAGAACCGCTCTTTTAAAAGATCCCGTTTTGAAAATACTGCTTGCGGTCCCTTAGTTTCAAATCAAGTCAATATCATCCATGTATGTAACAGATGAATATGGGTATAGGTATGGATGTGCGAATGGATAAGTACGCAAAATGAATATAGCAATGTACATGTGAGCTATTGTAGACATATGATGTATATGCGCCCGAGTATGAATATATGTGATGTATGTGGCACAAGTATAGATATGTGATGTATATGTGCCTAAGTATGATCATATGTGATGTATGTAGCACAAGTATGGATATATGTGATGTATGTGACACAAGCATAGATATGTGATGTATGTAGCACAAGTATGGATATATGTGATGTATGTGGCACAAGCATAGATATGTGATGTATATGTGCCCAAGTATGATCATATGCTAGTATGCGGCAAATCATGACAACGTCAAATAAGCAGAATCAATATGATATGCGGTTTATATCAATCCTATAATGTGAGTGGTATGGCAATCACTAACGGTGTGAGTGTAGCATATAAATCGTGCTCGTGCAACTTGGACCATTAGTGACAGTGCAGTGTTCTATACTACCAATATATCTATATGGACCCTCATGACTACAAATCCTATTACGCCCTGACGTTTAACTCCATACGGGCGATTTCCCCTTAGATGTTAATCTACTCACCTGGTCGCGTGTTACACGTAGCCGACCACTTACTTTCCTTTCTTGGCGGCGTCCGACGTACCTAACTGCGAACCTGGAAATTCACCGAATATCACACATAAGCTCAAATCTACAAAAACGCGATATTAAGGTCAAACTAGTGACCCGCGTCGCGAACCAAGCGCGCGTGTGCGCGATACGCTAAAACGTGTGATTACGCGCCTGAATCTACCCCGACGCGTCGCGATACGCAGAAACCCCAAACCCACACGCGTATCACGCGTGTCGCGAAGGTTTAAAAAAAATACGAGAAACAGGTATTTAGCTCCAGATTTTTCTACAGCAACAATCAAATAAAATTGCACATGCCAAGAGTCTAAGGGTAGCAGCAGACACCTATAGAGCCAAAACCCAAACCCATGCCCCCCCATCTGGCCGCAAATTGCGGCCAGAACCAATATTTCGGCGGCCAGACTGTGGAGTTTGGGGGGCGTGTTCTACACATGGGATCAGCACCCTACAACTATATTGCAGCCAACTCAGATTTGTTCTGAACTCACTGAGGTCACAGCAGATATCAAAAAGCTAAGTTTTGCTTTAAAATGTCACATTTTGCAAAATCATGAAAAATCAGGGTATTTTGGTGTAATCTGGGGTTTACCTAGGTTTACTTGGCCTTAATAGCACCTAACTAACTTAGTCCAACCAAAATTATTCTTACCAAAGCAAAGCTTACACTAAATACCACAATAAGCACTAAAAACACCTAACTATCGCTAATCGAAGCTAACTACACAATTAAGCGAAAGTAGGAATAAGTTTAGAGATTATACCTTCTAGGGATCTCACAAGCAAGTAGAAGAAGAAGAAGAAAGGATGGAGCTGCTGGGGTGCTGCTACTGCTGCCTGGAGCTGCTGCTGCTGCCTGTAGCTGCTGCTACTGCTGATGTTGTGCTTGCTGCTGTTGCTTGGGCTGCGGCTGCTGATGCTGGTGCTGCTCTTGTTGCTGCTGTGCTGAGGCTACTGGTGTGGATGCTGGTGCTACTGAAGCTGTTGTTGCTGTTGCTGCTGCAAGGAGCTGCTGCTGCTGCTTGCACTGCTGCTGGGGCTGAAGTTGCTGCTGATGTAGCTGATTGTGTGTGTGAGTGAGAGAGTGAGTGAGATATGAGAGGAGGCAACAAGGAAAATGATAACACAAGAGGGCCAAACCCTCATCTTCTCTCTTGCTTCATTAAATGCAAGCATGGGTTTGCCATGATGCACCCCTCTCTCTCTCCTATTTAATGCAAGCATGGTTTAGCCATGATGCACTCTCTCTCTCTCAATTCTCAAGTCAACCAATTTAAAACTTAAATCCCTTTTCATTTTAAAAAAAAACCTCAATTAAAATCATGTTAACTTACTAATGGTGGGGTTAACCTACCATGGTTATTAAACATGGTTTAACCCAAATTTTAACCCTAGTTTACATGCACAAGTTTGTGCAAACTTGGGAAAATTTTAGAAAAATATTTATTAAATTTGAAAAATTATTTGAAAATCAATTTGGTAAACTTTTTATTAAAATTCACATATTAAAATATAATTAGCCACTAAACACATCCTAGGGTGTTACAATCTTCCACCCTTAAAGAAATTCGTCCCCGAATTTAAAATAATAAGCAACGCATACCTTCAAAGAGATGAGGGAACTTCTTCCGCATCTCGCCTTCGGCCTCCCAAGTGATCTCATCACCATTCGGGCTGCGCCAAAGAACCTTCACTGACGGCAAGACCTTCGATCTAAGTTTCTTCACTTGCCGGTCCAAGATCACGACTGGCTGCTCGGTGAACGTAAGATCGCGCTTGAGCTGAACGGTCTGATGCTGAATCATGTGCGAAGGGTCATGTAGGTATCTGCGAAGCATCGATACGTGGAATACGGGGTGAACATCTGGGAAGTCGGGTGGAAGAGCCAAACGATAAGCTACTGCGCCCACACGCTCGAGGATCTCGAAGGGACCTATGGATCTGGGGCTAAGCTTTCCCTTCCGTCCAAACCTTATCACTCCCTTCATCGGAGAGACCCGCAGAAAAACGTAATCTCCAACTGCGAACTCTAATCTGCGGCGGCGCCTGTCAGCATACGATCTCTGTCTGCTCTGAGCTGTCATCATCCTGTCTCGAATCAGCTGTATCTTCTCAGTCGTCTCCTGTACGATCTGTGGCCCTAAAATACTGCCCTCGCTGAGCTCTGTCCAACAGACAGGCGATCTACATCTCCTCCCATACAAAGCCTCGAAAGGTGCCATCTGAATAGTATCCTGGAAGCTATTGTTGTAGGAGAACTCTATCAAGGGTAAATGATGATCCCAGCTACCACCAAAATCTAAAACGCACGCTCGGAGCATATCCTCGAGAGTCTGAATGGTCTGCTCTGACTGTCCGTCGGTCTGCGGATGAAATGCTGTGCTGAAACTCAAGCGCGTGCCCAAAGCCTCCTGAAGCCTCTGCCATAGTCGGCTGGTAAACTGGGTGCCTCTGTTGGACACAATACACGTCGGGACTCCATGCAGTCGTACAATCTCGTCGATGTAAATCTGGGTATACTGAGAAAATCCGAAAGTCGTCTTCACTGGCAGGAAGTGAGCCGCTTTCGTCAGACGATCCACGATCACCCAAATGGAGTCATACCCTCGCCTAGTCCTGGGTAGACCCACCACGAAATCCATCGAAATCTGTTCCCATTTCCACTCCGGAATGGGTAACGGCTGTAGCTCTCCCGCTGGCCTCTGGTGCTCGGCCTTGACTTGCTGACAAGTCAGGCATCTAGAAACGAAATCTGCAATGTCCCTCTTCATTCCGTCCCACCAGTAAACATCTCTCATATCATGGTACATCTTGGTGGAACCCGGATGAACGCTGTATGTCGATCTATGCGCATCCTCAAGAATATCACGCCGCAGTCCCTCAGCATCTGGTACGCACAGTCTAGTCCCAAATCGCAGTATCCTCTGATCATCGATCATGAACTCAGAAAATCTGCCCTGTCCAATCTGTGCCATGATCTCTGAACATCGGTCATCACTGTGTTGTGCCTCATGTATACGGTCAAGTAACTGTGGGCGTGCACGAACATGCGCAAGCTGTCCCCCGATCGGCGTGAACTTGAACTGCACTCTGCCGTCGCATAATATCTGCCAATCTGCCAACGACTGCCCCTGTGCTGCGCTTAAACAAGATAGACTGCCCCCGAGCCTCCTGCTCAAGGCATCCGCCACCACATTCCCCTTACCCGGGTGATACAAGATCTCGCAGTCATAATCCTTCACTAACTCCATCCATCGGCGCTGTCTAAGGTTCAGGTCTCGCTGCTGAAATATATACTTTAAACTCTTATGATCAGTGAATATCTGGCACGACTCGCCGTATAGGTAATGTCGCCAGATCTTAAGTGCAAAGACCACTGCAGCCATCTCCAAATTGTGAGTGGGGTAGTTCTGTTCATGTCTCTTCAGCTGCCGCGAAGCATACGCGATCACCCTGCCATGCTGCATCAATACGCACCCTAGCCCCACTCGTGAAGCGTCACAATAGACTGCAAATCCGCCTGATCCTGAAGGCAACGATAATACTGGTGCCGTAGTCAAACAAGTCCGTAGCTGCTGGAAACTGTGCTCGCAATTCTCTGTCCAATCGAAGGGAACTCCCTTCCGGGTCAATCCGGTCAAGGGTGCAGCAATACGGGAGAAATCCTGTACAAATCGCCTGTAGTAACCGGCCAATCCTAGAAAACTGCGTATCTCAGTGACGGATGTAGGTCTGGGCTAACTCTGAACGGCCTCGATCTTCCTCGGGTCCACACATATACCATCCTGTGTAATCACGTCACCCAAGAAGTCTACGCTGTCGAGCCAGAATGCGCACTTGGAGAATTTTTCATAAAGCTGGTGCTCCCTTAAGGTCTGCAGTGTAATCCGCAGGTGCTGCTCGTGCTCCTCTCTGCTCCGGGAATACACCAATATGTCGTCAATGAACACGATAATGAACAAGTCAAGGTACGGCCTGAATATACGGTTCATCAAATCTATAAACGCTGCTGGGGCGTTGGTGAGTCCGAACGACATCACCAAGAACTCATAGTGGCCGTAGCGCGTGCGGAAAGCTGTCCTCGGTATATCCTCCTGTCGAACTCGCAACTGATGATAGCCTGATCATAAATCGATCCTCGAAAAATATCCTGCCCCTGAAGCTGGTCGAACAAGTCGTCGATACGTGGCAACGGATATCTGTTCCGCACGGTCATCCTGTTCAGCTGCCGGTGATCGATACACAAACGCAAGCTTCCGTCCTTCTTCTTGACAAACAAGACCGGAGCACCCCAAGGAGAAACACTGGGTCGAATAAGTCCCTTGTCCAGCAAATCTTGCAACTGAATCTTCAACTCACAAAGCTCCGCCGGGGCCATCCGGTATGGCGGTATAGAAATAGGCCCCGTGCCGGGAATCAAATCAATACAAAAAGCAATGTCGCGCTCGGGCGGTAACCCAGGAAGCTCGTCAGGGAACACATCAGGGAACTCACATACGATCGGAACCTGGTCCAATGGAATATCTGTAGCTCTAGTATCACAAATATAGGCTAGAAATCCCTGACATCCCTTCCTCAACAGCTGTCTAGCGTGAAGAGAAGAAATCAAAAGGTGAGGAGTGGCACCACGGTCACCCTGCACGAAAAAAGCCGACTCGCCAGGAAAACAGAACTCACTGTCTTCTCGCGGCAGTCCACAGATGCATAGCACGCGGCTAACCAATCCATGCCCAAAAGAACGTCAAAGTCCAACATCTCAAGGAGGATCAAATCGACAGGCAGATCTCTATCGCCAATACGGACGACGCAGGATCGGAACACGTGCCTAGCAACAAACGACTCTCCCACGGGAGTGGTCACAACAAGCGGCTGATCAAGCAAACTGGACTCTCTACCCAAACTCGGCACAAAGTGTGTGGATACGTACGAGTGCGTGGATCCGGGATCGAACAACACGTGTGCATCAACAGAACATACTGATAAGGTACCTGAGACCACAGCATTGGACGCCTGCGCGTCCTGATGCGTCAACGCAAAAACTCGTGCCTGTCCTCCACCTGCAACTGGCGGTCCCCTACTAGCAACTGGCTGAACTCTACCGGTGGCTGGCTGTCCTCTGCCTCGACCTTCTCGCCCTCTAGGAACAAACCCTCCGCAACCACGGCCTCTCTGTGCATGGGTCTGACGCGGAGCAACTGCGGGTACAACAGGTAATGCCTTCTGGGGTGGAGAAGGTGGAAGTGTGACATGAGGTACGGCTGGCTCCCTCCTACGTGTCTCGGTACAATTTCTGACGCGGTGATGAAGACTACCACATCCAAAACATCCACGGGACGACTGCTGACCCTCCTGGGGGTATGAGCTAAACATCTGACCTCGCCCCGAGTCTCTGCCACCTGTACGACGTCTATCACGGCGTCTGAATGGATGTCTCTGAGCCGCTGTATCAGTACGAACCCTCTTCGGCCCTGGAACTACCGAAGTCTCTGCAAGGCGCTCCTCAACTAATAGGACTGCGTTTACTGCTGCGACATAGGTCTCATAATGCTGGGAGCTGATCGCAAGGAATAGCGGGGTAAGCAAGCCTCGGACAAATCTCTTGACTCGCGTCTCCTCAGTCGCAACTAGGTATGGAGCATAAATAGCTAGCTCGGTGAACATCACATCGTACTCTGCCACTGTCATCTCTGGCGTCTTGCGCAAGGACTCAAACCTGCGTGCTCGGGCATCCCTAACACTCTGGGGAAGAAAGCGGGCAAGGAACACCGCCACGAACTCCGTCCAGGTCATAGGAGGAAGACCTGCTGCTCTGCCCTTCTCAACTGATTCGCACCATTTCTGCGCAAGACCTTCCAGGCGAAAGCTCGAGAACTCGACCCATTTCGCATCTGTGCATCTAAGGGAACGGCATATCCGGGCCATCCTATCAATAAAAGACTGTGGGTCCTCGGCTGCATCTGTGCCTGTGAAGACCGGAGGCTTCAGCCTCATGAACTCTGATAGCGATACTGTAATCACCTCCGTGGTTGCAGGAGCAACTGGCTGTACGGTCGGTACCATCGCGGTCCCTGTGACGGGTGGAGCTACCTCTGGTCGCTGCGCTCGAAGTGTCTTAACTAGCGATCCTATCATCTGGCGCATCTCCTGCATGCTGGATCCCACCGTCTGGCGCATCTCCTGCATACCAGCCCCTAGCGTGGCGATCTGATCTGTCATAGGAGGAACAGTCTGCTCGGGTACAACGGGTGCACTGCCCGGATCAGTCCTCGTCTCGGACGAGTCAACTCAAATCTCGGCCCTCGCGGCCGCTCTCTGCGCCCTCGTAGTCTTTGGCGGCATAATGGCTGAAAGGAAATTAGGATTCGATAAGAATACGGAAATCGAATCACAAAAGTTTATATACTCAAGAAGGAATTTAAATCAATAAGTCCTAAGGTCGCCTTGGCGGAGTACCGTGTCGTGAGTATGCCGCGGAACATACGCAAGCTCGCCACTCTGCTGCAGCTACCTACTCCATCATACCAGGGTCATCCTACACTCCGAAGGTAAAACCTACGCTCTGATACCAACTTTGTCACGACCCAAAGTTCGGCCCGTGACCGGCACTTAACCACCCAACGTCTACAGGAGTAACGCGACTAAGTAAGCCGAACCCAGAAATCAATACCATTTTAAATATAGAGTGTTAAAACATTTTAGTTGAAGCATTTGTAAAATGTTTAGAAAACCTTAAGTAATTTAGTAGAAAACCTTTTTAGTTCAAGAGTTACATTTTAATAATTTTGGCAACATTTCCTTTATAAAATTTGTCCCGCAAGTCGGGTAAAGGCAAGGTGTAGTAGAAATAACATGTGAAATGAATAGAGCATCACAATATGATATACGACGCCATAGCGAAGAATGAGCAGTAAAGCATAGACAAAATCATAAAAGATAAGACTGCATAAATAAAGTCGGCTCACAGCGAGCTCGACACCAGAGTACAAAATCATATACATCGTCCTCACAACTGTGTCTAAGTCAATACAGGAAGGTAGATGGAGAATACTAGATACATCAATGTACAACTGAAAGGTAAACAGATACCGTACAAAACCCACCTAATAGGAAAAGGGCTAACACGCCTCAGTAATGGTATCTGTGTCAAAGATGTGGTAAACAGCCAGCCGTGACTACTCCAAGGGGCAACCTGCAAGCACTGTGGCACAACGGGGGTGAGTTGCCAACTCATGAATAGTAGATAACATATAAAGGGAATCGCGAGTATGCACGTGCTGCGATACTCTAACCTATGCCGACAGATAAACATCTATATGATGAACTGGGTGCTCAATATCACGCAACGAGTACGATCTAATAATCTCACCATATGATGTGCAAGGTATACAACAATCATGTCAAATGATAAAATCTAACAATCCTATATAGCATGAGCTGGGTATGCAATGATCGTGCAAGCATGTGTACTATATCAAGTACAATAGATATAGGATGAGATGTCAAATACTAAATGCTGAGTATGGGAATAATAATATCTACACGGAATATCACGTGGAAGAATAGTCGGTGTCCAACAATACACCCAAATCCCAGTAAAAACTCAGGCGCTGTCATCCACATCGGCCCTTAAATCCTGTGAACCACATAAGATCGAGAGTGCCCATCATCGGCACTCAAAATATCATGAAATCAGCTGTGTCCAGTATCGACAAGCAAATCCTCCAATATGGGGCGTCCGTCCATCGGATCTGCCCACGGGCTCCGTCTGCGGAATCGGCCCTCGGCCCCGGCAGTACGCATCATCCCGTATCCATCGACCTACTCTGGTCAGTATCCTCCGGATAACCGCCAGGTCCAACCAATCACCGGTAGGTAGTAGTCCCTCCGCCGGGCTCACCGTCTAACAATACGAGTCTTCTCGCCCCGGGAAAACGTACCGGGTCCACCATGTACCCGCAATCGGTGCCTACCTCTCCTCGAATCGGGTATACTCACACAAGCTCTCTAGAAAACTCATGGTGGACGCACTAAATATCATATCAAGGAAACCGTTTTTTTTAAACAGCGCGTGTTTTCTTAAAATAGTACTCCGGTTCCCAAATCCAGAAATCACATAAATCAAATACAATGCGTAAATCCATGCAATATGTCGTATGACACTAAGGGTACAAGAAAGGGAGAACCGCTCTTTTAAAAGATCCCGTTTTGAAAATACTGCTTGCGGTCCCCTAGTTTCAAATCAAGTCAATATCATCCATGTATGTAACAGATGAATATGGGTATAGGTATGGATGTGCGAATGGATAAGTACGCAAAATGAATATAGCAATGTATGAATATATATGATGTATGTGGCACAAGTATAGATATGTGATGTATATGTGCCCAAGTATGATCATATGTGATGTATGTAGCATAAGTATGGATATATGTGATGTATGTGGCACAAGCATAGATATGTGATGTATGTAGCACAAGGATATATGTGATGTATGTGGCACAAGCATAGATATGTGATGTATATGTGCCCAAGTATGATCATATGCTAGTATGCGGCAAATCATGACAACGTCAAATAAGCAGAATCAATATGATATGCGGTTTATAGCAATCCTATAATGTGAGTAGTATGGCAATCACTAACGGTGTGAGTGTAGCAGATAAATCGTGCTCGCGCAACTTGGACCGTTAGTGACAGTGCAGTGTTCTATACTACCAATATATCTATATGGACCCTCATGACTACAAATCCTATTACGCCCTGACGCTTAACTCCATACGGGCGATTTCCCCGTAGATGTTAAATCTACTCACCTGGTCGCATGCTATACGTAGCCGACCACTTGCCTTCCTTTCTTGGCGGTGTCCGACGTACCTGCCTGCGAACCTGGAAATTCACCGAATATCACACATAAGCTCAAATCTACAAAAAACGCGATATTAAGGTCAAAATAGTGACCCGCGTCATGAACCAAGCGCGCGTGTGCGCGATACGCTAAAACGTGTGATTACGCGCCTGAATCTACCCCGACGCGTCGCGATACGCAGAAACCCCAAACCCACACGCGTATCACGCATGTCGCGAAGGTTTAAAAAAAATACGAGAAACAGGTATTTAGCTCCAGATTTTTCTACAGCAACAATCAAATAAAATTTGCACATGCCAAGAGTCTAAGGGTAGCAGCAGACACCTATAGAGCCAAAACCCAAACCCATGCCCCCCATCTGGCCGCAAATTGCGGCCAGAACCAATATTTCGGCGGCCAGACTGTAGAGTTTGGGGGGTGTGTTTCTACACATGGGATCAGCACCCTACAACTATATTGCAGCAAACTCAGATTTGTTCTGAGCTCACTGGGGTCACAGCAGATATCAAAAAGCTAAGTTTTGCTTTAAAATGTCACATTTTGCAAAATCATGAAAAATCAGGGTATTTTGGTGTAATCTGGGGTTTACCTAGGTTTACCTGGCCTTAATAGCACCTAACTAACTTAGTCCAACCAAAATTATCTTTACCAAAGCAAAGCTTACACTAAATACTACAATAAGCACTAAAAACACCTAACTATCGCTAATCGAAGCTAACTACACGATTAAGCGAAAGTAGGAATAAGTTTAGAGATTATACCCTCTAGGGATCTCACAAGCAAGTAGAAGAAGAAGAAGAAGGGATGGAGCTGCTGGGGTGCTGCTACTGCTGCCTGGAGCTGCTGCTGCTGCCTGTAGCTGCTGCAACTGCTGATGCTGTGCTTGCTGCTGTTGCTTGGGCTGCGGCTGCTGATGCTGGTGCTGCTCTTGTTGCTGCTGTGCTGAGGCTACTGGTGTGGATGCTGGTGCTACTGAAGCTGTTGTTGCTGTTGCTGCTGCAAGGAGCTGCTGCTGCTGCTTGCACTGCTGCTGGGGCTGAACCTGCTGCTGATGTAGCTGTGTATGTGTGTGAGTGAAAGAGTGAGTGAGATATGAGAGGAGGCAACAAGGAAAATGATAACACAAGAGGGCCAAACCCTCATCTTCTCTCTTGCTTCATTAAATGCAAGCATGGGCTTTCCATGATGCACCCCTCTCTCTCTCCTATTTAATGCAAGCATGGCTTAGCCAAGATGCACTCTCTCTCTCTCTCTCAATTCTCAAGTCAACCAATTTAAAACTTAAATCCCTTTTCATTTTAAAAATAAAATAACCTCAATTAAAATCATGTTAGCTTACTAATGGTGGGGTTAACCTACCATGGTTGTTAAACATGGTTTAATCCAAATTTTAACCCTAGTTTACATGCACAAGTTTGTGCAAGCTTGGGAAAATTTAGAAAAATATTTATTAAATTTGAAAAATTATTTGAAAAATCAATTTGGTAAACTTTTTATTAAAATTCACATATTAAAATATAATTAGCCACTAAACACATCCTAGGGTGTTACACGATATCACCATACGTCAAGCCAGTCAAACAGGCGCCAAGAAGAATGCGGCTCGAACTCGAGATGAGCATCAATGCCGAAGTCAAGAAACTAATTGACTCCGGCTTCATCCAAGAGGTTCAATATCCTGAATGGATCGCCAACATTGTTCCAGTGATGAAGAAAAATGGGACGGTGCGCATTTGTGTAGACTTTCGATACCTCAACAAAGCTTGTCCGAAGGATGACTTTCCTGTACCGGTTACCGAGCTGATGATAGATAACACATCCACTCATGAAGTCTTCTCCTTTATGGATGGATCTTCGGGGTACAATCAAATAAAAATGCATCCTGAAGACCAAAAGAACACTGCCTTCCAGACTCTGCTGGGTATATTCTGCTATAAGGTGATGCCCTTCTGTCTGAAGAACGTAGGCGCTACCTAACAGAGGGCCATGACGAAGATCTTCGATGACCTCATACATGAGATTGTCGAATGCTATATCGACGACCTTGTAGTGAAAAGAAAATCGTACGAGGAACACTGGGAACATATGAACATAGTGTTCCAGCGCCTTCGGAAGTACAATCTGAAGATGAATCCTCTGAAGTGCGCGTTTGGATTCTCCTCAGGAAAATTCCTGGGATTCATCATACGACCCAGAGGCATCGAAATAGACCCATCAAAGATCAAGGCAATCATGGAAATGCCTACGCCAAAGACTCTCAAACAACTGCGATCTCTCTAGGGAAAGCTCGCGTATATCCAGCGGTTCATAGCCAACCTCTCCGGAAAATGTCGTCCTTACAGCCATCTAATGAAGATGGGGACCCCGTTCGTTTGGGATCGTAAATGCCAAAGTGCGTTAGATGAAATCAAGCATTACCTGCAGAATCCTCCGGTACTAACCGCTCCGGTTAAGGGAAAGCCCCTCATCCTGTACACAACAGCCCTAGAAGGTTCCTTGGGCGCGCTATGGGCACAGGAGAATGACCAGGGGAAGAAGAAAGCTCTATATTATTTGAGTTGAGTTCTTCTTGGGGCAGAAAACAACTACTCCCCCATTGAAAAGCATTGCCTGGCACTGATCTTCGCGATAACGAAGCTCAGGCATTATGCCTTGGCACTGATCTTCGCGATAACGAAGCTCAGGCATTATGCCTTGGCACATGAGGTCTATTTCATATCAAAGGTGGATCCTCTCAAGTACTTCATGTCAAAAGCCATACTAGCAGGAAGGCTCACTAAATGGGCCATCCTCTTGATGGAGTTCTCGATAACATATCGACCCCTCAAGGCAATGAAAGGCCAGGGCATTGCCGATTTCCTCACTGAGCATCTGATACTTGCTGACTCGCCCCTAAATTTTGAATTGCCAGATGAACATGCGTTCGACACGAAAGATGAAGAAAAAGACTCTTAATGGGAACTTTACTTCGATAGGGCATCTTCCTGAAAAAGAGAAAGCACAACATCCTCATAATCAAAGCTGGGGTAGGCCTTATCTTCGTGACTCTATAAGGAGGGATAATGCGTTTTGCCCTTTCCTTAACAGAGCCAAGAACAAACAACGAGGTTGGGTATGAAGCTCTAATAGCATGTCTCGAGATCGCTGTCGACATGGGAATCAAGAACCTCCTCATACATGGAGACTCCCAGCTGGTCGTTAGTCAAGTTAATGGCGACTATAAGACATGCAAATAAGAGCTAGTAAGATATGGCGAGAGGGTGCAGCAGTTGTTGACACAAATCCCCTTTTACATCTTGGAAAGCATACCGCGGGCAGAAAATATCAAGGCGGATTCATTAGCTAAGCTCGCTAAAGAAATGGCCGACGAAAACCTTGTTGACGTAAGGATCATTGTGCAAAGCCACCGGATTCTTGCGCCGGTAGAATATCTCCGGAGTCGTCTGAAGGAAAGGAAGCGACCAAATAAGCAGCCTGCCAAATAGAAGAGGAAGAAAAGGCCAAAGATTAGAGAGAAGTCTTCATAGACTACTTCAAATCCCATCGAACATCTGAAGATGCATCGTCAAGACATCAGCTCATGAAACGAGCTCTGTCCTTCGCCTTCATCAATGATACTTTATATAAGAGGTCGTTCGACCGCCTGTGGCTGAGATGCCAGGGACCCGAAGAAGCAAGGAGAGTCATCCAAGAAACTCACGATGGAATCTGTGGGTCTCATTAAGCCGGGCCAAAGATGAAGCTGAAGATCAAGAGGATGGGTTACTATTGGCCCACAATGATTTAGGATTGCCTTGGATATGCAAAGTAGTGTCACTCGTGCCAAATTCACGGGGACTTCATCCACCGGCATCCAAATCCGCTACACCCAACATTAGCTAGTTGGCCGTTCAAAATGTGAGGAATCGATATAATTGGGCCTATCGAACCAGCGTCATCCAAACGACATCGGTTCATACTGGCAACAACCGATTACTTCTATAAGTGGGCAGAAGCAGTACCGCTAAGGGAGGTGAAGACGGAGAATATCCTCCATTTCTTCAGAACTTACGTCATCTATCGGTTCAGCGCTCCACGACAGATTATCTCGGATAACGGGCCAGCCTATAGAAGCCATAAGATCAGTCGCTTCGCACAACAGCACAATATAGACTGGAGATACTCTTCAGTCTATAATCCCTGAGCCAATGGTCCGGCTAAGGCTTTCAACAAGACCTTGACGAAGATCATAAAGAAAACGGTGTCCAGAAATAAAAAGGATTGGCACGAAAGACTGCATGAAGCTCTCTGGGCGTATCGAACCATGTTCAAAATGGTCACGAATACAACACCATACGCATTGGTATTCGGCACGGAAGCGGTAACCCCCTTAGAAATAGAGCAACCCTCTCTACGAGTGGCAGTTCGATACGAGCTGACAGATGAAGAAAATGCTCATCATCGGCTTGAGGATCTCAATGCTCTTGATGAAACTCGTCTCATGGCGCAGCAAAACCTGGAAGCTTACAAAGCAAGGATGACGCGCTCATACGAAAGACTAACTAGGCCGAGAACATTTTGCTAAAGCGAACTCGTGCTAGTTGTCAAAAGACCTATGATCCCCAATCGTGCCAAACGGGGGAAATTCGAGCTGAACTATGAAGGCCCATACATCATAGACAAAGTCTACCAAGGTGGGGCCTATTTGCTTATGGATATGCATGTCGAAAGACCTTTTCGGCAAATCAACGGTCGATTCCTTAAAAATACTATGCCTGATGAGTTACGACTCAGGTCAATGAGAGATGACGACGCCTGTGTCTGCTCGCTATCTTCTTGAGTCAAAACTCTAAAAGTAGGGTTAGGGTTAGCTAGAACGGCAAAATTTTGAAATTGGCATGGACGATGCCTCCCGAAACCTTGCTTCCGTGCTAGACAATCCTGCAGTGGTATCAGAGCCAGGCTAGAAAATTAGACTATGTTTATTAGATTACGAAACCGAAACGACTCCGAAACTTGAAACACGAAAACTTAGTTTCTGTCGATTTTAAAAGGTCTTCAAAAAATTTTTTAAACAACTTCGGGTGTTTTGCTATGGTAGGTGGGACACATTGGATCGTGCCCACTCTTGTATTTATTATTTCCTATTGTATCTAGATAAGCTCCATCAATCAGAAACTAGACTTTGTATATTTAGTGGACTTAGACGGGCTTGGGGTTGCGAGACTTTGAGCGATGGGTATATGTTCGCTATATGTGGATTTAATGTCTTGCTTTATTCATATTTTTCCTTCTGGGTTGATCTTCGTCGTTGGGCATCGTATACATTGCTTGCGTGGTTTTGATTCCGCCATTTGGCGAAGAGCTAGCTCCTACTTGGGGATGCCTTTTATTATTGTCATGTATATATGGTTTCGGTTCAAAATATACAAGGGGGTTCCTTCTCAAATCTAGCAAGATGCAGATGCAACGTCAACAACCGACCCCATGGTCAAAACAACGGAGCCATGGCAAAGTCCCCAGTTCCAAGTCTCGACGGTTCACAGAAAACCTAGAGACAACCTCGACATTCGTCTCGATACAGCAAACACAATGTTAACAAACGAAGCAATGGAAGATCCCTAGCTTCAGGGACTTGACGGCAACTCAAATAAAGCCTGAAAGACTATTGGAGATCATCCCACGCCAGCGCGGAGTGGTTATGACTCATCGGGGCTCCCCAAATTGAGCCTAACCTCAAGTAAAAAGCGACATGGAAGATCCCTAACGCTTGCTCTTCTAAATGGTAATATGACCTAGGAGATTACTTGAAGACGTCTTGTACATCCCCCGAAGGGATCAGAGACACGACAGTCGTGGGGCTACTTGAACAGCAAGATTGCGTATCGGGGAATGCATCAGCCAACGAGACGGTACGACGGACAAAAACCCTAGTACCATAGACCCTAACGGACCTCTGTCGTAAAGAGCAGAGGTTAACTGTGACGTTAGGACATTCTTGCGAGAACTTCTCGACTCGTCTCGACTCGTAGGGAAAACTATGTTCCTGCGAGAACTTCTAGACTCATCTCGACTCGTAGGGAAAAACATCTTCATGAACCCCTCACGGCTCATGAAGTTGAAAAAGCCTTAGGCGACGGGGATATCAGCCTATTTCCTAAGCATTGTGGCCCTACAAGTAGGTCCAAGATGGACTATTATATACTATCCACGGGCCATATTCTCCAAAGTCGAATATCGATAAGGAGGAAAAAACCACTTACGAGTCCTCTCGACTTGTAAGGGGAAAAATTCTCTTATGAGATCCTTACGACTCGTAAGAGAAAACGCACTTAGGATCCTCACGACTCCTGAGGAGAAAATACACCTACGGGATCCTCTCGACTCGCAAGGAGAAAAGTCTTTATGAGACCCTCACGGCTCATAAAGTTGAAAAGTCTTAGACGACAGATCCAAACCTGTTTCCTAAGCTATCGCTGCCCTACAAGGAGGTCATGATGGACTATCTACGAGCCACATTTGCCAAAGTCACATGCCACTGAAATGAAGAAGCTACTTACGGGTCCTCACGATTCGTAAGAAAAAAATACCCGAGTAAGATCCTTACGACTCATGGAGGCGAGGAACACTTAGAAATCCTCACGATTTCTAGGGGAAATATGCTCTCCCGACAGTAATATAACCCGGGAGATTATTTGAAGACGTCTTGTCCAGCCCCGAAGGGATCAGAGACACGACAGTCGTGGGGCTACTTGAACAGCAAGACTGCGTATCGGGGAATGCCTCAGCCAACGCGACGGTACGACGGATGAAAACCCTAGTACCACATACCCTAACGGACCTCAGTTGTAAAGAGCAGGGGTTAACTGTGACGTTAGGACCGGTTTGCCTACAAACCCAAGTGAGGTAAACTACAAGCTCCGAAATGAGTTCATAAACTAGAGACTCCGAGATGAGTGAATAAACTACAAGCTCCGAAATGAGTTCATAAACAACTTTATACAAGCTCCGAAATGAGTATATAAACAACTTTATGCTAAGCCAACACAGCAAAGGAAAGAAAAGCCCTAGTATAAAGAAAAATATGTCTTTTATTCATGAATCAAAATGAATACAAGATGCTCTAATGAATACAAAAGAAAAAGAAGGAAAGTGTACAGCGAAAAAAAAAGTTTAAGACGGCGGACGGTGTAATAGGCTAGTAAGTTCGTCCTTCTTCCTCCGGACCTCGGCTTCAACTCCGTTAGTGTGGTAGGACGGATCCCCGCCTGAGTCTGTTGAGTCTGGTATGAAGCAAACCGACTCTTGAGCTCTCTTTCGGCGACTTTATGGGCTTCGACCATCTCGCGGGTAAAAATAACGGCTTTGTCAAGAGCTACTACCTCTGTAATGGCTTCTTGAAACACCCGCCAAATTTCGTACGCGCGGGTGGTCTTGGCTGTAAGTTGAGCCTAAAATTTCCCTAAAGCGTTTGAAGCTAATTCCCTCTCTGAAAACTTCCGGTTGAGCCTCTTCTCCCATGATTGTAGATTGGCTGCGTACCGTTCGATCCATCCCCGCATGCTCGATTTTACAGTTAAGATGTCAGAGGAAACGCGCATGCACTCAAGCCCGTGTAGGCAGACCTCCAATCGGCGACAGTACTCAACCCAGAAACGCAGCAGTGCCTCGTCATGATAGGTAGCGAGAACAGACAAAGAAGCGTTGGCTTCAACAACAAATTCTTCGGCCGTGACAGAGGTACCAGCGTGAAGGTCTTCAATGAGAGTTGTCAGAGAGTAAATACTTTGTTTCGCCATCCTTTCAGATGCACGCCGGGCATAGGGGCCTGTTGGCATAAAGATCCAAGACTCTAATGGGGTTATGTCTGGCAGAGCTGTCAAGATTTATGAACAGTCAGTGAAGTTTACAAACATGGAATAGACAAAATAATACCAAGGATAAGGCCTTACTTACCCACAGTCATACAAGGAGGGTTTGAGAGGTCCCCAAGCCCATCAAGGATCTCGACCTCGTCATCAGCTTCCAGAACTATGGAGAACACATTAACATCATTATAAAAAATAATAATAAAACAAAAGGGATCAAAGAACACCAACCTTGCCCAGAAGAAAGGACTATACTTTGCGGAGGTATCACTTGTGGGGCAGCCATATCAAGTAAACGTTGGAAGGTCTTCCTAGGAGATAGATCCACGATGGAAGCCGCTAGTTCCCGCAATTCTGAAGGAAAGAAGGGGTCAGATAACGAAGAGATTATTAAAACAAAATGTAGAAGATTACCTTCAATGCTCCGCCCGCTTTGAACTTGAGGGATGGCAGCTCCGGCAGCCTCCTCCACACCCTCAGGTACATCACTGAAGATATTTGCCGGTGGGGCGGCTTCCAATTCAGAAACAACAGCCGCCACTTCAGGCTCCGATGAGGGAACAACGGTTTCGGCAATCCTTTCTACAACCTCCAGGACGCCACTAGAGAGATCCACCGGATCTATGGCCGGCAGGGTCACCTCTGTTGAAATTATAGATGCTGGAGGGATGGAAGTCACCACCGGGAGCTCCAAGATAGGACTAACGGCTTCAGCAATCTCTTCTACACCCTTCGGTGCGTCACTAGAGATGTCCATGGGATCCGTGGCCAATGAGGTCGCCTCTGTGGGAGGAATAGACACCGAAGGAACAGAAGCTACCACCGGAAGCTCCACAGCAAGAGGAGCAGCTTTAATAATCTCCTCTACACCTGCCGGTGCATCACGGGAGATATTTGTAGAATCCACAGTCGGGGCCCGATCTGGACTCAAATCCGCTTTCGCTGCCGAAGTCCCTGCAAAGTTTTCGCAAAGATAAGAAGATATAAAAATGATGCAAATTACTCACTAAAAGAAAGACAAGAAAAATACGCATACCGATACGCCAGGGAGCTTGAAGAATGGCTTTTTCGAGCCGTTGTTCTTTTATGATGAAATGTGCTCGCCGAGCTTCAAGCACAAATTCATGACCGCCCGTCTTTAGTGCAAGCTCGTCTTCTGAAGCAGCCGAGATGGGCTGCTTGAGGGCCCGTTCTTCTTCCATTAGCAGAGGACCCATATGTACCCTCCGTAACGACGGGTCAACTTCATAGAATATGGCGGCAGGGTATGCTTTTTTCGGGACACCCATGTTTTCAGTTTCGTCTTGTGAGTGCCTTATAGCCTCAGCCAACTGCGTGGATTCCTCGACAGACAAACCAGGAAAAAGAAGACCATCATCCGGCTCCTGCATGGATATTGGTTCGTCTTAGACAAAAGGCTCATACTCGAGCAAGATGTCGAGCAGGCCAGTAACTGTTTTCTTCCTCTTTTTCGAGCCAGAGCTAACACTCGAGGAAGAGCATTTCCTTCCCCTTGGCGCCTTCGCACGACGCTGCCCGACCTCACCTTCGGCATCATCTTTCGGTAGTGGCACTATTGGCGCTTTCTCAGGGATTTCTGCCTCAGCTTTGGCACACGCTGGCATACCTGCAGTGCAGGGCACTGATCCCACTTCTATAGTTTTGGGAATAAGCATCGAACCGCTGTCCCTTAAAAGGGGGTGAACAACTGACCTCGGCCACAGCGGAACGCTAGTGACTTGGGTCGGAGCTGGAACGCTACATTCAAAGAGTACTCGCCTCTCCTCGGCAATGACAGGACTGACCCGATAGCGATACCAACCTTTGAAAGCCCCCACGGTCCTTGGAAGATAGTCAGGCTCTGGGATCATGAAGAGGGAGCCAATGTTGAGCCGCATAAAATGATGGATGACGTCACGAATGACTTCCAGAGACAGAGTGGGCTCAACTAAAAACGCCTCGAAAGGGACACCCTGGTTGTAGCCTAATTGCTGGGCAAAGAGGTGCGGATTATACCGCATAAAAAGAGCCGTGTTATTCTGACGGAACACCAAATAGCCCGGCCTAATCGAGTACAGGTGCATAATCTCTTTAGGCTTTAATGATGGCGCTCCCCCTTTCGACAGATCAAACAGCTGTTGAACGGGCCCCGCAGGAGCACAGAGGACTCGGTCACTTAGCACCATCCCGCCCTCATTTGACTATAGGTTAAGCAACACGCGGAGTGCCCCTAGCTGAGTCGAATCGGGAGAAGAAGCATCCACCAACCTCATAATCAACGGAAAGGTATAAGAATCATAGAAATCTGGTCGTCAATGTGTTGCAAATGCTCCCAGTACATGCATCTCGATCCACGACGTGAAATAGTGGAGGGAGAAATTCACAACATCCACACCGGGGGTCGAAATATTGGCCGCAACGCTTAATCCATGATATAGGTACGACAGTCCCGCAATGCCAATGGCCTATCATGCCCCTTCAGCTATGCGATGAGCGGGGTAGAAGACGGAGGCTCTCATGAAGCGTCGATTCGTTGGTATGGCGAACCAACTGAGCCAAAGGCTGATGAAGCCGACGAAGAAAGTCTCTTCTTCTATGCCAGGGGCCGCATTCGCATCGAAGGACATGGCCGATGAGGTCAGGATGTAGAACCGTGGCAAGTCTTCCTATTTGCCCGGCAGTTTATTCAGCCCAAACCCAAAAGGGTCGTCGATATTCGCAAACTTTGGAGCCTCTTTGGATAAAGCGTCTTCACGGAGAAAGCAGGCAATGAAGCTCTCAAAGGTGACGCCTTGCCCCTCTGACGTCGCGAACAGTTTCTCAAAAATACCCAGAGCTTTGATTAGACTGGGGTACTTATGACGGACGGCGTTTTCAGTCGTCAGGTCGTCAAGAATAGTGGGCACGGTGGCAAACACATACTCATCGGGAGGCAGCAACTCTTCATAATTCTCTCCCCTGATCGGCAATCCGGAGACCGCACAAAACTCTTCCAGTGAAATTGAGACCTCACGATTCCCTAGCAAAAATGTGTTGGTGGGAAGATTCCATTGGTTCAGATAAGCCTTAACCCACCAGACGTGAGGGGCGTGGTAATGGAACAAAGATGCGTAAACTGCTTGGTAAAGCCTAACCTTCTGCAGCCGTGCGTGGTGGGCGGAAAGAACGTATCGAGCCCAGGGAAGGTAACCCACTGGGTGGCGGGGGGTAACGCCTACTTTATAAAACTGCCCCCAGGGTCGGGCTTCACCCTGACAAATGCGGCGCCCTAGAATATCTATAGCCGGCAGGGGCTGGTTGGGTATCCCAGTTGTTGACTGCTCAAGACGGCCTGTAGGAGTCCAGTTAGTCACCTCGGCGTTCCATTGGAGATATTGGGTGGAGGGGTTCTATTGGCACCTCAGAAGTAAAACTTCGGTGGCCCCGGATGATATGACCATACCAAACCCCCCATAAGAGTAGAATCGTACGGTCCCTATCATGTGCCATGATCATTGCCATAGCTTCCTCATCCGACGGCGATTGCGGAAAAGCGGCGTCTGAGCGAGTATAAGGAAAGTAGAAAAGTGAAGCCATTGTTCCTGAAATAACAAAAAAAAAATTAATAAAATATATAAGTATATAATAACAGAAGAAAACGACAGGATGTTTGTTTCACAGGACCACTGCCCACAAAACACGTGGACCCCACAAAATCAATATGGCGGCTCAACAATGAGGAAGCAAAACAACCATTGAAAGAATCGAAAAAGATTCTCTCCAAACAGTGAAGTCTAAACAACTCTTAAAGCAAGTTCTATTAGAAAATGCAACAGATTCAAAACTGCTTTAAGGGTATTAAAACCCTAAAAGTATTCGAGAAAATCAGGAGATAAATTTTTTTTTCTGAATCTCTATTTCAAAGCCAAGTTCTGTGGGTATACGGAATTAAATTCCTTTAATAAAGAGATTAAATCCCAGAAACTGTTGGAGATAGTGCCCTCATAGTCAATTATTGGATCGCAGGTACGTGATTGCAATGATTGCGGAGGACCTATACCGGTAGGACAGTCTTACTCAAGATGATAGTATGCTATCTGGTTTGCCTTTATCAGTCGTGTACATGTTCAGGTGACTGATTACATGTTACACTTTGATAGAGCCCTTAGGATCTTGCTTTACTACCAACAGTATGATGGCGATCATATACGTGAGAGTTGGGTAGTTTATATGCATATCCTTAATTGTGGTCCCTAGTCGTGGGAGTTTCGAGACAGGGCATCGATACTCCGGAGTAGACTAGTGTATACAGTCGAGACCCCGACGAGGGGCGGTGGCCGGTCTCACAAGCCACTGGTGTCAGTTGGATCACCTAAGATGTATACAGGTGCTCATTGGGTTATGAGTACACCGGACAGGACTCGCCGGGAATCTGCTAGTTAGTACTATACCTATCGTCAGATAGCAGTTCCCTGGTGACATGTGTACAGGTTAGTTCATCGACCTGAGGTCGTCATTTTTCTCGTGTGAGTTCCCACTGTGCTTTGATTTCTACCCTACCACGGCTCAAAGGAGTCGTGCAAACAGGTAACTTTTGGGTACAGTCCCGAGCCATATGGAGGCACGTGAGCGGATCGGCAGGGGATTCGTCTCTCCCGGTATTGGGGGCGAGATCGTGCTGTATCTAGGAGAGCCATTACACATAGCCCACGGCCGTGGCAGGAGATTTACTGGTAGGTACTCCAGTAGTATCTCAGGGTGTTATTGGGCTTCACTCCGACACGACTTATACTGCTAATGGGGGTCTGACGTTACTAGCCCCCTAGGCAGATATGCGATACTCATAGACGAACGGACCGGACTGTATATACATTGTCACTGTTAGGCTCAGTAGGGTTTCCGGATGAGTTCGCTCATCGGCCTCCCTTGAGGTCAGTCCATGGGCAGCCGTTACGCATTGCTAGTGCCGCTGACGGTTTGTGGTTAAACCCACTGCCAGGGTACTGACGAGTCATTAGAGTCCCCCACAGACAGTTTTCCAAGTTCGGGCGAAACGTTGTAGAGGCCGTATGGTTTTATGGCAGGGTTCGGAAAATGCACGTGCGTTTACGCACGTGTTATTTTTCGGGCAGATGATACTGGTCGGTTTTGGTTTAAGCCGGATCCGAGTATTATATTGAGTAAGTATAATATCTTTGTCTCAGTTGCATTTGTATTCGGTCGTAATACAAATGCGGGTATATTTATACAGTTACGGGGTTATCCTGAAAGTTGTTTCAGGATCACTTTTGGAAGTTGCCAGTTTCCAGTTTTCTATCAGCCGTCTTTTAACATTCGGTTAAAGACGGATTTGTCTTTTCTTGGATAAGGTGAGTCATCATTCTAGAAGCTTCTAGAAGTGGTGATGAGGCTAGTGAGTCATTAGTGCTTTAATGGAGCCATTAATGCAATGGTGACTAGGTTAATGAATCACCATTTGCATTAATGATGTTTTGTTTGCATGAAGGATATTTGTGGTTGATATTTGTTCTTATAGTCACTCTCCCCTCTCCTACACTCACGTCCCTCTTTGCATATATATGGTCGGCCCCTCCCCTCCTCTCTCCCACTCTCACTTGATGTTTCATTTGGAGAAAAAGATTATGATAGTATTTGGGGTGCATGGAATTTCACAGTTCATTTCATTCCATCACCCAATTTCCTCGGCAACTTCACTAACCGATCGTCCACGGTTTTGGACGAAGTGAGACAAAGTCATCTACTCATTCTCTACATCATTCTTGGTCGTCTCTTTTAGCAAACTTGACGACCGAGTTGCCTCAAGTCAGAGGCGGGAGCCCGTTTAAAGAATCAGAGACGTGGTGCCACTTGGACGAGCAGATCGGAGATCGACGAGATCAGAGCAGCCGCAACGGAGCGTGGGATGATGGTTAAAGAACGAAGGACTCGGATCGTTCGGTATAACCTTTCTACACTCTTTACAGTTTGTTAGTTTAGCAATAATGGCAGATCCGGGTTAAAGTATACGATAGCGCCAGTTAAAAAGTTTTTGTTCTGCATTTGGCGTCTGTAGACGGCCGGGGCGCTACCGTAGACTTACAGTGGTATCAGAGCCTAACCATTTTGCTATACTAACTTGTACTAACGCGTTCAAAACATCGATCGAACCGAAAATCAAAAACGGCAAAATCCAAGCTTGACAGTTTCTGTCGATTTTAAATGATGTCCTAAAATTATTCTACATATCACAGAAAGATGTGCAGGGTCTCAGAAGCACACCGACCAAATTTGGTCACGTGATCCCACCAATGAGCCGCGGAACCGCAGCCAAACCCATGGTCTGGCCGCGCATCCGCGGCCGTTCTAGGGGATCAGTGCACCAAATTTTTTCTGTGTCTTCTCTGTTGGAATTTGGGGTTTTTGATATATATCTTTTGGGCCCAGATTTTGTTACTGTTCACCAGATGTTCGTGGGGCCCACTTTGTGATATTTGGTCGATCGAAATTTAAACACGTTAGTTTACAGTGCTTACATTATATCTCCGACCGGGAATGTCATTTGATCGGTAAACCGCGTCCGATTGCTATAGTTCTTTTAGACGGGTTTGCGAACGTGACATTCGCGTTGATGTTCTGTGTTGTGCTGTGATGTTACGGATTTGTCGTGGTGGATAGCAGTGTGCAATGGTAGTACAGTTTGAGTTTATTTGTACATTTGATATTGCGGGGCGAGCGTCCAACATGTGGACTGCCGTCACTGCCTGCTGTATAATATTCTTTTGGGGCACGACCAGGTTGTGGTCGATGTACCTGTTGTACTATTTTTCATTACTCTACTAGGTTTTGCCCCGCGACGGAGTGCACGGATAGCCGGGTTCTGGAGGGGCAACGGGTCTGCATCTCATGGCTTTGAGAGGCAGAGGGGCCCCACTCTAGAATTGGCAGACTATTCGCCGCACTCGTAGGGGGTACAGGTTGACCCAAGGAGGGGTGCCCAAGATTACCGGATTCCGTGAAGTGCTGGGTGGTCCATTCACTATGCTGTAGGGGGCTGCCTCGCTTCAGGTTTTGGCAGGTAACTTGCCGCACCCGTAGGGGTCTAGGTTTCATTGCACAGGCTATCCACACGACAGGGGAACGTCGGGTTTCAGCAGCGGCTCTGTGAAACTCGGGGATCCCAGTTTATCTGTATTGTTCTGTGATGCTTATTACTTTTCTGTAATATTGCATATTATCACGCCTGGAGCGATTATTGTATATTGGTTTATATACTATTAGATGTTGTATATGTTTTACACCCGCGCTAGTCCAGTCCCCGCTCTGTCATTAGTTAAGTAACCTAACGGGTGATGACGGGACCCAGTGACGAATGCGGATGGCATATACGTACATTTTATTTTCGTTCTTTTCTGGTGTGATTGATTGATGGGACTGCGTTGATTCTGATCAATGCAAAGTAAAGCAAACCTGTATACAGTTGTTGGAACAATTTAAAAAGTGTTATTGCAAAGACGTTTCCTTTTGTTTTGCATAGCGGTATTCAGTGGAATATCCTGCACCTCATTCGACGGGGCAAGGGCCGATATCCCTTCACCGGGACTGACCCCTTGGGCAGAAGTTTGCGTCAGGGTAATAATTTCACTATAGTCGATTACATGTTGCTATGCATCGCGGTATTCAGTGGAATATCCTGCACCTCATTCCACGAGGAAAGAGCCGAGATCCCTTCATCGGGAATGACCTCTTTAGCAAAAGGTTTTCGCCACTATATTTTTATAAAAAGCTATCAGGTTCCTTCAGCGATATCAAGTTCACTACGTTAAAGGTTTTTCGCCAAAAACCAGCCGTAGCCCTCCGTCGTTTCTTATGGATGGTCAGTAGTATTCAAGCTATGTTTGTTGGCATACGTCAAGGCATAGTGTTTGGTAGCTGCTGGGTATTCATTTGTTGCATAGATAGATGAGTTGGTTTGGGACAGTCGTATTACCTTGTTGGCATACATCAAGGGTATGTACGGGTGGGTTCAAATTAACAAGATAATGACGGGCAGAACTTGACATGTGACTTATGATTTGTTGACATACGCCAAGGTCATAAGAGCATGGGGCAAAAATCATATCGGGAGTTTCTAAAGAAACTGAAACTTGCCAAGTATGCGCATACCTTCTGGAGTATGAGTAACGTGGATGCATTCCATCACGTTATCATGCGATGAGAGTTGGATCCCGATTCCCACTGATGAGTTGGTTTACTCTTCGGGTGATCCCGATTGATTCTTCTTTCTGGTTTGGAGGAGAATTTGACAGGACAGTGGGAGGTTTCCGGATTAGAAAAAAGTGATAACCATTCTGATCTAGGTTAGAGTGCACGCAGAGTATTTCTTTTCTCTCTCTCTTTGGCAGCGACCTTTGACCGACCCTAGACTATGACTCAGTGACCAGGTTGACCGAACCTTCTTAAAATACTGGCTTTTGAATTGTCTGAGTTGCATAAGTCATTGCCACTCCTTCTTTTACCCTTTGAATTTCTCAGAACACCCGTATTATTACGGATATCCACTTCCATTGGATAGATCCATCGTATGGTTATATAAGAACTCGAAGGGACTTCTTCGAGGATGGATCCAGGTTCAGGAGAAATAGAATTGGTTTATTCAGTTGTCTTTTATTATCACCTTCTCTCAGGTTGCGAGGGCTCCTTGGTATAGGAGAGTACACCTATTACGCTTATTGGATAGTCTTATTCCAAACCATAGGCTGGTGCCGAAAGGTAGGGAATGAAGAAAACCAATTAGCCTAAGTAGGGTGTGCAGAAGGTAATATGTAAAGACAAAATAAAGGGATTAGAAAGAGGGCAAAGTAAATTGCGACCGATATCATTCACGACCAAAACCGCGTACATCATCGCCACTCCTATTTCACCTTTAAAAATAAGGTATTATTCAGATGTCTTTTATCATCACCTTCTCTCAAGATACGAGTACTCCTTGGTTTAGGAGGATACACCTATTATGCTTACTGGATAGTCTTCTTCCAAACCATATGCTGGTGCCGAACGGTAGGGAAGGAAGAAAACCATTTAGACTAACGATGGTGTACAGAAGGTAATGACTAAAGACAAATAAAGGGATTTGGAGAGATGGCAAAGAGATATACGGTTGAAGTCATGAATTGGATTATGGAAGAGGCATTGCTATGAATACCAGGATACCCCTACGAAACATTTTCATGTTTCAGTGCATTGTTAAAGAAAAACTGTTTTCCCGATTAGACACTTACTCCAAGGGTATGTATTTACCAGGTTTCATTCTCATATCTGTATGGTTTTACAGATGATGAGTGGGAGTAAGTTATTGGGAATTAGGTAATTATCCTCATTATATCGGAATTCGTTGTAATTGGTGATATTTGAGGAAATCACCAGGGTACAGTTTTTCAACCTACGACGCACAGGTTTTGAGTTATTAAACTCAGCGGACTTATACAGAGTATTGTATGTTGTCCAGTGTCCATCAGGACAAAGGGGTAGGTCCTCGTACTATGTTCTGTTTACTTATAACTTCTCTAGTATTTAGACAAGTGTTTCGTAGAAATACAAGGTCTAAGTTTTGAGAAGTTCTGGGTATAAGAATAAAGTAGAGAACCAGGTGTCACAAGTATCGGGATTCTTCAAAGAGATCGAAGATGTAGATTCTTGTGATTGGTATTCAGATGATAGTGATGGTTTTGAGAAACGTGTTTCTCTTTCAGGTTACTCATAATTGGATGGATTCCTAAGTTGAGTAATGCTGATTAGCCTCTTTCCATTAAGTTGATATGCACTGGAGACAGCTGCATGATTTGAATCTGGTTCCAATTAAATTAGTGCCAAAGTTTCTATATTGGATATAGAATAGTTCGTACCTTAAAAGATGTTAAGGTACGGGGAGTTGTCCAGCTTATGCTTAAAACCAGACTCTGGATAACTCAGGGCACGTTTCTGTAATGGCTGTTTGTGGGTTGACCCTGGCTATGACGAGGGTTGATATTCTACCATTTAGAAGATCAATAGTGATATTGTTCTTGACTCGCCACAGTTTTAGTAAAATGGATCTTTTTCAGAAAACAGTAGTGGGAGTATGGTAGAACTGGAAGTGATTCCAGAACCGCGAACGATTACGGAAAATTTAATAGGACCTATATATTCAATCAGGTTTGACATTCCAATAGCCACTCCGCAGATATGATGGGTAACCTCAGACACCCGAGAGGTACTCCGGTAGCCTCAAGGACGGTGACAGGGAGGATCTTGTTTACCCAGACTTGACACTACTGTTGTTCCAGGATATGAGACCCGATAGGAGGGTTGTCGTAGTCAGTGGGAGCAGCGGAAGCATAGTGGGCAAGATGCTTATATCTATTTATAGACTTGAGCAGTTATAGCGGAGATAGATCATCTAATTTTGATATGACAGTTATGGGTTTGACTTCAATCAGGATAGGGGGTGGATCTGTTAAGAAGGTAGTAGGGTATGATGTCATGGTATCTGGATGACATACACAGAGTAGGAAGTAAAATTCCTATACTACGATCGGTTGTACTGTGGTCGTCACACAGTTGTTTCTCCAGACAGGATATGGATATAATATTTGACATTCTGGTTTCTGGATCTATGGTTTTAGATCTGGATTTGGGTAGTTTCCCAATGTGGGTACTTTGACAGTATTCTAATGGTTTTTAGAATACATGACTCCTAGCATGGTGGTGTACCTGCAGGTGATGGAGTCACCCTCTCTAAAGGTGTTTTACAGACTAAAGGGGAGAGGGATGTACATGATTGGCAGATCACTTGCTTAGGCAATTGAGTCAATCGTGAGATGTCAAGTACCACACCAGATGTTGTTTTTGCACTAGATGCAATAAGTTTGTATTAATCCAATCCTGGAGAAACATAAGGAAGCAGTTTTAGAACATAAGTACATGTTCTACGGATTTGATAACGGCAGCCTCTTTCGGGAGACGGTTATCATTCCAGGCTTCAAAAGTGACATGGATGACAGAGTGATTGTCAGAGTTATAGTTTTTCCCTATGTTGAGGGACGGTATTATGGACAGGTGGTCCAAGAGGATACTGTGGGTGGCATGGTGCCGGATACTGATTAGGTTCAGTGATCGATACAGTCTAAGAAGTTTGGATTTGGAGTTCATTTATGAACTAGGTCCCATCAGATATCCAGACATATTCTAAGACAGGTATTACTCAATTCGGGAGATAGCTTTCTTCGCGAACTTGAGATTTAGAGAGATATAGAAAGAAACATCTAGGCGGATCCACTCACTGAGGCTATTTCTCGAACACAATAGTTTTACAAACGGGCTTTGTGAAACTGATTAGTAGAGGAGTTGGATGTTCGGTTTCACACGGGCTGTGAGTAGTCGACATTGCAATAATTAGCCTTGAGTGCAAGTGGGAGATTGTTGGAGATAGTGCCCTCATAGTCAATTATTGGATCGCAGGTACGTGATTGCAATGATTGCGGAGGACCTATACCGGTAGGACAGTCTTACTCAAGATGATAGTATGCTATCTGGTTTGCCTTTATCAGTCGTGTACATGTTCAGGTGACTGATTATATGTTACACTTTGATAGAGCCCTTAGGATCTTGCTTTACTACCAGCAGTATGATGACGATCATATACGTGAGAGTTGGGTAGTTTATATGCATATCCTTAATTATGGTCCCTAGTCGTGGGAGTTTCGAGACAGGGCATCGATACTCCGGAGTAGACTAGTGTATACAGTCGAGACCCCGACGAGGGGCGGTGGCCGGTCTCACAAGCCACTGGTGTCAGTTGGATCACCTAAGATGTATACAGGTGCTCATTGGGTTATGAGTACACCGGACAGGACTCGCCGGGAATCTGCTAGTTAGTACTATACCTATCGTCAGATAGCAGTTCCCTGGTGACATGTGTACAGGTTAGTTCATCGACCTGAGGTCGTCATTTGTCTCGTGTGAGTTCCCACTGTGCTTTGATTTCTACCCTACCACGGCTCAAAGGAGTCGTGCAAACAGGTAGCTTTTGGGTACAGTCCCGAGCCATATGGAGGCACGTGAGCGGATCGGCAGGGGATTCGTCTCTCCCGGTATTGGGGGCGAGATCGTGCTGTGTCTAGGAGAGCCATTACACATAGCCCACGGCCGTGGCAGGAGATTTACTGGTAGGTACTCCAGTAGTATCTCAGGGTGTTATTGGGCTTCACTCCGACACGACTTATACTGCTAATGGGGGTCTGACGTTACTAGCCCCCTAGGCAGATATGCGATACTCATAGACGAACGGACCGGACTGTATATACATTGTCACTGTTAGGCTCAGTAGGGTTTCCGGATGAGTTCGCTCATCGGCCTCCCTTGAGGTCAGTCCATGGGCAGCCGTTACGCATTGCTAGTGCCGCTGACGGTTTATGGTTAAACCCACTGCCAGGGTACTGACGAGTCATTAGATTCCCCCACAGACAGTTTCCCAAGTTCGGGCGAAACGTTGTAGAGGCCGTATGGTTTTATGGCAGGGTTCGGAAAATGCACGTGCGTTTACGCACGTGTTATTTTTCGGGCAGATGATACTGGTCGGTTTTGGTTTAAGCCGGATCCGAGTATTATATTGAGTAGGTATAATATCTTTGTCTCAGTTGCATTTGTATTCGGTCGTAATACAAATGCGGGTATATTTATACAGTTACGGGGTTATCCTGAAAGTTGTTTCAGGATCACTTTTGGAAGTTGCCAGTTTCCAGTTTTCTATCAGCCGTCTTTTAACATTCGGTTAAAGACGGATTTGTCTTTTCTTGGATAAGGTGAGTCATCATTCTAGAAGCTTCTAGAAGTGGTGATGAGGCTAGTGAGTCATTAGTGCTTTAATGGAGCCATTAATGCAATGGTGACTAGGTTAATGAATCACCATTTGCATTAATGATGTTTTGTTTGCATGAAGGATATTTGTGGTTGATATTTGTTCTTATAGTCACTCTCCCCTCTCCTACACTCACCTCCCTCTTTGCATATATATGGCCGGCCCCTCCCCTCCTCTCTCCCACTCTCACTTGATGTTTCATTTGGAGAAAAAGATTATGATAGTATTTGGGGTGCATGGAATTTCACAGTTCATTTCATTCCATCACCCAATTTCCTCGGCAACTTCATTAACCGATCGTCCACGGTTTTGGACGAAGTGAGACAAAGTCATCTACTCATTCTCTACATCATTCTTGGTCGTCTCTTTTAGCAAACTTGACGACCGAGTTACCTCAAGTCAGAAGCGGGAGCCCGTTTAAAGAATCAGAGACGTGGTGCCACTTGGACGAGCAGATCGGAGATCGACGAGATCAGAGCAGCCGCAACGGAGCGTGGGATGATGGTTAAAGAACGAAGGACTCGGATCGTTCGGTATAACCTTTCTACACTCTTTACAGTTTGTTAGTTTAGCAATAATGGCAGATCCGGGTTAAAGTATACGATAGCGCCAGTTAAAAAGTTTTTGTTCCGCATTTGGCGTCTGTAGACGGCCGGGGCGCTACCGTAGACTTACAGAAACCCCCCATGGCTAGGAGGCAAGGAAAACGGAATTAAATTCCAAGGTTCTTAAAGATCGGTGATAGGGTAAAACCCTAAAAGGAGGATTAACAATCCCCATTGATTCAAGACTTCAAAATCTACAAAAAAATGTGTATGTTTTGGGATCTTTAAGAAATCGATTCAAGAAGAGAGCTATGCTCTGATGATGGATTTAAAATCCAGGGCAGAATGCAAGAAAGGGTCATTCAAGATCCTTACCCAAAGGGAAGTTTTGCAGAGTTTAACTCTGAAAGATTTTTAAGGCAGAGAACTAAGGTCTGAAGAAGAGAATTAAATTCTCAAGAGAATAACCAAGGAAGAAGATGAAAGAACAGTGTTCATCCCAGAGGCTAAACTCCCTCATTTCTAAGACATAATGGGAGCGGTTCATCTCCCCGTTCCCCTAGGCAGATCCAACGGCTGTAAGGGCGACAGCGTTGCACTCACGTGCAAGCCATGTGAGAACAACGCTGGGGGCATTTGTTCCCTTATTAAAAAGAGAGAGAGAGAAAAAGGGATAGGGAAAATTTTCCACTAATGGAGCCTCACGTGCCTACACGTGAGCGCTTATATGCAAAGATTATAGGCGCTGCGTTTAAACAATTGACAGGCTAAAATTGAGCCTCACGTGTAAGCACGTGAGTGTTTCCCCAATTAGAGCAAAGCTCTGTTCAGAATTCAAAATTTGAATTAAAGCTGCGCTTTTATGAAAGCGTTGCGCTACAACTAGCGCACCCCTGCAAAGCGCGTTGGCGCTAGCGCTAGATGCGATGCGCTCCAAGTAGCGCACCATATACAAAGCACGTGTGCGCTAGCGCTAAGAACGCTGTGCTCCATGTAGCGAACCATGGGCAGAGCGCATAAGCGCTAGCGCTGGAACTAAATGTTTCCCACCGTTGGATCAAATATCCAACGGGTATGATTAAATCATTAATTAACAAGAATGAAATTCTGTTGAATCTTTCCAAACAGAAAAGATTATGCCCTGAATTTGAAACACCGTTGGATCAATGATCCAATGGTGATTAAAAATCACTAAAATACAGAACAAATTTTGTAAGAGGGAAATATTTCCCAATCTTGGTAAAAAAACAAGAAGATTATCTTCTGTAAACCAGAAGCCCTTAGATCAAAGATCCAACGATGGGAAATTCCCCAAATCAATTGGAGAAAAGATCTCCTTAACTGATTGAACAAACCATCTTGCCCTATATAAAGGCCCCCAGACTTCAAGTCTAAAAAGGAGGAACCCCCCTCCCCCATAAACTTTGAGAAAATCTCAAGAAGAAGAAGAAGCTCTCGGCAAAAGAAGACAATTCTTTTTCAAGGTAAAAAGAATATACAGACGAAATCGTCTCAATATAAACAGAATTACTTCTTTCACAGATCATAGATCTATAAGACAGAGTTGTCTTTCACAAAAGAGATTATGAACATCTCATTATAAAGGGGGGAGAATTATTCAATTCTCTTAGGATCACAGATCCATAAAGGCAAAGCCTTTCATCAAAAAGAGATTGAAATATCCCCTATGAACTAAGAACTTTATTCTTAGAATCTTGAGACGAAGTCTCTTATCAAAGAACAGATAATCTGCAGAGCACAAAGTTAACCTAAGAAGAGCCTTAGCGCTCCTATTCTAATAAGAGCCTTAACGCTCCTAATTCAAAAGTGCCTTAGTGCTCTTCACCTAGCGCAAAGCGCTGCAGTGCCATAGCGCTTCAAACACAGCGCACTGCGCTCATTGGCTAGCGCTAAGCGCGCCACGTGCTCCTCACGTGTGCGCTGCATTACTAAAAGCGCTCTGCGCTCATTATATAGCATCAACGCCAAACGCCTCAACACTTCAACTAAAAGCGCATCAGCGCTCTACATCTAGCGCCAAGCGCATCAGCGCTCTTCATTTAGCGCAAAACGCCAAGCGCATTAGCGCTTCATATCTGGCGCTAGTGCCAAGTGCACCACATACTTTTATGTGCGCTTGGACAGAACATAAACTATTCTTTGAATAAACCTGGGGATATGATAAATGCACATCATTCAATTAAAGACAAAACATTGTCAGAGACTAAACCAATGCTTAGCATTTTTAAAGGAATTGGGCTCAAACAAACATCTAACAACTCCAAAAACAAATGTTGAACATTGTAATTGAATGGATTTAGCCCAAATTGGCCATAAGTCCTCAATTCAGATTAATTGAGTTCATATGCTCATAAATCACAGATCTTAGTCCTAATTGGACTACAGGTCTCTCAACCCACATCGGTTTAAGGGTACATCTCTGAACTTCTCTGATATTTGTCGTTGTAATCCTTCAACGTCTTCAGAGAGGTGATGGGTCCCGACAACCATACATTTCATGGACTGTGGGGTCTTTAAACCCATGGACTATGATGTCCTTAACCTTGACTGTGAGGTCTTTAAACTCACGGACTATGATTTCCTTAACCTTGACTGTGAGGTCTTTAAACTCACGGACTATGATGTCCTTAACCTTGACTGTGATGTCTTTAAACTCACGGACTACGATGTTCTTAACCTTGGACTGAGATGTCCTTAAACTAACAATGGACCATAATGTCCTTAAACTAATCGACCGCAATGTCCCTAAACTAAACAATAGAGTCCAAATGCTCTTTTGTTGGATCTAAATGATCCCGTTAAGTTGATCTTAGTCTAAAATGAGACTAACATATCCTTAACAAACGTTTAAGTTGATCTTACTCTCAAATGAGACTAACGTATCCTTAAACCCAACCCTCAAACCCAAATCTAAGAAAATACGGATTTGGACTAGTCCACGCCCTACGGGCGACGACATAAATTAGTCTCCGTATACAATCCATGGGCAACAAAAAACAAACAAACACCCACAACACGAAGTGACCATCTGGAGAAGGAGAAAGTTGTTACCGCGATGCAGTAGCGTAATTAACTGCAGGGGCTTGCGCCTGCAGGGAAGAGCGTCCCCACAATCAAAAACCCCTCAAATGAGGAGGGATCTGACGAAGTCTGCTACATCGGCCGCATCCGTTTAAACCTTCGATACGTGGTGTTATAAATCAACTTGGCATCTTCGGAGAGGTGGACGGATAGCACCTATTAACATCTGCCCCCAAATTCAGGCAAGATGTTTGTCTTCCTGGTTTTCGGCGGGGAACAGATTCTGGCACGCCCGGTGGGACCTTTTCCTCTTTCCACTCCACACTTCGTGTGTCGTGTTCGTGAACGAATCGCGGTTTGATATGGTTGCTCTTGGGTTCGAGGTACTAAGATTTGGTGTCTTGCTCCGTGCATGAAGCAGAAGATCAATGGCTTCTACCTGCACAAAATGCTCCAGCTGCAACTGCAACTCCCATTCCGCCTCATCTGGAGGTATAACCTACGGGCCCAGGCGGCCTCCCTGTTCACGATGTCGGTGGACCAAGTAACTCAGGCCACCACTGGGCTGTTCTTTAGGACTATGATCCTACCCATGAGCTTCAATGCCCCGATGCTACCGCAAGAAGCCCCAAAGAAGTCGGTCTTTGATCGACTTACCACTACCGCGGCCCCTCTAAACGGGTCGCCCAACTCCACTTCCTCAGTTTTCAGCAGACTGGGCCAGAACGCCAACAAGCCCGCGATACTCGAAGCAGCCATCCCAAAGCGGATAGCCATCCCGGCTCAAGCGAACGAAATTATTAGAGAAGCTTCTTCTGCCAAGAAGTCAGTCTTCACAAGGCTGGCCGTTCCGACTCCCGCTCCAGGCGAAGTCACCCCTGCCCAGAGGCCCGTCTTTGACAAATTGGACATTGCTTCTCAACGAGCTTCGGTCTTTAAGAGGCTGACGCCAGCGGCGACCCTTCGCCAAAACAGGGGGCATGAGGAAGTCACCCCTACAGCTGAGACAATCCCAACGGCTCGACACGCTCGACGTCGCCACTGGCGCCGAGTAAGGAAGGCTGGGGACAGCTCCCCTTCTGGACTAACTCCGCCAGCTCCCATGGTGGAAATCAATGCTGCTGTTCCAACTGGGAACAACATTGAACCGCTTAGGAGAGTTCGCAAGAACTCTCCGACTGCCGTGCTGAAAAGATCTCCTCCACCTATGGAGATTGCTACAGAAAAGAAGCCGGTGCAGCCCCCTCAGCGGCTTTCCTCCAAAATTTACAGAGTCTGGAGATAAGTCCAGGAATCGGTGATTGACCAGGACTATTCTCGCCTGTCAAAGAAGCTTAAAGCTCGACAAGGAGAAAACCATCCTTTCAAGCTACAAAAGGCGACAGCCGTCTGGGTACCCGCTGCAATGGCTCCCTCAACATCAGCCGCTCATAAGAGAAGGAGGCCGGAGAAAGCCCCTGTAGCCGCGGCAAACCGCAAAGACGCTGAGTCTAAAAGCTCCAAGTCTGGGGGCATGGTAACACATATTGTTTATATGGCTTCCGGAAAAGAGGAAAGCCATGCTTCTGCGGGTCATCGACCGCTTACCCGATCGATAACGGAGGCTCAGGAACAACAACAGCAGAAACTTCAGAAGATGCTGACTGCAATGGCCGCACTTACTGGGCAAAAAGAAAATCCAGAGACCTCAGAGCACCGTCAGGAACAAGAAACTGATACCGAGTTCCTCCGAAGAATGCTCGAGAGGAAAGAAAAAGAAGCAGCGGAGCAGGCATCTAATATAAAACGAATGGCTTTTTTGTTCCAAGACATGGCTGGGATGATGTTACAGCCGGAACCTCCAGCTTAAGACCCCCCGATCATTGTTGAAGACGACAGAGGGGAGACATCAAACCCTCCTCAGGCTCTTTCATCTGCCAAAGAGGAGACCATTTCCAAGGCCGTTCTGGATGATTACATTGCTCAGCAAATACGAGCTCACTAGGCAACGAAGCGGATGGACAGATCGTTAAGACTGGACGAACTTATCCAGGCTGGTATGACCAAATAAGGTACCCGCCGGGATATACGATCCCTAAATTTCGTGTATATAAAGGGATGGGGAATCCACATCAGCATGTCGCTCAATTCAGAGCCTTGTGCGGCAACACCGGGGGTTATGATAAACTTCTGCTTGGCCAGTTTGTTGGTAGTTTATCGAAGACGGCAATCGAGTGGTATTCTGAACTTCCAAACGACTCCGTCAAAATTTTTGCAGAGATGGAGCTACTATTCACCCAGCATTTCGCGAGTGCTAGTGAACGCACCCCAATAACGGCATTGATCAATGCTAGGGTGAAGCCAGGTGAAACGTGGGTGCAATACGCAATACGATGGTGAAATTTATGGTCAAAATGTGAGCAGCGCATCGAGGAAGCGCCGGCAGTGGGCATGTTCGTGGGCACTCTTGACCCTCAAGCAACTATTTCCCAATTCATGATGTTCTTCAAGCCGACCACGTTCCAGGCCTTGATCGACAAACTGGCCCAAATGGACCAAATGGGTCATAGACCGTCTCCTTCAAATCCGGAGCCGCGGAGCGAAAAGGGTAAAGGGAAGGCGACCTTCGTCGCGAATACTCAACAGCAGCCCAGTGGCCCAAACTAACTGATCGCCTAGACGAGAGACGACAATTCTATAATGAGAAGATGAAGCGCCCTTATTCGTTCCCTCAGGACAAAACGAAGAGATTGTTCGAGCTAGCGGTGCGCAACAGGCTCATCAATCCGTCGAATCCAAAACGACCGTTGCAACCCGGCGAGGCTAATAGTCCCAATTATTGCCCCTACCATCAAACGATAAGCTATTCAATTGAAGATTGCTTCGTCTTCGAAGGCTGGATCGAAGATCAATACCAACAGGGCAAATTTGCCCTGTCCGAGAATTAGAAGGTGAACCCACCACAGCCACATGCTCCCAAGAAGACGGACACACCGGGGGCATCATGTTCTTTCGTAGAAGAAGCTCCGTGGGAGATCGCTCTTTCAGCCAAAACAAAAAGAATGCTGAAGGATCTCCACACATGCCCGGCAATCAGGTGGAAGAATCCACGGGAACCCGAGATTATCGAGGGAATGCTGAAGCCGCGCCCGACTCCAAAGATTGGTGGTGATAGCCAAAGCGCTCACACCCAGCCGTCAAAGTCTTCGAAAAAGAAGAAGAAGACCAAAAAGCCCATGAAGCCTGGTGACAAGCGCACGGACCTGCAAAAACAGATTGACGAGTAGGAAGAATATAATCAAAAAGCGCGGACTCCAGTCACACTCCAAGAATTTCTCAGCCACGTCCTCGAGGACGGAGATGATGACAATGGAGAAGACTCGTCAGATGAATCTGAGGATTATGTAGCAAGCTGCCATGTGATCTCTCACTCGTCGATAAACGATGAAGAAGCTCCTTACACAGAGAAACTGGGGGCGGATCCTGAGCCGGAACTTCTAGGGCCATCAGACGAAATGATTGATGCATTCCTGAACAAAGCTCTTCTTAAAAGCAAAGCTGATCGAGAGCGCGAGATGGCCGTATTTGAAAAGTCTAAACGCCGGCGACTGGACGAGAGGGTCGAAACACTCCCACCAGATCAAAGTACATCCGCCGCAAATAAAAGCAGGCTCAAGACAAGAAAAAGGTTCGCCAAAGCCATATCGATAGGAATGAAGCTGCCACCTTCCGAAGGAAACACTCTTAATGAAGCGGATACACATCCTAGTTACTGCTTATATCATCGAAAGATTGCGCACCCCACCGAAGAGTGTAACGCTTTTAAAAATTGGTGGCAGGGATATGTTGCTCACCGACAACATTTCAAGCGGATGAAACGCAAAACTCGTCGGGAGCAAAGAAATACGACCGAAGAGCGTAAAAGAACTACCGGCGACTGTCACATGGTTGACGCTGGGGGATCGCAAGTTCTCACCTTCGGGAGTGACTCTGACGAAGAAATGACTCTTGGCCCTCTTTTTAAAGAATCCACCTCGGGAAAAGAGGAAGGACCGATGACCTGTGAAAATATTCAGCTGCGCAATCGTACGCTGCCCGAAAAGAATCTTGGGCCCTTGAACAGTGGGTCGAATAGAAAAGATAAGGGAAAAGAAAAGGTCCCTGAGGACATCGCCCTAGAAGATCAAGTCGTCAAAGAGCTGACAGCCAAAGACCCGCCACAGAAAAGTAAGGTGGATTACAACGTTCTGGCACACTTGAGGAGGTTACCTTCGCAGCTGAGTATCCTCGATGCACTCTTATTATCAAAAGAAGCAAGATATTCTTTGGTCAAGGCACTACAAGAGCCCGAACAGTTCCAAGCTTTCCTCGCCGAAGAAAAGATGAAGGACGAACTGCAAGAAGTGCACACAGCCGACATCACCTTCAACGATGAAGATCTCCTCCTCGGGACATGCGGGCATAACCATCCCCTTTATGTCTCCGGATACTGTCATGATATCAAGATAGGCAAAATCCTGGTTGACAATAGGTCCTCCGTTAACCTCCTCAATGTAAGGGTGTTGAAAGAAATATGCGTGAGCGTTCAACACCTCGCTCGGGATAAGATCACTATCTTCGGGTTTGACTCCCAGTCATCACGGACGCTCGGGTCTGTAATATTGATACTGCGCTTTGGGTTGCTCGTCATAGACATTAAATTTCACGTCATTGACGCTAAAACCTGTTATAACGCTTTTCTCGGCCGGCCTTGGTTACACGAGTACAACATCATCCCTTCTACACAACACCAGTGTATGAAGTATTTCAAAGATGGTCTCGAGTATACGGTGACAGGGGAACTAAACCCATTCTCCTTGAACGAAGTCCGCAAATATGAGGATGCGAAATACTTCCTGCCAGATTTCGAAGACACAGAAAGATGTCGCAAACCGAAGGACAAGAACAAAGCCATCACTACTATTCCGGTCTTCGGGAGTGATACCGAGGAGGAAGAAGAAATAGTTTATTCAGGGCCGCCCTAATACAACAAGCCGGAATCATTTACCCCTATGTTGATCTTCGGTAGCGACTCGGAAGATGAAGTCAATGCCGTATTTTCTGTTTGTCCATCAATTCAAGCCTTTGCTGATGATGATCGGAGTTTGCAAATCGCCATGGTTCCGCAGGAGCATTACAAAGAGCTCGATGCTCTTAATGCCTATAGTGTGCAAGAACTACAAACATTCTACGTTCCCCCCAGGAGAAATGATGAAAAGGCAATCCTCTTTTATCGATCCACGGAAACCAAAGTGGAGAAAGGGGTTTGGCATGGTGCTGATTCTACACTTAACAAGCTCCAGCCTATCCGTTTGCCCAAATACTACACAGACAAATTAAAAAGACTCTTGAGACGCCAATGTGTACCCCTTAAGCAAACTGCTCGACAAGCTCGGTTCTACAACAAGATCTGGAACGTCCCCAGAACTCAGCGGATGTTGCCCAACGGAAGAATGGAAACGATCGGTCTTGGATATGTTCAATCCAAGAAACGGGAGCCATTCCGTGACTGCTACGTCATACATGACTTCGATGAAGAAAGAGAGGCTCTGTGGTAAGATGCTAACCCTGAACCAAAACGAGCTCTCGTCGTGAAAATACCAAGCCCGTCGTTCGAAGAACAAATGGACAAGCTTATAAGGGAAGCGGGTCAGAAGGTTCGAGATGAGTATAATCACGAAATGGCCATCTACGAGAGAGCCAAGACATAGCGACTCCTTCGGCAGGCTGCAGAAAGTGAAGATGCCCTTCGTCACCAGCCCGTGATATAAAAGGGCCGACGCAGAGGCAAAAATAAACCAAAGAACGGGAAAAGCGTCCGACAGCGACAAAGCGGGACCAAGAAGCCACGCAATCGAGAATCGAGCAACCAGGATTCGTCTCTTATAAAGAAGATGGGTCGAGAATATTCTTTTCTTCAAGACAAGACAAAAAAGATATTCGATCTTGTCATGAAACACCAGATGATGACACTCCCGGAGTCCAAGCATCCCGAGCGAGCGGACGAGGTCTCTCACCCAGACTATTTCTCTTATCACTAAGCGATAGGGCATCCTCTCGAAGACTGTTTCACCTTCAAGAACTGGGTTGAAGACCAGTATCAACTCGGCAGATTCGCTCTATCCAGCAGTTGGAGGGTAATCTCGCCGCGGAAGCATGAACCAAAAGCCGCACATGCAGCGAGAGTAGAACCAGATCAACATCGGTCTTCGAAGCGATCTCGTACCTGTCACGCGATAACAATGTCAAAAGAAGAGCCTGAGAATATGGATGACCTCCCCTGGTGCTTCGAAAACAATGATGGCGAGGTGATCTCAGAGTTTCCACCGGCGCCAAAAGAGCTGGAAGATGGAATACATACTACTGCAGATAACCTCAAGAAAATTGATTTGGGGACGGCAAGTGACCCGCGGCCGACATTCGTCAGTGAGCTGTTGTCTGAAGAAAGGGTGGCTGCGCTAAAGGACGTGCTCATGCAGCACAAAGATTGCTTCGCATGGAACTATTCCGAGATGCCAGGACTAGATCCAGAAATAGGTGTGCACAAATTGGCAATATTCCCGGACATCAAGCCGATCAAACAAGCACCGAGAAGAATGCGGCTCGAGCTTGAGATGAGCATCAACGCCGAGGTCAAGAAATTAATCGACTCCGGTTTTATCCAAGAGGTTCAGTACCCTGACTGGATCGCCAATATCGTCCCAGTGATGAAGAAAAATGGGACGGTGCGCATATGCGTAGATTTTCGGGATCTCAATAAAGCCTGCCCGAAGGACGACTTCCCAGTACCAGTCACTGAGCTGATGATAGATAATACGTCCACTCACGAAGTTTTCTCCTTCATGGACGGCTCATCAGGATACAATCAGATAAAGATGCATCACGAAGACCAGAAGCATACCGCTTTCCGAACCCCTTTGGGCATATTCTGCTACAAGGTGATGCCTTTCGGTCAAAAGAACGCCGGTGCCACCTATCAGAGAGCCATGACGAAGATCTTCGATGACCTCATACATGAAATCGTCGAATGTCATATCGATAACCTCATAGTTAAAAGCAAATCATACGAGGAACATCTAGAGCATCTGTCACGCCCCGCTTCCCGGTATACGGACAGAGGACGCGACAAGGCCGCTACGTATTTACTGTGAAGTAAATACGCTAAGCGTATCTAAGAAATATAAAAATAAGCACAAGAGACAAGAGGTATAAACTGAACAACAACTTTATTTATTAACATTCTTTTGTACAATGCATGAAAAGTAAATGCAACTGAATAAAAAAATGCCTAAACAATGGCATAACAGAAAAGAAAAGTACTGAAATGGAAAAGTGTACAATGAACTAGAGCTCGAGGTCTTCACTGAACTGGACCAAGTCTTCAGTGCTGGGCTCGATCTCCGATGTGTCCAGATCACCTGACGACATTCAAAGAAGAAAGAAAGAGAATGTCGTCAGCGAAAAAGTCGCTCGGTAAGTCCCACAGATAAAGGAGAAATAGAATGGACAGAATAAGAAGGTATCTTTTAAAATTGTATTATATTGTTGTAATGTTGTATTAACGCTGTTATTTGTAGCTTGGTACAGAAGAATGCTAGTGTATACGAGAGGAGTCTCTATATGCCAGAGACTAGAGGCAAGTATAGTACAAGAAACCGTTTATACCACGGTACAACAGCAACTGGATTCATGTTAGGTTTATTAAGTCTTACAGTCTCGTGCCACTTTTAACACCTTCCGTACCAATCTACCCCTTAAACCCCGAGATATCTTGTTTGTATTGTTTGTCTTGTAAATTGTATTGATTGTATAATTGATTGACCGACTGAAACCATGATATCAGTAAACGGATATAACCGTAGAATCATGTAAATGGAATGTATATCCATGGTTCGGTTAAGTCAAGTTGTATAATGGATTCATGGAATCATATTGAATTGGAATATTGTAGATTGTAAATTGTAGATTGTACTTGAATCATATTCAAGTCGGATTATAACGAGACTCACTATGAGTCAGACAATTAGAAAGTAAATTGAAATCCTGATTGTTTTGATATTATCGGTAACCGCTGCACATGGACGGCAGAATTTGTGTCTTTTTCAAAAACGATTACCGTATTGATAACACCATTATTAAGTTGTCTACATTAATAGGCAAGCACCCACTTCTCCGGCTTCCTAAGGCTCAAGAGATTGGTCCCGCTTAAACCTATGTTTACTAGGGTCCTTAGGGTAAATTATAGAACTTGAGGGGGTTTTATGTAAAAATACTTTTATATACTTGTCAAAATACACCCCAAGTATTTATTATTCGTCTTTAGAGTTGTAGTGAATGTAGATTTTACATTGTGATATTTCTAGTGAACATATCCTAATTTCATAAATAAAGTTATTTATTTGTAATATTGAGTTGTATGGAATTCATGGTATTTTAGTGTAAAATGATTCTTGTGATTTTTGAAAAGTGTTGGAATATTTATAATAATTCAAAATAATATTTTAATGCTACATATACATATATTTATATGAAAATAATTTTTAATATATATATTATGTTATAGAAATCTCGTTTTTCTTAAGATGGCGTATTTTAAATCTTTCGAGACCGAATGCTCCTTGTGGAGGTCTGCATCTCGCACTACTAAACCCGAGGATGTGCGATAATCCGCACCATCCCGAACGGGTTCCCCAAATGGGTTGTACGGCACTTTGCAAAGATTTGTATAAATACTAATCATTAAGGAAAAACGGTTTTATTAATTATGGTATTTATTTGTAAAGGTGTCGATTTCCCATATTCTATGTTCTAAGGTCTTCTAAGTTAACTAGACTGCTTCTAACTGGTCCAAAGCGACAAGTTGTGAGATATTCCTCAAATCGCCGCTTCACCGCCAATTGTGGCCAGGTAAGTGCAAGTGAAGAAAGGAGGGATCCGCTCACGAATCACCGTGAGACGGGCCTTTTAAACTTACCTTTCTCACTTGTCTAGCCTAGACACCACAAAGTCAGGTTTAAATAAACGACTGAATGCCCACAACCTTCCTCTGTCCTAATGAGCGCGACAGTCTTTAATTGGCTGAGTCTAGATATTTTTATTATTAGCTCAAAGGTTATTTATTTGTAAAGATTTATCAATACTAAATCTTTTAGAAATGGTTTTATTAAGTAAAGGGTATTTTAATGAAAATGTTTGTTTTCCCGTATTCTAAGTTCTCGAGGGTATCGTGTTATGTTGCATATGAGTGTGTGAAGAGGTAGGTCGTTACCTCATGATCTACTTAAAGGTATAGCAAATTTAATGAAGTTAAATGTATAATTGAAACAATGTGGTATTTAAATGAAAAATACGATAAAGTAAAATAGCCATCATTTTATGAAATGAAACTTGATCAATTTGGTTGATTAGTGTTTAATAGTCAACATGAGGGAGTTTAAGCATAATTGTATTAACGAGAAGTGAAGTTTTATAAGAAAACTGTCGGAAATCGGATTTGTTCCGATTCCGTCGGATTTTGTAAATCCGTATTTTTAGAATGGAAAAGAAAGTTGGAAATGGGACTTACGGGTTTTGGAAAATAACGAGAGTGAGATGGAAGGAGAGGGATCACCGGTGCGTCGCTTCGTCCCCGAGAGCTCCTAGAACAATCGCCGGAAGTTCGCCGGGAATTTCGCCGTAGCTTCGCTTCGTGCTCGTTTTCAAAGTACACAAGTTTCTTGGAAATTTTAGAGATTTGGCTCAGAGTTTTGGGGTGAGAGGGTAGAGGGTAGGGGTGTATTTATAGGGTTAGGATAGATGTAGAGTTTTAATTTTAAAAAATGTAAAAATGTATTAAAAAATCATTAAAAATGGAGTAAAGGAGGTTTTAAAAGCTCTCTGGAACCGATCTGAGTAATTGGAGTGCGTGGGGGGTTGAGAAGATGAAAGGCCAGATTTTTCCTGTTGACGACTCGGCCAACCGGCGGAGTCCTGCCGGCGGCGCCGGCCCGAGTTGGCCGGTCCGCCGGCCGACTCGGCCGAGTTAGGGGCTGGGGAGATGGGGAGTCACCTGATGTAGCCTCTGGTGCATTAACATTTTCATGTGTAGTGGGAAATTTAGGAGTTATCTCGGGTTGACTGTTGGGCTTCTAAAAAATTTAAAACAAATAAATATTAAAAAAAATGTGGGGCATGGGATTTGAACTTTGGTGGCTTGGTTCAGCAGTGCAAGGTATTATCAATGAGCTACAAGCTCCTTCTTATAATTATGGAGTGAAATAGATACTTAAAGTGGTAACAGCAATATTAAATACTCTAAGTATACTTTAAATTTAAAGCAAATTTATGTATACTAAAAATGGAGTTGTTATAGCATCTGAAGATCGTGTTTCAGCGCCTTCGGAAATACAACTTGAAGATGAACCCTCTCAAATGCGTGTTCGGAGTTTCCTCAGGTAAATTCCTAGGATTCATCGTCCGACACCGAGGCATCGAGATAGACCCGTCGAAGATCAAGGCGATCATGGAAATGCCTCCTCCCAGGACTCTCAATCAACTGCGGTCTCTCCAAGTAAAGCTCACGTATATTCGGCGATTCATAGCCAATCTCTCCGGAAAGTGCCTCCCTTACAGTCACCTAATGAAGAAAGGGACCCCGTTCGTCTGGGATCACAAATGCCAAAGCGCACTGGATGAAATCAAGCAATACCTGCAGAATCCGCCAGTACTGGCCGCTCCCGTTAAATAAAAACCTCTCGTCCTGTACACAACAACCCTCGAAGGTTCTTTAGGCGCGTTGTGGGCACAAGATAACGGTCAAGGGAAAGAAAGAGCTCTCTACTATCTGAGTCGAGTTCTCCTGGGGGAAGAAAACAACTACTCCCCTATCGAAAAACACTGCCTGGCGTTAATCTTCGCGGTAATGAAGCTCAGACACTATGCTTTGGCACATGAGGCCCATCTCATATCAAAGGTGGATCCTCTCAAGTATTTGATGTTGAAGGCCATATTAACGGGACGACTCGCTAAATGGGCCTTGCTCTTGATGGAGTTCTCGATAACTTATCGACCCCTCAAGGCAGTGAAAGGCCAGGCCATCGCCGACTTCCTCGTTGAGTATCCGATACCTGCCGAATCTCCCTTGAACTGCGAATTGCCAGACGAGCATGCGTTTGACATGATCGAAGAAGAGAGAAGAAAGGATGATACCCAGTGGGAACTCTATTTTGATGGGGCATCTTCGATGAAGACGTGCAAACAAAGCACCCCTATAATCAAATCCAGAGTAGGCCTCATCTTCGTGACTCCACAAGGAGGGATAATGCGCTTTGCCTTTTCCCTAATGGAGCCAATGACAAACAATGAAGCTGAATATAAAGCTTTGATAGCAGGTCTTGAGATCGCTATCGACATGGGAATTGAAAACCTCCTCATATACGGAGACTCCCAGCTGATAGTTAGTCAAGTAAATGGCACCTATCAAACGTGCAAGCCAGAGTTGGTGAAATACAGCGAGAGAGTGCAGCAATTGCTGACTCAAATCCCTGCCTATACCCTGGAAAGCATACCGCATGCGGAAAATAGCAAGATGGATGCATTAGCCAAGCTCGCTAAAGAATTGGCCGACGAAAACCTCGATGACATGAGGATCGTTGTGCAAAACCGTCGGGTTCTTGCACCGGCAGAAATATCTCCGGAGTCGTCCGAAGAAAAAGGAGCGACCGAGAAAATGGCTCTGCAAATAAAAGACCAGGAAAAGGCTATGGATTGGATAGAAGTCTTTATAGACTACTTCAAATCCCGTCGAACACCTAAAGATGCATCCTCAGGGCATCAGCTCATGAAACGAGCTCTATCTTTTGCCTTCGTCAATGATACTCTGTATAAGCGATCATTTGATTCTCTGTAGTTAAGATGCCTGGGACCTGAAGAGGCAAAGTGAGTCGTCCAAGAAACTCACAACGGACTCTGTGGTTCTCACCAAGCCGGCCCGAAGATGAAGCTGAAGATCAAAAGGATGGGCTACTATTGGCCCACGATGATCCAGGACTGCCTCGAATACGCGAAGCAGTGCCACTCATGCCAGATTCACTGTAACATTTCAAAAAAATAAAATATCATTTTTGGGAATTTTTATAATTTAATATTATTTTTAATGAATATTTTAATATTTCGGTATAATTAAATACCGATAAATGGGGAAAAATTTGGAAAATTATAGAAATTACTAGAAAGAGGGTGTTTTATGCGAATTATGCCATTTTTAAGTTTTTATGATTAATTATATGCTAATTTAGTGCTAATCGCGATTAAAAATCGCTAATCGGTTTTTTAGCATTTTTGTGCAAAACATGCACATATCATTTTTTTTACGCTTGTGCATTTCTACCATGTTGTTTTGGGGTTACTATTTGAGTAAGAAGGAATTTGGAGAAAAGAGAAAGAAAAGAAAAGAAAATGGAAAAGGTTTTAAAATGAGGTATGGGTGAGAGAGAGAAAGGGTTACCTTTGACTAAGACTTAGCATTTTCCCTTCATTCTTCATTCATTTTCTCTCTCTCTCCCTCAACTCTCTGCTGCTGCTGCTGCTGCTCCTTCTTCCACCCCTCTTCACCTCCTCAAATCACCTCATTTAACACTCCAAAACCCTATCTTCATATCACAAAAATTGTACACAAGCTCACAAGCATGCCTTTGGACCAAGAAAGTAGTCATTTTGGCGCTGTTGAGGATTCATGAGGGTCTTATGAGATAATTCCTTCACAATTAGAGTTGTATTTCTTGTTCTTAAGCCTTAATTCAAGTTTGATATCGATGTCGGGAAGTTTAGTGCACTTTGGGCATTACTAGAGAAGGTTAGGGTTTAAGTTGAGTTTGTGTGGTGAACTTGAGTGTGTTTGGTGACCTTAAACCCCCATGATGTTTTAAACCCAGACCAAACACATATACATAACCTGAAACCCAAAAATACGGAATTACGGAACTTTCATGTCAGTTTGTAACGACTTTGAGGGTGCAGGGAAATCTGGAATAGACTGGGATTTTTACTGGAAAAATAAACAAGTCCAGGGACCCAATTGAGACCTTAGGAGCCCCCTGTAGCAAGATGAACCCCATTGGAGCACCCAGGGCCAGCCTGGCCGGAATTTCAGTGAGAGGGGCTCGGCCACTTGGTGTGGGGTAGGGTCCAGGTTTCTCCTGTAGGTCACATTTACCCTATATATCACCCTAGTGTTGTTTTGGAATCTTGGTTTCACCTGAGACAAAATCTGGGAACACTTTTATAAGTTGCTGCTTGAATTTAGTTATGGTTTTCCGTATTTCGATTTCCAGATTTTGATATTTATGCGTTATCTCGATCGCGTGACGTTTGTACGTCTATATCGAGTGATTTCGGGTTGTTTTGCGAAGGATAACCATAGGTTCTAACCTATAGGCTTTTAAGCGCACCGTTTTGGTTTTCGTGTGTCGTTTCGTCTTCGAATTTGATTTTAACGCGATATGATACGTTATATGTGTAGGTACCCCACGGTGATCCAAGACGAAGAAGAAGATGGTGACAACATCGACACCGACACGCAGGATGCAAGGTGAGTAAATTATATCTACGGGGGAAGTCGGGTGGATGGCATATAGCACTGTCACGACCCGAAAGTACGGAACGTGACCGGCACTTAAATTACGAAGCGTCTAGAGGGGCAACGTAATCTAAGTAAGCCGAAGCCCAGAAATCTAAACCATATAAAAGAAGAAGTGAAGGAAAACATATAGGAAAACAAGTTTAAAAACAAGATCAAATTTTCTCAAAAATTTCGGCAGAGTTTCCTTTGTAAAAACTGACCCCAAACGGGTACAAACAAGTATAATATATACAAACGATAAAAAGGCATCCCCAAGCAGGAGATAGCTCTACGCCAACAGGCGGAAACAACCACACAATGCACAATAATATACGACGCCAAAGGGCGAGGCTCAAAACTCAAAAGAAAACAAATCCACCAGATATCATAATAATACATGCGCGACTCTAAGGTCTAAATAAATAACTGGTCCAGTAAACTTATCAAGTAATACAAGTTTGGTTGATGGAGTTTACTAGATACAAATGAAATAATTAAAAGTACAACGGCGGTCCAGATACAAGTGAACCAACCTACCGTGCAAATCACCCTGAATGAAATGATGTGCCAGCAAGCTGCCAAGGAAACCTGTACATCGAACCTGTAATAAAATTTGGCACAACGGGGGTGAGTTGCCAACTCGTGAGTAGAAGATATCTGTGAAAAGAAATCGAATGCACGACGCTATCCTAGGTCATAACAATATACTAATATCTCACTAGTCATCTAGTAGTGCAGGGTAATAAATTACGTGTAAGTACAAATACTCCGTGCTTGTGTCAGTACCTCAAAGAGTAATAAGTCATGTGAATGAGTATGCATGCACCATGAATGTAAAATAACCAATCCTGAAATCTGGATATATCTGTATAAGAAATCTTTAGCTTTTATCATGGTAAAATTTGTATAGAAATCTGAAATATCAACGATGAAATCCATAGAAAATCCATGTCAAGCATCGACACAAAACATGTAAATCTCAAGTCTCAATACCTCATAGTCTCAATATCTCGGGCTCCGTCAGTCCGGATCGGCCCATATCATCAAATCTCACGACAACGGTCGATATCCTCCGGATATCCGCCGCGCCAGACATCACCGGTAGGTAGTCCTCCCCTGCCAGGCTCATCGTCTACAACTCGATCTTCTTGCCCCGGGGTATCATACCGGGCCCACCATGTACCCGAGACGGTTCATCCACTCCTCGAATCGGGTCTCGAAATCCAACAGAAAACATGAAATCTCATGGTGGACGACACATACATCACGAGAAAACCGCAACTTATATTTTAAAAAGAGAGGAGGAGAGAGAGAAGTTTTTATATATATTATTGCGGTTTTCCCCAAAATCCAGAAATCTCATAGAAATCCAAAATCCCAAAATCATGAGTAAGTAAATGATAAGTGTCGGCATAAGCCCCACAACACTGCATGATAACATGAAAATTCGAATGCATGAAATGTCTAAGTAATAAATGCCATGTCTAGACTAACACCTGAGAATAATCGCAATATTATATCGATCCAGCTTTTAGCTGATTCTATCAATAAAAGATAATATGTTCTAAAGTGTACGTGACATAGCAATTACCGATGATGAAGTGTGTGAGCCGGCAAATAAGTGTACGTGGAATATGCGCATCATCGGTAATGGTGCTGGTGTCCTAACAGGCAGAGTTTCATACTGATTAAAGAAACATATGTATGAACATGCAACATGATAATTACAGTCTGAATGTAAATACGGATGTGTATTAACCACTCATTTGTAATATACATGTCTAACCACAACTATATGACTCGAGCCTACTAGTGTCTATCTAACCCCCTAAGAAACTAAACCTAAGAAACTAGTCGATAAGAAATAAGAGTCCACCTAAGGTCTGAGTCCATATCTCTAATAGTCGGCGATCCAGCCTCAATAACGTCACGTACGTAGTACGGCTTCCTAGAATCAAGAGTGCGGATCAATCATCACATATATGCCTCGTACGGTAAAATCCATCGTACGGCATCCCAATATCGGGGTACGGGTCAAGTATCACCTATGTACAACATCATTCGTATAATATCATCATCAATTAATGTCATGATCAAGGTATTGTATTGTAATCGCATACATCAATCATATATCATTACCAGCATAAATATACATCATCAATTTATCCTCAGAAATTTCATGTCATATATATCATATCTTGATTAAGTCACACCCTTATCATATCGTAATCAAGTCACACTTATATGATATAGTAAACAATCACCCATATATCATATCGTGATTCAGTCACAGGTTACAGTCCGGGTTCTATTTTAGAGTCTCATGTACCTCAATATCATCACCGCCTATTATTGTTTATGTATACATATCCATTATCTCATTCTCTAATGATCCGTTAACATCATAACACGACTGTATAGCCAACAGATCATGGCATCAAGCCCAGTTATATTGTTTCACCCCCATGTATCATATCACATCCTTATCTCACATATACATGCTGTGTATATATATATATACACACATACACATATACACCAAGTCAAGTTTCTGTGTGTGCGTGTGTGTATCTACCTGAAACCTACGAACCTCCTCCAAGATATTCATCCTTTGGTAAGGCCTTTCTAAATCAGTCTAGTCCAACCTAAGGTCATTACTAGGGTCCTACTCACCAAGAATCTAAGGTCACGTTTGGCTTCCTAATGACAATAAGTAATATTTCTATTCTACGTTTGCGGGGGTGCTAAACGCCATCCACCCGACTTACCCCGTAGATATACATCTACTCACCTGATCCTTGTCTGCCGAAAATGATGTCGCCCTCCTCTTCTTCCTCGTCCGAAGTCCATGTGAGGAGTACCTATACGCAAACATATATAATATCGTAAACTGAATCACGGACAAAACCAAAACGACGCACGAAACGCGCATAGGTTAAAACCTATGACCCGCTCATGCAAAAGAACCAAATGTCGCACGATATCGGCGTACAAACGCCGATTGATCGAGGTAAAACATCAACAAACAACTCATAGTTTCAAAACTCGTTATTTATAATATAAAATATGGTTTAAATCATCGAAAACTTAAAATCGATCAAATCGTCCGATTTCGTAAAAACCTAGAAAACGTCAATTTACCATTTTACTTCAAAACTTGACGTTTAAATGAAATTAATGGTCATAATACTCATTAAATAGCATAACTAGATTATATAAACCATTATTATACTTTTAACACCCTAATTTGTATAAATCGAAATTCTAGTTTGCAAACTTGCCCGATTTCGATACTTTTAAGAAAAATTTTACAATTCCACAATTACACTTGATTTTGCACATTTCAAATTGTTAAACCCCTCCTTGAAACCTTAAGGATGTGCTAAAACCCTAGCTTTATTTTTAATCCCTCATTTTAAATAAATTTTCAAAACCTAGTTTAATAAAAGAGATTAATGGAGGAAAGAGGCCATAGGAGGGAATTCCCTCCTATGGCGTCGAAAAAATACCCTCTCCACCAATTTTTCCGACGATCGGCCCCCATCATCTTCATCGTCATCATTTAAGATGTGGGTAAACCAAATTTCATGTGATTCCACAACTTTTTCACCGTTGATTTAGTGGGTTCAAAATTAACGGTTTACCGACAATAGAACTTTTTACATTGCTAAATCAAAGGTGAAAAAGTTGTAGAATCACATGAAATTTGGTGTACCCACATCTTAAATGATGACGATGAAGATGATGGGGGCCGATCGTCGGAAAAATTGGTGGAGAGGGTATTTTTTCGACGCCATAGGAGGAAATTCCCTCCTATGGCATCTTTTCTCCATTATTCTCTTAATAAAAATAGCAATATTGTGACAATTTTAAAGTGAAAGCTAGAAATTTGTAATTAGATTATGCTTCACGCTCAATTTACATATTAATCTACACTTTAACACCACAATCTAATAATAAAAACCCTAATTATAATTTTATCTAACCTAATTATATGTTTTGTAAAGATCTAGTTTGCAAAAAGAACCTAATTCAAACAATTTAAATACAACAACTAGCAATTTTGCTACTAGATTAGGTTTAACATTTCCTAATATGTTAAACTAAAATTTTAGATCAATACCCAAGAATGAAAACCCTAATTAGATCATCAACGCCTCTCTTGAAAATCATAAGCAAACAATTTAAACCAAATTTCACACTTAAACTACTAAATCTAGCAAACTTAAACTACAATTAAACACTAGATTAGGATTATACCTCACAAGTGATGATTCCTAGCTTGCACTAGCCTCCAAGACACCTCTTTTCTCCACTTTTTAAAAAAATTAGGGTTTGAGAGAAAGTAGAATAGGATTTAGGTTAGAAATTGTAAGGAAAAGTGTGTAATTTTTGTGGATTTTGTTGATTTTTGCAAGGATTTTTGAAGAAGGAAAATGGGGAAAAAATAGGGCTGTTGGAGGAGGGTCTCGGCCAGGGCTTAGGGGATAGGAGAGTGAGGAAATGTGTAGAAATTTCCACAAAAAAAATATCATCTAAGGTCAATTAATGCTTGCACATCAAAACTTTTCAAAATAAACCCCTTTTTCTTTCCATTTTTCAACCCCCTTTTACCATAAACTATTAATCTTGAAATGTTTTGCTAAAATTTTTGTTACACTTAATTTTAGTTTATAATGATTCCTAATTATGTAATTTACCCAATTAAATTTGTATTTATCACTAATTAAATGTATTTTTAAAAGCTTAAAATAATATTAAAAATAATTAATTAAGAAAAAAAAATTATTTAACTAGAAAATTTTAAGTGACATTTTAGTGACCAATTTATATTAATATCTTATCTAAATTTTGTATAATTAGATCTATAATGAAAAATACCTATTTTGACTTTTTACGGAAAAGACTGCTAATTTAGCCGATTACCGAAAAACTGCCTAAACGATTTTCGAAGCGTTACAAGCACCCCCGCAGTTCGATACGAGTATACTATATATATACTATATTTGATAGCTTATTGTGTGTCGTGGATATTTGAGATGAGATTAGGTGTACTATGGATAGATTAAGGTTTTGGAAGTGAACTAGTATAGTTTCCTAGTTGCGAACTCTAGAATAGGTTTACACCCACACACACACATGCTTGCTTGTATACTTATACTGTGATGATGAGGATAGTGGATGACATTGGAGATGATTCGATGATATTGGGAATAGTGCCATGAGATCGGTGATATGAGGTGATTCGTATTTGGGATACGACATATGATTTTTAGCGGGCCTTTGGACGTGTGTTTCACACCCACATTCATATTTATATAGATGGTATAGATTGTACTAGACTTAGATCAGTACCCCAGATTATGTGATATGACGATAAGGATACCAGATAATTGATGAGATGAATATGATATTGACCCGTACCCAGCTATTGGGATGCCGTGCGATGATTAACCGTACGAGCTTTACATTGATGATAGATCTGCACTCATGAGTCGAGGACGTCATATGATATACTGTATCGTACGTGATACTATTGAGGCAGGATCACCGACTAATATATATATATATATATATATATATATATATATATATATATATATATATATATATATATCGACTCAGATGTAGGTGATTTCCATACCCCTCCCGATTAGCGTATTTGCTAAATCTGTAGTTGCTTGGTAGATGTTAGACTAGGCCGATATTATACCTATTTCAAAACTAACGAATCAGGAGTATTTCAATGATAGGCAAAGGGATTCTACGGATATTTTCAAAAGACGCATCTTTTCTTAAAAACACCGTAGCCCTTATTTTACTAAAAACCCCGATTCGTCTTATTTCAAATGGCAAAGCTGCATGACATTTATAGATTGTTGTAGATTCTTCACTGTTGCGTTGATTATTCGATTTCCGCATATTCATGCTATTCGCATCGCATTGCATGTGTAAATGAGTTTATTGTGTATTGAACCCATGCTGTTAGGACACCAGCACCATTATCGATGATGCGTATGTTCCACGTACACTTGCTTGCCGGCTCACACACTTCATCATCGATAATTGCCATGTCACTACACTGTAGTACTGTTGCGTTCAGGATATGACCCTTGCATAGCATACTTGTGCATATACTTACTGTACACTCATACTTGTACGCATATATATTTGCACATACATAGATGATTTCTCGCTTGATTTGGAGATTTGGGAATCACAAGATACTCTTTAAAACCAATTCATTTTAAAAGAGCGGTTTTCCCCAATATGTGCATATTACTATTCCATGTTGCATGATATATTGATATGCTTACATTCTTTTATATGTCGCATACATCATGCTTTCTGATTATACGCATTGAGATAGTTGTTTCCATGATATTTCTGGATTTGGGAACCGAGGGTATTTTAAAAAGAGAGTGTGTGTTGTTTCAAAAACCCGGTTACCCTTGATATGATATTTCAGTGCGTCCACCATATGTTTTCTCGGTTCTGAGAGTGGTATGTGAAACCCGATTCAGGGAGCGGTAGGCACCGTATGCGGGTACATGGTGGACACGGTGAGGTACCCCGGGGCAAGAAGACTCGTATATGCTAGACGGTAAGCCCGGCAGGGGAGTACTACCTACCGGTGATAGTATTTGGGCTCGGCGGATATCCGGAGGATACCGACCGGAGTCGAGAGATGATATGGGCCGATCCAGACTGACGGAGCCCGATATATGAGGATTTACGTGCCGATGATAGGCACAGGTTTCATGATGTTTTCGAGTGTCGATGCTTGACACTCGGGTTCCATGATTTGATATGTCGCGAGCGACACATATTGATTTATATCCTCATATTTCCATGCATATGCTTTATGATATTTCATGCATGATGCTTATTGTCATTGGGTGACACGTGGACGATTTCCACATACATATAGTTGACATTGATGACATTGATCACATAGTTGGATGATATCCACCTTTTCATAGACTTCATGATATAGTCGACATTGATCATACCTCATATTGTTGATATGTTATTACCTGAGGCACTGGCACGAGCACTTGGCACTACACTCATGTATAGATGTTACATTGCCACCTTATCATGCTTCAGATTTATTCATTTGAGGTTTATATATATATTTGATCGTATTGATCTAGGATTGTGTCATACATACGATTTTTGCTCTGTGATGTTTTCTATTCACGAGTTGGCAACTCACCCCCGTTGTGCCACAGTTTCTTGCAGGTTTTGCCGTACAGATTTCATTGTGGCTTTTCTGGCACACTGCTTCCCTTATGGGTGATTTGCTTTGGTAGGTGGGTTCTTTTGCATCAGAACCAGCATTGTACATGTATTATTTAGTTGTATCTAGTAATTCCATCAACTAAAACTTGTATATTGTTTCAGACTTAGAAAACCAGTTATGTATTATTTTGACCTTAGAGTCGCGCGTTGTAGTATTATGGTTTTCATGTTGATTTTGAGTTTTTCTTTTTAGATTTGATCCTCGCCCTTTGGTGTTGTATATTATTGCTCGCGTGGTTGTGACCGTCGATTGACGAAGAGCTAGCTCCCGCTTGGGGATGCCTTTTATCATTGCATTTATATTATTCTTGTTGTGCCCCGTTCGGGGCCAGTTTTTACAAAGGAAACTCTGCCGAAATTTTTAGAAAATGATATAGATTTTAAAAACGCATATTCAGCTACTTATTTAAAAACCTTGTTTTTAAAACATGTTTCTTTACTTCTTAAAACTATTTTTCCTTCATTTATAACTAAAATGGTTTTAGATTTCTGGGCTTTTGGCTTACTTGAATTAGATGGGGTCCTATAGACTTCATATGATTCAAGTGCCAGTCACGGGCTATTTCGGGTCATGACAAAGTTGGTATCAGAGAGCTAGGTTAACCTTGGTTCAAGTCTAAGTTTAACTATGCGGAGCCTAGAGCGTTTATATGTATACGGAACATAGGCTTGACCTTACGGAACTTAGACTTAGTCGAGGGGGTATTAGAACCGAACTTTCGTCGCGTAGGTTGACCCTTGGTTGATGGAGTAGGCAGCTTGAGTAGAGTGACGTACCGTACGTATGTTCCGCGGCATATTTACGATACGCTACTCCGCTTAAGAAACCTTAGGATGTACATTTCCTTGCGCAGTATTATATTCATTCATATGATCTATCCTCATCGATATCGGTTATGATTTTGTTGCTACGATTACACGGGCAGAGAGAGCTACGGCTAGAGTTGTGTCAGCTTGAGCTCGTCACGGACGAGGACTGACCAGGGCGTGATTCCAGAGACGTACGATTGCATAGAGAGGCGTCGATTTATTGTGTTTTCGCGCCATGAGCGTTTGACATATCGTTTTTACGAGATTTCTCAGATGTGCTGATCAACACTAGAGGATCATGCTACTGCTAGAGGCCAGCCAGGATGTGATGACCGTTGATATGTCGCTTACTCAGGATGATTGAGGCGTTGTTTAGCGTACAGACGAATGAGCCAGTTGTCGCTGCAAATGACGAGATATCGCCCAGATGTTGGAGCTACTGCAGCATGAGTATATACTTAGAGATATGATAGAAGGTCGATAGTCACCCGAGGATGAATGACTAGGACATGTGGTTCGTTCGCTTACCCGAGGCGGGGTCATTAGATAGATTGATTCCAGCTAGAGACGACTTCACGCAGATTCGTTGAGAGTCGATAAAGACGATCGAATGTCAAGAAACCATATTCCAAGTTTAAAGTATTCGGAAAGACGTGCAAGCAATTCTATGGACCCTCTAGAAGAATGAAACCCTAACTCGACATAATGACCGTGTGAAAGCCTTTGAACCTTAGGGTTTGCGGCAGTTCCACGGCGCCATTAGTGAGGCTTGGGTTTGCCCTTCTACGGCTGGACCACTGAGGCTGTGATATGTACCCGATACTATTAAACTGTACCCAAGATGTTGATCTCTTGGGGGATTATGAGGTTTTGACGAATCGATCGGATGGTTCGACATCTTTCGGATATCATGTGATGGGATGCACAGCTTGGGAGACTCCAGATACGAGCATAGCTGTTGGAGCACAGTCCATGCAGCCACAAGGCGACGAGTCTGAATCAGTCGACATTGGAACGAAGTGGAGTAAAGAGTTCGCACGAGATTTCGACGAGATGACGTTCCGCTCTGCTGACATCAGGGATGCGATAGGCATGCAGAGGCGTTGTATATGGAGTATACCTCCGCAGGTTGGGACGAGTTCCCGAGGACGTGTTCGGCCAGATATCTTCTACAGAGTGATAAAGATACTGAGTTCGTGATTTCGAGTCCGTGTGAGAGGCTTCGGATGGACCGTAGCCGAGAACAATTGCAGTGCACCGATAGAGACTTGATGTCGAAGTATATGATGATGTAGACAAGTGGGACAAGAGGTTGAGGCGAGATGCTGACGAGCTGTTGTTACTCCCGTTAAGGTTAAAGGTCGGATATGTCTACAGAGGCGTTAGGATGCGACCGGTTTCCGAGGAAATGCTGTGCTGAGGACGCAGATTGACCAGAGAAGTACCAGAACGGAATCGTCCCCGTTAGCACACCTGACAGGGCCGATGAGCCGATAGATGGCAAGATTGTTAATCCGCAGAGGAGATAAGGACCCAGAGACAGAGGACACTATACCGTGAGCAGGAGGCAAGTAAATATCTTGCGCTGCTAGCGTTGGATGCACCAACACCTTCTCGACTTTGAAGGAGGATATACCGACGACGGTATTTATGATTTGTGATTTGGTGATTTGATTATCACGTATCTGTCACCTTGGATTTCGGTATTTTGGGCGATCTATTCGCATGACTGAGCTTTGTGATATTTGTTTTCGTGCACCATGGTTGCACCTACTGGGTATTTATATTTTGCACATAATTATTACGCTTGAGGTATTGATTGTGATTTCATGCCTATTTTATGCCGGTGTTTTGTTTTACGCTTCCAGCATAGTTTTCATGCACTTTTAGTGTTTTGATTTGATTTGTGCACGTTGATGCATATGATTGTGAGCTTATACACCGCGGTATACCTGATTTGGATTGAGCCATATTGTATACCGTCGACTTTGATTCTGATATTGATGTTGATTTCTTGCACTCCGTGCATTTGATTTGGATTTTTGCGTGTGATGGGCGCATGTTTTGAGATACGGTTTTGATGCACATTAGATGTTCTTTGTGCATGTCAGATGCACCTGATTTTGCTGTCAGGCACGCCCGTTGCCCTTGGCAGATGTTTCGTGCACACCCGTTGCACCTAGATGATGTTTCTGTGCACATGTATGACACATATATGGATTTTGATTTTCGTGCGCACCAGACGCACAGGGTATTCTTATATACATTTTTGGGATTTATTCCTTATGGACCAGTACGTTTTTATGATATTTTCTATTTGTTTTCGTACTGAGCAGGACTAGTCAGAGGACAGTGCCTGGATATACTTTTGCATGCATTGATAGTTATCGAAGGGATTTCCAAAAAGGGAGCTATAGTCTCAGTATTTACCTACGTGTCTGATATAACACGAAACGTTTAAAACAAAGGAACCCTTCTAAATTGTTTTCAAAACGGCGGAACGTACATATTAAACAAAGGATATATACGAATATGGTTATTTTTTTTCATAATAGACGTCCGCCACTGTGTAGTGTTATACGCATCGCACAGCGACTTAAAGAGATTTGGCATGCATTTACTTCAGCTATTTACATGTATAGATTGGATATTTACATGTATAGTTCGGATTTATATCATATTGGTTTTATTTTGGATTTGACATTTGTGTCTTTACCATGACTCCGATGATTGCGGGATGCTTGACGGAGTTTTGATTTTGAGTTATCTACTCATTACTCATGCGTGTGTGTTGCGCTATGATGCGTTTTATGCATTGATGATTAAGGATCCCCGACGACTTGGACTTTTTACTGAAATGTTTTAGTATTTGAGGGGTTTAAAATTTAAATTCGTGGACCGAATTTCTTTAAGGGGGGAAGATTGTAACATTTCAAAAGAATAAAATATCATTTTTGAGAATTTTTATAATTTAATATTATTTTTAATGAATATTTTAATATTTCGATATAATTAAATACCGATAAATGGGGGGAAATTTGGAAAATTATAGAAATTACTAGAAAGAGGGTGTTTTATGCGAATTATGCCATTTTTAAGTTTTTATGATTAATTATATGCTAATTTAGTGCTAATCGCGATTAAAAATCGCTAATCGGTTTTTTAGCATTTTTGTGCAAAACATGCACATATCATTATTTTTACACTTGTGCATTTCTACCATGTTGTTTTGGGGTTACTATTTGAGTGAGAAGGAATTTGGAGAAAAGAGAAAGAAAAGAAAATGGAAAAGGTTTTAAAATGAGGTATGGGTGAGAGAGAGAAAGGGTTACCTTTGACTAAGACTTACCATTCATTCTTCATTCATTTTCTCTCCCTCTCCCTCAACTCCCTGCTGCTGCTGCTGCTCCTTCTTCCTCCCCTCTTCACCTCCTCAAATCACCTCATTAAACACTCCAAAACCCTATCTTCATTTCACAAAAAATTGTACACAAGCTCACAAGCATGCCTTTGGACCAAGAAAGTAGTCATTTTGGCGCTGTTGAGGATTCATGAGGGTCTTATGAGGTAATTCCTTCACAATTAGAGTTGTATTTCTTGTGCTTAAGCCTCAATTCAAGTTTGATATCGATGTCGGGTAGTTTAGTGCACTTTGGGCATTACTAGAGAATGTTAGGGTTTAAGTAGAGTTTGTGTGGTGAACTTGAGTGTGTTTGGTGACCTTAAACCCCCATGATGTTTTAAACCGAGACCAAACACATATACATAACCTGAAATCCAAAAATACGCAATTACGGAACTTTCATGTCGGTTTGTGACTACTTTGAGGGTGCAGGGAAATCTGGAATAGACAGGGATTTTTACTGGAAAAATAAAGAAGTCCAGGGACCCAATTGAGACCCTAGGAGCCCCATGTAGCAAGACGAACCCCATTGGAGCACCCAGGGCCGGCCTGGCCGGAATTTCAGTGAGAGGGGCTCGGCCACTTGGTGTGGGGTAGGGTCCAGGTTTCTCCTGTAGGTCATATTTACCCTATATATCACCCTAGTGTTGTTTTGGAACCTTGGTTTCACCTGAGACAATATTTGGGAACACTTTTATAAGTTGCTTCTTGAATTTAGTTATGGTTTTCTGTATTTCGATTTCCATATTTTGATATTTTTGCGTTATCTCGATCGTGTGACGTTTGTACGTCTATATCAAGTGATTTCGGGTTGTTTTGCGAAGGCTAACCATAGGTTCTAACCTATAGGCTTTTAAGCGCACCGTTTTGGTTTTCGTGTGTCGTTTCGTCTTCGAATTTGATTTTAACGCGATATGATACGTTATATGTGTAGGTACTCCACGGTGATCCGAGACGAAGAAGAAGATGGTGAAAACATCGACACCGACACGCAGGATGTAAGGTGAGTAGATTATATCTATGGGGGAAGTCGGGTGGATGGCGCATAGCACCCCCGCAGTTCGATATCGAGTATACTATATATATACTATATTTGATAGCTTATTGTGTGTCGTGGATATTTGAGATGAGATTAGGTGTACTATGGATAGATTAGGGTTTTGGAAGTGAACTAGTATAGTTTCCTAGTTACGAACCCTAGAATAGGTTTACACCCACACACACACATGCTTGCTTGTATACTTATACTGTGATGATGAGGATAGTGGATGACATTGGAGATGAGTCGATGATATTGGGAATAGTGCCATGAGATCGGTGATATGATGTGATTCATATTTGGGATACGACATATGATTTTTAGCGGGCCTTTGGACGTGTGTTTCACACCCGCATTCATATTTATATAGATGGTATCGATTGTACTAGACTTAGATCAGTACCCCAGATTATGTGATATGACGATAAGGATACCAGATAATTGATGAGATGAATGTGATATTGACCCGTACCCAGCTATTGGGATGCCGTGCGATAATTTACCGTACGAGCTTTACATTGATGATAGATCTGCATTCATGAGTCGAGGATGTCATATGATATACTGTATCGTACGTGATACTATTGAGGCGGGATCACCGACTAATATATATATATATATATATATATATATATATATCGACTCAGATGTAGGTGGTTTCCATACCCCTCCCGATTAGCGTATTTGCTAGATCTGTAGTTGCTTGGTAGATGTTAGACTGGGTCGATGTTATACCTATTTCAAAACTAACGAATCGGGAGTATTTCAATGATAGGCAAAGGGATTCTACGGATATTTTCAAAAGACGCGTCTTTTCTTAAAAACACCGTAGCCCTTATTTTACTAAAAACCCCGATTCGTCTTATTTCAAATGGCAAAGCTGCATGACATTTATAGATTGTTGTGGATCCTTCACTGTTGCGTTGATTATTCGATTTCCGCATATTCATGCTATTCGCATCGCATTGCATGTGTAAATGAGTTTATTGTGTATTGAACCCATGCTGTTAGGACACCAGCACCATTATCGATGATGCGTATGTTCCACGCACACTTGCTTGCCGGCTCACACGCTTCATCATCGATAATTGCCATGTCACTACACTGTAGTACTGTTGCATTCAGGATATGACCCTTGCATGGCATACTTGTGCACATACTTACTGTACACTCATACTTGTACGCATACATATTTGCACATACATAGATGATATCTCGCTTGATTTGGAGATTTGGGAATCGCAAGATACTCTTTAAAACCGATTTATTTTAAAAGAACGGTTTTCCCCAATATGTGCATATTACTATTCCATGTTGCATGATATATTGATATGCCTACATTCTTTTATATGTCGCATACATCATGCTTTCTGATTATACGCATTGAGATAGTTGTTTCCATGATATTTATGGATTTGGGAACCGAGGGTATTTTAAAAAGAGGGTATGTGTTGTTTCAAAAACCCAGTTACCCTTGATATGAGATTTCAGTGCGTCCACCATGTGTTTTCTCGGTTCTGAGAGTAGCATGTGAAACCCGATTCGAGGAGCGGTAGGCACCGTCTGCGGGTACATGGTGGACCCGGTGAGGTACCCCGGGGCAAGAAGACTCGTATATGCTAGACGGTGAGCCCGGCAGGGGAGTAATACCTACCGGTGATAGTATTTAGGCTCGGCGTATATCCGGAGGATACCGACCGGTGTCGAGAGATGATATGGGCCGATCCAGACTGACGGAGCCCGATATATGAGGATTTACGTGCCGATGATAGGCACAGGTTTCATGATGTTTTCAAGTGTCGATGCTTGACACTCAGGTTCCATGATTTGATATGTCGCGAGTGACACATGTTGATTTATATCCTCATATTTCCATGCATATGCTCTATGATATTTCATGCATGATGCTTATTGTCATTGGGTGACACGTGGACGATTTCCACATACATATAGTTGACATTGATGACATTGATCATATAGTTGGATGATATCCACTTTTTCATAGACTTCATGATATAGTCGACATTGATCAGACCTCATATTGTTGATATGTTATTACCTGAGGCACTAGCACGAGCACTTGGCACTACACTCATGTATAGATGTTACATTGCCACCTTATCATGCTTCAGACTTATTCATTTGAGGTTTATATATATATATATATATATTTGATCGTATTGACCTAGGATTGTGTCATACATATGATTTCGGCTCTGTGATGTTTTCTATTCACGAGTTGGAAACTCACCCCCGTTATGCCACAGTTTCTTGCAGGTTTTGCCGTACAGGTTTCATTGCGGCTTTTCTGGCACACTGCTTCCATTGCGGGTGATTTGCTTTGGTAGGTGGGTTCTTTTGCATCAGAACCACCATCGTACATGTATTATTCAGTTGTATCTAGTAATTCTATCAACCAAAACTTGTATATTGTTTCAGACTTAGAAAACCAGTTATGTATTATTTTGACCTTAGAGTCGCGCGTTGTAGTATTATGGTTTTCATGTTGATTTTGAGTTTTCCTTTTTAGATTTGATCCTCGCCCTTTGGCGTTGTATATTATTGCTCGCGTGGTTGTGACCGTCGATTGACGAAGAGCTAGCTCTCGCTTGGGGATGCCTTTTATCATTGCATTTATATTATTCCTATTGTACCCCGTTCGGGGCCAGTTTTTACAAAGGAAACTCTGCCGAAATTTTTAGAAAATGATATAGATTTTAAAAACGCATATTCAGCTACTTATTTAAAAACCTTTTTTTTAAAACATGTTTCTTTACTTCTTAAAACTATTTTTCCTTCACTTATAACTAAAATGGTTTTAGATTTCTGGGCTTTTGGCTTACTTGAATTAGATGGGGTCCTATAGACTTCATATGATTCAAGTGCCAGTCACGGGCTTTTTCGGGTCGTGACATTCATGGGGACTTTATCCATCAGCATCCAAATCCACTGCATCCAACGGTGGCTAGCTGGCCGTTCGAAATGTGGGGGACTGACATAATCGGCCCCATCGAACCAGCATCGTCCAGAGGACATCGATTCATTTTGGCGACAACTGATTACTTCTCCAAGTGGGCAGAAGCAGTACATCTGAGGGAAATGAAGACGGACAATATTCTCCATTTCTTCAAAACGCACGTCATTTATTGGTTGGAACTCCGCGACGGATCATCTTCGATAACGGGCCAGCCTACAGAAGCCACAAGATCAGCCGCTTCACACAACAACATAACATAGACTGGAGATACTCTTCAGTCTATAATCCTCGAGCTAACAGTCTAGCTGAGGCTTTCAACAAGACCTTGACGAAGATCGTGAAAAAAACGGTGTCTCGAAATAAGAAGGACTGGCACGAGAGGTTGCATGAATCTCTCTGAGTATATCGAACTATGTTCAAAATGGCCACGAACACAACGCCGTACGCATTGGTATTCGACACAGAAGCGGTGCTCCCCCTCGAGATAGAGTTACCCTCTCTATGAGTGCTGGTTCACTATGAGCTAACAGACGAAGAAAATGCTCACCTTCGGCTTGAGGAGCTCGACGCCCTTGATGAAACTCGGCTGGCGCAACAAAATCTTGAGGCTTATAAAGCAAAGATGACGCGCTCATATGAAAAATTGACTAGGCCGAGAACATTCCGCCAAGGTGAACTCGTGCTAGTGGTCAAAAGACCTATGGTCCCCAATCGCACCAAGCGGGGGAAATTCGAGCCGAACTATGAAGGCCCGTATATCATAGACAAAGTTTACCACGGTGGAGCATATCTACTCATGGACATGCATTGTGAAAGACCTTTCAGGCCAATAAACGGTCGCTTCCTGAAAAAATACTACGCCCAACGAGTCACGGCCTAGGTCAACGATAGATGACGACGCTTATGTCCGCTCGCTATCTTCCTAAGCCTAAATTCTGTAAGTAGTAGCCGGATTCCTTTTCTCGGACCGAAATGTCCTTAAATTAACGATGGACCATTATGTCCTAAAACTGGCGTTGGACCGAAACGTCCTTAAACTAACGATGAACCACTATGTCCTAAAACTGGCTGTTGACCGAGACGTCGATAAACTACTACGGACCGCAGCATCCTAAGGCTGACAAAATAAATGGTATGTCCATAAGCAAAATGGGCACGGATGAAAACCCGAAAGGGCTCTGTGAGTAAAAACAGCAGGGCTACCGGCGAGTTTTGTGAAAACCCGAAAGGGCGCAATCTCGTTAAAAAAACACTTACAAGGTCCTCTCGACCTTGTAAGGAGAAACCACCTGCGTGAGATCCGTACGACTCACAAGGGAGCAACACACTTAGGGATCTCCACGATTCCTAAGGAGAAATTACGCTCACGAGATCCTCACGACTCATAAGGAGAACCCTCTTATGAGACCCTCACGGCTCATAAGATTCAAAAGTCTTAAGCTACAGGGATCTGAACCTATTCTTAAGCGGCCACCATAACCTCCAATGCTGCCCTACAAGCGTCTCGACCCTTGTATATAATCCACGGGCGCAAATAAACATTTCCCTAACAAAGTCCCATCCGTGACTAGGGATATGTTTACACAGTGAACAGCCCTTGTAAGTCCTCTCGACTTAGAAGGAGAAAGCACTCTTGTAAGATCCTTACGACTTATAAGAGACCACACACTTAGGAATCCTCATGATTCCTAAGGAGAAAACGCACCGACGAGATCCTCATGACTCGTAGGGAGAAATACCTTTATGAGACCCTTACGGCTCATGAAGTCAAAAGCCTTAGTCGACAGGATCTTAACCCTGTTTACTAAGCCACCTTTGTTCGACATCGACAGAGGCAAATGATGATTCGCTCCTAGCAATATCCCAGTTGTAGCGGTGCTGATGCCGAAATCGGTGTCTAATTCCAAGCTTGCAGCGAAAAGACAGCGAATTACAAATGCATACGAAATAGCCGAAATGATGGGGAAACTTGCAAATCAGCAAGTAAAAATGTATTCATACAAAAATAGCCGAAATGATTGGGCAACTCGCAACAAAAAGCAGCGAGTAAAAATAAAACAAACAGCCGAAATGATTGGGCACCGCGAAAAATAGCCGAAATGATTGGGCAATCGCGACTTTCGCGATATAAAAGCTAAAATAATAGAGCATCGCGGAAAGAAAAATATATAAGATGAAACTTTTTGCCCTACTGGTGATATCACATCAATCCCTATATACAATCCAGGGGCGCAAACAAAGAAGGAATCACACCTTCCATCCCCAGGCTCCATCAGAAAAAGAAGCCAAATCTCAACGGTTCACAGACAGCCTGGAGATCATCTCAACATTCGTCTTATTACAACAGACGCACCATCAAGCAAAGTAGAAACGTGGCAATTCCCAGTACCATGACTCGGCGGTGCACAGATGACCGAGAGTCAAACCCCGACTCCGTGAAATGCAGATAAATTCAACCCTTCCTGGTCACGTGGAACACGGCCTATGTCACTCCTGACCCCGTGGGAAACGTCCAGAGTGGAGCCTGGTCCTCGCAAAATACGGCTATGTCAATCAGACCCCGTGGGAAGCATCCAGAGCAAAATCCCGGTTTCGTGAAATGGGGCCTATGTCAATCCTGACCCCGCGAGAAACATCCAGAGCGGATCCTGGTCCTCGCAGAACACGGCTATGTCAATCCGACCCCGTGGGAAGCATCCAGAGCAAATTCCTGGTCATGTGGAACACGGCCTATGTCAATCCTGACCCCATGGGAAACGTCAAGAGCGGAGCCTGGTCCTCGCAGAACAGAGCTATATCAATCAGACCCCGTGGAAAGCATCCAGAGCAAATCCTGGTCATGTGGAACACGGCCTATGTCAATCCTAACCCTGTGGGAAACGTCCAGAGCAGAGCCTGGTCCTCGCAGAACACGGCTATGTCAATCAGACCCCGTGCGAAGCATCCAGAGAAAATTCTTGGTCACGTGGAACACGGCCTATATCAATCCTGACCCCGTGGGAAATGTCCAGAGCGAAGCCTAGTCCTCACAGAACATGGCTATGTCAAACTGACACCGTGGGAAGCATCCAGAGCAATTTCCTGGTCATGTGGAACACGGCCTATGTCAACCCCGTGGGAAACGTCCAGAGCGGAGCCTAGTCCTCGCAGAACACGGCTATGTCAAACCGACCCTGTGGGAAGCATCCAGAGCAAAGGACACGGATCGATCGGTATAGCCTTTCCAACCCTTCTCTAATTTACTAGTTGTAGGTTAATGGTTCGATCCGGGATTAAAGTCAGCGATAGCGCCGGTTTCCAGTTTAGAAAAAGTTTTCGTTTCCGTATTTTGGCCTCGGACAGACGGCCGGGGCGCTGCCGTAGAGTTGCATCCTGACCCCATGGGAAACGTCCAGAGCGGAGCCTGGTCCTCGCAGAACACGGCTATGTCAATCAAACCCCGTGGGAAGCATCCAGAACAAATTCCTGGTCACATGGAACACGGCCTATGTCAATCCTGACCCTGTGGGAAACGTCCAGAGCAGAGTCTGGTCCTCGCGGAACACGGCTATATCAATCAGACCCCGTGGGAAGCATCTAGAGCAAATTCCTGGTCACGTGGAACACGGCCTATGTCAATCCTGACCCTGTGGGAAATGTCCAGAGCGGATCCTGGTCCTCGTAGAACACGGCTATGTCAAACCGACCCCATAGGAAGCATCCAGAGCAAATTCCTGGTCACGTGGAACATGGCCTATGCCAATCCTGACCCTATGGGAAACGTCCAGAGCGGAGCCTGGTCCTCGCAAAACAAGGCTATGTCAATCAGACCCCGTGGGAAGCATCCAGAGCAAATTCATGTTCATGTGGAACACGGCCTATGTCAATCCTGACCCCGTGGGAAACGTCCAGAGCGGATCCTGGTCCTCGCAGAACATGGCTATGTCAATCAGACCCCGTGGGAAGCATCCAAAGAAAATTTCTGGTTTCGTGGAACGCGGCCTATGTCAATCCTGACCCCGTGCGAAACGTCCAGAGCGGAGCCTGGTCCTCGCAGAACATGGCTAAGTCAATCAGACCCCGTGGAAAGCATCCAGAGCAAATTCCTGGTTTCGTAGAACACGACTATGTCAAACTGACCCCGTAGGAAACGTCCAGAGCGGATCCTAGTCCTCGCGGAACACGGCTATGTCAAACTGACCCCGTGGGAAGCATCCAGAGCAAATTCCTGGTTTCGTGGAACGCGGCCTATGTCAATCTTGACCCCGTGGGAAACGTCCAGAGCAGAGCCTGGTCCTCGCAGAACATGGCTATGTCAGTCAGACCCCATGGAAAGCATCCAGAGCAAATTCCTGGTTTTGTGGAACACGGCTATGTCAAACTGTCCCCGTGGGAAGCATCCAGAGCGGATCCTGGCCCTCGCAGAACACGGCTATGTCAAACTGACCCCGTGGGAAGCATCCAGAGCAAATTCCTGGTCACGTGGAACACGGCCTATGTCAATCCAGTGTTGGATATAGTGCCCTCAAAGTCAATTATTGGATCGCAGGCACGTGATTGCAATGATTGAGGGAGGACCTATGCCAGTAGGACAGTCTTACTCAAGATGATAGTATGCTATCTGGTTTATCTTTATCATCGTGTACTGCTTTAGGTAATGTTACAGATCACTATTGCACGTTGATAGAGCCCTTAGGATTCTTGCTTAACTACCAGCAGTATGATGGCGATCATATACGTGAGTGTTGGGTAGTCTATAAGCACATCCTTAAAGTGGTCCCTAGTCGTGGAAGTTTCGAGACTGGGCATCGATACTCCATTAGTAGACTAGTGTATACCATCGAGACCCCGACGAGGGGCGGTAGCTGGTCTCACAATCCATTGGTGTCAGTTGGTTCACCTAAGACGTATACAGGTGCCCGTTGGGTTATGAGTACACCGGACAGGACTCGCCGGGAACATGCTAGTTGGTATTATACCTGACGTCAGATAGCAGTTCCCTGGTGACATGTGTACAGGTTAGTTCATCGACCTGAGATCGTCATTTGTCTCGTGTGAGTTCCCACTGTGCTTTGATTACTACCCTACCATGGCTCAAAGGAGTTGTGCAAACAGGTTTTAGTTGGGTACAGTCCCGAGCCACATGGAGGCAGTGAGCGGATCGGCAGGGGTTTCGTCTCTCCTGGTATTGGGGGTGAGATCGCGCTGTGTCTAGGAGAGCCATTACACGAAGTCCTTGGCCAAGGCAGGAGATTTACTGTAGGTATTCCAGTAGTATCTCTGGGTGTTCTGGGCTACACTTCGACACAACTTGTACCGCTTTTGGGGGTCTGACTTTTACCAACCCTCTAGGCCCGACATGCGATGCTCATAGACGAATGGACCGGACTGTATGGATATTGTCACTGACAGGCTCAGTAGGGTGTCAAGATGAGTTCGCTCATCGACCTCCCTTTTGGTCAATACCTAGTAGCCCGTTACGTACGGCTAGTACCACTATCGTGCTGGTGGTTAAATCCACAGCCAAAGTATTGACGAGTCTTTAGAGTCCCCCACAAACAGTTTCTCAAGTTTCGGGCGAAACGTTGTAGAAGCCGTATGTTATATGGCAGGGTTCGATCATGTACGTGCAGTAGAGCACGGATCATGATCGGGCGGATCATACTAGTGGGCTTTGGTTTAAACCGGATCCTAGTATTAGATTTTTTGGATTACTTTAGTCTCATCGCATTCGCATTCAATCGGAATGCGGATGCAGGTATGTATATACAGGTGAGGGGTACTCTTGTGATCCATCACGAGTTTACTTTAGTAAATGCCATTCTCTTTTTATTGCTGCAAACATTTGGATTAATGTTTGCATATGGAAATAATGAGCTCAAAATCATGATTAAGAGCATTAATTGTGAAACATGCACAAGTGATGACTCATAGTCTCTTTACTTGTGCATATGTCACATTATTGATTGATATATGTGATGAAATGATAAGAGGAGAGAGAAGGGCAGCCATATGATGGTGGGTTAGCTCTTGTATTATTCATTCTTGCTCTCATTCTTATCATCTCAACACAAAAGAAAAGAAGAGGAAAGTTCTTTTTCTTCCTCTTCTTTCTTGAGCTCACCATTTCCATTGATGGCTTCATCTTCAACCTCCATCCATACAATGGATGCAAGAGACAAAGTTGTCACACACAATCTCTACTTCACCTTGGACACGTCGGCTAGCGAACTTCGTGTCCGAGTTGCTTCGGATGAAGCGGGAGCCCGTAAAAAGACTCGATGATGTGGTGCCCTTTTCCGATGAGGAGATCGAGAATGGAGATGCCGCGAGGAGCTTGGGATGGTGGCCAAAGACCGAAGGATACGGATCGACCGGTATAGCCTTTCCAACCCTTCTCTAGTTTGCTAGTTGTAGGTTAATGGTTCGATCTGGGATTAAAGTCTGCGATAGCGCCGGTTTCCAGTTAAGAAAAAGTTTTCTTTTCCGCATTTTGGCCTCGGACAGACGGCCGGGGCGCTACCGTAGACTTACATGGTATCAAAGCCACGCCATTAACCTTTACTAGCTTGTTCTAACGTATTTAAAACATCGATCGGACGAAATTTCCAAAACCGCGATCCAATTTTACAGTTTCTGTCGAATTTATTTTGTCGTCGAAAAATTATTTTGAGTATTGCAGAAAAACAGGCAGGCTTTTTTAAGAGATCTGAGAAAATTTGGTACACTGATATCACTGTAGCGCCGCGGAACCGCGGCCGTACCCACGTTTTGGCCACGGTTCCACCGCAGTACTGTAGCAACACTGCGCCAAATTTTCTGCAGTGGTCTCTGACTTGGAATTGGAGTTTCTGGAATTTTTTGTTTGGGCCTAGATTTTTTTGAGTGCCGGATTTGTACTTGGGGCCCACTTCGAGAAATTTTGTCGATCGAAAATTTTAAATATGTTAGTTCACAGTGCTTACTTTATATCTGTGACCGTGAATGTCATTCAAGCGGTAGATCTTGTCTAATTGCTATAGCTCTTTTAGACGGATTTGCGAACGTGATATTCACGTTGATGTTCTGTGTTGTGCTGTGATGTTGCGGATTTGTCGTGGTGGATACCCTGATGCAATGGTAGTACAATTGTGTTATATGTGTACATTTGATATTGCGGGGCGAGCGTCCGACATGTGGACTGCCGTCACTGCCTGTTTGTATATTATTCTTTTGGGGCACGACCGGGCTGAGGTCGATATACCCGTTGTATATTTTACTTTCTGTACTAGGATTACCCCGCGGTGGGGTGCACGGATAGCCGGGTTCTAGAGGGCAACGGGCCCGCATCTCATGGCTTTGAGATGGAGGGGGCTTCACTCTATAATTTGCGGGCTATTCGCCGCACTCGTAGGGGGTACAGGTTGACCCAAGGAGGGGTGCTCAAGTTACCGGATTCCGTGAAGTGCTGGGTGGTACATTCACTTTGTTGAAGGGGCTGCCTCACTTCAGGTTTTGGCGGGTAACTTGCCGCACCCGTAGGGGTCTAGGATTTCATTGCACAGGCTATCCACACGACCAGGGGAACGTCGGGTTTTCAGTAGCGGCTCTATGAAACCTGGGGATCCTAGACTATCTGTATTGTTCTGTGATGTTTATTACATTTCTGTGATGTTGCATTTTATCACGCATGGAGCGATTATTATATATTGATATATATACTAGTAGATGTTGTATATGTTTTACATCCGCGCTAGTCCAGTCCCCGCTTTGTCGTTAGTTAAGTAACCTAACGGATGATGACGGGACCCAGTGGCGAATGCGGATGGCATATACGTACATCGTATTTTCGTTCTTTATTGGTGTGATCAATTGATGGGACTGCATTGATTCGGATCAATGGAAGCTAAACAAATCTGTTTGATGTTGTTGGAACATTTTTCAAAAAGCTATTATTGCAAGGACGTTCTCTTTTGTTTTACAAAGTGGTATTTGGTTATGAATATCCAGCACCTCAGTCGACGAGGCAAGGGCCGAGATCCCTTCACCGGGAGTGACCCCTTGGATAGAAGTTTGCGTCAGGGCAATAACTTCACTATAGTCGATTACTTTTTGCTTTGCATCGTGGTATTCAGTTGGAATATCCTGCACCTCATTCTACGGGGAAAGAGCCGAGATCCCTTCACCGGGAGTGAACTCTTTAGCAAAGGTTTTCGTCACTATATTTTTATAAAAAGCTATCCGGTTCCTTCAACAATATCAAGTTCATTGCGTTAAAGGTTTTTCGCCAAAAACCATTCGTAGCCCTCCGTCATTTCAGACGGGTAGCACTTAGTATTCATGCTATATTTGTTGGCCAAAGTCAAGGCATAGTGTATGGTAGCTATTTGTTACTTTTCTGTTGCATAGATAGATGCGTTGGTTTGGGACAGTCGTACTGCTTTGTTGGCCAAAGTCAAGGGTAGGTAAGGGTGGGTTCAAATTAACCTGGATAATGACTGGTAGAACTTGACATGTGACTTATGATTTGTTGGCCAAAGTCAAGGTCATATGAGCATGGAGTAAAAATCACATCGGGAGTTTCTAAAGAAACTGAAACTTGCCAGGCATGCGCATACCTTCTGGAGTGTGATAACGTGAGTGGATTCCATCACGTAATCATGCGATGATAGTTGGATCCTAATTCCTGCTGATGAGTTGCTTTACTCCTCGGGCGATCCCGACTAATTCTTCTTTCAGGTTTGGAGGAGAATTTGAGGTTACAGTGGGAGGTTTCCTGATTAGATAAATTGATAACCATTCTGATCTAGGTTAGAGTGCATGCAGAGTGTTTCTTTTCTCCCTCTCTCTTTGGCAGGGACCATGGCCCGACCCTTGACTATGACTCGGTGACCAAATTGACCGAACATTCTTATAACACTGGCTTTTGGATTGTCTGAGTTGCATACCTCATTGCCACTCCTACTTTTACCCTTTTCTCCAGAACACCCCGTATTACTACGAACATCCACTTCCATTGGATAAAACCATCGTATGGTTATATACGAACTCGAAGGAACTTGTTCCAGATTCGAGGATGGTTTCCGGTTCTGGAGAAAATGAATAGGACTATTCAGTTGTCTTTTCCTTTTACCTTCTCTCAGGTTGCGAGTGCTCCTTATATTAGGACGGTACACCTATTACGCTAATTGGATAGTCTTCTTCCAAACCATAGGCAAGTGCCGAACGGTGGGGAATGAAGAAAACCAATTAACCTAACGATGGTGTACAGAAGGTAATAAGTAAAGACAAATAAAGGGATTAGAAAGAGGAAAAAGTAAACTGCGACTGCTATTCACGACCAAACCAAGTATTTCATTACCACTCCTACTTCACCTTTGTATTTCTCCAGAACACTCCGTATCACTACGAAGATCCACAGTTATTTGGATACTCCATCGTATGGCTATATACGAACTCGAAGGAACTCGTTCCAGTTCGGGGATGGATTCTGGTTCAGGAGAAATAGGAATAAGATCTATTCAGTTGTCTTTTATCTTCACATTCTCTCATGTTACGAGTACTCCTTGGATTAGGAGAGTACACCCATTATGCTTATTAGATAGTCTTCTTCCAAACCATAGGCTGGTGCCGAACGGTAGGGAAGGAAGAAAACCATTTGGCCTAAGAGGGCGTACAGAAGGTAATGACTAAAGACATATAAAGGGATTTAGAGAAATGGCAAAGGAATATACGGTTACAGTTGTGAATCTGATAATGGAAGAGGAATTACTAGGAATACCCGGATACTCCTTCGAAACATTTACATGTTTCAGTTTCACTGTGCATTGTTAATAGAAAATTGATTTCCCAATTAGACACTTGCTCCAGGGTATGTATTTACCAGGTATGATTCTCACATCTGTATGGTCTTGCAGATGATGAGTGGGAGTAAGTTATTGGGAATTAGGTGATCATCCTCATTATATCGGGATTCGTTGTAATTGGTGATATTTGAGGAAATCACCTGGGTTGTTTGCCGAACGGCAAATATTTGGTTTTGAATATCCGTTGTAATGCACCAATTTCAAATTGATATATTTGTACGTTTATTTTTATAAAGTGAGATATAACTTTTTGAAATTATATCTATGACATTTACCTATATCAGTGGATGGTTAGGTAAGGAGCATTAAACAGCGGTGTAATTCTTCTTAACCATAAGTACAGTTTTCAACCTACGACACACAGGGAATGAGTTATTAGACTCAAAGGACTTATACAGATTATTGTATGTTGTCCAATGTCCATTAGGACAGAGGGGTTGGTCCTCGTACTATATTCGGTTTACTTATGACTTCTCTAGTTTTTAGACAAGTGTTTCGTAGAAACATAAGATCCAAGTTTTGAGAAGTTATAGGTATATAAATAAACTGGAGAACCGGGTATTGCAAGTATCAGGATTCTTCAAGGTGATCGAAGATATGGATACTTGTGTATGTTATTCAGTTGATAGTAATGATTATGAGAACTTGCTTCTCTTTCAGGTTACTCATATCTGGATGTATTCCTAAGTTGAGTAATGCTGATCGGCCTCTCTCCATTTAGTTGACATGCACTGGAAACGGCTGCATGATTTGAATCAGGTTCCAATTAAATTAGTGCCTCTGTTTCTATATTGGATATAGAATGGTTCATATCTTAACGATGTTAAGGTACGGGGAGTTGTCCAGCTTATGCTTAAAACCAGACTCTGGATAACTCAAGGCACGTTTCCGTAATGGCTGTTTGTGGGTTGACCTGGGCTATGACGAGGGTTGACTTTCTACCATCTGGAAGATCAATAGTGATATTGTTCTTGACTCGCCACAGTTTTAATAAATATGGATTTTTTCAGAAAACAGAAGTGGGAGTATGGTAGAACTGGAAGTGATTCCAGAACCACAAATGATTACTGAAAATTTAGTAAGAACCTAAAGATTCAATCAGGGTTGACATTCCATTGGCCACTCCGCAGATATGGTGGGTAACCTCAGGCACCCGAGAGGTACTCCGGTAGCCTCAAAGACGGTGACAGTGGGGTTCTTGTTTACCCAGACTTGACATTACTGTTGTTCCAGACTATGAGACCCGGCAGGAGGATGAGTGTAGCGTCGTTCTAAACAAGATTTATAAATGCACGTCTATATGACTCTGCCAGAGGGTTGTCATGGTCAGTGGGAGCAGCGGAAGCGTAGTGAACAAGTAGCTTGTGTCTATTTATAGACTTAAGCAGATATAGCGGAGATAGATCATCTATTTCTGATGTGACAGTCATTGGTTTGACTTCATCAGAATAGGGGATGGATCTGTTAAGAAGGTAGTAGGGTGTGATGTCCTAGTATTTGGATGACATACACATAGCAGGAAGTGATATTCCTATACTACGATCGGTTATACTTTGGTTGTCACACGGTGGTTTCTCCACATAGGGTATAGATATAATATCAGACATTATGGTTACTAGATCTATGTTTTTAGATCTAGATTTGGGTAGTTTCCCAATCTGGGTACTTTGACAGCATTCTACAGGTGTTTTAGAATGGACGACTCCTGACATGGTGGTGTACCTGCAAGTGATGGAGTCACCCTCTCTAAAGATGTCTTACAGACTAAAGGGGAGAGAGATGCGCATGATTGACAGATCACTTGCTTAGGCAATTGAGTTGATCATGAGATGTCAAGTACCACACCAGATATTGTTTTTGCATTAGATGCAATAAGTTGATATTGATCCAATCCTGGAGAAACATAAGGAAGCAGTTTTAGAACATAAGTAGATGTTCTAGGGATATGATAACAACACCTTTTTTGAGGAGACGGTTATCATTCCAGGCTTCCAAGGTGACCTGGATGACAGAGTGACTGTCAGAGTTATAGTTTTCCCTCTGACGAGGGGCAGTAGTTTGGACAGGTGGTCCAAGCGGATACTGAGGGAGGCATGGCACAGGACACTGATTAAGTTCAGTTGACGATACAGTCTAAGAAGTTTGGATTTGGAGTTCATTTATGAACTAGGTCCCATCAGATATCCAGACATATTCTAAGACAGGTATTGCTCATTTCGGGAGATGGCTTTCTCCGCGAACTTGAGATTAAGAGAGACATAGAAAGAAACATCAGGGCGGATCCACTCACTGAGGCTATTCCTCGAACGCAATAGTTTCACAAACGGGCTTTGTGAGACTGATCAGTAGAGGAGTTGGGTGTTCGGTATCACACGGGCTGTGAGTATGCGACATCGCAATAATTAGCCTTGAGTGCAAGTGGGAGATTGTTGGATATAGTGCCCTCAAAGTCAATTATTGGATCGCCGGCACGTGATTGCAATGATTGAGGGAGGACCTATGCCGGTAGGACAGTCTTACTCAATATGATAGTATGTTATCTGGTTTATCTTTATCATCGTGTACTGCTTTAGGTGATGTTACAGATCACTATTGCACGTTGATAGAGCCCTTAGGATTCTTGCTTGACTACCAACAGTATGATGGCAATCATATACGTGAGAGTTGGGTAGTCTATAAGCATATCCTTAAAGTGGTCCCTAGTCGTGGGAGTTTCGAGACTGGGCATCGATACTCCATTAGTAGACTAGTGTATACGATCGAGACCCCGACGAGGGGCAGTGGCTGGTCTCACAAGCCATTGGTGTCAGTTGGTTCACCTAAGACGTATACAGGTGCCCGTTGGGTTATGAGTACACCGGACAGGACTCGCCGGGAACATGCTAGTTGGTATTATACCTGACGTCAGATAGCAGTTCACTGGTGACATGTGTACAGGTTAGTTCATCGACCCGAGATCGTCATTTGTCTTGTGTGAGTTCCTACTGTGCTTTGATTACTACCCTACCACGGCTCAAAGGAGTCGTGCAAACAGGTTTTAGTTGGGTACAGTCTCGAGCCACATGGAGGCAGTAAGCAGATCGGCAGGGGTTTCGTCTCTCCCGATATTGGGGGTGAGATCGCGCTGTGTCTAGGAGAGCCATTACACGAAGTCCTTGGCCAAGGCAGGAGATTTACAGGTAGGTATTCCAGTAGTATCTCTGGGTGTTCTGGGTTACACTCCAACATAACTTGTACCGCTTTTGGGGGTCTGACTTTTACCAACCCCCTAGGCCCGACATGCGATGCTCATAGACGAACGGACCGGACTGTACGGATATTGCCACTGACAGGCTCAGTAGGGTGTCAGGATGAGTTCGCTCATCGACCTCCCTTGTCACGAAGGCGGCGATGGGAGGGACTTGGATCTGCTGATGGGTTATCGGGTTGTGGAGCCAGAGCTCGGATCTCTGGTCGGCGGTGATGGGCCACCCGTGGGCGGAGCCGACGCAGAGGCGGTCGGCCATGGGTGGGCCCGGATGGTTGGGGATCGCGAAGGATCTGCTGTCGGGGAGGCTGTAGAAGGCGGCGGCGGAAGGATCCTCGCCGGAGGAGGAGAAGAGCAGCCATGGGGATTTTCGGCGGTTCTTGATGTCGGCGGCGGAGCGCCAGGAGCGGCAAACGGAGGCGAAGCAGATGAGGTCGAAGATGGTCAGGGTTTCGGCAAAGAGGAGAGGAGGTCGGCTGGGCTCGCGGTGGCGAGGGCGGCGACGGCGAGGTCGCGGGGAGATCGGCGGTGAGGTCGCGAGGGCTAGGGTTAGGGTTCCGTGTGGGTTTCTCTCGCGATGGAAGAAGAAGAGGCGGCTGCATGAGAAAGAGAAGGAGAGTTTAAATATAGGGAGAGAGAGAGAGAGAGATTTGATGAGATAGAGAGAGAAGAGGAATGAGGAGAGAGACAGAGATAGGATGGGGCCCACGAGGGTAAGGCTCTCGCGCTTGATTGGCTGGCGAAAGATCGTGGGTAAGATTTAAAAGAGATTTAAGTAGGATTTGGTTAACAGTGAAGGTATATATGGTTTAATATAATTAATTTAAATGGGCATTTTTGGCGCTAAATGAAACAATTCCAAATCGCGCCCGGGTTGCGCCCAAATGTTCCAAATTCAAATTGTAGGATTTTAAGCGGGTTCCAAATTTTGAAAAGAGGTGTTTAGTGATTAAAATGCATGCCCCCAAGTCGGACACTTGCACGCGCGCGTAGTCGTCCAAACTTGCCCGTTTAGCCGAACGGGACGGAATCTCGACACGCGGACGCTACCACGCGACTAGTGGCGACGAGTAGGCCAACATGGACACTTTTAATTTCATTTTAGGAGTTAAAATTTGTTATGTGCCAAAATGACTTAACCGGTTAAAATTTAGCAATAAACCCCAGAAAACAGAATAATTGGAAATGAGCAATATGTAACCCTCAACTAGTAATATAAATAGTATTATTGGGCTCGGGTGTTACATCCCTTTTGGTCAATACCTGGTAGCCCTTTACGTACGGCTAGTACCACTGACGTGCTAGTGGTTAAATCTACAGCCAAAGTATTGACGAGTCTTTAGAGTCCCCCACAGAGAGTTTCTCAAGTTTTGGACGAAACGTTGTAGAGGCCGTATGTTATATGGCAGGGTTCGATCATGTCGTGCAGTAGTGCACAGATCATGATCGGGCGGATCATACTAGTAGGCTTTAGTTTAAGCCGGATCCTAGTATTAGATTTGTTGGATTACTTTAGTCTCATCGCATTCACATTCAATCGGAATGCGGACGCAGGTATGTATATACAGGTGAGGGGTACTCTTGTGATCCGTCACGAGTTTACTTTAGTAGATGCCATTCTCTTTTTATTGTTGCAAACATTTGGATTAATGTTTGCATATGGAAATAATGAGCTCAAAATCATGATTAAGAGCATTAATTGTGACACATGCACAAGTGATGACTCATGGTCTCTTTACTTGTGCATATGTCACATTATTGATTGATATATGTGATGAAATGATAAGAGGAGAGAGAAGGGCAGCCATATGATGGTGGGTTAGCTCTTGTATTATTCATTCTTGCTCTCATTCTTATCATCTCAACACAAAAGAAAAGAAGAGGAAAGTTCTTCTTCTTCCTCTTCTTTCTTGAGCTCACTATTTCCATTGATGGCTTCATCTTCAACCTTCATCCATACAATGGATGCAAGAGACAAAGTTGTCACACACATTCTCTACTTCATCTTGGACACGTCGGCTAGCGAACTTCGTGTCCGAGTTGCTTCGGATGAAGCAGGAGCCCGTAAAAAGACTCGATGATGTGGTGCCCTTTTCCGACGAGGAGATCGAGATCGGAGATGCCGCGAGGAGCTTGGGATGGTGGCCAAAGACCGAAGGACACGGATCGATCGGTATAGCCTTTCCAACCCTTCTCTAGTTTACTAGTTGTAGGTTAATGGTTCGATCCGGGATTAAAGTCTGCGATAGCGCCGGTTTCCAGTTTAGAAAAAGTTTTCGTTTCCGCATTTTGGCCTCGGACAGACGGCCGGGGCGCTGCCGTAGACTTACATCCTGACCCCGTGGGAAACGTCCAGAGCGGAGCCTGGTCCTCGCAGAACACGGCTATGTCAATCAGACCTCGTGGGAAGCATCCAGAACAAATTCCTGGTCACGTGGAACACGGCCTATGTCAATCCTGACCCCATGGGAAACGTCCAGAGCAGAGCCTAGTCCTCGCAGAACACGGCTATGTCAATCAGACCCCGTGGGAAGCATCCAGAGCAAAATCCTGGTTTCGTGAAATGTGGCCTATGTCAATCCTGACCCCGCGGGAAACGTCCAGAGCGGATCCTGGTCATCGCAGAACACAGCTATGTCAATCCGACCCCGTGGGAAGCATCCAGAGCAAATTCCTGGTCACGTGGAACACGGCCTATGTCAATCCTGACCCCGTGGGAAACGTCTAGAGCGGAGCCTGGTCCTCGCAGAACACGGCTATGTCAATCAGACCCCGTGGAAAGAATCCAGAGCAAATCCTGGTCACGTGGAACACGGCCTATGTCAATCCTGACCCCATGGGAAACATAGAGCCTGGTCCTCGCAGAACACGGCTATGTCAATCAGACCCCGTGGGATGCATCCAGAGCAAATTCCTGGTCACGTGGAACACGGCCTATGTCAATCCTGACCTCGTGGGAAACGTCCAGAGCGGATCCTGGTCCTCGCAGAACACGGCTATATCAAACTGACCCCGTGGGAAGCATCCAGAGTAAATTCATGGTCACGTGGAACACAGCCTATATCAATCCTGACCCTGTGGGAAACATCCAGAGCGAAGCCTGGTCCTCGCAGAACACGGCTTTGTCAAACCGACCCTGTGGGAAGCATCCAGAGCAACCCTTGACCCCGTGAAATGCGGATAAAGTCAACCCCTGTCGTCGAGCAATGCTCCGACACCTCCTCGTCGTTAAGCAAAGCTTCGACTTGGACACATATCATCCCCCTGTCATCGAGCAATGCTCCGAAATTTCCTTGTCGTCAGGCAAACCCTCGACTTGGATACATGATAACTCATAACTCCCCTTGTCGTTGAGCAATGCTCCGACATTCCCTGTCGTTAAGCAAAACTCCGACACGGAAAAATATCAACTCATGACCCTCTCAACCAGAGCAATGCTTCATCTTAAAAAAATATAAATTTACATTAATTCATAACTTCTCCATCATAGAGCAATGCTCCGTTTCGGGGATAAATCAAATCACAAATATCTTAACTTGAAAAAGAAGGGCACAGTCTTGCAAAGAGATTTAAATAAACTATCAACGAAATGCATATCTTAAAATGAACACATCACCATAAAAAAATATAATACGTCTTTTTATTCATGAATCAAAATTAATACAAAGTATAATTTATGAAAGAATCAAGAATATATTTTCAGTTAAGAACATGTATAAGAAAGAATAAAAAAAATAATATAATACATCTTTCAAGCTGGCGGATGATTCAAAAGGTTCATCAGTTCATCCTTCCTTTCTTGGGTCTCTGCTGCAAAATTGATTATGGCTGCGAGACGGGCCTCCGCTTCTGACTGTTGGGCCCGATGCGAGGTAAGCCGTCCTTCAAGCTCCTGCTCGGTAGCTTTATGAGCATCAACCATCATCTGGGTAAATATAACAGCTTTATCAACAGCCACCATGTCCTTGATTGCGGCTTGAAGCTCCTGCCAAAGTTCATATGCGTGGGTGGTCTTAGCTGTAAATTTGGCTTGAAGCTCCCCGAGAGCGATTGAAGCCAGCTTCCTCTCTGAGAACTTTCGGCGGAGCCTCTTTTCACAAAAAAGCTTATTAGCGGTGTACCGCTTAATCAGCCCTTGCAAGCTTGTCTTCGCAGCCACCACCTCCGAAGGAAAGCGCGCGCATTCAAGAATATACAAGCAAGCCTCCACTCGACGATAGAATTCGACCCAGACTTGAACCAATGCTTCACTGTGATAAGTGGCAAGAAAGGGGAGAGAACCGTTAGCTTCAGCAGCAAATTCTTCGGCCGTAAGCGAGCTACCAACACGAAGGTCTTCGATCAATGTTAACAAAGAGTGAAGGCTTGACTTGGCCATACGTTCGGATGCACGCAGTGCATAAGGGCCAGACGGCATGAGAATGCGAGTCTCCAACGGGGTAAAAGTAGGCAGAGCTGTTAAAGATTGATAAATGATCAGCGAAGGTTGCAAACAGAGGACAGATGCAAAGGCATTGAAACTTTACTTACCCACATTTATACAAGAAGAGTCTGGAAGATCCCCAGGCTCATCAAGGACCTCAACCTCATCATCAGCTTCCAGAACTACAGAAGACATGAACATTGTTATATGAAGAAGTAACAATACCGGGAAAGGAGCGAACAATGCTAACCTTGTCCGGAAGATAGAATGGTACACTGAGGGGATATCGCCTGTGGAGCAGCCAGTTCCAGCAGAAGCTAGAAAGATTTCCTGGGAGACAGGCCAGCAATAGACACCGCCAAGCCTCGTAGCTCTGAAAAGGACAAGGAAGGTTCAAATAATCGAAATATCGTTTAAAACAAAGTATGGGATAATACTTTCGATACTCCTCCCGCTTTGAACAGGAGGGATAGCAGCCTCAGCAGCCTCCTCCGTACCATCGAGTACATCACCAGAAACGTTTGCAGGTTGAGGCACAGCAGCCGCTTCAGGAACGGTAATCTCAGCCACTTGTTCCACCGCCTCTAGGCCGTCACCGGAAGGGTCCATTAAATCTACAACGGGTAAAGGCACCTCTTCAGGGCCAATAAGCGCAGATGGAATGGAGGTCGTCAGTGGAAGCTCTATAGCAGGAATGGCAACCATGGCAATCCCCTCCACACCTACGAGTGTCTCATCGGGGATATTTGCAGAATCCATAGTCAGGGCACGACTTGGACTCAGATCCTCTTCCATCAGCGAAGTCCCTGCAAAGTTTGCACAAGGATAAGGATATGTATATATATAAGCAGTGCAAATTACTACAAAAGGATATATAAGTGTACCAATGTGCAAAGGAGCTTCTAGTATGTCTTGTTCAAGCTGACGCTCCCTCAGAAGGTATGCTCGCCGAGGTTCGAGGGTAGACTCGTGGCCACCGGTCCACAACGAAAGTGCATCTTCAGCGTCGGCTGAAACAGCCTGCTTAAGGGCTCTCTCGCCCCCTTCTTCCAAAGGGTCTATGAATATCTACTGTGTCGATGGAGGATCTTCATAAAAGATGACGGCAGGATAAGGCCTCTTCGGGATCCTTACATTCTCGGATTCATCCTGTGAGCGTCTTATAGCCTCAGCCAATTGTGCGGCTTCCTCGGCAGATGAACCAGGAAAAAGAAGACTGCCTCCCGGTGGATTAGTAACGGTCTTCTTCCCCCGCTTTGGCCCAGAGCTAGTGACTGTAGAAGCTCACTTCCTTCCCCTTGCCGCCTGCTTTCTGAGCTGCTTCTCGGTTTTGACAGAGAGGGAAGACTTCTTCAGGACCTCCGCCAAGGGGATATTATCATCAGAGCTAGGTTTTACCTCCGGAACCGTTACGGTATCCATCATCGATCATTCAAGTGAAGCCTCTATCGGCAATGAGGCGCGAAGCCTTTCCTCCTCTCCGAAGATTTTAAGCGAAGCAGCAATGGCTTCTTCTGTAGAGGCACCTGTTGAAATAGCAGGCGTCAGTCAAAGCATGATAAAAAAGTGAAATGAACAGCGTAGAGACAAGGGAGAAGTATACCTGACTGTGCAAGGGCGGCCAGTTCCTTTTCGAGGATGGCTGACTGTTTGGAAGCTTCGATGGCAGCCTCCAAATCGGTATCATCGAGTGTCCCGAATAAACCCTCATTGGTCCCATATTCGCTAAAGCCTTCGCTAGACGGAGCAAGGGGCGTCGAGCCTAATATGGTGTCCAAAGAAAGTACTTGTTTCTTTTTCTTCTGAGGACGAGCGCCGGTGGCCGATAACACGAGTTTGCGTTTAGTAGGCGCCTTTGGACGACGAGTCCCAATTTCTTTTCCTACGTCCGACTCGGGGGACGCGGCAGCTACCTCTTTTTCAGGCGCACTGGATGGGGGCAAACCGTGCGTAGGGCTTAGCACGTATGGGGGCTTAACTGCAGTGACCTCTCTCAAGGGAGGATGAACAATGTTCCGTCGCTTCATAAGGATATTTCGATCACCAGCCGGCACTGCGCCCTTGCGATCAAGTAGCAATCGCTTTTCCTCCCTAATGATGGCACCCATCGAATGTTGATACCATGCCACATACACATTCAGGGCTTGCGGAACACAACTCGGTTCATTGATGAAGAAGTTAGAACCTGTGTTTAGGCGCATAAAATGATGTAGTGCGCTCCGAGTATCCTCTTCAGTGGCAGCTGGTTCTGCCAAGAAAGCCTCGAGTGGGATGCCCTGATTGTAGCCTAACTGCTGGGCGAAGCGATGCGGGTTATACCTCATAAATAAAGCCGAGTCATTCATCTTAAATACGAGAAAGCCCGGCCGGATAGAGTACATATGAAGAATCTCCCGAGCTTTCAAGACGGAGGCCCCATCTTTAAATATATCCTGCAGTGGCAGCACCGTCTTCCCCGACTCCTAGCCGACGGTCAAAACTTTATCAGTAAAGGACATGCCAGCTCCAACCGTGCGCGGGCAAAGAAGCAAACCTCTAACTTCCCGTTGCGTTGGATTCACGATAGAAGAGCCGACCAGTCGCATGATCCGAGGGAACCTGCACCTGTCATAAAAACCCGGCCTCTTGTGGATGCCAAAGACGCCTAGCACATGCAACTCGAACCATGACGTGAATTAATGTATCGGGAAATTTATTGACTGCACCCCTGGCTCAGTGGTATTAGGAGGAAGGTGTGGGTCGAAATGTTCCACTGTTCCAGAAATGCCCTGACCCACCATGTAGGAGGTGTGGAATATTGAAACAATGAAGCGTAAACGGCGGGATACAATCCGAGCTTCAGCAACTATGATTTCTTCGCTGATAAAATATACCGAACCCACTGCAAATACCCGGCTGGGTGACGAGGAGTTAGTCCTACATTGTATGGTTGTCCCCACGGGCGCGCTTCGCCTTGACAAATGCGCCGTCCTAGAATGTCTAAGAACACCGGCGGCTGCACTGATATTGCGGCCACAGAAGGCCGAAGGAGACCCTCTGAAGTCCAGTTGACCTCCTCCACGACGTAATTTATCGAAGGTGCATCTGCATAAGCGATCGTCGAAATAGGCTCCGAGGGTGTCGCACAAGAAAAGCTCCTTCGGCCCATGATAATTTGATCGTACCATTTCTCCTATAGATGCAGACTCTTGTGCTCCAGGTCATGGTCTTTGATCAGCGCAAAAACCTCTCGGTCTACGGGCGCCTCAGGAGATCCGCCTTCTGAGCGGATGAACGGAAAAGAAGTGTCGAAAGACATGTCACCTGCGCGAAAAAGAACAAAAGTTAACCTTTGGTGCTATAATTTAAACTTTGACGCTTGGTACTTTAAAATCCGTACCGCACTGCAATGCAGTCAAAAGGGGCCAAAGGGGACCCACAAAATCTAGATGACATCATCATTAATAAAACAGCCTCATCATTTGACGAGGCTGTCAATAAATGAGGAAATCCTCAATTGATTCTCATTAAACGAGAAACCCCTCGGGCAGAGGAGTAAAACTCCCATTGAGAGCAGCGCTCTTCACTAGACAGACATCTGTCAAAGTCTAATGATGAAGGAATAAAATTCCTCAAGAAAATCCTAAGAGCCTTGCTATGAGAAGGTGATGGAATAATCCATCGAAAATAAAATTTCAATTTGATCTTCAAGATCCATGAACAAACTCTTAAGAGTTCTTCTATATGATCTGAAAGGAGCAAAGCTCCTGATTGATCTCAAAACTATCTAGTAACCGCAATCAAGAACGGCGTCGCATGTAGCTAGCCGGTGAGTATGGGTCGGTCTACAGGGATTTTGTGAATCTCCTAATTGCGCTAACGAGTTAATTCCGAAGGGTGTTCGGATTGGTTATTAAATCTAAAAACCTAATTATTCTATACTACGATTATCTAGATCTAGTCTTTCTAGGGTTAGGTTTAGGGATGGTTTGGAAATGCAGGTAAATCTCAACTTTTTCTATACCCGAATGAAGATCTATGAGGAGTTATGGTAATTATCAATAAAGGGGATTAGATCCATTCGGGAAGGTGTTCCTTCCTCTAGGTTCTTGTCCTTCCTTTAGAGATCCTTACCCTAACCTCCATGGAAAACGCGCGCAACCGGGCTTTTATACTACGGTATCACCGCTACCTCGAGGGATAGGGTGCCGTAGGGCGCGGTGTGTGCGTGTATGCATGGAGTCCTATTGAAAATATATTATGGGTAAGAAAGGGATGAGAGATCTCATCTCTCAAAATCCTTCCCCAAATCTAACTCTAAACAATTTATCTACGGCAAGGAATTAAATCTACCTAGGGCAAAGAATTGAAATCTAAACTAGAGCAAGGAATTAAATCTACTTACAGATGCTCTCTCCAATCATCAACGCAGGTTTGTCAGATTTGAATCCATGAATTGAAAAGAAACGCCGATGCTCTCCATAAAGAATTCTGAATTTATTATTACGCTCTCCATAAAGAATTCTGAATTTATTATTACAAGGAGGCATCCTTATTTACAGATTTGAGATTATAATTTATAAGAAAACAGGGAAACTAGGGTTACAGATTCTCGAACACATGATTTTACAGATATGCCCACTGAAAATCCCAACACCCGCACCGACGCACCGACACGCAAAATTTGCACCGACACGGGCAACAAACGGCCGCGGAACCGCGGCATGGGGGGGTCTGGGCCGCGGTTCCGCGGCCCTTTGGTGAGATCACCTCACCATCTTTTCTGGTCTTCATTCTAGTTGTCTGGGCTTGTTATTTCTTCATCCCGTTTCTCTGTTTGGCTTCTTATTCTTCTCCAGATCTTTCAGTGAAAAACATGTAGCGATCTTTCAACCGTTTTTCTTTGACATTTTAGCCCTTGCACTGTCTTGTACCCATGTGAACTGTTATTAGTCTAGGCTTGACTAGGATCCGTCAAAAGTCCCTTTTCTGTATCAACTTTCGTCTTTTTCACTGTATTCTCTCCAAGAGCCTGCATCCCGTGACATGCAACAAACGAGCGTCAAGAGTACCTGTTTACTTATAAAATGAATAAAAATAGGGCGTACAATAATGCAATATTATAGCATGAACAAATACCCCAAAACTTATCTTTTGCTCGTCCTCGAGCAAACTTATTATTTTATTCTTAATAAAAACCTAACCTAGCCGCACTTTCGCAGGGAAACGCGATTGCACTGAGCACGTGCAACAAGCCGTTAAACTTCTAGGTGTCCCTAGTAGGAGGAGTGTTGTCTCCTGAGGGTTTTCAGCGGATTACACCCACAAAATCCTATCAATTCGACTTTTGTTTTCTAATTAGGTTTTCTAACAAGGAATTCTATTATCGTCGACCCGCAAATTACCCACCCATATTCTTCACACTTCCTCATTATTTAACTTAAGATTATATATGTTCTATAGAATTACTTAGCTTTCGGCATTTCTTAAGTTTTCCTTCTAGGGTTTCATCTCCGCTTAGGAATTTCTATCAACTCTACTAAAGATACAAGTTCTATTCTTCATTCATTTCTCTTATCTAAACTCTAATCACATATCCCCACGTGTGTGTAAATATCACCCCTACACTTGGAAATTCAAATCAAGCAATCGTACTCTCGTCCATTGTCCAAAGCACTTATTAATTGGTGAATTTTCTCTTGCACATCCTTCATGCGACCGTTAATACTTCTTGAGGTACCAACAACCGATTACAAGATGCATTAGCATTTTAAAGCGTACTTCCTAGTTTTGTAACACCTAAGGCTTTAGCAGTGACTCCCAAACCAGTTGGTATAAGGCACTAGGTGATGAAGCACCCTCACTAAATATTTTTCTATGTTTTAGCCTTAAGTAATCACAAAACCAGTGTCCATTTTTTTTTCTCTATTCACTTTTTTTTCTTTTATTTTCTTCGTACTAAGGACTTTAGACAAGAGCAATTCAAGGTCTCTTCTACTATTCCAAGTTTCAAGGTGCGTGATTGTGCAAATTGTAGGGTATATGTTTTCAGACTCTAGACTTAAGTTAGGAATTATTTTTCAAACTTATACTCTAATAAAAGTTTCAATACTCTTCCTTCGTTTCGACTTAGCCCAAGAAGTGAACCCAAAATTTACCTATTTCTAAATAACCTACAAAGACATATACTTTCTACCGTTAAACTCTAAGGAAGGTTATTTTTAGGGTTTTAATTTGTTAAGTCTAAGATCTAGTTTTTCCTAGCTAGTTAACCTATTTATCAAACTCAAGTCAATTAACCAGAATTGAATACATTAATTTTTACAATTTTTGAAATTTTTCAATTTTTATGGGTTTTTCTTTTTCTAAATTTTTTTTATTTTTTATTTTTTTTCAAATTTTTCAAATTTTTATGATTTTTATATAAAGATGCAATGCAGAAATTAAATATGCAAAAAGAATATATACAAAATGAAAATATGCAATGCAAAAGATAACTATATACACTACCCTCTCCCCTAAACTTGAGCAAAGGATTGCCCTCACTGCCCGGCCCCACATCTCGCTCGTGAGCGTGAACGTGATCGTTCCCCTCTAGCCAAAAGGGTTTGAATACCCCTCTCAATTTCCGTCAACCGACGGTCGTGATCTCGTGCTGTCGCCGGAAACTCATCTCTCAAAGAATCAATTCTTCTTACCGTTCTCCGCATCAATCGTGCATGCTCTTGAGGGGTCAGTTCTTCCCCGCTCGATGTCGAGCTAGAGCTAGGAGTGCGTGCGGGAATATTCTCTGCCGATTCCGTTCGTGACCAAATATCAGTAAGTCTAGAGTAGGACGAAGTAACGCCCTCAACGAGTGGTCGAACCGGAACTCCGTCTATCATGTATGAATCAAATTCCTCGACGGGGAGGAAATAACGGCAGAGTTGGGTGACTAGCATGAGACATGGGTAGATGATACCTCTTTTCCCCGCACCTATAGAATGGAGCAATACGGTGCACATGTCGAACCGTGGATTTTTCATCATTAGTGTGTGTACGACATGTAAGGAGGGGGTGAAAAAAGTCGTGTTGTGCGAGCTGCCAAAGATGTTGTTTTGTGCCCACCGGCACACAGTAAGAACGTTAGCGAAAAGGGTCCATGCTTGGATACCCTTACGCGGCTCTCTAGCGCAGTCATTCCCCATCAAGGGCATATAATCCTCAAAGTGTAAGGGATGGTCATGTGCGGGCACACGAGGTATGAGTGTGACTTCGTGGATCATATCCCTATCAATGTGAATTACGCGATCGCCCCAATTTATTTTAATGTAGCCTAAGGTGTCAAGACTATTATCCTCCATTGATTCATAAAACAGGGTAACTAGTTCAGGTAGGGAAAACGCAGAGGAGTGATTATAGGTCAGGAAATTCCAGCCCCTCTGCTCTATTTCATGTGCAAAATAGCTACCATACAATTCGTGCGTGAAAACCGGGGAAAAATCCCTCTCAAACTGCATTTTATGTGCCATATAGATTTTTCAGAAAAAAGTATGCAAGAAATAGAGAGGGAAGGTTCAGATTTACCTCCCCTGAAAATTTTAGGGGCTGATGCTTCAGAGGCGCGGCGGAAACGCGGCGATAGGAGGCTCCGGCGGCGGGATCGCGGCAGTATGGCGGCGGCGCCATGAGAGTTTTCTGGAGTAGGTCGGTGGCGGCGGCTAGGGTTTTTTGGAGAGAAAATATTAGGGTTATGAGGACAGGAGGGCTCGGGTCTTTTTAAATAGAGGGGAAAGAGGGTTATTTGAAGAAAACACCCTAAAAAATGAGGATCTTATTTGTAAATTAAAAAAATGTCAGCTCTTAAATCTGAAAATTTGCAATTAGGTCCAAAAATATTTTTTATTTTTTATTTTTTATATTTTTTTTATGGTATTTTGGGATTATATATTTACAAATTATATAACACCCCCAAACTTATTTGAAATAATGTTTTGGAAAAAAAAAGAAATTTGGGGGTGAAAGTGGAGGAAATTCACTCAGTGTAGATCGGCTCCTGCAAGAACAGGAGCTCCTCCGAAGGGTCCGCTGTGAAGAACGGTTTCAGTCGATGCCCATTCACTTTGAATAAGGTACCGTCTTCAGGATTTTCAAGATCAACTGCACCGTGCGGATAAACGGTGCGGACTACAAAAGGTCCTCTCCATCTGGAACGGAGCTTGCCGGGATGATAATGTAACCGAGTGTCATAAAGTAAAACCTGTTGACCAGGTTCAAAAGTTTTTCGCAAAAGGTGTTTATCGTGGAACACCTTAGCTCGGTTTTTAGTAATTAGGGCATTATCATATACCTCATCCCGCAGCTCTTCTAGTTCATTCAACTGCAGCTTTCGATTGCTGCCCGCATCTCCTAAAGATAAATTCAGCTCTTTGATAGCCCAAAAAGCTTTATGCTCAATCTCCACTGGAAGGCGGAAAGCCTTCCCGTAAACAAGCCGGTATGGAGACATACCAAGATCGGTCTTATATGCAGTACAGAAAGCCCATAGTGCATCGATTAGTTTAAGTGACCAATCTTTACGGTTTTTAGAAACCGTTTTCTCCAAGATTTGCTTTATTTGCTGATTTAAAACCTCGGCTTGCCCACATGTTTGGGGGTGATATGGCGTTGACAGCTTGTGGGTGATAGAGTATTTGCGCATTAAGGACTCAAAAGTCCTATTGCAAAAGTGAGAACCATTATCACTTATTATCGCTCGAGGGTGCCCAAATCGAGAAAAGATGTGTTCTTTAAGAAATCGAACGACAACCTTGTTATCGTTCGTTCAGCTGGGCACAGCCTCAACCCACTTTGAAACATAGTCAACGGCCAAAAGAATATACACATTTCCAAAAGAGTTAGGAAATGGTCCCATGAAATCTATACCCCAAACATCAAAAATAACCACAACCAAAATTGGTTGGAGCGGCATTTCGTTTCTCCGCGATATCCGGCCCAAGTGTTGGCACCGGGAGCAAGTTTTGCAGTATTCAAATGCATCCTTGAAGAGTCGTGGCCAATAGAAACCACACTGCAAAACTTTTTCGGCTGTCTTCTTTGGGCCAAAGTGCCCACCACATGCTTGATCGTGGCAAAAAGACAGCACGCTCTTGACCTCACTTTCAGGTACACACCGACGAATGATTTGGTCGAAACAGTATTTAAAAAGATAGGGTTCATCCCAGTAAAAATGCTTTACTTGGGACAAAAATCGAAGTTTATCCTGTTTCGACCAATCTTTAGGTATCAGGCCGGTGGCTATGTAGTTTACAATATCGGCGAACCATGGTTCGCAAGAAACGGTCAAGAGTTGCTCATCGAGAAAAACATCCATGATTGGAAGATCAAGCGTAGGCGAAGAAGGAAGTCGTGATAGGTGATCAGCTACTACGTTTTCACATCCTTTTTTGTCCTTTATGACAAGGTCAAATTCTTGTAGTAAAAGGATCCAACGTATTAGTCTTGACTTAGCATCCTTCTTCGCAAAAAGGTGGCGAAGAGCTGAATGATCTGTATATACAATGACTGGAGAGCCAATTAAATAAGGCCGAAATTTTTCAAGTGCAAACACAACCGCTAAAAACTCTTTCTCTGTTGTTGTGTAGTTTAGTTGGGCCTCATTTAGTGTTCGGCTAGCATAATAAATCACATGCGGCATTTTATTAATGTGCTGTCCAAGGACAGCACCAATGGCAAAATCCGATGCGTCGCACATGATTTCGAAAGGGTGCGTCCAGTCCGGAGATGAAAGGATAGGCGCAGAGATGAGAGAATGTTTCAAAGACTCGAATGCTTCAATGCATGTGGAGTCAAAAGCAAATGTCGTGTCCTTGGCCAATAAGAGAGTCAAGGGTCTAGCAATCTTGCTAAAGTCCTTGATGAACCGTCTATAAAATCCGGCGTGGCCAAGGAAGGCTCTAATGTCTTTGACGCATTTAAGGGGAGGGAGATTAGAAATTACTTTGATTTTAGCTCTATCAACCTCGATGCCGTTTTGCGAGATGACATGTCCTAAGACAATGCCTTCTCGCACCATGAAATGGCACTTCTCCCAATTCAACGTTAGGTTCTTATCCCTACAGCGGGTAAGAACAGCGTCCAAATGTCGTAAACACTCGTCGAAGGAGTCGCCAAAGATGGAGAAATCATCCATAAAGATCTCCAAGAACTTTTCAACCATGTCTGAAAAGATCCCCATCATACACCGCTGAAATGTCGCGGGTGCATTGCATAACCCAAAGGGCATGCGACGATAAGCAAAAGTGCCAAAGGGACAAGTGAATGTTGTCTTGTTTTGATCCTCTTTGGCGATGGGGACTTAGTTGTAACCGGAATAGCCATCCAGAAAGCAATAGAACTCGTGCCCTGCCAATCGCTCGAGCATTTGGTCAATGAAAGGTAAAGGAAAGTGGTCTTTCCTTGTCGCGGCATTGAGTTTCCTATAGTCTATGCAGACTCGCCACCCAGTTTGGGTGCGAGTGGGAATTAACTCATTTGCCTCGTTGGTAATGACCGTAATGCCCGATTTCTTTGGCACGATGTGGATTGGGCTAACCCATTGGCTATCCGAGATAGGGTAAATGATACCACTATCCAGACACTTAACAATCTCTTTCTTAACAGCCTCTTTCATAATGGGGTTGAGGCGTCTTTGAGGATCCCTTGCCGGCTTGGCATCATCCATCAAGTGTATATGATGTTCGACTATGAGGGGACTAATCCCCTTAATGTCCGCCATAGACCAGCCGAAAGCTTGCCGATTATTATGTAAGACCATCAAAAGAGTCTTCTCTTGCTCAAGAGCTAGAGAAGCCGATATAATGACGGGTAAGGTCTCATTATCACTTAGATAAGCATATTTTAGGTGTGACGGCAAAAGCTTCAATTCGAGTTTAGGAGGTGAAACAATAGATGGTAACAATGGGGTAACTGTTTCAAACTCAAAGGATTCCATCAAAGGTTCGAATCGAGTGTACGCAACAGAGTCGAATGGTTCAATTAACTCATCCGAAAAAGCAAAAGACTCCAATTCAGGTGATGAGTCTTCAAAGTCGTCAACGAAGGTAAAACACTCAAAGTCATTATCCGCCGTGAAAGCTGTGTCGGATTCTAGGAGGAACGCACTAGTGGCGTTAACATTGCTGTGATCGAACAAAAAATTCTCGAACTCACAGTCCTCCTCCGCGATCTCATTGATCGAGAAAACATCGAGTACGCTAGCATTAGGCTCAGCAGGCTGACTTCCCAACTTGAAAATATTGAGCTCAATTGTCATATTGCCGAAAGATAGGTTCATTGAACCATTACGACAATTGATCACTGCGTTGGAAGTTGCCAGAAATGGTCGACCAAGTATTACCGGAATTTGGTTCCGGGGGTTAGCAACAGGTTGTGTATCCATCACGATAAAGTCAACGGGGAAAATGAAATCCCCTACTCTAATTAACACATCCTCCAGCTCTCCCCTAGGATGGGTTATTGACCGGTCGGCCATTTGGAGAGTACAGTGAGTGGGCTTAAGCTCTCCAACGCCCAATTGCTTGTATACAGAATAAGGTAGCAAATTGACACTCGCGCCAAGATCTAATAGTGCTCTATTGATGCTCTTGTCTCCAATTGTTATCGAAATGGTAGGACAACCGGGGTCATTTTGCTTTGGGGGTAAAGAATTGACAAGAGCATCACTAATAGCACTAGCTACAAAAACTTTCTTTGGCACTTGTGACTTCCTCTTTTTGGTGCATAAGTCCTTTAAAATTTTCGCATATGACAGAACTTGTTGGATTGCATCCAAAAGAGGGATATTTATACTAACCTGTTTGAACAACTCTACAATCTTTTCCATCTGTGGAGTTGGTTTATTTGATCTCAACCGATTAGGAAAAGGAACATTTTGAAAAGTGGTTGAGTCTAATTTTTGCTGATCAGATTGTCGAGTTGGAACGGCACCCCGTGTAGATGTGTTCGTGTTGTGAGAAATGGGTCCGTTCGAGCTAGAAGACGTAGAGCCGTGTGAAGGGTGGAGAATAGGCTCTAAAGAAGAAGGTGAAGAAGATGAAGAAGGGCCACCGGCAGGGGTGTCATTGTCAATACCCACATTGTTTTGCAACACTTTTCCCGATCTCAACGTGGTCACCGCATTCACGTTATGATTCTGCTGTTGATTTGCAGCATGTGCGTGACCGGGGTTGGGCAGTGGTTGAGACGGGAGCTTTCCTTTTTCGCGCTCGCTCAAAGCTGCATTGAGTTGTGCAATTTGTGCCTCAATAGATTTGATGTTTTGATCGTGTGAGGCACTGTTTTGCACCAAAGATTGAATAGAAGTCTCTAGTCTTGCTGTAGACTGTGTAGATTGCTTAAGGAACGCATCTAGACTTCTTTCGAGCGAGCTAACCTTATCATTATTAGGTTGAACATAATTGTTTGGCTGGTAAGCAGTGTTAGGCACAAAATTGTTCACCTAATTAGGGTAAGGTTGCTGTTGAAAAGGTTGCTGTTGAAATTGAGTTTGTGAAGGTGCTTGTTGTTGTTGTGGAGGAGGAGGTCTTTGAAAATTGTTATTTCCTTGGAATTGTTGATTTTGGTTCCAAGCGAAATTTGGGTGACTCCTCCACCCCGGATTGTATGTCGAAGAGTACGGATCGTTCCTTTGTCGTTGCTGAAATGCAGCATTGACTTGATCCTGTCCTTGAGTAGATGCATTATAAGGACACTCTTTGGTTAGGTGCGATGGATCCGCACAACAAGCACAAACAGTTCGTGGAGGCATAACAGGGGCAGGAGAAGACGACGAGATTTTGGTCTCAATCGCTTCTAGCTTTTTCGTAAGAGCGGCCATCTCGGCCTTCATAGCAATTGACATTTCTACTTGATGTACGCCTGCCCTAGATTGACCACTAGAAGAAGATGATGTGGTCTTGGTACTCTCCCACTGAATTGTTTGCTCACTAAGATCCTCAAGAAACTGTCAAGCTTCGTCACTAGACTTGGAGAGAAAATGACCTTAACTTATGGTTTCTAGCAACTGCTTCGTTGCGGGGTTCAACCCCTCGTATAATGTTTGGCAAAGTTGCCAACTTTCGATCCCATGATGAGGGCATTGAACGAGTAGGTCTTTAAATCTCTCGAAGCACTTCCAAAATGGTTCGGAAGGAAGTTGTGAAAATTGTATTATTTCATTGCGGATTCTAGCAGTTTTGTGATGAGGATAGAACTTTTTCAGAAAAGCTTTCACAAACTCGTCCCAATTTCTAATGGAATGTGATGCGGTGCTGTATAGCCACTTCTCGGCTAGGTCACATAAGGTGAAAGGAATGACCCTTAGCCTTATCGCGTCATCACTTAATTGGGTTGTTTTCATCATAGCGCACACATTTTGGAATTTATTGATAAAGATATATGCATCTTCAGATTCCAAACCATGAAACTTTGGCAGCATATTGATGAAATGTGGTTTTATTTCAAAATTGTCCCCATTTGCCGGTGGGGGTGAAAGACAGGTAGGTAAAGAAGTGCGGACGGGGTAAAAGAGATCCTGGAGCGCAACTCGTGCTGGCGCTTCAACAGGCAGTTGATTCGGGTTATTCGCACCATGCGGAGGTAGAATCATTCCCGTCGGTAAGGTATTGTTGGGGTTGAATCCCGACATGCCTTCAGTGGAAGAATATGAAGGTGTAGGTAAGAAAGTGGACGGAATGTCGACTTCGGTGTCGAAAGGTTCGTCGGTCGGTACCAACGAAACACGGACTAATCGGGCGTTAGTATCCCTAGTCCAAAGTGACATACACTAAAGGGGTAGTGTAGTCAGAAAAAAAAAGAAAGACAGAATGTCGAGGTAAGATAACGTCAGTGAAAGGAAGTGGTGGAAGTGAGTTGCAAGTTTTCTTAGCGACAAGTTGCAAGTTTTGAAAAGATTTTTCTTTTTTTTTTATGTGAGAGTTTTGCAAGGAGATTTTTGAAAAGGGACTCGTGACACAATTGCTATCAACCACACATGCACAATCAGGCCTAGATCTAGGGTCACTTAGGTCTGCTAGACCGCTCCTAACTAGGGCTAGAAATAGGACCTCAAACCGCCTCTTCACCGACAAGTACGGCCAGGTAAGTGCCAGGTAAGTGGGAAGGAACCACAATAGTGGGCCTAATTAATAACCACTAGCCTAGACACACTTGCCTAGACACCGCAAAGTCAGTTAGGATAAACGGTCGATGCCTATACTAGTCCTTTTCCTATTGAGCTCGATGTCCTTAGGTCTGAGTCTAATATTTTTTTAATTAATTGTGGTCAATGCACATGCTTTAAGTGTTTTCTGGGGTCCTGGGAAGGGTGATGAAATCCCCACCCAATCTGAGTTTGGTCAATTAGCCCCTTAAAGTCCGATTAAATTATGCAAAACAATAAAATTCACTTGCAATCAATTTTTTAGCGTGGCGCAAAGAAACCTGCAGAAAATCTGTTATTTAGAAGGGGAGAGAAGATTTTTAGCGCAAAGAATTCCTGCAGAAAATTTTTACAAACAGATATATGGAGGTTGCAGAGGGGAGAAGAAGAAAACAAACCCTGCAATTTTGATCTGCTGACGTGGCAGCCACACGGCGGAACCGCGGCCTTGATGGGCTATTTGCGGCGGAACCGCGGCCTTGTGAGGGGTTCAGGCTCAGAAAAAATTTGTACTGTTCTGTGCTTGCAATTCCTCTTTGTTCTTATGCACCAACTTCTGTTTTGCCCTCTGTAAATTTCCAGATTCGCAATCCTTCACTGTTCCTGTAAGATTCAAACCATAAAACCCTTCAAACAGATAAAAATCGATAAAATGTTTTTGTATTTTTCTATTTTCTGATTTTTATGATTTTTTAAAAATTTAAATCAACCCGAAATTACACGAAAGAAAGATTACGCCATCCCCGGCAACGGCGCCATTTGATTGATCTCAAAACTATCTAGTAACCGCAATCAAGAACAGCGTCGCATGTAGCTAGCCGGTGAGTACGGGTCGGTCCACAGGGATTTTGTGAATCTCCTAATTACGCTAACGAGTTAATTCCGAAGGGTGTTCGGATTGGTTATTAAATCTAAAAACCTAATTATTCTATACTACGATTATCTAGATCTAATCTTGCTAGGGTTAGGTTTAGGGATGGTTTGGAAATGCAGGTAAATCTCAATGCTTTCTATACCCGAATGAAGATCTATGAGGAGTTATGGTAATTATCAATAAAGGGGATTAGATCCATTCGGGAAGGTGTTCCTTCCTCTAGGTTCTTATCCTTCCTTTAGAGATCCTTACCCTAACATCCATGGAAAACGCGCGCAACCGGGCTTTTATACTACGGTATCACCACTACCTCGAGGGATAGGGTGCCGTAGGGCTCGGTGTGTGCGTGTATGCATGGAGTCCTATTGAAAATATATTATGGGTAAGAAAGGGATGAGAGATCTCATCTCTCAAAATCCTTCCCCAAAGCTAACTCTAAACAATTTATCTAAGGCAAGGAATTAAATCTACCTAGGGCAAAGAATTGAAATCTAAACTAGAGCAAGGAATTAAATCTACTTACAGATGCTCTCTCCAATCATCAACGCAGGTTTGTCAGATCTGAATCCATGAATTGAAAAGAAACACCGATGCTCTCCATAAAGAATTCTTAATTTATTATTAAAAGGAGGCATCCTTATTTACAGATTTGAGATTACAATTTATAAGTAAACAGGGAAACTAGGGTTACAGATTCTCGAACACATGATTTTACAGATATGCCCACTGAAAATCCCAACACCCGCACCGACGCACCGACTCGGCAACGGCGCCATTTGATTGATCTCAAAACTATCTAGTAACCGCAATCAAGAACGGCGTCGCATGTAGCTAGCCGGTGAGTACGGGTCGGTCCACAGGGATTTTGTGAATCTCCTAATTGCGCTAATGAGTTAATTCCGAAGGCTGTTCGGATTGGTTATTAAATCTAAAAACCTAATTATTCTATACTACGATTATCTAGATCTAGTCTTGCTAGGGTTAGGTTTAGGGATGGTTTGGAAATGCAGGTAAATCTCAACGCTTTCTATACCCGAATGAAGATCTATGAGGAGTTATGGTAATTATCAATAAAGGGGATTAGATCCATTCGGGAAGGTGTTCCTTCCTCTAGGTTCTTGTCCTTCCTTTAGAGATCCTTACCCTAACCTCCATGGAAAACACGCGCAACCGGGCTTTTATACTACGGTATCACCGCTACCTTGAGGGATAGGGTGCCGTAGGGCGCGGTGTGTGCGTGTATGCATGGAGTCCTATTGAAAATATATTATGGGTAAGAAAGGGATGAGAGATCTCATCTCTCAAAATCCTTCCCCAAAGCTAACTCTAAACAATTTATCTACGGCAAGGAATTAAATCTACCTAGGGCAAAGAATTGAAATCTAAACTAGAGCAAGGAATTAAATCTACTTACAGATGCTCTCTCCAATCATCAACGCAGGTTTGTCAGATCTGAATCCATGAATTGAAAAGAAACACCGATGCTCTCCATAAAGAATTCTGAATTTATTATTAAAAGGAGGCATCCTTATTTACAGATTTGAGATTACAATTTATAAGTAAACAGGGAAACTAGGGTTACAGATTCTCGAACACATGATTTTACAGATATGCCCACTGAAAATCCCAACACCCGCACCGACGCATCGACACGCAAAATTTGCACCGACACGGGCAACAAACGGCCGCGGAACCGCGGCATGGGGGGGTCTGGGCCGCGGTTCCGCGGCCCTTTGGTGAGATCACCTCACCATCTTTTCTGGTCTTCATTCTAGTTGTCTGGGCTTGTTATTTCTTCATCCTGTTTCTCTGTTTGGCTTCTTATTCTTCTCCAGATCTTTCAGTGAAAAACATATAGCGATATTTCAACCGTTTTGCTTTGACATTTTAGCCCTTGCACTGTCTTGTACCCATGTGAACTGTTATTAGTCTCGGCTTGACTAGGATCCGTCAAAAGTCCCTTTTCTGTATCAACTTTCGTCTTTTTCACTGTATTCGCTCCAAGAGCCAGTATCCTGTGACATGCAACAAACGAGCGTCATGAGTACCTGTTTACTTATAAAATGAATAAAAATGGGGCGTACAATAATGCAATATTATAGCATGAACAGTTACATTAATGGATTAAGAAATCATAAGCAAGATCCTTTTAGATTGGTGATTCCAAGAGAGCAAAACTCTGTTAATAAAACGCTAAAAGGGATTTTTCTTTAGATCAAAGATCTATGAAGAGCAAGGCTCTGTTAATGGGTGAAACCCTAAAAGATGTTTCAAAAAAGATTTAATCTTTTACCTTTAAAAAATCTGACAGAGTTCTGTCCTTAAGAAAACTCTTAAGAGGAAGAGCTGCACTCTGAAAGAGAAAATAAATTTTCAAGGAGTGAAGATGAACAGAAGTCATCTCAAGAGCCAAGGGTCCTATTTATAGGCACCAAGCGCCGTTTCAATTCTATTAGTGTATATGCCCTAGAGACCATTACTGTATCATACTAGTATGTATATTACTTGATGGAAGCTTGGGATATTCACAGTTGTATAGACAATCTTGCTCGAAATGGTAGTATGCTACTTGGTTTGTCTCTGCTTTAATGTGTACATGTGTTTCTTTTTGTATATCACCTATACGCATTAGTGGAGCCCTTAGGATCTTTGCTTGATTACCAGCGTTGTGATGGCAGTCACACTCGTGGGGGCTGGGTAATCCACAAGCGCATCCTTATGCAGGTCCCTAGTCGTAGGACCATCGAGACAGGGCATCGATACTCCGGAGTAGACTAGCGTATGCGCTTCTCATCCCAGCACGGGAGACGGTCTGTCCCACAGCCGTCAGTACGTCGTACTTGAGATAGTATGCGGGTGCTCGATAGGTTACGAGTACACTGGACAGGACTCATCGGGAACTGTTGGTTGGTACTATACCTATCGTCAGTTATCAGTTCCCAGGTGACATGAGTACAGCTTAGTCCGCTAACTTGACACTGTTGTTCCCCTCCGAAAGACGCGGCAGAGACGCGATAAACGTCTTGCCTGAGATTCGGGGAAGATGCTATATGGTTTTATCCGTCCACCTCTCCGAAGATGTCAAGTTGATTTATGGCACCGTGTATCGGAGGTTTAGACTGATGCGGCCGATGTAGCAGACTTCGTCAGATTCCCCCTCAGGGTGAGGGGTTTTTTGATTGTGGGGACGCACTTCCCTGCAGGCGCAAGTCCCTGCAGTTAATTACGCTACCGCATCGCGGTAACAACTTTCTCCTTCTCCAGAATTTCACTTCGTGTCGTGGGTGTTTGTTTTGTTTGTGGTTGCCCGTGGATTGTATACGGAGACTGAGTAATGCCGTCGCCCGTAGGACGTTGATTAGTCCAAATCCGTATTTACTTAGATTTGGGTTTGGTGTTTTTAGTTTAAGGATGCATTAGCCGCGTTGCGGCTAAGATCAACTTAAACGTTCGTTAAGGATACGTTAGTCCTGTTTGAGACTAAGATCAATTTAAACATGATGATTTCATTTAATATATGGCCGTCAGGACTCGTCACCTCTCTGACGTCGTTGAAGGATTACAACGACAGGTATCAGAGGAGCTCGGAGATGTACCCTCGAACCAGAGTTGATTTGGGAATTTTATAGTCCATTTGAATGTTTAAGGATATGTTAGCCGTGTTTGGGGCTAAGATCGACTTAAACGGGATCATTTAGATCTGATAAAAGAGCATGAAGAGACTATATTGTTCCAGTTTAGGGACATGGTGGTCCGTGTTCCAGTTTAGGGACATTGTGGTCCGTATTCCAGTTTAGGGACGTGGTGGTCTATATTCCAATTTAGGGACGTGGTGGTCCATCATTAGTTTAAGGACGTTTCGGTCCATCATTAGTTTAAGGACGTTTCGGTCCAACATTAGTTTAAGGACGTCTCGGTCCGATATTAGTTTAAGGACGTCTCGGTCCGATATTAGTTTAAGGACGTTTCGGTCCGATATTGATGTGTGGTCGTCGGGACCCGTTACCTCTCTGACGTCGTTGAAGCATTACAACGATAGGTGTCAGAGGAGTTCGGAGATGTACCCTCGAACCGGATATAAATTGATTTAAGAGAGCAGCTGTGCTCGGTCAATTTAATTTGAGGACTTAGGGCCAAAATTGGGCTAAGTCCAGTTGAAGAATGTTCAACGTTTTTATTTATCTTTGGCCTATTAGGCTTGTGCTAGGGCTTTGCCCTTGCTAGGCCTTTTTTATTTGGGCTCTGTCCCTTTGTAAATAATGCAGAGCATCTGTTTTGGTTTGGGCTCTGCCCTTTTTAAAACAATGCATTGCATTTTATTAGGCCTGTTAGGCCTTCTTTAATTGGGCTTGGCCCTTTTGTAAGCAATGCAGTGCACTAATTATTTGACAGTGGCTTGTCAGGCGCTTTGCGCCAAATAATGAGCGCAAGCGCTCGTGGAAGCGACACGTGTCTCACTCCGGTGAATGCATGCGCAATAGCGCAATAGCGCAGTGCGCTGTGTCAGTGCGCTACGCTGTTGCGCTGTTGACACATGGCTCTCCCTGGTGGCTTGCGCCAACAAAGGAGCGCAACAGTGCAAATTTTCAAGTGCAAAGCACTGTTTTATATTTTGATCGATTTTAAATCAAAGAAAACAAGTTTTTTTCTTATTTTCAAAGAACCAATGGTTTATAAGAGAGTGCAAAGCACAATTTTATATTTTGATCGATTTTAAATCAAAGAAAACAAGTTTTTTCTTGTTTTCAAAGAACCAATGGTTCATAAGAGAGTGCAAAGCACTATTTTATATTTTTTTGTTTTTATTAAAGATCATTGATTTTGTTTTTAGATCTATGATCTGTTTTTAGAAGAATTTTCTCTTTTTCTAAAGGTTTTTATCTTTTTTTGTTCTTGAGGAGTTCTTCAGACTTCTCTTTTTTTTTTCTCAGAAGAATGTTGATGCCTTTGAATTGAGGCTTAGGGTCCTTTTTATAGTGCTCATAAATTAGTTAATTTTGTTAAAGAGATCTTTCCTTGAGTGATTTGGGGGATTTTCCCACCGTTGGATCTTTGATCCAAGGGCTTCTGTTTTACAGAAGAAAATCTTCTTGTTTTAACAAGAACAGAAAGATTTCTTTAAAATCTTTATTCTGTTTGGCGCAGATGCCCCAGCGCGTGACGCGTGTCACGCTGCGCACAGAGGAGCGCAACTGCGCTGGCGCCTCTGCGCTGACACGTGTCGCGCAGCGCACAGTGGAGCGCAACTGCGCTGGCGCATCTGCGCTGACACGTGTCGCACAGCGCAGCGCAACTGCGCTAGCACATCTGCGCTGACACGTGTCACGCAGCGCAGTGCTTGCGTAGCTGAAGTGTTGCTTCATTTAATTTTGTTTAAAACAGAGCTTTGCTTTGATTGGGTGCGCTGCCTTGGGCGCTGCGCTGATGCGTCTGCGCCAGACACGTGGCGCATTGCGCCCGGGATTTGAAGCGTTGCTTCACAATTTTGAATTTTGAATTTCAACAGAGCTTTGCTCTGATTAGGGGAAACAAATGCCCCCCCACCGTTGCGCTCACGTGGTGCGTACGTGAGTGCAGCGGTGACAAACTCCTGATCGTTGGATCAAGGGGTGAGCTGAAGGGGCGCAGGCGCCTTATAAATAGGACTCTTGGCATTTTGAATAAAATCTTCACCATCTTCAAGATTTTAATTACCAGAGCTTTTCTCTTGCTTGAGAATTTCAGAGCTTTGCTCATTTCCAAAGTTAGAAACTTTAGGTAAAATTAATTTAAATCAAATTAACTTAAATTAACCTTAACCAAAGAGCTTTGCTCTTACAGATCTTTTGATCTAAAGAGATCCCCATTGGGGTTTCATAAACAGAGCTTTGCTCTCAAAACTTATAGATCTGCAGAGATCTTGTTCATGGGTTCTAACCCATGGACAGAGTTTTGCCCTTTGAATCATCTGTAGATCTTTTAGATCTGAAAAAATGAAGAAATTTTCATAAGTTTTTCATGGATTTTTCAAGATTCCAAAAAAAAAAAATTAATTCATTTAGGTGTAAACATTTTCTGATGGACTTTTCCATTATTACCATAGAGCTATACTCTTTTAAGGAATTTTATTCCTTTGAGACCAGAATTTGACAAGTGTCATTCTGTGGCAGAGCTTTGCTCTGAAAGATGAGATTTTCTCCTTGTCTCTAGAGATTCCCCACTGATGAAAATATTCTCTTATGGATCTTTTTTTTTTAAACTGACAGTCTTATCCAATGATGAGGCTGTCTTATTAAATAGGGCATTTTCATCTGGATTTCGTGGGTCCCCATTTGGTCCCCTACCCACTGCACTGCAATGTAGTGTGATTAATTTTTAAATTTAGTTAATTTAAAAGCTAAACGTTGGAATTGCAGCACTAACGGCCAATTTCTGTTCATTTGCACCTATCATGTCTCTCGACACCTCGTTCCCGTTTGTTCGTTCAGAGGAGGGATTTCCCGAAGCGCCCTTGGATCGTGAAGTCCTGGCCATGATTAGAGAATACGACCCGGAGTACAAGAGTCTCCACCTTTGGGGGTCGTGGTATAATCAGATCATTATGGGTCGACGCAGCTTCACATGCGCAATGCCGTCCGAGCCCATCACGGCGATTTACTACGCTACCCCACCCTCGGTGCAGTATGCCGTGGAGATGGTGGATTGGACCGCGAACAGCTTTCTTCATCCCGCTATGGATGCGGTTCCGGTTCAGCGTCCTATGGTTTTGGATATCCTAGGACGCCGTATCTGTCAAGGTGAAGCACGACCCTGGAGGCAATCATATAACCTTGGTCTGATTCCCCGCCACCCGATCGGCTATCTGCCATGGGCCCGGTACATCCTGTCGACGAAGAAGTCGCAGTTGATAAGATTAGGACTGTACACCGTGGTCTACGTCTCTCTCTTCCAGTATCCCACTCTCCCCACCTGGTGGGTCAAGGCTTTCCTGGAGCAGTGGAATATTCCTACCCACACTTTCCTTGCCATGGATCGGGAAGTGTCCATCTCTTTGGAGGAGTTCACGGAGGTATCCGGTCTACCAGTCATGGGGGAACACTATGAAGAGCTGCTCCCGACAGATGGGTACGTCTTCGGTGCTAAGCCGGTGGTAAGGGGGATCACGCCGGAAAACGCCGTTCAACACCAATTCCCAAGCCTAATCAAGGTGTTGAACATCTACGAGTCCCTTTTTATCGAATATGGGAGTCGAGGAGTTAATTTTGAGGATTTCATCGCTCGTTTCCTTCGCCCAAACGTCATCTCATCAGAAGCTTCCAAGTTTGCTACCCTGGATGACCCTTTCGGTCTAGGTTTGGATAACCTGCCGGTGAAGGAGATAGACCAAAAGGGTTTTTTTCTTCCGGACTTCCCGACTATATCTTTTGCAGAAATTGCGGCCCCGGGGATGGACGAGGAGGCCTTTTTCCTAGGATTTCTCGGATTGTGGCTGAGTTGGTTAGCGATCCCAATGCACTCTTATCGTATGCGGCCCTCTGTCTTTTACCCAGCCCACCGGATGGCCATCGGGGTAAAGGTGGCTGTGGGGATCGCCGGCTTGGCGCACTTATACCATGGCCTCAATCGAGCAGCGGATGCTAATGAGCCCGGGGTACTGCACGTGGTCTTCCCGATGCACTACTTTGCATCGTGGCTCGAGCTACACACGGCGGGTGTCTTCGGCATGCATAAAAGGCCTTCGTTCTTTGACAAGTGCGGTTTTCCTCGCATTATACAGTTGATCGGCGCATCAATTGTAACCCCATTACCGCGGAACGCCAGGGGTTTACTCCTTCGCCCTCATACCGTTGGAGCCGGGATGTCCTTTGTCGATAAGGTATTGACCATTGGAAAGGTGTCTACCACTACGATGCGGCCATTACAAGATGTCTTTAAGGATGGAGCCTCAGTTTTGACGGCTCGGGAGACTCTTCACTTGTATTCTATTAGACCGGGCTTCCTAGTCTTCAGGCAGGACGGTGCAGCAATTTTCATGAGATATAACCCGCATCGTTTCGCCCAACAACTGGGCTACGATCAAGGGGTACCCTTGGAAGCTTTCTTACTGGAACCTGCTGCCAATGAAGAAGGGATAGAGAATGCGTTACATCACTTCATGCGCCTGAACACGGGTTCTCGTTTTTTTATCAGTGCGCCGGCCTGCGCTCTACGACTCCTTAATGTATATAAAGACTGGTACAATCATGCAACATGAGCCGTTATAAAGGAGGAAAGGCGACTGCTGGTTGATCGTAAGGGTACGCCTCCAGGCAGCGACCGCAACGCTCCTTTGGTTCCTATGACTCCAGTAGTTGCTCCTCTAAAAGAGGTTAGAACCGGGCCCTCGCGTGCGCAAAGTCCTCCACACGGATCGCCGCTCCCTGATATTGCAGATGCACCTCTAGCGTCCCGTGCCCCGGTGGAGATAGTGGTTGTGGCCTCGCCGGAGTCCGGTGTAGGTGCAGACATCGGGACCCGCCGTCCCAAGGTGGCTGCTAAACGTAAGTCGATCCCGCGTGCACCTAGGGTTAGCGGGCAGAAGAAAAAGAAGTCGCTATTCGCCGCGGACGTCGTGTTCGGTCAGGAAACCCATGCTCCCTATGCCGAGGGCCTGATCGAATATGGGACTAACGAGGGATTAGTCATGCCGCCGCCGGGCGATACAGATTTGGAGGCCGCTCTCGAAGCTTCAGCGTGGTTGACAAGGCGTGACGCGTGGCTAGCTAGGCTTGCGCAATCAGGTAACTACTAGTCGCATTTTCTTTATTGCAACATATTTTCTTCATTGCCTTTGACTAACGTTTTTCCTTCCTTTCTTTCAACAGGCATCACTGATGAAGAAGCCATTGCCGCTTCCCTGAAGACTTTCCAAGAGGAAGAACGTCTTAGAGCTTCCATGGGCCTTAGTAAGTTTCAATTCATCAAGTTTGTATTTATCTTGTGTTATGGTCGATCTAACCTCTCCCTTTTTATCACAGGAACCTCAATGCTGCTCCCGCCAAGTGACGCGGATGTTCTACCAGCTGCCGATGTTCCTGCTTCTTCTGGACCACTGCAGGAGGTTCGTCTTGAAGAGCCGATGAGAGACGCCTTAAAGGCTCTGGAGGCATCTTTAAATGAGGATGACGATGCTTCGATGAAGGAAGCGTCCAGGAGGTCCATCATGACAGCCCGGGAGGAACGGAAGCGGTCGAGACGCGAAGCAAAGGCACGAAGGGCTGCCTTGGCTATGGGAGCGGGCCCTAGCACCGCCCCTCGTGCTGATACTCCATCCGAAGAGGCCCCCGTCGCCCTATCCACTGCTCGCAGATAAGTGGCGCGCGCAGTTCGGAGCGCAAACGGTAAATCCACTTCAGGTAATAATCCTCTCAGAGTTTTTGTTGTAAGAATTTTAATGCCATCGGTTCTTATATATCTTATATTGCAGGTCCAAGTCCGACCGAGGGGGAGGCGGAGACCGTTGAACCCAAGGGAGCAGAGGAGGCGGCACCTGTCGAACCCGAGCCGACAGTGGGCAACATCGTTGAGGCTTTGGAGCCTGATGCGGAGGTTGAGGGACCTGCAGCCGAGAAGGTCATTGATGCCGAACCTGAAGTGGTAGCAGATGAAATGATAATTTTAACTGAGCCCAGGGTGGCGGCGGACGAGGCGCTTGAGGCCGGCGACCTTGTGGAGACGGCGGATGAGCCGATGGAGATTGCTGAGCCCGAAGGAGTGGCAGGTGAGATGAGCATGACTCTTGGGAAGGAGTCAGCCGCTCTCTCCCAAGAATCTGGCAATGCTCCAATCATTGCCCTCCCCACCTATGATCTTCTGCCATCTTCTGGCCGCGCGAGCACGACGACGGTCCCCATCGAATCGGGTGATGAGGCCACGGGCGGTGGCCTCATGTCGATAGAGGAAGGAGTCGCCTCCGTTTCAGCTGGGAGCTCCTCAGGTAAACCCCAAGTTGCTGTTTTTCTTTACTTTACAATCCTTTCTGACAAGTTCACCTTTCTTGTAACGCAGGTGCAGCCAGCGCCGATGCCCCACTGCTTGAGGGAGCGCCTTCAACGACTGCCTTGGCGGTGGTCACCTCCCAACCCTGTCTCATACCATCTAAGATGTTGGAAGGTATGGGTTTGCAATTTATTAATCCTATACTTCAGACGTATAATTTGTGTACTAAAGTCATATTGTTGTGTCTTTTCAGGAGTGCTCTTTGATCATGTATATCAGATGTTGCTCCCACACTTCTCTTTCCCACCCGAACTTGCTTCTTCCCCTGGTGGCGTTGGTGAGTATGATTTCCATTGACATCTTTCTTTTTTTTTCATTGATGGAATTACCTCTAACCCTTTTTTCTCATCTCGAATGCAGTGCTACAGATTGAAGGAGGGGATAAAAGATCAGCTGCGCTACCGGCCCTTCCGACCTTGCCACCTGTCTCAACTAGTACAGCGACTATCACATTGATAACTTCCCTCTCTTTATTTTCTGTACTGTTATCTGATCGCATCCTGTTTCTTTTCAGCTGTCGTTCCGGCCTCATCGCCCTTCGAGCCTCATATTACAATGCCGGCGGGTCCTTATCTGAGAAGTCCATCTTCAAAAGGCGCCGCGAATAGTCTGTGCATGTTGAGTGACTACGTCGAGGAACTCGACGTTGAAACTCCTACATCTGCCACAGACTTCGCTATGGTGGTTAACCCGATGCTGGCAATACTCGTGAACTTTCATGATGAGGGCATCATCGCATCTTGGGTTAACCATTGCAGGGAGATCGAGAGCCGCCTATATCAGTTGGAGTTGCTGCGTCCCGCTCCCGAGACCTTGGCTGCCAGCAATCAAAGAACAGCGCGGATTGAGCAGAGCGCTTATTACTTCCGCCACCTCGAACAAGAACTCATTTTAAGGCGTAAGGAGCGTGGTGAGACTTCGAGCAAGTCTGCCCAACTGCATGCTCGGGTGGAGGCCAACGCCGCACGGCTGAAGGTTGTCTTTGAGGGCCTTCTGCAATGTCTTTATGAAGGGTTATCATTGTGGCAACAACTTGACGTTGTCGAGCGAGATGCACCCAGCCAGGAAGCAGCCCAGAAGGCGGCGGAGGAGCAACTTTCATCCTTCTTGCAGCAGCGGGCCCAGGTGGAGGCAGAGGTGGCTGCGGCTGTCACTCAGGAGGAGGCGCTGAAGGAAGTGCGAGAGCAGCTTGTGGATTTACTAAAGACACTTCCTCCTCAGTAGCTATCCCTCTTTGTATCGTTTGTACTTGTAGATAAAAGAATGTGTATATATATATATTTTTTATTCTTTGACATAATGTATCCTGTACCCAATCAAGTTTATGAATAAAAGATACACATTTTTTGTAATGTGTCATTTTCTCCGTCTTTTCTTTCTTTTATTATCAGCATACCACCTTAGCAAACATGGTTGACAAATGATTAGAACGAGTATTCTGACTTTCTTAAGAAATAGCGATGGCTTAGGCCGCAGGTTCAGATCTGCTGCTTAAGACTTTTCAACTCTATGAGCCGTGAGGGTCTCATCGAGACTTTTCTCCCTACGGACCGAGAGGATCTCATAGGTGGTTTTTTTCTCCTTAGGAATCGTGAGGATTCCTAAGTGTGGTTTTCTCTTATAAGTCGTAAGGATCCTGTAAGAGAATTTTTCCCTCTTATGAGTCGAGAGGACCCGTGAGCGGTTGTTTCCCTCCTTGTCGAAACTCAACTTTGGAGAGTGAGACCCGTGAATAGTATGCAAGAGACCGTTTTAGATCGACTTGCAGGGTCCCATTGTTCAGGAAGCAAATTTTTTAATCCCTGCTGCCTGAGGCTTCATCTTGCAAGTTGAGACGAATCGGGAATTTTCCCGCGGAGAAACTGGTTTCTCTGCGAGCAGACGCGAATCAGGAGGCTCTCGTCAAGGAGTGTTTGTATCCGTGATTCGAGGAATTTGCTATGGATTATTTGTTTCCCTAACGCCAAGGATTATTTGTTTCCTTGGGGTTTGAAACGAGTCAAAAATTTCCCACGGAGGCACTGGTTGCTCTGCGAGTCGACGCGGATCAGGAGGCTCTCATCAAGGAGTGTTTGTATCCGTGAGTCGAGGTGTTTGCTAAGGATTATTTGTTTCCCTAGCGCCAAGGATTATTTGTTTCCTTGGGTTTGAAACGAGTCGAGAATTTCCCACAAAGACACTGGTGGCTCTGCGAGTCGACGCGGATCAGGAGGCTCTCATCAAGGAGTGTTTGTATCCGTGAGTCGAGGAATTTGCTAAGGATTATTTGTTTCCCTAGCGCCATGGATTATTTGTTTCCTTGGGGTTTGAAACGAGTCGAGAATTTCCCATGGAGGCACTGGTGGCTCTGCGAGTCGACGCGGATCAGGAGGCTCTCGTCAAGGAGTGTTTGTATCCGTGAGTCGAGGAATTTGCTAAGGATTATTTGTTTCCCTAGCGCCAAGGATTATTTGTTTCCTTGGGGTTTGAAACGAGTCGAGAGTTTCCCACGGAGACACTGGTTGCTCTGCGAGTCGACGCGGATCAGGAGGCTCTCGTCAAGGAGTGTTTGTATCCGTGAGTCGAGGAATTTGCTAAGGATTATTTGTTTCCATAGCGCCAAGGATTATTTGTTTCCTTAGGGTTTGAAACGAGTCGAGAGTTTCCCACGGAGACACTGGTTGCTCTGCGAGTCGACGCGGATCAGGAGGCTCTCGTCAAGGAGTGTTTGTATCCGTGAGTCGAGGAATTTGCTAAGGATTATTTGTTTCCCTAGCGCCAAGGATTATTTGTTTCCTTGGGGTTTGAAACGAGTCGAGAATTTCCCACGGAGGCACTGGTGGCTCTGCGAGTCGACGCGGATCAGGAGGCTCTCGTCAAGGAGTGTTTGTATCCGTGAGTCGAGGAATTTGCTAAGGATTATTTGTTTCCCTAGCGCCAAGGATTATTTGTTTCCTTGGGGTTTGAAACGAGTCGAGAGTTTCCCACGGAGACACTGGTTGCTCTGCGAGTCGACGCGGATCAGGAGGCTCTCGTCAAGAAGTGTTTGTATCCGTGAGTCGAGGAATTTGCTAAGGATTATTTGTTTCCCTAGCGCCAAGGATTATTTGTATCCTTGGGGTTTGAAGCGAGTCGAGAATTTCCCACGGAGGCACTGGTGGCTCTGCGAGTCGACGCGGATCAGGAGGCTCTCGTCAAGGAGTGTTTGTATCCGTGAGTCGAGGAATTTGCTGAAGACACTGGTTTCTTCGGAGTTGGACTGAACCGTCGAGATTTGGCTTCGTCTTCTGGCGGAGCCTGTTGGGAAAGTATGGTTCCCTCTTTGTTTACGCCCTTGGATTGCATACAGAGATCGATGTGATCTTAACTGTAGGGCCAAAGTTTTATCATTTCTTCTTTTTTTTTATTTCCGCGATACTCTATCATTTCAGCTTTTATATCGCGAAGGTCGCGATTGCCCAATCATTTCGGCTATTTTCCGCGGTGTCCAATCATTTCGGCTGTTTATTTTATTTTTACTCGCTGCTTTTTATTGCGAGTTGCCCAATCATTTCGGCTATTTCGCATGCATACATTTTACTTGCTGCTTTTTTATTGCAAGTTGCCCCATCATTTCGGCTATTTCGTATGCATGTGCGGCTTACTGGCTTTTCGCCGTAAACCTGAAATTAGACACCGATCTCGGCATCAGTATCGCTACAACTGGGATATTACCAGGAGCGAATCATCATCTGCCTCTGTCGATATCGAACAAAGGTGGCTTAGCGACCAGGGTTAGGGTCCTGTCGGCTAAGGCTTTTGACTTCATGAGCCGTAAGGGTTTCACGAAGTTATTTCTCCCTACAAGTCGTGAGGATCTTGTAGGTGTATTTTCTCCTTAAGAATCGTGAGGATTCCTAAGTGTATGTTCCTCTGTAAGTCGTAAGGATCCTACAGTAGGGTTTTCTCCTTATAAGTCGAGAGGACCTACAAGGGTCATGCGAACATATCCCCAGTCACGGACGGGACTTGGTTAGGGAAATGTTTATTCGCGCCCGTGGATTATATACAAGGGTCTGTATTGAGACACTTGTAGGGAAATATTAGAGGTTGTGAGGGTTGCTTAAGCACAGGTTTAGGTCTCTGTAACTTAAGACTTTCAAATCTTATGAGCCGTGAGGGTCCCATAAGAGAGTTCTCTTTACGAGTCGTGAGGATCTCGTAAGTGTATTTTCTCCTTAAGGATCGTGAGGATCTCTAAGTATGTTGCTCCCTTGTGAGTCGTAAGGATCTCACGCAGGTGGTTTCTCCTTACAAGGTCGAGAGGATCTTGTAAGTGTCCTTTAACGAGATTGTGCTCTTTCGGGTTTTCACAAACACTCGCCGGTAGTCCTGCTGTTTTTATTCACGGAGCCCTTTCGGGTTTTCATCCGTGCCCTTTTTGCTTATGGACATACCCCTTTTTTATTGTTTTATTTTTATATATATATATATTTTACGAGGTCGCGCCCTTTCGGGTTTTCACAAACACTCGCCGGTAGCCCTGCTGTTTTTACTCACGGAGCCCTTTCGGGTTTTCATCCGTGCCCTTTTTGCTTATGGGCATACCGTTTATATATATATATATATATATATATATATATATATATATATATATATATTTTGATTCATCTCGTCAGCCTAAGGATGCCGCAACAGTAGTTTAAAGACGTTTCGGTCTGTTATTAGTTTAAGGACATTTCAGTCCGACATTGAGAAGGCTGGCTACTGCTGATAGAATTTGAGCTTAGGAAGATAGCGAGCGGATATAGTCGTCGTCATCTACCATTGACCTAGGCTGTGGCTCATTAAGCATAGTATTTATTTAGGAAGCGACCGTTTATTGGCCTGAAAGGCCTTTCACCGTGCATGTCCATGAGTAGATAGGCCCCACTCTGGTAGACCTTATCTATGATGTATGGGCCTTTATAGTTTGGCTCGAATTTTCCTCGCTTGGCGCGATTGGGAATATAGGCCTTTTGACCACTAGCACAAGTTCGCCTTGGCGGAATGTCCTCGATCGGGTCAATTTTTCATATGAGCGCGTCATCTTTGCTTTATAAGCTTCCAGATTTTGCTGTGCTATGAGCCGGGTTTCATCAAGGGCGTCAAGATCCTCAAGACGAAGGTGAGCATTTTCTTCGTCCGTCAGCTCGTAGTGGACTGCCACTCGTAGAGAAGGTAGCTCTATCTCGAGGGGGAGTACTGCTTCCGTCCCAAATACCAACGCGTACGGCGTTGTGTTTGTGGCTATCTTAAATGTAGTTCGATACGCCCAAAGAGCTTCTTGCAGTCTTTCGTGCCGGTCCTTCTTATTTCGGGACACCGTTTTCTTTATGATCTTTGTCAAGGTCTTGTTGAAGGCATCGGCTAGACCATTAGCTCGCGGATTATAAACCGAGGAATATCTCCAGTCTATATTGTGCTGTTGCGCAAAGTGACTGATCTTGTGGCTCCTGTATGCTGGCCCGTTATCGGAGATGATCCGTCTTGGCGTTCCAAACCGATATATGACGTGCGTCTTGAAGAAATGGAGGATATTCTCCGTCTTCACTTCCCTCAGTGGTACCGCTTCTGCCCATTTGGAGAAGTAGTCAGTCATCGGCAGGATGAAACGATGTCCTCTAGACGATGCTGGTTCGATGGGGCCGACTATGTCAGTCCCCCACATTTCGAATGGCCAGCTAGCCACCGTTGGATGTAGTGGATTTGGATGCTGGTGGATGAAGTCCCCATGAATTTGGCATGAGTGGCATTGCTTCGCATATTCGAGGCAGTCCTGAATCATCGTGGGCCAGTAGTAGCCCATCCGTTTTATCTTCAACTTCATCTTTGGGCCCGCTTGGTGAGAACCGCAGAGTCCGTCATGAACTTCCTGGACGACCATTTTCGCTTCGTCGGGTCCTAAGCATCTCAGCCACAGAGAATCAAATGACCTCTTGTACAGAGTATCATTGACGAAGGCGAAAGACAGAGCTCGTTTCATGAGCTGATATCTTGTGGACGCTTCTTCAGGCATTCGGTGGGACTTGAAGTAATCTATGAAGACTTCTCTCCAATCCCCGGTATTTTCCCAACCTTTTACTTGCAGGATCGTCCGCTCGCTCGCTCCCTTTTCTTCGGATGATTCCGGAGATATTTCTGCTGGGGCAAGCACTCGACGGCTTTGTACCACGATTCTAACGTCATCGAGGTTCTCGTCAACCAGTTCTTTAGCAAGTTTGGCCAACGCGTCTGCTTTGCTGTTTTCCGCGCGCGGTATGTTCTCCAAAGTATAAGAGGGAATTTGGGTCAACAATTGTTGCACCTTTTCGTCGTACTTCACCAACTCCGGTTTGCACGTTTGGTAGTCGCCGTTTACTTGACTAACGACCAGCTGGGAGTCTCCGTATATGAGGAGGTTTTCAATTCCCATGTCGATGGCGATCTCAAGGCCTGCTATCAAAGCTTCATATTCGGCTTCATTGTTTGTCCTTGACTCCGTCAGGGAGAAAGCAAAGCGCATTATCCCTCCTTATGGAGTTACAAAGATGAGTCCTACCCCCGATTTGATTATAGGGGTACTTTATTTGCGCTTCTTCACGGAAGATGCTCCGTCGAAATAAAGCTCCCATCGGGTATTATCACCGCCGATCGCATCAAACGCATGTTCGTCTGGAAGATCGCAGTTTAAAGGAGAGTCGGCCGGTATTGGATGCTCAGCAAGGAAGTCGGCGATGGCCTGGCCTTTCACTGCCTTGAGAGGTTGATATATTATCGAGAACTCCATCAAGAGCAGGGCCCATTTAGCGAGTTGTCTCTTCAATATGGCCTTCGACATCAAATACTTAAGAGGGTCTACCTTTGAAATGAGACGGACCTCATGCGCCAACGCATAGTGCCTGAGCTTTGTTATCGCAAAGATCAACGCCGGGCAGTGTTTTTCAATGGGGGAGTAGTTGCTTTCTGCCCCCAGCAGGACTCGACTTAAGTAGTAGAGTGCTCTTTCCTTCCCTTGATCGTTCTCTTGTGCCCATAATGCGCCTAAGGAACCTTCGAGGGCGGTTGTATAAAGAATGAGGGGTTTTCCCTTGACCGGAGCAGCCAACACCGGCGGGTTCTGTAGGTATTGTTTGATCTCGTCTAGCGCGCTTTGGCATTTTTGATCCCAGACGATCGGGGTTCCCTTCTTCATCAGGTGACTGTAAGGACGACACTTTCCTGAAAGGTTGGCTATAAATCGCCGTATGTATGCGAGCTTCCCTTGGAGAGACCACAACTGTTTGAGGGTCCTTGGCGGAGGCATTCCCATGATCGCCTTGATCTTTGACGGATCTATCTTGATACCCCGGTGTCGGACGATGAATCCCAGGAATTTGCCTGAGGAAACTCCGAATGCACATTTGAAAGGGTTCGTTTTCAAGTTGTATTGTCGAAGGCGTTGAAATACAGTCTTCAAATGCTCGAGATGTTCCTCATATGATTTGCTTTTAACAACGAGGTCGTCGATATAGCATTCGATGATTTCGTGTATAAGGTCATCGAAGATCTTCGTCATGGCCCTTTGGTAGGTGGCACCGGCGTTCTTTAAACCGAAGGGCATCACTTTATAACAGAATATACCCAACGGAGTCCTGAAGCCGGTGTGCTTCTGGTCTTCGGGATGCATCTTTATCTGGTTATACCCCGATGAGCCATCCATGAAGGAGAAAACCTCATGAGTGGACGTATTGTCTATCATCAGTTCGGTGACTGGCACTGGGAAATCGTCCTTCGGGCAGGCTTTATTGAGATCCCGAAAGTCCACGCATATGCGCACCATCCCATTTTTCTTCATCACCGGGACGATATTGGCGATCCATTCAGGATATTGAATCTCCTGGATAAAGCCAGAGTCGATCAGCTTCTTGACCTCGGCATTGATATTCATCTCAAGCTCGAGCCGCATTCTTCTTGGTGCCTGTTTGACTGGCTTGATGTCCGGGGATATCGCCAATCTGTGTACAGCAATTTCTGGATCTAGTCCTGGTATTTCGGAATAGTTCCATGCAAAGCAATCTCTATGCTGTAGAAGCACGTCCTTTAACGCAGCCACCCTTTCTTCAGATAGCAGCTCGCTGATGAATGTCGGTCGCGGGTCATTCGCCATTCCCAACTCAATTTTCTTAAGGTTATCCGCAGTGGTATGGATTCCATCTTCCAGCTCTTTTGGCGCTGGTGGGAATTCTGAGACCACCTCATCGTTGTTGTTTTCGAAGCACCAGGGAAGGTCATCCATGTTCTCGGGATCTTCTTTTGATATTGTTATCACGTGACAAGTACGGATTCGCTTCCAATCCCAATGCGGAACTGGTTCTTCTTTCGTGGCCTTGGGTTCGTGCTTCTGCGGCGGCGTTACCCTCCAGTTGTCAGAAAGAGTGAATTTGCCAAGCTGATACTGATCTTCAACCCAATTCTTGAAAGTGAAGCAATCTTCAAGAGGATGCCCTATTACTCGATTGTAAGAGCAATAGTCCAGGTGTGAGACTTCGCCCGCTTGTTCGGGGTGTTTAGACTCCGGCAGTGTAAGCATCTGATGTTTTAGAGCAAGATCAAGTATCTTCTTCGTCTTATCCCGAGGAAAAGAGTATGCTCGACCCATTTTCTTCATGAGGGATAGATCAATAACGCTCGACTCCCGCTTGCGTGGCTTCTTAGCCTTGCTTTGTTGCTGTTGAGCACCTTTTCGGCTCTTCGACTTATTTCTGTTTTTGCGTCGAGCCTTCTTTATAACAGGTTGACGAGGAGGGTATTTTCATCTTTCACGGCCTGTTGGAGAAGGCGTTGCGTCTTGGCTTTCTCGTAGATGACCATTTCACGGTTATGATCGTCCCGGACTTTTTGACCCGCTTCCCTTATAAGCTTGTCCATTTGCTCTTCGAACGATGGACTGGGCACTTTTGCATCTGGAACTTTCACTGGCTCAGGATTAGCGTCCTCCTATTGAGCATCCGCTTCTTCATCGAAGTCATACACGACGTAGCAGCCGTGTAGTAGCTCTCGTTTCTTTGACCGGACGTATCCAAGCCCAATTGTTTGCATTCTCCCATTAGGCAGTTTGCGTTGAGTCCCGGGAACGTTCCAAACTTTGTCATAGAACTTGGCTTTTCGAACGGTCTGCTTGAAGGATATCCCCTGGAGTTTCAGCAGCTTTTTCAAACCCTCTGTATAATATCTGGGAAGATAGATAGGCTGAAGCCGGTCGAGCGTAGGATCCGCGCTATGCCAGATTTCTTTTTCTACCTTGGTTTCTTCAGAGCGGTAGAACAGAATTGCTTTCTCGCTTTCTCGCCTGGGAGGGATATAGAACGTTTGCAGCTCTTCTACATTGTAAATATTAAGTGCATCCAGTTCTTTATGGTGTTTAAGCAGCACTATGGCGACTTGTAGACTTTGCTTTTCGTCAGCGGACGTTCGTATTGAAGGTCGAGCAGAGAATACAACACGGATCTCATCTTCCGAGTCGCTACCAAAGACCAACGTAGGAGCGGACGGTCCTAGCTTGTTGTGTTGCGATGGACCCGAATAAACTATCTCCTCTTCCTCCTCGGTATCACTGCCGAAGACAGGGATGGTGGCATTAGCTTTATTCTCCGGTTTGTGACACTTCCGTATCTTCGAAATCCGGTAAGAAATATTTGGCATCTTCGTATTTGCGGACCTCGTTCACAGAGAATGGGTTCAGTTCTCCCGTCACGGTATACTCGAAACCATCCTTAAAATACTTCATACACTGATGTTGTGTAGAAGGGATGATGTTGTACTCGTGTAACCATGGTCGGCCGAGCAAAGCGTTGTAGCATGTCTTGGCGTCTATGACGTGGAAATTAATGTCCATGATGAGTAGCCCGAAGCGTAGCGTCAGTATCACAGACCCAAGAGTTCTTGATGACTGGGAGTCAAACCCGGAGATGGTGATCTTGTCACGAGCAAGGTGCTGGACGCTCATGCAGATTTCTTTTAACACCCGCACATTAAGGAGATTAACGGAGGATCCATTGTCTATCAGGATTTTTCCTATCTTAATATCGTGGCAGTATCCTGAGACATAAAGGGGGCGATTGTGTTCGCACGTCCCAAGGAGAAGGTCCTCGTCGCCGAAAGTGACATCGGCCGTGTGCACTTCCTCCAATTCATCCTTCATCTTTTCCTCGGCCAGGCAAGCTTGGAATCGTTCCGGATCTTGTAGTGCCTTGATCAACGAATCTCTCGCCTCCTTTGATAGCAAAAGGGCGTCGAGAATGCTGAGCTGTGAGGGTAGTTTCCTCAGGTGCGCTAGAACGTTGTAATCCACCTTATTCTTCTTCGGCGGGTTGTCGGCGCTTAGCTCCTACAGAACTTGGTCATCTAAGACGATATCTTCAGAGACCTTTTCTTTCCCTTTATCTTTTCTGTTTGAGGGTCCGAGATTCTTTTCAGGCAGCGTCCGATTCCGCAGCCGGATATTTTCGCAGACCTTCGGCTCTTCTTCTTTTCCCGAAGTGGATTCTTTAAAGAGAGGGGCAAGTTCCAACTCTTCATCAGAATTGCTCCTGAATGTAAGCACTTGTGACCCGCCAGTGTTAACCATGCGACAATTTCCGGTAGTTCTTTTAATCCCTTCGGTCGTATTTCTTTGCTCTCGACGAGTTTTACGCTTTTCCTGCTTAAAGCGTTGTCGATGAGCAACATATCCTTGCCACCATCTATCGAAAGCTTTGCACTCTTGAGTGGGGTGCGAAATCTTTTGATGATATAAGCAATAGGAAGGGTGCGTTTCCACTTCACCGGTGATGTTTCCTTCAGGGGATGGTATCTTCATGCCCATTGATATGGCCTTAGCAAACTTTTTCCTCATCTTGAATTGGCTTTTGTCGATGGTGGAGGCATTTTGCTCCAGTGGGATCGTCTCAGCTCTTTCGTCAAGTCGCTGGCATTTGGCCTTTTCAAATATGACCGCCTCGCGTTCTCGATCGGCTTTACTTTTCAACCGAGCTTCATTAAGGAATGCGTCAATTACTTCATCTGATGGCCCCAGAATTTTTGGTTCAGGATCTGCCCCCAGCGTTTCAGTACAAGGAGTTTCCTCATCGTCTATGAACGAATGGGAAATCACATGACAGCTCGCCACGCATTCTTTAGATTCATCAGATGAACTTTCTCCCTTATATTCCTCTTGAAAAACATGATTGAGGAACTCTTGGAGTGTAATGGGAGTCCGTGCCTTCTGGTTGTATTCTTCCAGCGCGTCAATATGTTTTTGCAAGTCCGAGCGCTTGTCGCTAGGCTTCAAGGGCTTTTTTGATTTCTTTTTCTTCTTCTTCAAAGATTTTGACGGCTGGTTGCGAGTGCTTGAGTCACCACCATCGGTCTTTGGAGTTGGACGTAGCTTCAGCATCCCTTCAATGACCTGCAGTTCCAACGGGTTCTTCCACCTAATCGCTGGACATGTCTGAAGATCGTTTAGCATCCTCTTTGTCTTGGCTGATAATACAACCTCCCACGGAGCTTCTTCAACGATGGAGCATGTTGCCCCCGGCGTATTCGTCCCCTTAGAGGTGTGGGGCTGCGGGGGATTCACCTTCCACTTGTCGGATAATGCGAACTTGCCCTGTCGGTACTGGTTTTCAAGCCAATTTTTGAAAACGTAGCAGTCTTCGATCGGATGGCCTAGTACTCGATGATAAGGACAGTAGTTGGGCTCGTTGACGTCACTTGGTTGCAACGGACGTTTTGGATCCGGCAGATTTATGAGTCTATTGCGCAATGCCATCTCGAATAACCTTCTCGTTTTATCGCGGGGAAACGAGTAAGGATGCCCTAGCCTCTCCTCAAAGTCTACGTACGGGCGCATATTATTTTGACGCACAACCGGCTTCGAGTTGCTCGGTTGTTGTTGAGCATTAGCGACGACGATCGCTTTTCCCTTCCCTTTGTCATTTCGGGAGTCCGGCTTTGGAAGAGGGGGTTTATGGCCCATCTGGTCCATTTGCGCTAGCTTGTCAATCAAGGCCTGGAAGGTAGTCGGCTTGAAAAACATCATAAACTGCGAGATGGTTTCTTGCGGATCAAGGGTTCCCTCAAACATATCCACCGCGGGAGCTTCTTCAATGCGCTGCTCGCACTTCGACCATAAGTTCCGCCACCGTATAGCATATTGAACCCACGTCTCGCCTGGCTTTACCCTGGCGTTAATCAGCGCCGTCATCGGGGTGCGTTCACTGGCGCTTACAAAACGCTGAGTAAACAACAGCTCCATCTCCGCGAAGGTTTTGATAGAGTCGTTCGGGAGCTCAGAGTACCACTCGAACGCCGTGTCTGATAAACTTCCAACAAACTGGCAAAGCAAAAGCTTGTCATCACCGCCGGTGTTGCCGCAGAGTGCCCTGAATTGGGCAACGTGCTGGTGAGGATTGCCTGTCCCCTTGTAGACATGGAACTTGGGAATTGTGTAACCCGGCGGGTACTTGATTTGGTCGTACCAGCTTGGATATGGCCGTCCTGTTTTTACGACCTGGCCGGCTGCTTCGGTCGCATGATGAACCCGTATTTGTTGGGCGATGTACTCGTCCAAATCAGCTTTAGAGATTGTATCCTCTTTAGCCGTCGACAGAGCTGGCGGAGGATTTGATGTCCCTCCCCTATCGTCTCCAAGGACGATCGGGGGCTCTTCGGCTGGAGGATCTTGTTGTATCATCATCCCTATCATTTCTTGGAAGAGGAGGCCCATACGTTGTATGTTGGCTGCTTGTTCAGCAGCCTCTTTGTCCTTCTTCTCCAATATCCGACGAAGGAATTCGGCGTCGGTTTCTTCCTCTTAGAGTTCATCCGAGGACATTTCGGGGTTTTCTTTTGGCCCTGTAAGTGCGGCCATAGCGTTCATCATTTCTTGGAGCTTTTGCTGTTGCTCCTGCGTCTTGGTCACTGATCGGGTAAGCGGTCGATGACCCGTAGATATGCGGCTGTCTTCTTTACCAGATGCCATGTAGATGGTATGAACCATAATGCCCCCTGACTTAGGACGTTTGAGTTCACCACCTCTGATATTTGTCGCCGGCACGGGGGTTTTCTCCGGCCTCCTTCTTTTGTGGGCCGTTGAAGTTGAAGGGGCCGTTGCATTGGGCACCCTAGCGATCGTTGTCCCTTGCTGTTCAATAGGACGGTCTTTTCCTTTTTGCACCTTCGTCTTCTTTCGTTGACGAGAGTGATCTGGGTTGATCACAGAGTCTTGAACCCTCCGCCAAACTTTATAAATTCTTAAGGACAGCCGTTGAGGGGGCTGTTCTTGTTTTGTTTCCGGAACTCTCTCCCCAGGCGGAGGAGATCTTTTCAGTGTAGCGGTTGGAGAGTTCTTCCGTACCCTCCTCAGCAGTTCAAAGCTGTTCCCAGTTGGAACAGCAGCGTTGACTTCTACCACTGGAGCCAGTGGAGTTAGCCCTGAGGGGGAGTTGCCCCCTGCCTTCCTCACTCGTTGCCAATGGCGACGTCGAGCATGACGAGCCGTTGGGACTGGCTCAGAGATAGAGATAGCTTCTTTTTGCCCCCTGTCTGAATGGGGCACCGTCGCTGTTAACCTCTTAAAGACCGAGGTTGCCCTTTGAGGGGTGATATTCAACCTGTCGAAGACGGATCCTCGAACAGGGACAGGAGCAGGAATCGCCAGTCTTGAAAAGACTGACTCTTTGACAGGGGAGGCCACCTTGACGACTTCTAGAGCAGTAGTCATTGCCTTCCTTGGGACACCCAATTTAGAGTTCTGATCCAGCCTGGCGAAAACCGAAGCTGTTGGCTTGGCAGTGGGCGACCCGTTGACAAGGGCCGTCGTGGCAGTGAGCCGTTCGAAGACTGAATTTTTGTTCACTTCCGGTGTAGGTATTGGTGTAGGAAAGCTTGTAGGTAGGATCATGGTCCCGAAGAACAGGCCAGTGTTGGCTTGGGTCATCTGGTCTACCGGCAGAGCGAGGAAGGAAGCCGCTTAGGGCCCATATGCTATACCTCCCGGTGAGGTGGAGCGTCCGTTACAGTTGCATTTCGAGCAGTTGGTGCAGTTAAAGGCCATTGAATCTTGAGTTCTGTGCCAGGCAAAAGACCAAATCTTAGTAACTTGAAATCCGAATGCAACCATTTAACAAACCGCGATTGGTTCGCGAGGACGACACACGAAGTGTGGAGTGAAAAGAGAAAAAGGTCCCACCGGGCGTGCCAGAATCTGTTCCCCTCCGAAAGACGCGGCGGAGACGCGATAAACGTCTTGCCTGAGATTGGGGGCAGATGCTATATGGTTTTATCCGTCCACCTCTCCGAAGATGTCAAGTTGATTATGGCACCGTGTATCGGAGGTTTAGACGGATGCGGCCGATGTAGCAGACTTCGTCAGATTCCCCCTCAGGGTGAGGGGTTTTTTGATTGTGGGGACGCTCTTCCCTGCAGGCGCAAGCCCCTGCAGTTAATTACGCTACCGCATCGCGGTAACAACTTTCTCCTTCTCCAGAATTTCACTTCGTGTCGTGGGTGTTTGTTTTGTTTGTGGTTGCCCGTGGATTGTATACGGAGACTGAGTAATGTCGTCGCCCGTAGGACGTGGATTAGTCCAAATCCGTATTTACTTAGATTTGGGTTTGGTGTTTTTAGTTTAAGGATGCATTAGCCGCGTTGCGGCTAAGATCAACTTAAACGTTCGTTAAGGATACGTTAGTCCTGTTTGAGACTATGATCAACTTAAACGTGATGATTTCATTTAATATATGGCCGTCAGGACTCGTCACCTCTCTGACGTCGTTGAAGGATTACAACGACAGGTGTCAGAGGAGCTCGGAGATGTACCCTCGAACCAGAGTTGATTTGGGAATTTTATAGTCCATTTGAATGTTTAAGGATACGTTAGCCGTGTTTGGGGCTAAGATCGACTTAAACGGGATCATTTAGATCCGATAAAAGAGCATGAAGAGACTCTATTATTCCAGTTTAGGGACATGGTGGTCCGTATTCCAGTTTAGGGACGTGGTGGTCTATATTCCAATTTAGGGACGTGGTGGTCCATTACTAGTTTAAGGACGTTCCGGTCCATCATTAGTTTAAGGACGTTTCGGTCCATCATTAGTTTAAGGACATCTCGGTCCGATATTAGTTTAAGGACGTCTCGGTCCGATGTTAGTTTAAGGACGTTTCGGTCCGATATTGATGTGTGGTCGTCGGGACCCGTCACCTCTCTGACGTCGTTGAAGGATTACAACGATAGGTGTCAGAGGAGTTCGGAGATGTACCCTCGAACCGGATATAAATTGATTTAAGAGAGTACCTGCGCTCGGTCAATTTAATTTGAGGACTTAGGGCCAAAATTGGGCTAAGTCCAGTTGAAGAATGTTCAACGTTTTTATTTATCTTTGGCCTATTAGGCTTGTGCTAGGGCTTTGCCCTTGCTAGGCCTTTTTTATTTGGGCTCTGTCCCTTTGTAAATAATGCAGAGCATCTGTTTTGGTTTGGGCTCTGCCCTTTTTAAAATAATGCATTGCATTTTATTAGGCCTGTTAGGCCTTCTTTAATTGGGCTTGGCCCTTTTGTAAGCAATGCAGTGCACTAATTATTTGACAGTGGCTTGTCAGGCGCTTTGCGCCAAATAATGAACGCAAGCGCTCGTGGAAGCGACACGTGTCTCACTCCGGTGAATGCAAGCGCAATAGCGCAGTGCGCTGTGTCAGTGCGCTGCGCTGTTGCGCTGTTGACACGTGGCGCTCCCTGATGGCTTGCGCCAACAAAGGAGCGCAACAGTACAATTTTTCAAGTGCAAAGCACTGTTTTATATTTTGATCAATTTTAAATCAAAGAAAACAAGTTTTTTTCTTGTTTTTAAAGAACCAATGGTTCATAAGAGAATGCAAAGCACTATTTTATATTTTGATCAATTTTAAATCAAAGAAAACAAGTTTTTTCTTGTTTTCAAAGAACCAATGGTTCATAAGAGAGTGCAAAGCACTATTTTATATATTTTTTTTGTTTTTATTAAAGATCATTGATCTTGTTTTTAGATCTATGATCTGTTTTTAGAATAATTTTCTCTTTTTCTAAAGGTTTTTACCTTTTTTTTGTTCTTGAGGAGTTCTTCAGAGTTCTCTTTTTTTCTCAGAAGAATGTTGATGCCTTTGAATTGAGGCTTAGGGTCCTTTTTATAGTGCTCATAAATTAGTTAATTTTGTTAAAGAGATCTTTCCCTGAGTGATTTGGGGGATTTTCCCACCGTTGGATCTTTGATCCAAGGGCTTCTGTTTTACAGAAGAAAATTTTCTTGTTTTAACAAGAACAGAAAGATTTCTTTAAAATCTTTATTCTGTTTGGCGCAGATGCCCCAGTGCGTGACGCGTGTCACGCAGCGCACAGAGGAGCGCAACTGCGCTGGCGCCTCTGCGCTGACACGTGTCGCGCAGCGCACAGCGGAGCGCAACTGCGCTGGCGCATCTGCGCTGACACGTGTCGCGCAGCGCAGTGCTTGCGCAGCTGAAGCGTTGCTTCATTTAATTTTGTTTAAAACACAGCTTTACTCTGATTGGGTGCGCTGCCTTGGGCGCTGCGCTGATGCGTCTGCGCCAGACACGTGGCGCGTTGCGCCCGGGATTTGAAGCGTTGTTTCACAATTTTGAATTTTGAATTTCAACAGAGCTTTGCTCTGATTGGGGGAAACAACTGTCACTTCGCCTCGAGTGTGTTCCCACTGTACTTTGATTACTACCCTACCACGGATCAAAGGAGTCGTGCAAACAGGTAGTGGTTGGGTGCAGTCCCGAAGCACTTGGAGGCAGTGAAGGTTAGATAGGATTCGTCTCTCCCGGTATTGGGAGTTGATATCGCGCTGTATCTAGGAGAGCCATTACACATAGTCGTCTCTGGCTAGGGCAAGCGAGATATACTGGTAGGTTTCCAGTGTTATCTCAGGGTGTTCTGGGCTACACTCCGATACGACTTGTACCGCTATTAGGGGACTGATGTTTACCACCCCCTAGGCCCGCCATGCGATATTCTCAGACGAACAGACCGGACTGTACGCAGATTGTCACAGACAGGCTCAGTAGGAGTTCGGATAGGATCGCCTCATCAGTCTTCTTATCGGCATCTACCTGGGGACCGTTACGTACAGCTAGTGCCGCTTGCGGTCTGTGGTTAAACCCACTGCCAGCGTAGTGTTGAGTCTTTAGAGTCCCACACAGAGGGTTATTCGCCTTTGGGCAAAACAGAGTAGAGGTCGCATGGTTTTGCGACGGGGTTCGTTCACATCCGCGCACTTGTGCACGTTTGGTGTCCGGACAGTCATTACTAGCGGGCTATGGTTTGAGCCAGATCCTAGTATATGTTTTGGGGTTAGTTTTATCTCATTGTATTCGTGTTCCTCGGAACACGAATGCGGGTGTGTATGCACAGTTATTTGAGGCGGAGGAAGAGGATTTTCATTAGGGTTTTGGAACGGGTGTGTATGTACAGTTGACAGTTGTCTTTTTCCAAAACCTAATGAATTTGTGATATATCAATTAATAATACTAATTAAATGAAATTGAGTTATGGTAAGGGTTGTTGACTTGTTGACCAAGGTTGACTTGTTGACCATGGTTGAAACATTGACCATCATCATTTCACTCCAAAGATGCTCTTTGATCTTTGCAAAAACATTTAATGTGAAATGATAATGGTCTTATCAAACCAACCATCACCTTTTTCATTTGATTAAAATTATTAATTAGATTAATTCACATATATTTGTTATGGTTGTAAAACTCATCTCATTCTCTCATTCTCATTCTCTCTCATCCTCTCATCTTCCTCTTCCTCTAGCTCAAGGAAAATTTATCTCATGAGTTGAGAAACATTTCCTTGGAGATAAAACACCAAAGCCACTCTCTACTCATCCTAAGGTTGAAGGTCTAGCAAGCCGGACACTTTAGTTTTCTCAAGTTCGAGGAAGAAGCTCACGGTAGAGACCCTCAGGTGGATCCATCTTCGGCAAGAGAAGGCGACGAGGAGAGAACCATCCGACCACCACAAGGAGTCCAAGAGAAGGATTTCAAGTTGAGGTATAACCCCTAACCGAGTAGGTAAAGCTCTAGTTAGTTGCTAGTGTGTAGTTTAGCAAAGATCCGGGTTTTACAGTCCATGTTACCATAACCCTAAAAATCGTTTTTCACCATTTCCGCAAGCCCGAAAGAACCGGGAGAGGTAACGTGGACTTAAAAATTCCTTGGTTGATCCAAGAGTGGAGATGCTGCCACCGCTGTACCCACGTGTAGGCCCCGTGAACGCAACGGTGGGGGGGGCATTTGTTTCCCCAATTAGTGCAAAGCTCTGTTCGGAATTCAAATTTTGAATTAAAGCTGCGCTTTTATGAAAGCGCTGCGCTACAACTAGTGCACCCCCTGCAAAGCGCGTAGGCGCTAGCGCTAGATGCTCTGCGCTCCAAGTAGCGCACCACATACAAAGCACGTGTGCGCTAGCGCTAAGAACGCTGCGCTCCAAGTAGCGCACCATGGGCAAAGCGTATAAGCGCTAGCGCTGGAACTAAATGTTCCCCACTGTTGGATCAAATATTCAACGGGTATGATTAAATCATCAATTAACAAGAATGAAATTCTGTTGAATCTTTCCAAATAGAAAAGATTGTGCCCTGAATTTGAAATACCGTTGGATCAATGATCCAATGGTGATTAAAAATCACTAAAATACAGAACAAATTTTGTAAGGGGGAAAGATTTCCCAATCTTAGTAAAAAACAAGAAGATTATCTTCTGTAAACCAGAAGCCCTTGGATCAAAGATCCAACGATGGGAAATTCCCCAAATCAATTGGAGAAAAGATCTCCTTAACTGATTGAACAAACCATCTTGCCCTATATAAAGGCCCCCAGACTTCAAGTATAAAAAGGAGGAACCCCCCATAAACTTTGAGAAAATCTCAAGAAGAAGAAGAAGCTCTCGGCAAAAGAAGACAATTCTTTTTCAAGGTAAAAAGAATATACAGTCGAAATCTCTCAATATAAACAGAAGTACTTACTTCTTTCACAGATCATAGATCTATAAGACAAAGGTGTCTTTCAAAAAAGAGATTATGAACATCTCATTATAAAGGGGGGAGAATTATTCAATTCTCTTAGGATCACAGATCCATAAAGGCAAAGCCTTTCATCAAAAAGAGATTGAAATATCTCCTATGAACTAAGAACTTTATTCTTAGAATCTTAAGACGAAGTCTCTTATCAAAGAACAGATAATCTGCAGAGCGCAAAGTTAACTTAAGAAGAGCCTTAGCGCTCCTAATCTAATAAGAGCCTTAGCGCTCCTAATTCAAAAGTGCCTTAGTGCTCTTCACCTAGCGCAAAGCGCTGCAGTGCCATAGCGCTTCAAACACAGCGCACTGCGCTCATTGGCTAGCGCTAAGCGTGCCACGTGCTCCTCACGTGTTCGCTGCATTACTAAAAGCGCTCTGCGCTCATTATATGGCATCAGCGCCAAACGCCTCAACACTTCAACTAAAAGCGCATCAGCGCTCCACATCTAGCGCTAAGCGCATCAGCGCTCTTCATTTAGCGCAAAGCGCCAAGCGCATTAGCGCTTCATATCTGGCACTAGTGCCAAGTGCACCACATACTTTTATGTGCGCTTGGACAGAACATAAATTGTTCTTTGAATAAACCTAGGGCTATGATAAATGCACAGCATTCAATTAAAGACAAAACATTGTCAGAGACTAAACCAATGCTTAGCATTTTTAAAGGGATTGGGCTCAAACAAACATCTAACAACTCCAAAAACAAATGTTGAACATTGTAATTGAATGGACTTAGCCCAAATTGGCCATAAGTACTCAATTCAGATTAATTGAGTTCAGATGCTCATAAATCACAGATCTTAGTCCCAATTGGACTACAGGTCTCTCAACCCACATCGGTTTAAGGGTACATCTCTGAACTCCTCTGATATTTGTCGTTGTAATCCTTCAACGTCTTCAGAGAGGTGATAGGTCCCGACAACCATACATTTCACGGACTGTGGGGTCCTTAAACCCATGGACTATGATGTCCTTAACCTTGACTGTGAGGTCTTTAAACTCACAGACTATGATGTCCTTAACCTTGACTGTGAAGTCTTTAAACTCATGGACTATGATGTCCTTAACCTTGACTGTGATGTCTTTAAACTCACAGACTACGATGTCCTTAACCTTGTACGAGATGTCCTTAAACTAACAATGGACCGTAATGTCTTTATAATAATCGACCGCAATGTCCCTGAACTAAACAATAGAGACCAAATGCTCTTTTGTTGGATCTAAATGATCCTGTTAAGTTGATCTTAGTCTAAAATGAGACTAACGTATCCTTAACAAACGTTTAAGTTGATCTTAGTCTCAAATGAGACTAACGTATCTTTAAACCCAACCCCCAAACCCAAATCGAAGAAAATACGGATTTGGACTAGTCCACGCCCTACGGGCGACGACATAAATTGGTCTCCGTATACAATCCACGGGCAACCAAAAACAAAACAAATACCCACGACACGAAGTGACCATCTGGAGAAGGAGAAAGTTGTTACCGCGATGCGGTAGCGTAATTAACTGCAGGGGCTTGCGCCTGCAGGGAAGAGCGTCCCCACAATCAAAAACCCCTCAAATGAGGGGGGATCTGACGAAGTCTGCTACATCGGCCGCATCCGTTTAAACCTTCGATACGTGGTGTCATAAATCAACTTGGCATCTTCGGAGAGGTGGACGGATAGAACCTATTAACATCTGCCCCCAAATTCAGGCAAGACGTTTGTCTTCCCGGTTTTCGGCGGGGAACAGTGAGCATCTATATGCAAAGCATATAGGCACCGTATTAAAATAAATAGCAGGTCAAAAAAGCTCACGTATTGACACGTGATACCCTTTTTGGTTGTTGCATGTAAGCAAACAAGATTAACTCAGTGGGGGTCACATGCTACACGTGAGTGTTCCTAAACACCTTCCAAGCTGATAGAATTAAATTCTAAATAAAAGGATCAAAGCCCTACTTGGAAGATATTTCTTTAAATCTTTCTAAACTATCTGATAGAATTAAATTCTATATATGTGAGAAATATATCCCTAATCTTCATTAAAACAGAGAGGTCTTCTTTGTTGTTAAACGAAGGACCTTTGGACTTTGATCTAACGGTGATCGTCTGATAGAATAAAATTCTATCTTAGGAAAATATTTTCTAATCTGGCTAAAAAAATAAGAAATCTTCTCTGTTAAATAGAGAGCCTTTGGATTAAAAATCCAACGGTGAATAAAATTCACCGATTGATCTAAAAGATCATGGAATCATTCATGATCTCTCAATGAGAGATTCTCTTAACAAATTGATTCTTGTTCTTCTCGTATAAATAGGAGCGAGGAGAGGATGAGAAGGAGAGACAGAGGAGGAAAAAAGAGAGAGTACAAGAAAAAAAGAGAATTCAATTCTCTAAAAGAAGAAGATCTCCCTTTTAGAAAAAAAAAAAAGAAACCCTGGGTAAGAAGAAAAACATAGAGAAACATAGAGATTACTTTATCTCTTCTTCGCCTCTCTAAGAGTTTAACCCTTCAAAAAAAAAGAACTTAGTTCTTCTTCTGGTTGAGGTTTGCATAAGCAGTTCTCCCCACAAGTTGAGAATTTAATTCTCATTGGGGAGATTCTGTTATGCGGATTCAAAACTTATGGGAAAGAACTAAGTTCAAAGAATTTAATTCTCTAAAAGAAAAAAATAGGAATTTAATTCCTCTGATAAAACTATGGTTTAACCATGTAAAAGAATTTGATTCTTATAAAACAAGGGACTTGAAATTCTCAAAACTTAGATCTCAACATCGCTAATATGAGATCAAAATCTCTATACATATAAAAGGAAAGGCGGGTGATGCATTAGTGTTCAACACTATAATGAAACCCCACGAGTTTCCCCATATTAGCACCTCTGATGAACAAAAAGAATGGTCGAGGCTGAATCACGTGTTCCCACGTGACCCCATAAACTAAGTGCTTAGCACTTATATGAAAAAGGGAATAAACCTAAAGACAGTTCCTATTTTGGGGCGCCTCACGTGGTCTCACATGACCCCATAAACTAAGTGCTTAGCACTTATATGAAAAAGGGAATAAACCCAAAGACAGTTCCTATTTTGGGATGCCTCACGTGACCCCCAAACTGTGCTTAGCACTTATAAAAGGAAGAGGGAATAAATCCAAAGAGGCAGTGCCCAACTTTGAGGCGCCTCACGTGCCCACACGTGAGGGCCACAGGAATTAAGTGTTTAACACTTATATATATAAACGGGGACTTAAACCCAATGTATAAAGCCAACTTTGAGTGTTTAACACTGCTCTAGAGCCTCACGTAGGAACACGTGAGTGCTGAAAAGTATACTAGTGCTTAGCACTATGGGAAGTCAATTTCTGCCCCAAGATTGACTAAGTCTTCCTGAGATTAAAACATCTTTGATCTCCTGGTAGACCGAGCCTATATGCTCATGATTTCCCAAACTAAAAATTCTTCAGTTGATGATATTTACCCCATATTCCCCTGAAGAAATCTTAGTCTCAAAATATGACTAATGATTTCTGGGCTTGACCGTCAATCCCTTTTCCTCTCAGGCACGGGAATTGGTTCAAGGGTACATCTCTCCACACCTTTGATATACGTCATTGTAATTCCTTAACGTCTTCAGAGAGGTGGCGAGTCCTGACAACCAACAACTCTTTGGTGCACTCCCAAACCGATAGGCACATCCCAACACGGACCGCAACGTCCTTAAACTAGCTACGGACCGCAACGTCCTTAAAACTATACCCTCACCTCAAAACGGTGATCTATGGACAGTAACATTCTTAAACTACTATGGACCGAAACGTCTTTAAACTAAACCCTCACACCAAAAATAGTGATCTACGAACTGAAACGTCCTTAAACTAACTCCGGACTGTAACGTCCTTAAACTACTAAAACAATAGAGCCCAAATGCTCTTTTGTTGGATCTGAATGATCCTGAAACGCTGTTAAGTAGATCTTAGTCTCAAATTGGACTAACATATCCTTAACAAACATTTAAGTTGATCTTAATCTCGAACAAGATTAACGATCCTTAAATCAAACCAAACCCAAATCTAAGAATATACGGATTTGGACAAATCCACGCCCTATGGGCAACAACATAAATTAGTCTCCGTATACAATCCACGGGCAACTAAAAATAAAACAAACAAACACGACACGAAGTGAACATGTCACGCCCCGCTTCCCAGTGTACGGCGAAGTGGGTGCGACGAGGCCCGCTACGTATGTACTCAGAAGTACATACGCTAAGCGTAGCTAAGCAATATAAAATAATCACAAGAGACAAATGATATTGAAATAACAGTAACTTTTATTAGTATCATTCTTTGTACAATACATGAAAAGAAATACAACTGAAATAAAAGATGCCTAAGCAGTGGCATAACAGGAAATGGAAAGTACTGAAAAGAAAAGTGTACAATGAAACTATACTGCAGGGTCTTCGGCAAATTGCTCCAAGTCTTCTTGGGTTGGCTCTACTTCTGCCGGGTCCGGGTCACCTGACGACATTCAAAGAAGAGAGAACAGAATGTCGTCAGCGAACAGATCGCTCGGTAAGTCCCAATAAGGGAAGAATAGAATAGACAGAGAGTAAGAGAGAGAGAGAGTTTCTTTTATATTTGTATTATATTGTTATATTATTGTAATGTTGGGTTAACGCTGTTGTTTGTAGCTTGGTACGGAAGATGCCAGTGTATACGAGAGGAGTCCCACTTACACCGGGGACTTTGGTAACCTGTAGTACAAGGCTCCGTCGATAATACCACGGAACAACGGCATGGATGTAATTATGTCTTAAGTGACCACCTCGTGCCACCTTTAACATATTCCGTACCAGTCTACCCCTTAAACCCCGTAGTGTTTTAACTGTGTTGTAGTATTGGAATATGTAAACTGGATGACTGACCAAAACCATGATATCAGTAAATATGTTGTAACTGTATAATCAGGAAAATGGAATATCAGGATAATGGATGAATATCCATGGTTTGATTCAGTCAAAATGAATATATTGTTAACTGGATTCAGGGATTCTTGTATTCAAATTTGTATTGGAATATGATTGAATATAGGTTGACTTGAATTATATTCAAGTCAGAATTAGTCAGACTCCAACCCGAGTCAAACTAAAAGAAAGATAATATGAAGTTCAATATTAGTTAGGGGCCTTATTGTAATTTGTGAAACTTGAGGGGGTTTTATGTAAAAAGTACTTTTGTATAGTTTTCAAAATATACCTCAAGTATTTAATAATCATCTTTATTATTATAATGAATGTGAATTTTATTTGTGTTATTCTAGTGAATATATCCTAATAGAAGAATTAATTGTTTATTTGAAATTCGTGGTATTTTAATGTAACTTTTAATCTTGAATTTTAGGAAAAAGTGGAAACTTTATATTATAAAAAAATAGGTGTTTAAATGATAATTATATATAATTAAACACATAAATAAATTTTTTTTATATGAATATTTTATTTACAAAAGTCTCACTTTCCTTAAATATCGTATTTTAAACCTTTCGAGACCGAATGCTCCTTGCGGAGGTCTGAATCTCGCACTACTAGCCTGCGGGTGCACGATGAACCGTACTATCCCTAACAGGTTCCCCAAAGATGGGTTGTAGCGGCACTTTGCTTAGGTTTTATAAATACTATTCATTTAGGAAAACGGTTTTATAAATAAAAGGTATTTATTTGTAAAAGAGTATAGTTTTCTGTATTTTAGTTTCTAGGGTTTCCTAAGCCAACTAGCCTATTTCTAAGGGTCTAAACGACAAGTCATTAGAAGCCTCAAATCGTCTCTTCACCGCCAATTGTGGCCAGGTAAGTACAAGTGAGGAGGGAGGGATCCGCTCACGAATCGTGAGACGGGCCTTTTAAAGTTACCCAAGCTCACTTGCCTAGCCTAGACACCACAAAGTCAGTTTAGATAAACGATCGATGTCCATGACATATCGTATTTTCCTATTAAAAGATATTGTTTTAAAAATTGTAAACAACTTAGAACTTTTTAGAAAAGGTTTATAAAGAAAAGGGTATTTTAGTGAAAAGTCTTGTATTTTCGTATTCTATATTTTGACGTTTATCAATTAAGGTTATATTTGTGTGTGTGTAGAGGTAGGTCATTACCTCGTGACTTATATTAGGTTTTGGTGAAGTTTAAAGGTGAAATAAGCTATGTTAAACCTAAAGGTATTAAAGTGCAAGAATACGGTATTCGTAAACGTTATCATTTCATGTGTGAAATTTCATTCAAATTGATTGAAACAAGTTTAGTTATCACAATAAACATGTTTAGGAGTGAGGTACTTGATTACATTAAGAAAAATGAACTTCATGGTATTTTAATGAAAGAAATACGGTTTTGTAAAGAACTTATCATTTCATGTGGAAAAGTGTGATTAAATTGGTTTAAGGGTGATTAATAGTCAACATGCATATGGGTAGATAATATGTATTAGGTGACAAGTGGAATTTTAAAGAAAAATCGAATCGGAAATCGGTTTGTCCGATTTCCGTCGGGTTCCAGAAATTCGTATTTTTACATTAAAGAAAAAGAAGGTAGAAGAGGTGGGACTTACGGGTTTAAACTCCTCTAAAGAGTAAAGAGAACTAGGGAGGAAGGCCGAGGATGGTTACGTCGCCGGTTGCTCCAAAACACGTCGCCGGAATTCCGTCAGGGCTTCGCCGTGAACTCGGTTTCAAAGCACACTTCTTGTGGAAACTTTTGAGAGAGTGGCTCAAGATTTTAGGGGGTGAGAGGGTAGTGTGTAGGGTTGGTATTTATAGGGTTAGGCTAGGGTTAGGGTAGATGAAAAGTTAGAAATAAAAATGTGATAAAATGTAATAAAAATGTATTAAAAGTGGAGTAATAGGGGTTTTTAAAGAGCTCTGGAAGTGGTATGAGGCTGAAACTTTGCAGGTGCGTAGGGAATACCAAAAGACACAACTTTCATGTTGTGACCCTCGCCGGAATCGGCCGAATCGGGGGTGACTCGGCCGTGACTCGGTCGGATCACTGAGTCGGCCGAGTCAAGGCCGAGTTGGCCGATTCCCGACCGAGTCCGGTGACCTGGATCTCCCCCGACGGTTCATCTACCCTCTGCAAGTGTTATGTCTTTGGGTGTAGTGGGGTTTTTGTGAGATATGCACGTGTAAACTCTTGATATTCTAAAGGTTTTTTAAAAAATCAATATTAAAAATAATGTGGGGTATGGGATTCGAACTCTGATGGCTTGGTTCAGCAGTGCAAGGTATTACCAATGAGCTACAAGCTCCTTCTTGTAATTATTGTGGTATTTAATTACTTAAACTGATAGCAGCAAGAATAAATACTCCTAGTATACATTAAATTTAAAGTAAATTCTTGTACACTAAAAATTGAGTTATTATATCCTTGTAGCTTGTAATTAAAAACAAAATAATTACCTATATCTTGTGCTCATGCTAAAATACCCCTTTTGTGGATTTTTGAAAAAATATTTGAAAAAATTTTGTATAGGAAAATTAGGGTTGTTACAGAACATCTAGAGCAGGAGAAAGTGGTTATCGCGATACGATAACGTAATTAACTGCAGGGGCTTGCGCCTGCAGGGAAGAGCGTCCCCACAATCAAAAAAACCCTCAAAAACGAGGGGGGTCTGACGAAATCTGCTACAATGGCTGCATCCATCCAAACCTCCGATTTACGGTGCCATAAATCAACTTGGTATTTTCGAAGAGGTGGACGGATAAATCCAAATAGTATCTGCCCCCAATTTCAGGCTAGACGATCCATCCCAGATTCGTCTCCGGTTTTCGGCGGTGAGCATCCATCTTCCACGCTGGGCCGTGGCTAGACTTCAAAGAGGATGTTTCTTTTGTAATTGGCCGAATAAGAAGATGCGAGTTTGCTTAGCGCGTCGGCCTCGGCGTTCATACTCCTGCGAATATGTTCTACTTGGACCTCGTCGAAATTTCTCCGAAGTCTTTTTACCTCCGATAGTTATTTCATCATCAGGGGTTCCCGGGCTTCGAAACACCTGGTCAACTGACCGACGAATAGTGTCACGCCCCGCTTCCCAGTGTACGGGTAAGGAGACAAGACGAGGCCGCGACGTATTTACTCAGAAGTAAACACGTTAAGCGTAAATAAGCAATATAAGTAAAAATACAAGAAATGACAATAGATATAAATAAACAACAACTTTTTATTGATAACCATTCTTTATATACAACTGAAAAGTAAAGAACAATGAAAGAAAGTGATGCCTAAACAATGGCATATGAACTGAAAGAAAAGTAAGTACAAGTAGGAACTAAAAATCTGGCTCATCGGTGAACTGCTCCAAATCGTCCTGGCTGGCCTCGATCTCCTGAGAGTCGGGTCCTCCTGACAACATTCCAAAGAAAGAAGTGACAAGAATGTCGTCAGCGAACTAGCGCTCGGTAAGTCCCAAGAGATAGAATGAAATAGACAAGTAAAGAGAATAGAATTGGTATAGTGGTTCAAGGATATGTTTGTTATGCTAACGTAGTTGTTTGTAGTTTGGTACAGAATATACCAGTGTATACGAGAGGAGTCCGACTTGCTCCGGGGTCTATGGTAACATATAAGTACAAGGCCCCATCAAAACCCACGGGACAACGGTACAGGATGTTCATGTAGGTGTCTTTTAATGACCGTCTCGTTCCACTTCTAATACATTCCATACCAATCTACCCCGTTAAAACCCTGTAGTGTATATTATATTGATTTGAAGTTATCAGACTTGCCGAGACCATGGTATAAGTTGTTCATGTAAACTGATTCAGGATATAAACGATACTCATGTAGTCAATTGTCACGCCCTGTAGGAGTTCGGATAGGATCGCCTCATCAGTCTTCTTATCGGCATCTACCTGGGGACCGTTACGTACAGCTAGTGCCGCTTGCGGTCTGTGGTTAAACCCACTGCCAGCGTAGTGTCGAGTCTTTAGAGTCCCACACAGAGGGTTATTCGCCTTTGGGCAAAACAGAGTAGAGGTCACATGGTTTTGCGACGGGGTTCGTTCACATCCGCGCACTTGTGCACGTTTGGTGTCCGAACAGTCATTACTAGCGGGCTCTGGTTTGAGCCAGATCCTAGTATATGTTTTGGGGTTAGTTTTATCTCATTGTATTCGTGTTCCTCGGAACACGAATGCGGGTGTGTATGCACAGTTATTTGAGGCGGAGGAAGAGGATTTCATTAGGATTTTGGAACGGGTGTGTATACACAGTTGACAGTTGTCTTTTTCCAAACCCTAATGAATATGTGATATATAAATTAATAATACTAATTAAGTGAAATTGAGTTATGGTAAAGGTTGTTGACTTGTTGACCAAGGTTGACTTGTTGACCATGGTTGAGATATTGACCATCATCATTTCACTCCAAAGATGCTCTTTGATCTTTGCAAAAACATTTAATGTGAAATGATAATGGTCTTATCAAACCAACCATCACCTTTTCATTTGATTAAAATTATTAATTAGATTAATTCACATATATTTGTTATGGTTGTAAAACTCATCTCATTCTCTCATTCTCATTCTCTCTCATCCTCTCATCTTCCTCTTCCTCTAGCTCAAGGAAAATTCATATCATGAGTTGAGAAACATTTCCTTGGAGATAAAACACCAAAGCCACTCTCTACTCATCCTAAGGTTGAAGGTCTAGCAAACCGGACACTTTAGTTTTCTCAAGTTCGAGGAAGAAGCTCAAGGTAGAGACCCTTAGGTGGATCCATCTTCGGCAAGAGAAGGAGACGAGGAGAGAACCATCCGACCACCACAAGGAGTCCAAGAGAAGGATTTCAAGTTGAGGTATAACCCCTAACCGAGTAGGTAAAGCTCTAGTTAGTTGCTAGTGTGTAGTTTAGAAATGATCCGGGTTTTACAGTCCATGTTACCATAACCCTAAAAATCGTTTTTCACCATTTCCGCAAGCCCGAAAGAACCGGGAGAGGTAACATGGACTTACAGTGGTATCAGAGCCTAGCTAAACACACCCTAGCATGTTAGCAAAGTATCTAGAATTTCGACCGGACAAAAAAACCGCAAAACACCCCGAAAAATTCAAGTTTCTGCCGATTTTTATTTCTGCTCTAAAAATAATAAATCATGTACTAAAAATCGGCTCAGGCTTTTTAGAGAACAGGCAAGAAAAACGATCCAGTGAGTCGACCAACTCACCGCGGATCCGTGGCCGAGTTGACTCGGCCGTGGATCATTTCTCCTGCAGTTTTCTCCTGTTGGTGTTTTGTGATTTTTGAGATGGTTTGTTTCTGCCCAAAATATCCAGAGAACAAGTTTGTTTTTGGGGTGGTTACAAATCCGTATTTTGGTCGATTTTCTATAGACTTTGGCTAATGGGTTGTATCTGTAATGTTATATGTGTATTGAACGTCTGCTAATCGCTATACGTCGATTAGTGGGGGTTATACATATCTGTTATCTGTAATATTGATGGTATGTGTATATGAATTCGTTGGATTGTCGCGGATGAATAGCCGGGGGTTGTGAGATGAGAGTTTTTTCTTTATCTTTCAATTCATGTAATATGTAAATTTGATGTAATATTATTTGTATGGCCGCACATCCGGGATGAGGTTGTAGCCGCCATTGTATAATTTCTTTTTACTGTTTTTGCTCCTAGGATAGACCCAAGGTGGGGTGCACAAACTACCGGGTATCTCGAAGTGCCGAGTGGCCTACTCACGTCATTGAGGGAGGTTGCTTCGCTTCGGGTACTTGGCGGGTAGTTTGCTGCACCCATAGGGGTCTAGGGTGGGGTATTGGCTATTCATCGCGACCGTATAATCCGCTTTTCGTTACAGGCTCGGACGGAATGCGGATTCCTAGTATATCCAATGTATTCATTTGTGATCTGGAATGGCTATCATTGCTATATATCTATATACGATATCTATTTAGGCGTTGCTTATGTTTTGCACCCGCACTAGTCCAGCCCCCGCTCTGTCGTTAGTTAAGTAACCTAACGGGTGATGACGGGGCCCCGTGGCGAATGCGAATGGCATAAGCGTACGTCATATTTTCGTTGGTTTCTGCAATGGTAGGATTAAATGATGGGACGCATTAAAATTAATGCAAGAAAATAAACCAAGTAAAAGTCGTTGGAACACTTTCAAAACCACTCGGTTCTTTTTCAAAAACCAACTTTTAAATGCGGAGCTTGAACCACTCCTTTTAAAATCTATCCCGTTTCATCGATTATATCAAGTTCACTACGTTCACGGTTTCGCCAAAACCATTCGTAGCCCTCCATCATTTCAGTTAAATATTCGGTAGTATTCAAGCTATGTATTTTGACCTCACGCCAAGGCATAGTGATTGGTAGTTGCCGAATATTTATCTGTTGCATAGATAGAATGCGTTGGTTTGAGACAGTCGTACTGTCATTTTGGCCTACGTCAAGGGTAGGTACGAGTGGGTTCAAATTAACCTGGATAATGATGGGTAGAACTTGACATGTGACTTATGACATTTTGACCTCACGCCAAGGTCATAAGAGCATGGGGTAAAAATCCACATCGGGGGTTTCAAAAGAAACTGAAACTTGCTAGCGCTGCATACCATTTGGAGTGTGATGATTCTGGTAGGATTCCTTCAGTTTTGTCACGCGATGATATTTGGATCCCGATCCTACTGTGAGTATGTGCTACTCCTCGGGAAATTTCTCACTTAACGATCAATGCTATAAACCTAGTAGGTGTCTAGAAAGGTGTTAGCGGGGCTACGCCCCCAGGGAAAAGAGGTTCTTAAATTAAGGAACTTCGCGAAAGAGTTGGAAAACCTCCCTCGAAGTACCGATACTGGCCTGGCTGAACGGTTAAGCAAGTATTGTACGGTGGGATTGATCCCGACTAATTCTTCCTTTATGGTTTGAGGAGGGATTCGAGAGACAGTAGGAGCCATCCTGTTTAGACAAACTAAAAACCACTCTAAACTTGCAAGAGCATCGTGCTAAAGTGTTTCTTCTCTCTCTCCTAATTGCAGCGACCAATCAACATGACCAGACTTAAGTTACTATTAGATAAAAACATACTGACAGGGCCAAACTACAAAGATTGGCTCAGGAATGTCAAAATGGCAATCACTTACGACAAGTTGGGGTATCTCCTTACCACCAAAGCTCCCCCTGTCCCAGGTCCCACCTCCAGCGTCGCGGATATAGAAATCCGTAAGACATGGGAGATCGATTGCGCGAAGGCCAAGTACCTCGTGCTTGCCTCTATGGATAATGAACATCAAAGGAGGCACGAGAATATGGACCTAGAATCCATATTTCTTCATACAAAAGATCTGTATGGAGAGCAATCCCGTATCGCCAGATACGAAGTCTCGAAAAAGTTGTTTTCGACAAAATTGGCCGTCGGATCATCGGTAGCGGAACACGTGCTTAAGATGATTGGCTTCATTGAAGAGCTCGCGGACCTTGGGACCACGTTAGAGAACGGGCTCTATACGGACTTGATTCTCCAGTCCCTTCCTTCCACTTACGCCCAGTTTATCCTAAACTTCAACATGCAAGGAAAGGAGGTTGAACTTTCTGAACTTCTGAACATGTTGAGGAGTGCTGAGGGCACCCTACAGAAAGGTAGGGAAACATCCACTTTGTTTGTAGGAGGATCTTCCTCTTCTAAGTCCAAGGCAAAAGCCAAGGGAAAAAAGAAGAAAGCCCCCGCCAAACCAAGGGGCGGTGTTAGTAAAGTAGATACGAAGGGAAAGGCAAAGGCAACAAAGGTAGCGGAAAAGCTTGTGGGAAAGGAAGAATGCTTTTACTGTCACAAGAGTGGACACTGGAAAAAGGATTGCAGGGCTTGGAAGGCCAGAAACCAGGATCTGAAGCAAGTTGCAGCTTCGGCTTTAGGTATGTATGTTATTGAAAACTGTCTATCAATAAACTCTACTTCCTGGGTATTGGATACCGGATCAGGATCTCATATTTGTAACTCTATGCAGGCACTGAGAAAGCGTAGGGTTTTGAAGGCAGGTGATATGACCCTCAGAGTTGCAAACGGAGCTGGCATGGATGCTGAGTCCGTGGGGGATTATCACCTGGGATTGTCAGATGGGCATGTTTTGGTTTTGCGTGATTGTTATTTTGTACCCAATGCAACTTGTATTATCATATTTGTATCTTTATTATCTAAAGAAGGTTATGAATTTGCATTTGTAAGTAATGTTGTGAACATTCACCTTAATCAAGTTTGGATTGGGTCGGGTACATTAAACAATGGTATATACGTATTAAATCAACCACAGATTTTCAATGTCCAGAATACACACAAAAAAAAGTCTCCAGAAATCAATCATGCTTTCTTATGGCATTGTAGACTAGGTCACATCAATGAGAGAAAGTTGACAAAGTTACATACAGAAGGATATTTAGATCCGTTCGAATATCATTCATATGCAACTTGTCAATCCTGTCTCAAAGGAAAGATGACAAAGACTCCGTTCACTGGACACGGGGTAAGAGCGAGCGAGCTCTTGGGGCTCGTATACAGTGACGTGTGCGGTCCAATGTCTACACATGCGCGAAGTGGTTATTCTTACTTCATTACTTTTACGGATGATTTTTCAAGGTTCGGACATGTCCTCTTAATGAAGCATAAATCTGAAGCCTTTGAAAAATTCAAGGAATATAAGAATGAAGTAGAAAAACAAACAGGCAAAAATATCAAGACACTAAGATATGATCGAGGTGGTGAATACTTAAGTGCCGAGTTTCTGGATTACTTAAAAGAGAATGGAATTCTCTCTCAGCTTACTCCTCCGTACACTCCGCAACATAACGGTGTATCGAAGAGACGGAACCGAACCCTATTGGATATGGTACGTTCCATGATGAGTAACGCTGAGTTGCCGCGATCATTCTGGGGATATGCGCTAGAATCAGCCGCATACCTTTGAACCGAGTTCCAACTAAGACTGTGCCTATCACACCATATGAGTTATGGAGTGGAAAGAAACCCTATCTTCAATATCTGAAGATCTGGGGATGTCCAGCTTTTGTCAAAAAGCAGCATGCGGACAAACTCGAGGCACGCTCAGTACTGTGCAAGTTTGTGGGATACCCAAAGAACTCCAGGGGGTATCTTTTCTATTACGCAGAGGAACAAAAGGTCTTTGTTTCTCGTAATGCCCACTTTCTGGAACACCAGTTCTTAGAAAAGGAAATTAGTGGGAGCGCAATAGAACTGGAAGAAATTCCAGAACCAAAAACTATTACTGAAAGCTTAGTAGAACCAGAAGGTTCGAAAGAACAGGACATTCCTACGCCGCTCCACAGGAGTAGTAGACAGTCTCATCCGCCCGAGAGATACTACGGTTTTCTCATAGATGGGGATAGAGAGGATTGCATCATTGGTAATGATGATGAGCCGACTAGCTTCCAGCAGGCCATTCAGAGCGTTGACTCGGTAAAATGGCCGGATGCAATGCGGACCAAAATGAAGTCCATGTACACCAACAAAGTATGGACTTTGGACGTTGCTCCAGATGGGGTAAAACCCGTAGGATGCAAGTGGATCTTCAAAAGGAAGATTGGTGTAGATGAATAGGTTGAGACCTATAAAGCTAGACTCGTTGCAAAGGGTTTTCGTCAAAGAACTGGTTTGAACTATGACGAAACCTTTTCTCCAGTGGCTATGCTGAAATCCATTCGGATCCTTCTTGCCATTGTTGCCTTCCACGATTATGAAATCTGGCAGATGGACGTAAAGACCGCTTTTCTAAATGGAAATTTAGAGGAGTGTGTCTATATGGACCAGCCAGAGGGTTTCATTCAGAGTGGGAGCAGCAGAAAGGTGTGCAAGTTGCTTAAGTCCATTTATGGACTAAAGCATGCATCGCAGAGTTGGAACATCTGTTTTGATGAGACGGTCAAAGAATTTGGCTTTATCAAAAATCCAGATGAACCATCCATCTATAGTAGATTTGTAGCACGAACTGTCGTGTTCCTCGTTTTATACGTGGATGACATTCTCTTGATAGGAAATGACATTCCTATGCTACAATCTCTCAAAGGATTCTTGTCACACAGGTTCTCCATGAAAGACCTGGGTGATGCCTCTTACATTCTGGGGATCCAGATCCATCGTGATAGATCCAAGAGGATATTAGTACTTTCACAGTCCAGGTACATCGACACCATACTGAAAAGATTCAGTATGGAAGATTCCAAGCGCGGTAATCTACCAGCTTGTCACGGGATCACCCTCTCCAAAGAGATGTCTCCTAAGACTGATTTGGAAAGGGATCGCATGTCTATTATACCCAATGCTTCTACGGTAGGCTCTATAATGTATGCGATGTTGTGTATCATACCAGATGTAGCTTATGCACTGAGTGTGGTAAATAGGTATCAGTCTAACCCTGGAGAGAAGCACTGGATAGCGGTAAAGAACATTCTCAAGTACCTGAGAAGGACTAAGGAGATGTTCTTGGTGTATGGCGGAAAAGACCTCCAGATTGAGGCCTTTGCTAACTCCAGCTTCCAAAGTGACAAGGATGATTCCAAGTCCATGTCGGGTTTTGTCTTTACCCTCAATAAAGGGGCGGTGTGTTGGAAGAGTTCCAAACAGGAAACCGTTGCTGACTCGACAATGGAAGCGGAATACATCGCTGCATCTGATGCCGCAAAAGAAGCCGTTTGGATGAGGAAGTTCTTGAAAGAACTTCAGGTGGTTCCATCCATTGTCGATCCAATACCTCTGTATTGCGACAACAACGGGGTTAAAGCTTTAGCGAAGGAACCCAGGTCCTATCAGAAATCCAGACACATCTTGAGGCGGTATCACCTGATCAGGGAGATCGTGGATCGCCAGGAGATCGAGGTTCGGAGGGTTGCTTCAGAAGATAACACTGCAGATCCATTCACGAAGGCCTTACCCCAGACTCAGTTCAAGCGGCTGATCGAGATGATAGGTCTTCGATACGCCAGTACATGGCCTTAGTGCAAGTGGGAGATTGTTAGTGTATATGCCCTAGAGGCCATTAGTGTATCATACTAGTATGTATATTACTTGATGGAAGCTCGGGATATTCACAGTTGTATAGACAATCTTGCTCGAAATGGTAGTATGCTACTTGGTTTGTCTCTGCTTTAATGTGTACATGTGTTTCTTTTTGTATATCACCTATACGCATTAGTGGAGCCCTTAGGATCTTTGCTTGATTACCAGCGTTGTGATGGCAGTTACACTCGTGGGGGCTGGGTAATCCACAAGCGCATCCTTATGCAGGTCCCTAGTCATAGGACCATCGAGACAGGGCATCGATACTCCGGAATAGACTAGTGTATGCGCTTCTCATCCCAGCACGGGAGACAGTCTGTCCCACAGCCGTCAGTACGTCGTACTTGAGATAGTATGCGGGTGCTCGTTAGGTTACGAGTACACTGGACAGGACTCGTCGGGAACTGTTGGTTGGTACTATACCTATCGCCAGTTATCAGTTCCCAGGTGACATGAGTACAGCTTAGTCCGCTGACTTGACACTGTCACTTCGTCTCGAATGTGTTCCCACTGTACTTTGATTACTACCCTACCACGGCTCAAAGGAGTCGTGCAAACAGGTAGTGGTTGGGTGCAGTCCCGAAGCACTTGGAGGCAGTGAAGGTTAGATAGGATTCGTCTCTCCCGGTATTGGGAGTTGATATCGCGCTGTATCTAGGAGAGCCATTACACATAGTCGTCTCTGGCCAGGGCAAGCGAGATATACTGGTAAGTTTCCAGTGTTATCTCAGGGTGTTCTGGGCTACACTCCGATATGACTTGTACCGCTATTAGGGGACTGATGTTTACCACCCCGTAGGCCCGCCATGTGATATTCTCAGACGAACAGACCGGACTGTACGCAGATTGTCACAGACAGGCTCAGTAGGAGTTCGGATAGGATCGCCTCATCAGTCTTCTTATCGGCATCTACCTGGGGACCGTTACGTACAGCTAGTGCCGCTTGCGGTCTGTGGTTAAACCCACTGCCAGCGTAGTGTCGAGTCTTTAGAGTCCCACACAGAGGGTTATTCGCCTTTGGGCAAAACAGAGTAGAGGTCGCATGGTTTTGCGACGGGGTTCGTTCACATCCGCGCACTTGTGCACGTTTGGTGTCCGGACAGTCATTACTAGCGGGCTATGGTTTGAGCCAGATCCTAGTATATGTTTTGGGGTTAGTTTTATCTCATTGTATTCGTGTTCCTCGGAACACGAATGCGGGTGTGTATGCACAGTTATTTGAGGCGGAGGAAGAGGATTTTCATTAGGGTTTTGGAACGGGTGTGTATGCACAGTTGACAGTTGTCTTTTTCCAAACCCTAATGAATATGTGATATATCAATTAATAATACTAATTAAATGAAATTGAGTTATGGTAAGGGTTGTTGACTTGTTGACCAAGGTTGACTTGTTGACCATGGTTGAAACATTGACCATCATCATTTCACTCCAAAGATGCTCTTTGATCTTTGCAAAAACATTTAATGTGAAATGATAATGGTCTTATCAAACCAACCATCACCTTTTTCATTTGATTAAAATTATTAATTAGATTAATTCACATATATTTGTTATGGTTGTAAAACTCATCTCATTCTCTCATTCTCATTCTCTCTCATCCTCTCATCTTCCTCTTCCTCTAGCTCAAGGAAAATTTATCTCATGAGTTGAGAAACATTTCCTTGGAGATAAAACACCAAAGCCACTCTCTACTCATCCTAAGGTTGAAGGTCTAGCAAGCCGGACACTTTAGTTTTCTCAAGTTCGAGGAAGAAGCTCACGGTAGAGACCCTCAGGTGGATCCATCTTCGGCAAGAGAAGGCGACGAGGAGAGAACCATCCGACCACCACAAGGAGTCCAAGAGAAGGATTTCAAGTTGATGTATAACCCCTAACCGAGTAGGTAAAGCTCTAGTTAGTTGCTAGTGTGTAGTTTAGCAAAGATCCGGGTTTTACAGTCCATGTTACCATAACCCTAAAAATCGTTTTTCACCATTTCCGCAAGCCCGAAAGAACCGGGAGAGGTAACGTGGACTTAAAAATTCCTTGGTTGATCCAAGAGTGGAGATGCTGCCACCGCTGCACCCACGTGTAGGCCCCGTGAACGCAACGATGGGGGGGCATTTGTTTCCCCAATTAGAGCAAAGCTCTGTTCAGAATTCAAATTTTGAATTAAAGCTGCGCTTTTATGAAAGCGCTGCGCTACAACTAGTGCACCCCCTGCAAAGCACGTAGGCGCTAGCGCTAGATGCTCTGCGCTCCAAGTAGCGCACCACGTACAAAGCACGTGTGCGCTAGCGCTAAGAACGCTGCGCTCCAAGTAGCGCACCATGGGCAGAGCGTATAAGCGCTAGCGCTGGAACTAAATGTTCCCCACCGTTGGATCAAATATTCAACGGGTATGATTAAATCATCAATTAACAAGAATGAAATTCTGTTGAATCTTTCCAAACAGAAAAGATTGTGCCCTGAATTTGAAATACCGTTGGATCAATGATCCAATGGTGATTAAAAATCACTAAAATACAGAACAAATTTTGTAAGGGGGAAAGATTTCCCAATCTTAGTAAAAAACAAGAAGATTATCTTCTGTAAACCAGAAGCCCTTGGATTAAAGATCCAACGATGGGAAATTTCCCAAATCAATTGGAGAAAAGATCTCCTTAACTGATTGAACAAACCATCTTGCCCTATATAAAGGCCCCCAGACTTCAAGTATAAAAAGGAGGAACCCCCCATAAACTTTGAGAAAATCTCAAGAAGAAGAAGAAGCTCTCGGCAAAAGAAGACAATTCTTTTTCAAGGTAAAAAGAATATACAGACGAAATCTCTCAATATGAACAGAAGTACTTACTTCTTTCACAGATCATAGATCTATAAGACAAAGGTGTCTTTCAAAAAAGAGATTATGAACATCTCATTATAAAGGGGGGAGAATTATTCAATTCTCTTAGGATCACAGATCCATAAAGGCAAAGCCTTTCATCAAAAAGAGATTGAAATATCTCCTATGAACTAAGAACTTTATTCTTAGAATCTTGAGACGAAGTCTCTTATCAAAGAACAGATAATCTGCAGAGCGCAAAGTTAACTTAAGAAGAGCCTTAGCGCTCCTAATCTAATAAGAGCCTTAGCGCTCCTAATTCAAAAGTGCCTTAGTGCTCTTCACCTAGCGCAAAGCGCTGCAGTGCCATAGCGCTTCAAACACAGCGCACTGCGCTCATTGGCTAGCGCTAAGCGTGCCACGTGCTCCTCACGTGTTCGCTGCATTACTAAAAGCGCTCTGCGCTCATTATATGGCATCAGCGCCAAACGCCTCAACACTTCAACTAAAAGCGCATCAGCGCTCCACATCTAGCGCTAAGCGCATCAGCGCTCTTCATTTAGCGCAAAGCGCCAAGCGCATTAGCGCTTCATATCTGGCACTAGTGCCAAGTGCACCACATAATTTTATGTGCGCTTGGACAGAACATAAATTGTTCTTTGAATAAACCTAGGGCTATGATAAATGCACAGCATTCAATTAAAGACAAAACATTGTCAGAGACTAAACCAATGCTTAGCATTTTTAAAGGGATTGGGCTCAAACAAACATCTAACAACTCCAAAAACAAATGTTGAACATTGTAATTGAATGGACTTAGCCCAAATTGGCCATAAGTACTCAATTCAGATTAATTGAGTTCAGATGCTCATAAATCATAGATCTTAGTCCCAATTGGACTACAGGTCTCTCAACCCACATCGGTTTAAGGGTACATCTCTGAACTCCTCTGATATTTGTCGTTGTAATCCTTCAACGTCTTCAGAGAGGTGATAGGTCCCGACAACCATACATTTCACGGACTGTGGGGTCCTTAAACCCATGGACTATGATGTCCTTAACCTTGACTGTGAGGTCTTTAAACTCACAGACTATGATGTCCTTAACCTTGACTGTGAAGTCTTTAAACTCATGGACTATGATGTCCTTAACCTTGACTGTGATGTCTTTAAACTCACGGACTACGATGTCCTTAACCTTGTACCGAGATGTCCTTAAACTAACAATGGACCGTAATGTCCTTATAATAATCGACCGCAATGTCCCTGAACTAAACAATAGAGTCCAAATGCTCTTTTGTTGGATCTAAATGATCCTGTTAAGTTGATCTTAGTCTAAAATGATACTAACGTATCCTTAACAAACGTTTAAGTTGATCTTAGTCTCAAATGAGACTAACGTATCTTTAAACCCAACCCCCAAACCCAAATCGAAGAAAATACGGATTTGGACTAGTCCACGCCCTACGGGCGACGACATAAATTGGTCTCCGTATACAATCCACGGGCAACCAAAAACAAACAAATACCCACGACACGAAGTGACCATCTGGAGAAGGAGAAAGTTGTTACCGCGATGCGGTAGCATAATTAACTGCAGGGGCTTGCGCCTGCAGGGAAGAGCGTCCCCACAATCAAAATCCCCTCAAATGAGGGGGGATCTGACGAAGTCTGCTATATCGGCCGCATCCGTTTAAACCTTCGATACGTGGTGTCATAAATCAACTTGGCATCTTCGGAGAGGTGGACGGATAGAACCTATTAACATCTGCCCCCAAATTCAGGCAAGACGTTTGTCTTCCCGGTTTTCGGCGGGGAACAGTAAGCATCTATATGCAAAGCATATAGGCACCGTATTAAAATAAATAGCAGGTCAAAAAAGCTCACGTATTGACACGTGATACCCTTTTTGGCTGTTGCATGTAAGCAAACAAGATTAACTCAGTGGGGGTCACATGCTACACGTGAGTGTTCCTAAACACCTTCCAAGCTGATAGAATTAAATTCTAAATAAAAGGATCAAAGCCCTACTTGGAAGATATTTCTTTAAATCTTTCTAAACTATCTGATAGAATTAAATTCTATATATGTGAGAAATATATCCCTAATCTTCATTAAAACAGAGAGGTCTTCTTTGTTGTTAAACGAAGGACCTTTGGACTTTGATCTAACGGTGATCGTCTGATAGAATAAAATTCTATCTTAGGAAAATATTTTCTAATCTGGCTAAAAAAATAAGAAATCTTCTCTGTTAAATAGAGAGCCTTTGGATTAAAAATCCAACGGTGAATAAAATTCACCGATTGATCTAAAAGATCATGGAATCATTCATGATCTCTCAATGAGAGATTCTCTTAACAAATTGATTCCTGTTCTTCTCGTATAAATAGGAGCGAGGAGAGGAGGAGAAGGAGAGACAGAGGAGGAAAAAGGAGAGAGTACAAGAAAAAAAGAGAATTCAATTCTCTAAAAGAAGAAGATCTCCCTTTTAGAAAAAAAAAAGAAACCCTGGGTAAGAAGAAAAACATAGAGAAACATAGAGATTACTTTATCTCTTCTTCGCCTCTCTAAGAGTTTAACCCTTCAAAAAAAAAGAACTTAGTTCTTCTTCTGGTTGAGGTTTGCATAAGCAGATCTCCCCACAAGTTGAGAATTTAATTCTCATTGGGGAGATTCTGTTATGCGGATTCAAAACTTATGGGAAAGAACTAAGTTCAAAGAATTTAATTCTCTAAAAGAAAAAAAATAGGAATTTAATTCCTCTGATAAAACTATGGTTTAACCATGTAAAAGAATTTGATTCTTATAAAACAAGGAACTTGAAATTGTCAAAACTTAGATCTCAACATCGCTAATATGAGATCAAAATCTCTATACATATAAAAGGAAAGGCGGGTGATGCATTAGTGTTCAACACTATAATGAAACCCCACGAGTTTCCCCATATTAGCACCTCTGATGAACAAAAAGAATGGTCGAGGCCGAATCACGTGTTCCCACGTGACCCCATAAACTAAGTGCTTAGCACTTATATGAAAAAAGGAATAAACCTAAAGACAGTTCCTATTTTGGGGCGCCTCACGTGGTCTCACATGACCCCATAAACTAAGTGCTTAGCACTTATATGAAAAAGGGAATAAACCCAAAGACAGTTCCTATTTTGGGATGCCTCACGTGACCCCCAAACTGTGCTTAGCACTTATAAAAGGAAGAGGGAATAAATCCAAAGAGGCAGTGCCCAACTTTGAGGCGCCTCACGTGCCCACACGTGAGGGCCACAGGAATTGAGTGTTTAACACTTATATATATAAACGGGGACTTAAACCCAATGTATAAAGCCAACTTTGAGTGTTTAACACTGCTCTAGAGCCTCACGTAGGAACACGTGAGTGCTGAAAAGTATACTAGTGCTTAGCACTATGGGAAGTCAATTTCTGCCCCAAGATTGACTAAGTCTTCCTGAGATTAAAACATCTTTGATCTCCCGGTAGACCGAGCCTATATGCTCATGATTTCCCAAACTAAAAATTCTTCAATTGATGATATTTACCCCATATTCCCCTGAAGAAATCTTAGTCTCAAAATATGACTAATGATTTCTGGGCTTGACCGTCAATCCCTTTTCCTCTCAGGCACGGGAATTGGTTCAAGGGTACATCTCTCCACACCTTTGATATACGTCATTGTAATTCCTTAACGTCTTCAGAGAGGTGGCGGGTCCTGACAACCAACAACTCTTTGGTGCACTCCCAAACCGATGGGCACATCCCAACACGGACCGCAACGTCCTTAAACTAGCTACGGACCGCAACGTCCTTAAAACTAAACCCTCACCTCAAAACGGTAATCTATGGACAGTAACATTCTTAAACTACTATGGACCGAAACGTCTTTAAACTAAACCCTCACACCAAAAATGGTGATCTACGAACTGAAACGTCCTTAAACTAACTCCGGACTGTAACGTCCTTAAACTACTAAAACAATAGAGCCCAAATGCTCTTTTGTTGGATCTGAATAATCCTGAAACGCTGTTAAGTAGATCTTAGTCTCAAATTGGACTAACATATCCTTAACAAACATTTAAGTTGATCTTAATCTCGAACAAGATTAACGATCCTTAAATCAAACCAAACCCAAATCTAAGAATATACGGATTTGGACTAATCCACGCCCTATGGGCAACAACATAAATTAGTCTCCGTATACAATCCACGGGCAACTAAAAATAAAACAAACAAACACGACACGAAGTGAACATCTAGAGCAGGAGAAAGTGGTTATCGCGATACGATAACGTAATTAACTGCAGGGGCTTGCGCCTGCAGGGAAGAGCGTCCCCACAATCAAAAAAACCCTCAAAAACGAGGGGGGTCTGACGAAATCTGCTACAATGGCTGCATCCATCCAAACCTCCGATTTACGGTTCCATAAATCAACTTGGTATTTTCGAAGAGGTGGACGGATAAATCCAAATAGCATCTGCCCCCAATTTCAGGCTAGACGATCCATCCCAGATTCGTCTCCGGTTTTCGGCGATGAGCATCCATCTTCCACGCTGGGCCGTGGCTAGACTTCAAAGAGGATGTTTCTTTTGTAATTGGCCGAATAAGAAGATGCGAGTTTGCTTAGCGCGTCGGCCTCGGCGTTCATACTCCTGCGAATATGTTCTACTTGGACCTCGTCGAAATTTCTCCGAAGTCTTTTTACCTCCGATAGTTATTTCATCATCAGAGGTTCCCGGGCTTCGAAACACCTGGTCAACTGACCGACGAATAGTGTCACGTCCCGCTTCCCAGTGTACGGGTAAGGAGACAAGACGAGGCCGCGACGTATTTACTCAGAAGTAAACTCGTTAAGCGTAAATAAGCAATATAAGTAAAAATACAAGAAATGACAATAGATATAAATAAACAACAACTTTTTATTGATAACCATTCTTTATATACAACTGAAAAGTAAAGAACAATGAAAGAAAGTGATGCCTAAACAATGGCATATGAACTGAAAGAAAAGTAAGTACAAGTAGGAACTAAAAATCTGGCTCCTCGGTGAACTGCTCCAAATCGTCCTGGCTGGCCTCGATCTCCTGAGAGTCGGGTCCTCCTGACAACATTCCAAAGAAAGAAGTGACAAGAATGTCGTCAGCGAACTAGCGGTCGGTAAGTCCCAAGAGATAGAATGAAATAGACAAGTAAAGAGAATAGAATTGGTATAGTGGTTCAAGGATATGTTTGTTATGCTAACGTAGTTGTTTGTAGTTTGGTACAGAATATACCAGTGTATACGAGAGGAGTCCGACTTGCTCCGGGGTCTATGGTAACATATAAGTACAAGGCCCCATCAAAACCCACGGGACAACGGTACAGGATGTTCATGTAGGTGTCTTTTAATGACCGTCTCGTTCCACTTCTAATACATTCCATACCAATCTACCCCGTTAAAACCCTGTAGTGTATATTATATTGATTTGAAGTTATCAGACTTGCCGAGACCATGGTATAAGTTGTTCATGTAAACTGATTCAGGATATAAACGGTACTCATGTAGTCAACTGTCACGCCCTGCTTCCTGGTGTACGGTAAGGAGACGTGACTGGCTCGCTACGTATTTACTCAGAAGCAAACACGCTAAGAGTAAATAAGCAATATAATAAAGTACACAAGAAGACATAGAATGTAAAAGAACAGCAACTTTTATTTATTAAACATTTCTTTACAATACAACTGGAAATATAAATACAAAAATGGAGAGCAGTGCTTAAACAATGGCATAAACCGAAATAAAAGTGAGTACAAGTGAAGCCTAGTGGTCGTGTTGCTCAAAGGTCTGCTCAAATTGCTCCGTAAGGAGGTCTGCATCTCGCCCAACTAGTCTGATGGATGTGCGATAACCCGCACCAACCAAGTCGGATTCCCAAAAATGGGATGTAAAGACTTGATCGTATGGAATTTAAATAAAATAATTTTAAAAATACGGTTTTGTAATAGTTTAGGGTATTTTAATGTAATATTGTATTTTGTCCCACAAAAATGTTCCAAAAGCCATCGTGCTATGTCAAGAATGATTGTTGTGATGAGATAAGTCATTACCTCATGAGTTTTCTAAAGGTAATACAAATGATATGATGAAGTAATGTCGAATAGAAAGTATGTGGTATTAAACCGTAAAAATGTGATATAAGTTGCATAACATGTTAATTTGAGATGAAACTTGTTCCAAAATGTTTGGTTATGATTACTAAACAATATATGAAGAATTTGTGGGTTTGTTATTAAGAAAATTTGGGTTTTTAATGAAAATTAGAATCGGAAGTCAGATTAACTCCGCTTCCGACGAGTTTTAATAGAAGATTGTTTTAAATTAGAATGAAAGGAGGGAAGAGGGGACTTACTGATTTGTAGAAGAGGGGAGAGGTAGAGGAAACTTTTGGAAGCATCGGGGGGTCACGATGTAGCCAGATTTGTCCCAAAACGTTGCTGGAACTTTGACCTTGGCTAACTCCACTTGTACAACTTTTGGCTTGGAAATTTTAGAGAGTTTTGGCAATGGATTTTCTGAAGGAGGAGAGCCAAAATATAGGGTTGTATTTATAGGATAAATTAGGGTTTTGAGGATTGAATGAAGAATTAAAAAATATGTATTAAAATGGATTAAAGAGGGGATTTATCACTCTCTGGATAATTGCAGAGAAATCAAACAACATGAGGGTAGTGGGGTAGGCTAAGGGGTTCTAGGGTTAGATTTTGGGAGCATTCCCTATGAGAGGGCCCGGCGACGCCGGCCCCATAGTGAATCTCGCCGGCCTAGTGGGTTTGGCTAGGTCTGGGATTTGTGCCACATATTGGTGTCGTTTCATATAAACTAGTGCACATGTTTGATTTCTGTGTGAATTTTCATTTTATATGTAGTGCACGCGCAAACTGTTGGGCTTCTAAAAGTTTAAAAGAAAAATCAATAAAAATAATATGTGGCTGGGAGGATTTGAACACGGGGGATGTGTCACAGTAGTGCAAGGGTCTACCAATGAGCTACAGGTGCTTTCTTACTGTTCAAAAGTAAATTAAATTTATAACTTGTGCTCAGGTTTAGGTATTCCTTTCTGTATTTTGAAAAAAAAATGTACAGAAGGTTTATGGTTGTTACATCAAGTTCAAGATATTGCCATGGTTCGATCAAGTCAAGTCATGTTGATATATGATAGTATTTTGATATTCATGTTCAAGTTTAAGTATATATTGGATTCATATTGAATTGGAGTTATGTTTGAATTAGATTCATATTTGGATTGTGTTCAGATTAGACTGAGACTCAGATTGAGTCAGACACTTAAACAGATTAGGATTCCTGAATTGGGTTTTGGAGTTATCGGTAACTGCTGCACATGGACAGCAGGATTTGTGTCTTTTTCCAAGACAATTACTATTGATATTCCCGTTTTAGTTTTCTATCTTAAATAGGTAAGCACCCACTTTCTCCGGCTCCCTGAGGCTCAAGAGAATTGATCCCGCTTAAACCTATATTTACTAGGGTCCTTATTGTAATTTAATATAACTTGAGGGGTTTTATGAAAAATATTTTTAGTATACTTTCAAAATAAATCTCAAGTATTTATTTATATTCTTTAGAGTTGTCATGGATGTGAATTTTATAGAATGAAGTATGTTAGTGAATATATATATATATATATATATATATATATATATATATAGTTTGAATAGTTCAAGGTATTTTAGTGTAAAGTTTGACTTGTAATAATTCTCAATGGTATGTTCTTGAAACCTATCATACTTTATATTCTAGAAAACATGGAATTTTTTATTATATATTAAAAATAGATGGTTTGATAATTTTTATATAATTATTAAAAATAAATTTTTATTATTAAATAGAAATCCTCATTTTTCTTTCGCCCTACTAGTCCGATGGATGTGCGATAATCCACACCATCCGATTTGAATTCCCCAAAATGGGTAGAGACACAATCGCAAGGAATTAACTAACACAGTTTAAAGAAATCCGGTTTTTAATAGTTTAAGGTATTTTGTTGAAATGTCATATTTGTTCCAAAAATATTGTTAAAAGAGATTCGTGCTGTGTCAAGATCTGTGTATGTGAGAGGTAGGTCATTACCTCGTGAGTTTTCTAAAGGTATACTAAGCAAAAATGATTAAAATATGTCATGCGCAAATTTTGTGGTATTTAAACGAAACATGTAATATAAAGTTATTTAACATGATCTTTTCAAGATGAAAATTGTTCTAAACATTTATTTCATGATTGAATAACAAAGTATAGTGATTTGAATGAGTGATTCTTAAAGAAAAATTTTAATTTTAAAAGTTTTAGAAATGAATGTCGCTATAAATCCACTTACCGACATGATTTGAAAAGAGATCATTTTAAGAGAGGAAGAGAGATGGAACTTACCAGTTAAAAGAAGAGATGGGACGTCGAGGGAGAGATTTGTGGCTTCGTAGAGTCGCGGGGTCGCCAGAATCGCCCCGAATCCTCGCCGGAAGTCGCTCTTGAGCTAACTCCACTTGTACTCTTCTAAGACTTAGAAAATTTTGAGAATTTTAACAATAGATTTCAGAATGAAGAGAGGCTAGGGTATGGGGTTGTATTTATAGTGTGGAATTAGGGTTTTAGAATTGAAGAAAGAATTTAAAATGCATTAAAAATGAGATTTATGATGAAAACTAAGTCTCTGTTAATTTTCAGGAAAAACAAACAGTATGGGGGTAAAGGAGGTAGGCCAAAGGTCAAATGTACAGAGAATGGGGACCTTTTCCTATGGTCTACCCATCGCCGCCGGCCCAAATGGCCATCTCGCCAGCCAAGTTGGTGAGATGAGGGGTGGGATTTTGGCCACGTGTCCAAGTCTGTATAAATACCCTTTTGCACATGTTTATTTTCTCAGACTTTTCATTTTTACATGTATTGCAGGTGTAACTTTTGGGCTTCCAAAAAGTTTAAAAGAAAAATCAATAAAAATAATATGTAGCTGATGAGATTCGAACACAGGGACTATGTCACAGCAGTGCAAGGTTTTACCAATGAGCTACAAATTATTTCTTGCAGTTCTTAAATAAAAAACAACATTTAAAGTATACTCAGGCTTGTAAACTCCATTATGTATATTAACTTTTAAAAAATTTGTACAATAAAAACAGATTCGTTACAACTAGCGCGGAGTCGCTGCGGATCCTGATCACCTTTAGCCCCACCCTGGAGGCAATTCGAAGCCCGGCTAATAAGGCTTCATATTTTGCGGCGTTGTTCGACGCCTTGAAGCAAAGTCTCAGATAATACTCTATCTCTACTTCATTCGGACCATGGATGATTAACCCGGCCCCACTCCCTTCTTCTGTGGAGGAGTCGTCCATATAGAGTACCCGGTCTGGAATAGGGTCGAGCGTCTCCTCGACTGAGGGCCGTGGGTAAGGGCCTCGCGCCGGCGGTCCTTCCTTATTGGGAATGGTGCATTCGACCACGAAATTGGTTAGGGCCTTTGCTTTGATAGCTTGGCTTGGTCGATACTTGATGTCGAATTGAGACAACTCCTATCTCCATTTCTTTAAGTGGCCCGACGATTCGGAGGAACCGAGGATATTCTCCAAGGGTCGTTCGGTGAGAACGATGATCGTGTGAACCTGGAAATAGTGCCAGAGCTTCCTGTAAGTGACGACGAGCGCCAGGACTATTTTTTCTATGACCGGGTATCTGGGCTCTGTATCCTTGAAAACGTGACTGACGTAGTAAACCGGTCTTTGTATTCCTTCAAATTCTCTAATAAGTACAGAGCCGACAGCCTGGTCGGAGACGGCCAGATACAATAACAGCTCGTCCCCCTCGGCTGGTCGGGTGAGGAGCGGTGGGGTCGCCAGATGCGCCTTGAGCTGCTCGAAAGCGATCTGGCACTCCTCGGACCATTTGAATTCGGGGATCTTTCTTAAGGCTTTGAAGACAATCATGCACTTTTCTTCGGATCTAGACATGAAGCGACTCATTGCAGCCACCCTGCCTGTGAGCCGCATGATATCGACATTGCTCCTGGGTGTCGCCATGTCGATGATGGCCATGATCTTCTCCAGATTTTCTTCGATTCCTCGGTGGGTGACCAAGAATCCAAGGAATTTCCCGCCCATGACACCGAACGCACACTTGGTTGGATTCGGTTTCATTTTGTACTTTCGTAAGGCATCGAATGTCTCGCCGAGGTCTGTGGTATGTTCGGCTGACCGGGCGGATTTCACGAGCATGACGTCTACGTAAACTTCCATATTTCTCCTAATTTGTGATTTGAAAAACTTGTTGACCAGCCGTTGGTACATTGCCCTGGCGTTTTTGAGGCCGAAAAGTATTACCCTATAGCAGTAGACTCCTCGATCAGTGGTGAAAGCGGTTAGCTCTTCGTCGGCCGGATTCATCCGGATTTGATTATAACCGGAGAAGGCGTCCATGAAGCTCAGTAGCTCATGACCGGCCGATCTATCTACTAACTGATCTATCCGAGGGGGTAGGTAATTGTCTTTGGGGCAGGCCTTGTTTAGATCGGTGAAATCGACGAACATACGCCATTTCCCGTTTGCCTTTTTGACCATGACCACGTTTGCTAGCCAATCCGAGTAGTCCAGGTTCCTGATGAAGTTTGCCGCGAGCAGTCAGTCCACCTCCTTCTCTATCTCTGCTTCATTGGTGTGAACATTCTTTTCTTTTGTCGGACTGACGGGGCTTTCGGGTCGATTCCGAGCTTGTAGGAGATCACCTTGGGGTCGATCCTTAGCATGTCCGTGGGAGTCCAAGCGAACACATCAGAGTTATTCCGGAGGAACTGGACTAGGCTGTCTGGAGCATCCCCGGTCAAGAGTGAACCGATTTGTACATTTTGGTTGTTGTCCCCTTCCTTAAGAGGAAACTCTAACGAGACCTCCATCGTGGAACCCCGAGTTTCACTTTTGTCGTCGTGCGTATCCAAGGATTCCCGAGAATCATACGTACCTTCAGAAATATTAGCTTCTTTGTCTTTGGGGAGCGTCGAGTGTAAGTCAACGTTACACACCCCACAAGATGCGGAGAGGCGGAATAGGTAAAACAATCATTTTGTTTAAGGTAACATCGACCGACATTACGGATCTTTGCTAAACCCTAACTAACAAACTATCTAAAAGTGCTAAACTACTATGATAGATGATTATACCTCAAGATACTAGTCCTTCTTGTTCTTGTTGTTCACCTCCTCGTCGGCCTCCTCGATGTAATAGAAGATCCACCCGAGAGTTCCTCCTTCAAGCTTTAACCTCTAACTTGAGGTAACTAAGTGGCTAGGATTGTTAATCCAAGTGACCTAGAAAATATAGAAGTGGATTAAGGATCTAGTAGTCTTTCTAACCCTTAGGATCTCAACACATGAGAGGATTAGGGTTAGGTTGAAGAAGAGGAGAGCTTGAGGAGAGAGAGAGTGTATGTTAATTATGAATTGAAAAATAACTCATTTGTGTATATCATGAAGCATAAAAATATCTTGAACAAATATCTTTCATGCTTCATTTAATATAAATGGATGAATCATCTCATGAGTAATGCAAATAACACATAAGCTCTCCACCTCATTAAGTTTAATTCACAAATGAATTAAAACTAAATGAGTCACCTTTCTTCTAGAAGCTTCTCGACTAATTACGAGAATGCCCCTCCCATCCGTATTTACGAAAAACATGGATAAACTAAGACTGCATAAATCCAATAATCCAATACTAGAATCTGGCTTAAACTAAAGCCCGCTGGTATAATCTGTCCGAACATCTTACGTGCACAAGTACACGTGTATGTCTGAACCCTGTCGTAAAACCATACGACCTCTATATCGTTTCACCTGAAGCAGGGAAACTCTCTGTGTGGGACTCTAAAGACTCGATACTACGCTAGCAGTGGGTTTAACCACAGGCCGCAAGCGGTACTAGCTGTACGTAACGGTCCCCGGGTAGATGTCGATAAGAAGGTCGATGAGGAAACACATCCGAACTACTACTGAGCCTGATGTGACAATCTCCGTACAGTCCGGTCTGTTCGTCTAAGACTATCGCATATCGGGCCTAGGAGGTGGAACGCGTCAGTCCCCGAAAAGCGGTATAAGTCGTGTTGGAGTGAAGCCCATTACACCTTGAGAAGCTACTGGAAAACCTACCAGTAAATCTCGCTTGCCCTGGCCAGGGACTTTGCGTAATGGCTCTCCAAACACGGTGCGATATCAACTCCCAATACCGGGAGAGACGAATCCTTTCTAACCGCCACTGCCTCCAAGTGCTTCGAGACTGCACCCAACTGCTACATGTTTGCACGACTCCTTTGAGCCGTGGTAGGGTAGCAATCTAAGAACAGTGGGAACACACTCGAGGCGAAGCAGTAGTGTCAAGTATACGGACTATTGTCACGCCCCGTTTCCCAGAGTATGCTAAGATAGGCACGTGACATAGCCAACCATGCTACCTGTGGATAGGAAAAATCCCTCCACAGTCACATTACGGCTGTAGAGATATCAAGAACAGGAAAGTAAACTAAACTATCTAGTACATGTCCATGAGCCAGAATAAATGAGTCAAGAAATAATATAATATGCGGAAACAAAAGATTCAATAAATAAAACACCTGAAAAGTAAAACTGGATACCAATAGGATCCTCACCGCTCGATCTAACAGCGGCAGTACTCCTGATCAGTCTGCAACAAAGGTAGAGAATCTGGGCCATGCAAAACCCAGACGTCAGTGCGTCATAATATCAAGCAATACTATAAACAGGGGTAACAAGATATGCAGGTATGAGTATAAATGGTAAAACAGGTATAACAGTGATATAAGTGAGGATAGTGAGGGTAATATGTAGTGAATAGTCTAAACTGGTCTAATGGGTTTGTTGCGCCACGGCAGCGCCCCGGCCGTCTTACTCGAGGCCAAATTGCGGAATCAAAATTTTTCCTTACTCGGAAACCGGCGCTACCGCGGACAAAGAAAACCCGGATCGTTAACCATTATCCTACGCTAGCTAACAAGAGATGGGAAGAAAAGTATACCGAGTGATCCGAGTCCTCCGGTCTTCTCGTTATCGTCCCGATCATCCGCGGAAAGTGTAGTCTCCATATCGTCGCCTCCTCGCCGGAAAGGGCACCACATCGCCTTCGTCTTTTACGGGCTCCCGCCTCAATACCGAGGCAACTCGGGCATGAAGCCGGCAACTCGACATGCCCAAGAATTGCTGTAGAAAGTGGTGTAGAATCATAGTCTCTATGGGGTGGTGAAGTTGCCTTGGAGGGGAAAAGAAAACATGAACTTTGGAGAGGGTTTTTGGTGGCAAGAAAAATGAGATCAATGATAAATTTCCAACACCCAAAATCAAATGAACCATTCTCCCTCCCTCCTCTAAAGTGGCCGGCCAAAAAAGAGATGAGAAAGTCATGGTGGAAAAAAGAAATCAACCACACTCCAAACTATGAAGGAGAGTGAGTGTAGGATCAAATGAATGGTGACCACATCCAAGGTCAAAGAAACATCAACCATGCTTTTCCTCCATACCCTTTCCAATCACATTAATGCAAGCATGGAGCAAAGAAAAAGAAGCCATCATAATCAAACAATATGCAAGAAAAACCCTCCACAAAAGTAATTTGCAAAACTGCAAATTACCCCCTCCAACGGAAAAGTCCGGCCGGGAAAGAACAAAGGAAAACCGGCCGGAACGGAATGCAAACTGGCAACTCCAGAAAACTGGTCCCGTAATAAATTACAGGAAAACCCCGACACTGTGCATACACACCCGCATCTGTATTCCGACCGGATACAAATGCAATGAGACAAAATCTACACTGTACTAAACTAGGACCGGCTTAAACCAAAGCCGGCTAGTAATAATCGTTCGATCCTGATCCGTGCAATACCGCACTTATCTGATCGAACTCTGCCATATATCCATACGGCTACTAGTACAAACCGTCTGATCCTGATCCGTGCAATACCGCACGTATCTGATCGGACCCTGCCATATCTCCATACGGCCTCTACAGCGTTTCGCCCGAAAGCTGAGTAACTGAAAGTGTGGTGGACTCTAAAGACTCGTCAATACTATTATGATTGAGGGAGAGAATTGTGCTGCTGTTATGATTTTAGTTATGAAAAATATTTATTTAGTTAAAGAAAATTTTGAATGAAATAAAGAATATAATATTATAATATTAGTCCGTTTTGAGATTTTAGCAAATCCAAATTTACTTCAAAACACGCCCGGGTCTGGTCTAAAAATTTAGATTTAAAATACGAAAATTATATGCAACTTCCAAAATTTGAAATGAATGATTAGGTAGCGAAAAAGCATACCCCCAAGAACGGATGCACGTACGTGCGCGTAACTATCCAAACACGTCCATTTCACTGAACGGGACGAGAACAAGATGCGCGGACGCTACCACGGGGTTAGGGGTATCATGCAGGCTATGAAATGCAAATTTTAATTTATTATACAAGACCTAAAATGTTATATGGTAAAATATGTGATGCTAGATGAAATGCCAGTATGCGGTATACATGAAATGCACGTGTCTATATAACAAGTCAGGATAATTTATAAATATGAATCAAACAGGTTCAAGCAAGTGGGTCGGGTCGAATGCAATGTAAAATACCATTCGCACCCAAAAACCGATAAATCAAGAAATACCACAGATAAGTAAATACGGGAACTGGAAATAGTATAAATGAACTAGGTTGTTACAACTATGCTGTACTTATGTCACCTGGGTACTGTTAACTGACGACGGGTATAATACCAACCAACAGTTCCCTGCGAATCCTGTCCGGTGTACCCGTAACCCAACGAGCACCTGCATACTATCTCCAGTACAATGAACTAATGGCTGTGGGACAGACCATTTCCCCTGCTGGGATGAGAAGCGTACACACTAGTCTACTCCGGAGTATCGATGCCCTGTCTCGATAATCCTATGACTAGGGACATGAAAAAGGATGTGCTTGTAGACTACCCAGCTCGCACTAGTGTGACTGACATCACAACGCTGGTAGTCAAGCAAGATCCTAAGGGCTCTATCAATATGTATTCGCGATATGCTAAAAGAAACATATACACATATTAAGATAGATATAAACCAAGTAGCATATTACTATATTGAGCAAGACTGTTAATACAACTGTGAATATCCCAAGCTTCCATTAAGTAATATACAAACTAGTATGATACATTAATGGCCCCTAGGGCATATACACTAACAATCTCCCACTTGCACTAGGGCCATGTACTGGCGTATCGAAGACCTATCATCTCGAATAGCCTCTCGAACTGTGTCTGAGGTATGGACTTTGTGAATGGATCTGCAGTGTTCTCCTCTGTAGCAACTCTCCGGACCTCGATCTCCCGGCGATCTATGATCTCCCTGATAAGGTGATACCGTCTTAAGATGTGTCTGGACTTCTGATGGGACATGGGTTCCTTCGCTAAAGCTATAGCGCCGTTGTTGTCACAATACAGCAGTATTGGATCAACAATGGTAGGAACCACCTGAAGTTCTGTTAGGAACTTCTTCATCCAGACTGCTTCTTTTGCGACATCGCAAGCAGCTAAATACTCCGCTTCCATCGTCGAGTCAGCAACGGTGTCCTGCTTGGAACTCTTCCAGCACACCGCCCCTCCATTGAGGATAAAGACATAACCTGACATGGACTTGGAGTCATCTTTGTCACTCTGAAAGCTGGAGTCAGCAAAAGCCTCGATCTGGAGGTCTTTTTCGCCGTAAACCAAGAACATATCCTTGTCCTTCTTAGGTACTTGAGAATGTTCTTTACTGCTATCCAGCGCTTCTCCCCTGGGTCTGACTGATACCGGCTTACCATGCTCAGTGCGTAAGCCACATCTGGTCTAGTACACAACATCGCATATATTATAGAGCCTACCGCGGAAGCATAGGGTATAACTGACATGCGATCCCTTTCCAAATCAGTCTTGGGAGACATCTCTTTGGAGAAGGTGATTCCGTGACAAGCCGGTAAATTACCGCGCTTAGAATCTTCCATACTGAATCTTTTCAGTATAGTGTTGATATACCTGGACTGCGAAAGTCCCAACATCCTCTTAGATCTATCATGATAGATCTGGATCCCCAGATTGTAAGAGGCATCACCTAGGTCTTTCATGGAGAACCTGTGTGACAAGAATCCTTTGACAGATTGTAGCATAGGAATGTCATTTCCTATCAAGAGAATGTCATCCACATACAAGACGAGGAATACGACAGTTCGTGCTATAATTTTACTATATATACGTGGTTCATCTGGATTTTTGATAAAGTCATATTCTTTGACTGTTTCATCAAAACAGATGTTCCAATTCCGCGATGCCTGCTTTAGTCCATAAATGGACTTAAGCAACTTGCACACTTTCCCGCTGCTTCCACTCTAATTGAAACCTTCTGGCTGATCCATATAGACGCACTTTTCTAAATTACTATTTAGAAAAGCCGTCTTTACGTCCATCTGCCAAATCTCATAATCATGGAAGGCGGCAATGGCAAGAAGGATCCGAATGGATTTGAGCATAGCCACTGGAGTAAAAGTTTCGTCATAGCCCAAACCAGGTCTTTGACGAAAACCCTTTGCAACAAGTCCAGCCTTATAGGTTTCTACCTGTCCATCTACACCAATCTTCTTCCTGAAGATCCACTTGCATCCTATGGGTTTTACCCCATCTGGAGCAAAGTCCAAAGTCCATACTTTGTTGGTGTACATGGACTCTATCTCGGTCCGCATTGCATCCAGCCATCTTACTGAGTCGCCGCTCTGGATGGCCTGCTGGAAGCTAGTAGGTTCATCATTATCAATGACACAATCCTCTCTATCCCCGTCTATGAGAAAACCGTAGTATCTCTCAGGCGGATGGGACGGCCTACTACTCCTCCGGAGGGGTGCGAGAATGTCATGTTCTTCTGGAACTTCTTGTTCTACCAAACTTTCAGTAGTAGCTTGTGGTTCTGGAATTTCTTCCAGTTCTATTACGCTCCCACTTGTTTCCTTTTCTAAAAACTGCTGTTATAGAAAATGGGCATTACGAGAAACAAAAACCTTTTGTTCCTCTGCGTAATTGAAAAAAATACCCCTTGGAGTTCTTTGGATATCCCACAAACTTACACTGTACTGATAGTGCATCGAGTTTGTCCGCATGTTGCATTTTAACAAAAGCTGGATATCCCCATATCTTCAGATACTGAAGATAGGGTTTCTTCCCACTCCACATCTGATATGGTGTTGTAGGCACAGTCTTGGTAGGAACCCTGTTCAAAATATATGAAACTGATTCTAGTGCATAACCCCAGAAAGATCGCGGTAACTCAGCATTACTCATCATGGAACATACCATATCCAATAGGGTTCGGTTCCGTCTTTCCGATACACCATTATGTTGTGGAGTGTATAGAGGAGTAAGCTGAGAGAGAATTCCATTCTCTTTTAGGTAACCCAGGAACTCGGCACTTAAGTATTCACCATCTCGATCAGATTTCAGTGTCTTGATACTTTTGCCGGTTTGGTTTTCTGCATCATTCTTATATTCTCAGAATTTCTCAAAGGCCTCGGATTTATGTTTCATCAAGAAAATGAATCCATACCTAGAGTAATCATCCATAAAAGTAATGAAATATGAAAAACCGCCTCTTGCATGTGTAGATATTGGACCACATACATCCCTGTGTATGAGTCATAAGAGCTCGCTCGCTCTTACTCCATGTCCAATGAATGGAGTCTTTGTCATCTTTCCTTTGAGACATGATTGACAAGTGGCATAAGATTGATATTTGAACGGATCCAAATATCCTTCTCTATGTAACTTAGTTAACCTTGTCTCATTGATGTGACCTAGTCTACAATACCATAAGAAAGCCTGATTTATATCTGGAGACTTTCTTTTTAGTGTGTTCTAGACATTGAAAATCTGTAATTGGTTTAACACGTTGTTTACCGCCGGAGGCCGGGAAGACTGGACGTCTTGCCTGAATCTGGGGGCAGATGCTAATTGGTGGTATCCGTCCACCTCTCCGAAGATGCCAAGTTGATTTATGGCACCATGTATCGAAGGTTTAAACGGATGCGGCCGATGTAGCAGACTTCGTCAGATTCCCCCTCGTTTAAAGGGTTTTTAATTGTGGGGATGCTCTTCCCTGCAGGCGCAAGCCCTTGCAGTTAATTACGCTACAGCACCGCGGTAACAACTTTCTCCTTCTCCATATGGTCACTTCGTGTCGTGGGTGTTTGTTTTGTGTTTGGTTGCCCGTGGATTGTATACGGAGACTAAGTTATGTTGTCGTCCGTAGGGCGTGGACAAGTCCAAATCCGTATCTTTCTTAGATTTGGGTTTGGGGGGTTGTGTTTAAGGATACGTTAGCCTTATTTGAGGCTAAGATCAACTTAAACGTTTGTTAAGGACACGTTAGTCTAATTCTAGACTAAGATCGACTTAACGGGATCGTTTAGATCCGACAAGAGAGCAATTGAGCTTTGTTGTTTAGTTTAATGACATTGCGGTCGATAATTAGTTTAAGGACATTGCGGTCCAATGTTAGTTTTAAGACATCACGGTCGAGCTTAAGGACATCATAGTCCGTGAGTTTAAGGACCTCACAGTCCGGTGTTAGTTTTAAGACATCACGGTCGAGGTTAAGAACATCATAATCCGTGGATTTAAGGACTCCACAGTCCGACGTTAGTTTTAAGACATCACGGTCGAGGTTAAGGACATCATAGTCCGTGGATTTAAGGACTCCACAGTCCGATATTAGTTTTAATACATCACGGTCGAGGTTAAGGACATCGTAGTCCATGAGTTTAAGGACCCCACAGTCCGTAGCAATGTGTGGTTGTCGGGACCCGTCACCTCTTTGAAGACGTTGAGGAATTACAACGACAAATATCAGAGGAGTGAAGAGATGTACCCTCGAACCGGGTGTAAATTGATTGGAAGAGCAGATGAGCTCAGTTCAATTTAAATTGAGGACTTAAGGCCAGAATTAGGCTAAGTCCAGTTAAAAATGTTTAACATTTTTATTTTTTGTTCTGCATGTTAGGCCTTTGTTTGGGCTCTACCCTTTTAATATTGCCAAGCATTGGGCTCTGACATTTCTTGTCTTATATTGAATGTGCAGCATTTATCAGAACAAAGTACGTTCTGACAGCGCGCCACGTGGCGCACTAGGCGCTTTGCGCCAGTCAAAGAGCGCGTTGCGCTTCTGTCGGTTAGCGCACACGAGGAGGACACGTGTCGCTTAGCGCTAAGCGCTAATTTGTTAGCGCACAGGGTTTTAATTTATGAGCGCGCTACGCTAGTTTATGGGTGCGCCAGTGAGTGACACATGGCGCGCTTGGCACTGAGTGCCAGTATATGAGCGCAGCGCTCTGTTTCAGGAGCGCAAAGCGCAGATTGTGTCTCTGGTTGACACGTGGCAAGTTCTGGCGCCGTGCGCTGGTCCAATGAGCGCAAGGGCGCAGTTCATGAGTGCAAAGCACTGTCTAATAGCGCAAAGCGCATTTTGATCAATTTTAAGATCAAGAAACAAATTTATGTTCTTCAAAGGAGGCCTTGCCTCAAGATCCAAGAACAAAAGTTCTTGTTTTTATAAAAGGCCCTGCCTTTATAGATCAGAAGATCTGTGAAGTAAAAATACTTCTTTTTATATTTTTATGATTAGATCTTGATCTTTTCTTTTTAATCAAAGACCTTGGTCTTTTTATAGATCTAAGATCTTTTTAGAAGATGATTCTTCTTTTTACGAGATGGTTTCATCTCTGTTGTTCAAGAATTAATTTTCTACCTTTTAAGATGAAGAAATGATCTTCTTTTTTCTAAAGGCTTGCCTTTCTTTCTCTTTGAGTTTTTCTCAAAGTTTGCGGAGGGTTTTTCTCTATCTGAGACTTGAAGTCTTGGGGCCTTTATATAGGGCCAATTGATTTGTTAAATCAGCTAAAAAGATCTTTCTCTGATTGATTTGGGAATATTTCTCACCGTTGGATCTTTGATCATAAGGCTTCTGTTTTACAGAAGATAATCTTCTTATTTTAATAAGATTGAAAAATCTTTCCATGCAGAATTTGTTCTGTTTTTGGTAATTGATTATTTACCATTGGATCATTGATCCAGCGGTGCTTAAAGCACAATCTTGTTGTTTGGAAAGATTTTGAGAAATCTTTCCTTAACAGAATTTAATTCTGATTAATTAATGATTTATCATTATTATTAGATCCTTTGATCCAACAGTGGGAATCTTTAATCCCAGCGCTGGCGCCCCTACGCGCGACACGTGGCGCACAGCGCGGAGCGCAGCGCAACTGCGCTAGCGCACCCGTGCTTGACACGTGGCGCGCAGAGCACTGGATCTGAAGCGTTGCTTCAACAGAGGTGTCTTTTCACCTTCCTTTTTAAGTCAAACTATATTCCCGAGAATCTTTCATCTCCGAATCTTGGAAATAGTTCCATTGTGCACAAAATTTTCTGTGCTTCGTTTTTATAACTCGAAGCAAAGCTTCTTCCTTTTCTCATCTCCAAAGAACTTTCTCAACTATGGCTTGTAACCGCCCCCATGCTCGTAGACAGCCGTGGGAAGTGCCCATTCAGGACCTTGTTCCTCGCTTTGCTGTGCGCTTGGTGGATCCTTCTCTCACGGATGAGCAGTGCGACGCTGCGCTGCACGATCTTTTGACTCGTGTGGGGTCCCCTCTTCCCCCACACTCTATTTGGCTTCGGATGATCCTTGGGTCTGTGCTCGCCGATCTTCCCCCTCACCCAGCGGAGATGACCCTGGTGATGCTCGATGTGGCTGAGGACAAGCTCGAGCGTTTCTATGAGGCGTGCCTGATTACTCAGGCTCTGAAAGACTGCTCGGTTCACTTGTTGAGCCAGATAAGAGCCCGGCGGGCTATCATGTCTGCTTTTGCGGATGAACACGGATCCAATCAGTGGGGAGCCACTCCTCGTGAAAATCGTCATTTTAATGTGCTGGAGAAGGCGGCGAGGGAGTTAGAAAATTTTGTTTATTGTTTTGTTCATCCTTGTGCCACTGATCCCTTGTTTGGTGATCTTTTTTAAATGTAAAAATAATAATAATAATAATAATAATAAGATGTTTTAATTTAGTATTTTATTATCTGTTAAGTGTTCTCTTGTTTTTAATTCTTTGTTATTCCTCTGTAAGATGTTTATGCGCTGCATAATTTAATTTGCTATAATCATGAAGCGTTGCTTCGCTTTCCAACCTTGGAAACAGAGCTTTGCTCTAATTTGGGGTGCGCAGCGCAATTGCGCTAGCGCTAGCGCATTCGTGTTTTGACACGTGGCGCGCAGCGCGCCTAGCGCTAGCGCACTCGCACTCGACACGTTGCGCGCAGCGCAGAGCGCAGCGCAACTGCGCTAGCGCACCAGTGTCAGTCACGTGGCGAGCAGCGCAACGCGCAGCGCAACTGTGCCAGCGCACCTGTGTCAGACACGTGGCGAGCAGCGCAACGCGCAGGATTTGAAGCGTTGCTTCAATTTTTGACTCTTAAATTTCTAAACAGAGCTTTGCTCTGATTGGGGAAAGCAGAAGCGTCGCTTCATTTCCAGCCTTAGAAGTTGAACAGAGCTTTGCTCTGATTGGGGGAAACGTCGCTTCATTTCCAGTCTTGGAATTTGAACAAAGCTTTGTTCAATTGGGGAAACAAATGCCCCCCCCACCGTTGCGCTTACGTGGCCCTAAACGTGAGTGCGGCGGTGGTAGCATCTCAGTCGTTAGATCAACTTTTGGGGAGTTGAAACGGCTCTCAATGCCTATAAATAGGACCTTTGGTCCCTTAGATGATTTTCATCCTCTTTCTTGAGAATTTTCTCTTATTCAGAGCACTGCTCTTCAGTTTTAAGAACTTTTCAAGAGTAAAACTCTTCCAAAACTTAGGTATAGTTTAAAACTTTTAATAAACCAGGTTTTTACCCATTGATAGAGCTTTGCTCTTTATAGATCTTTGATCTAAAGAAAAACCATTTAGGGTTTCATTTAGCAGAGCTTTGCTCCATAGGTCTAAAGAGATCTAAAGAGAACTAAAGAGAACCCTATTAGGGTTCCATTAATAAAGCTCTGCTCTCTAAAAGGATTTTTCTTGTGATTTCTTAATTCATTAATGGAGCTTTGCTCCTTTCAAATCATATAGAAGAACTCTTAAGAGTTTTTTATGGATCTTGAAGATTAAAGATGGAATTTTATTTTTTGATGAATTATATGATCTTCTCAGAGCAAAGCTCTTAATGTTCTCGAGGGATTTCTTTAACTTCCCCTCATAATTGATTTTGACAGGTGTCACTCCTGTCTGTAGAGCATTGCTCTCGAGGAGTTTAACTTCATGTGCCTGTTTTGAATAAGAAATTGCTTATTCAGTCTGTCTGCTAACTTTGCTGATTTTCATTTACAGGAGTAATGGACGCTCACATGTATGATCTTGACGAGATTATCTCCTACGGAGACATCCGCTCACTCGGCCGTTCTCAGAATCAAGAATTCACAAACGCCGAGTGTGCCGAAATTATGAGTCGCTTTGACGCATACAATGGTCAACTGCTTCCTCGGCGTTCCCCTCTTCTGAAGCTTATTGTGGGAGCGAACTGGGAAGCGCTTCCCCTATTCTTTACCGGCGTGCCGCTTAGGGCATTGGATGCCGCCGAGGATAAGGTGCACTCGGTGTATCTGATGGGCCTAATCTCAAAGAGAAGGCGAGACAATCTTGTCGACCTCCTGCACCAGGCTTTTCAGCAGTCTGCCATACTTGCTGCCTATCGGAGGGTGGAGGGCATCCGTGGAGACCCCGACGCTTGCAATCGCGAAAGAAAGCACACTAGGATGGTTCGCCAGGCCTGAAAAATTCTGGACAAGGTCACTTTTGAGTTCCTCAATCCATGCCCGGGATTTGAGGTTTTGCCATTGTAATTATTTTGATAATGTCTTTATTTATCGTTTTTATAATTGTAAGAACTTTTTGCAGTATGAATGGCAAATTTCTCATTTTAGCGTATTTTATTTCATGTTCTAAGTCTTTTGCAAATGCATGAATGGGTGTGCCTCGAACGCTTAATTAAATGCAGATCAGATGTTCTCCTTTTTGCCTTCTTCTCTTTGCTGTGTTGTTGCCATGCGATTTTAGATAGTGTGATATGTAGGTAGCATATAGCTGCCAATCTTGGGCTCTTTGTACGGCGGTGATGGCTTAGAAAACAGGGTTAGGATCTGTCACCTAAGACTTTTCAACTTTATGAGCCGTGAGGGTCTCATAAAGAGTTTTCTCCCTACCGGTCGAAAGGATCCCGTAGGTGTAATTTCTCCTTAAGAATCGTGAGGATTCCCAAGTGCGTTTTCTCTTGAAAGTCATAAGGATCTCACAAGAGAATTTACTCCCTTACGAGTCGTGAGAACCCGCAAGTGATGAGTGAAGTTGTCCTTATCCACATTTCACGGAGTTAAGAGTTGCTCTGTATGCTTCCCACGGGTTCATGGCCGTGTTTGGCGAAGACCAGGCTCCGCTCTGGACGTTTTCCAGGATACCGTAGTTTAAAGACATTGCAGTCAAGATTAAGGACATCATAGTCCATGAGTTTAAGGACCTCACAGTCCGATGTTAGTTTTAAGACATCACGGTCGAGGTTAAGGACATCATAGTCCATGAGTTTAAGGACCTCACAGTCCGATGTTAGTTTTAAGACATCACGGTCGTGGTTAAGGACATCATAGTCCGTGGATTTAAAGACTCCACAGTCCAATGTTAGTTTTAAGGCATCACGGTCGAGGTTAAGGACGTCATAATCCGTGGATTTAAGGACTCCACAGTCCAATGTTAGTTTTAAGACATCACGGTCGAGGTTAAGGGCATCATAGTCCGTGGATTTAAGGACTCCACAGTCCAATGTTAGGTGTGGTTGTCGGGACCCGTCACCTCTTTGAAGACGTTAAGGAATTACAACGACAAATATCAAAGGAGTGAAAAGATGTACCCTTGGACCAAGGTAAGATTAGTTTAAAGACATTACGGTCCATTGTTAGTTTTAAGACATCACGGTCGAGGTTAAGAACATCATAGTCCGTGGATTTAAGGACTCCACAGTCCGATATTAGTTTTAAGACATCACGGTCGAGGTTAAGGACATCATAGTCCGTGGATTTAAGGACTCCACAGTCCGATGTTAGTTTTAAGACATTACGGTCGAGGTTAAGGACATCATAGTCCGTGGATTTAAGGACTCCACAGTCCGATGTTTGCACCGGATGCTTCCTATGGGTTCACTGTCGTATTTGGCGAGGACCAGGCTCTGCTCTGGATGCTTCACACGGGTTCACAGCCGTGCTCTGCGAGGACCAGGATCCGCTCTGGACGTTTTCCGCGGGGTCAGAAGTGACATAATCCGCGTGCCACGTACCCAGGAATTTTGCTCTGGATGTTTCCCATGGGTTCACTGCCGTGTTCGGCGAGGACCAGGCTCTGCTCTGGATGCTTCACACGGGTTCACTGCCGTGCTCTGCGAGGACCAGGATCCGCTCTGGACGTTTTCCATGGGGTCAGAAGTGATGTTATCCGCGTTCCACGTGACCAGGAATTTTGCTCTAGATGCTTCCCATGGGTTCACTGCCGTGTTCGGCGAGGACTAGGCTCCGCTCTGAATGCTTCACACGGGTTCACTGCCGTGCTCTGCGAGGACCAGGATCCACTCTGAACGTTTTCCACGGGGTCAGAAGTGACGTTATCCGCGTTCCACGTGACCAGGAATTTTGCTCTAAATGCTTCCCACGGGTTCACTGCCGTGTTCGGCGAGGACTAGGCTCTGCTCTGGATGCTTCACACGGGTTCACTGCCATGCTTTGCGAGGACCAGGATCCGCTCTGGACGTTTTCCACGGGGTCAGATGTGACATAATCCGTGTTCCACGTAGCCAGGAATTTTGCTCTGGATGCTTCCCACGGGTTCACTGCCGTGTTCGGCGAGGACCAGGCTCCTCTCTAGATGCTTCACACGGGTTCACTGCCGTGATCTGCGAGGACCAGGATCCGCTCTGGACGTTTTCCACGGGGTCAGAAGTGACATAATCCGCGTTCCACGTAGCCAGGAATTTTGCTCTGGATGCTTCCCACGGGTTCACTGTCGTGTTCGACGAGGACCAGGCTCCGCTCTGGACGTTTTCCACGGAGTCAGAAGTGACATAATCCGCATTCCACATAGCCAGGAATTTTGTTGATTATATCCGCATTTCACGGAATCGGGATTTGACTCTCGGTCATCTGTATACCGCCGAGTCATGGAACTGGGAGTTGCCGCTGTTCCGCCTTGCTTGATGTTATGTCTCCTGCAATGAGACGAATGTTGAGATGATCTCTAGGCTATCTGTGAACCGTCGAGATTTGGCTTCTTCTTCGGATGAAATCTGGGGAGGAGGAGTGTGACTCCCTCTTCGTTTGCGCCCCTGGATTGTATACAGGGATTGACATGATATCACATGTAGGGCATAAATTTCCTTTTATATATTTTTTTATTTTATTTCTTTCCGCGATGCTCTATCATTTCAGCTTTTTATATCGCGAAGGTTGCGATTGCCCCATCATTTCGGCTATTTTTCGCGGTGCCCAATCATTTCGACTGTTTATTTTATTTTTACTCGCTGCTTTTTATTGCGAGTTGCCCAATCATTTCGGCTATTTTGCATGCATACCTTTTTTTACTTGCTGATTTTTATTTGCAAGTTGCCCCATCATTTCGGCTATTTCGTATGCATGTGTGGCTCGCTAGCTTTTCGCTGCAAGCTTGGGATTAGACACCTATTTCGGCATCAGCACTGCTACAACTGGGATATTGCCAGGAGCGAATCATCATTTGCCTCTGTCGATATCGAATAAAGGTAGCTTAGCGAACAGGGTTAGGATCCTGTCGACTAAGGCTTTTGACTTCATGAGCCGTAAGGGTCTCACAAAGGTATTTCTCCCTGCGAGTCGTGAGGATCTCGTAGGTGTGTTTTCTCCTTAGGAATCGTGAGGACTCCTAAGTGTATGTTCTCTTATAAGTCGTAAGGATCTTACAAGAGAGTTTTCCCCTTATAAGTCGAGAGGACTCACAAGGGTTGCTCACCGTACGAACATATCCCTAGTCACGGATGGGACTTGGTTAGGGAAATGTTTATTCGTGCCCGTAGATTGTATATAAGGGTCAGCATTGAGCCGCTTGTAGGGAAGTATTGGATGTTGTGGGGGCTGCTTAAGAACAGGTTCAGGTCCCTATAGCTTAAGACTTTTGAATCTTATGAGCCGTGAGGGTCTTATAAGAGGATTCTCCTTACGAGTCGTGAGGATCTCGCAAGTGTAATTTCTCCTTAGGAATCGTAGGGATCCCTAAGTGTGTTGCTCCTTTGTGAGTCGTAAGGATCTCACGCGGGTGATTTCTCCTTACAAGGTCGATAGGACATTGCAAGTGTCTTTTAACGAGGTTGTGCCCTTTCGGGTTTTCACGAACACTCGCCGGTAGCTCTGCTGTTTTTACTTACGGAGCCCTTTCGGGTTTTCATCCGTGCCCACTTTGCTTATGGACATACCGTTTTCCCGTATTTTATTCTTTTTTTTCAAACGAGGTTGCGCCCTTTCGGGTTTTCATAAGACTTGCCGGTAGCTCTGCTGTTTTTACTCACGGAGCTCTTTCGAGTTTTCATCCGTGCACACTTTGCTTATGGACGTACCGTTTTCCCTTTTTTTATTATTATATTTTTTTTATTCTCTTTTTTTTTGTATCAGCTTTGGGATGCTGCAATTCACCGTAGTTTCTCGACATCTCGTTCAACAGCTAGTTTTAGGACATAGTAGTCCGTCGTTAGTTTAAGGACGTTTCGGTCCGCTGTTAGTTTAAGGACGTTTCGGTCCGCTGTTAGTTTAAGGACGTCTCGGTCCGCTGTTAGTTTAAGGACCTCTCGGTCCATTGTTAGTTTAAGGACGTCTCGGTCCGCTGTAAAGGAAGCCAGCTATTACCTATGGAGTTTAGGCTTAGGAAGATAGCGAGCGGACATAGTCGTCGCCATCTATCATTGACCTAGGCCATGACTCGTCAAGCATAGTATTTCTTCAGGAAGCGACCGTTTATTGGCCTGAAAGGTCTTTCACCATGCATGTCCATGAGTAGATAGGCTCTACCCTGGTAGACCTTGTCTATGATGTACGGGCCTTCATAGTTCGGCTCGAATTTTCCCCGTTTGGCGCGATTGGGGATCATAGGTCTTTTGACCACTAGCACGAGTTCGCCTTGGCGGAATGTCCTCGTCCTGGTCAATCTTTCATATGAGCGCGTCATCTTTGCTTTATAAGCTTCCAGATTTTGCAGCGCCAGGAGCCGGGTTTCATCAAGGGCATCGAGTTCCTCAAGCCGAAGATGAGCATTCTCTTCGTCCGTTAGCTCATAATGAACTGCCACTCGTAAAGAGGGTAGCTCTATCTCGAGGGGGAGTACCGCTTCTGTGCCAAATACCATCACGTATGGAGTTGTGTTCGTAGCCGTCTTGAACGTAGTTCGATACGCCCAGAGAGCTTCTTGCAGTCTCTCATGCCAGTCTTTCTTATTTCGAGACACCGTCTTTTTCACAATCTTTGTCAAGGTTTTGTTGAAAGCCTCAGCTAGACCGTTAGCTCGGGGATTATAAACCGAGGAGTATCTCCAGTCTATGTTGTGTTGTTGTGCGAAGCGGCTGATCTTGTGGCTTCTGTAGGCTGGCCCGTTATCGGAGATGATCCGTCGTGGAGTTCCAAACCGATAAATAACGTGCGTCTTGAAGAAATGGAGGATATTCTCCGTCTTCACTTCCCTCAGCGGTACTGCTTCTGCCCACTTGGAGAAGTAATCAGTTGTCGCCAAAATGAATCAATGTCCTCTGGACGATGCTGGCTCGATGGGGCCGATTATGTCAGTTCCCCACATTTCGAACGGCCAGCTGGCCACTGTCGGGTGTAATGGATTTGGATGCTGATGGATAAAGTCTCCATGGATCTGGCACGAGTAGCATTGCTTCGCATACTCGAGGCAGTCCTGAATCATCGTGGGCCAGTAGTAGCCCATCCGTTTAATCTTCAATTTCATCTTCGGGCCTGCTTGGTGAGAACCGCAGAGTCCGTCGTGAATTTCTTGGACGACCCTTTTTGCTTCTTCAGGTCCCAGGTATCTTAACCATAAAGAATCAAATGACCTCTTGTACAGAGTATCATTGACGAAGGCAAAAGATAAGGCTCGCTTCATGAGCTGATGTTTTGAGGATGCATCTTCAGGCGTTCGACGGGATTTGAAGTAGTCTATAAAGACTTCTCTCCAATCCTCAACCGTTTCTTGGTCTTTTATTTGCATAGCCATTTGCTCAGTCGCTCCCTTTTCTTCGGACCTCCGGAGATATTTCCGCCGGCGCAAGAACCCGACGGCTTTGCACAGCGATTCTCACGTCATCGAGGTTCTCGTCGGTCAATTCTTTAGCGAGCTTAGCTAGTGCATCCGCTTTGCTATTTTCCGCACGCGGTATGCTTTCCAAGGTGTAGGAAGGTATTTGGGTCAGCAGTTGTTGTACCCTCTCGCCGTACTTTACCAGTTCTAGTTTGCACATTTGATAGTCGCCGTTTACTTGACTAACGACCAGTTGAGAGTCTCCGTATATGAGGAGTTTTTCAATTCCCATGTCGATAGCGATGTCGAGGCCTGCTATCAAAGCTTCATACTTGGCTTCATTGTTTGTCCTCGGCTCTGTTAAGGAGAAAGCAAAGCGCATTATCCCTCCTTGTAGGGTCACGAAGATAAGGCCTACCCCTGATTTGATTATATGGCTGCTTTGCTTGCGTTTCTTTATGGAAGACGCTCCATCAAAATAAGGTTCCCATCGGGTGCCATTACCGTCGATCGCATCAAATGCATGTTCGTCTGGCAGTTCGCAATTCAAGGGAGAATCGGTAGGTATCGGATGCTCAGCGAGGAAGTCGGCGATGGCCTGGCCTTTCACTGCCTTAAGAGGCTGATAGGTTATTGAGAACTCCATCAAGAGCAAGGCCCATTTAGCGAGTCGCCCAGTCAGTATGGCCTTTGACATCAAATATTTGAGAGGGTCCACCTTCGATATGAGACGGACTTCATGCGCTAATGCATAGTGCCGGAGTTTCGTTATCGTGAAGATCAACGCCAGGCAGTGTTTTTCTATGGGAGAATAATTGCTTTCTGCCCTCAGGAGAACTCGACTCAAGTAATAGAGAGCTCTTTCTTTCCCTTGGTCGTTCTCTTGTGCCCATAATGCGTCTAAGGAACCTTCGAGGGCTGTTGTATAAAGAATAAGGGGCTTTCCCTTGACCGGAGCGGCCAGCACTGGCGGGTTCTGCAGATACTGCTTGATTTCGTCTAGCGCGCCTTGGCATTTGTGATCCCAAATGAACGGGGTCCCTTTCTTCATCAAGTGACTATAAGGACGGCACTTGCCAGAGAGAATGGCTATAAATCATCGGATATACGCGAGCTTCCCTTGGAGAGACCGCAATTGCTTGAGAGTCTTTGGCGGAGGCATTTCCATGATCGCTTTGATCTTTGACGGATCTATCTCGATACCTCGGTGTCGGACGATGAATCCTAGGAATTTACCTGAGGACACCCTGAACGCGCATTTGAGAGAGTTCATCTTCAAGTTTTATTGCCGAAGGCGTTGAAATACGATCTTCAGATGTTCGAGATGTTCCTCGTATGATTTGCTTTCAACCACGAGGTCGTCGATATAACATTCGACGATTTCATGTATGAGGTCATCGAAGAGCCTCGTCATGGCCCTTTGATAGGTGGCACCAGCGTTTTTTAGACCGAAGGGCATCACCTTGTAACAGAATATACCCAAAAGGGTCCGAAAAGCGGTGTGCTTCTGGTCTTCGGGATGCATCTTTATCTGATTATATCCTGATGAGCCGTCTATGAAGGAGAAAACTTCGTGAGTGGACGTGTTTTCTATCATTAGCTCGGTGACCGGTACCGGGAAGTCGTCCTTCGGGCAAGCTTTATTAAGATCCCGAAAGTCTACACAGATGCGCACCGTCCCATTTTTCTTCATCACTGGGACGATGTTGGCGATCCAGTCAGGATACTGAACTTCTTGGATGAAGCCGGAGTCGATTAGCTTTTTGACCTCGGCGTTGATACTCATCTCAAGCTCAAGCCGCATTCTTCTCGGTGCTTGTTTGATTAGCTTGACGTCCGGGGATATAGCCAGTTTGTGGACAGCAATCTCTGGATCTAGTCCTGGCATCTCGGAATAGTTCCATACAAAGCAATCTCTATGCTGCATAAGAACGTCTTTTAGCGCAGCCACCCTTTCTTCAGATAGCAGCTCACTGACGAATGTCGGTCGCGGGTCACTTGTCGTTCCCAAATCAATTTTCTTGAGGTTATCTGCAGTGGTATGTATTCCATCTTCCAGCTCTTTCGGCGCTGGTGGAAATTATGAGATTACCTCGCCATCATTGTTTTCGAAGCACCAGGGGAGGTTATCCCTATCCTCGGGCTCTTCTTCTGACAGCGTTATCACGTGACAGGTACGAGCTCGCTTCCATGACCGATGTTGATCTGGTTCTACTCTCGCAGATTTGGGTTCATGCTTCTACAGCGGTGTTACCCTCCAACTGCTAGATAGAGCGAATTTGCCAAGCTGATATTGATCTTCGACCCAGTTCTTGAAGGTGAAGCAGTCTTCGAGAGGGTGTCCTATTGCTCGGTGATAAGAGCAATAGTCTGGATGAGAGACCTCGTTAGCTTGCTCGGGGTGCTTGGACTCCGGGAGTGTAAGCATTTGATGTCTTATGGCAAGATCAGGTATCTTCTTTGTCTTGTCTTGAGGAAAAGAGTATGCTCGACTCATCTTCTTCATAAGGGACAAATCCGGACCTCTCGATTCCCAATCGCGTGACTTCTTGGTCCCGCTTTGTCGCTGTCGAACGCCTTTTCCGCTCTTTGGTTTGTTTTTGCCCCTGCGTCGGGCCTTTTGCACAACGGGTTGACAGGGAGGAGCCTTTTCATCTTTCGCAGCCTGCTGAAGAAGGCGTTGTGTCCTAGCTTTCTCATGGATGGACATTTCGCGATTATGGTCGTCTCGAACCTTTTGACCAGCTTCCCTTATAAGCTTGTCCATTTGTTTTTCGAACGACGGACTGGGCACTTTCAGGTCGGGGGCTCTTTCTGGTTCAGGGTTAGCATTCTCCCATTGAGCATCTCCTTCTTCATCAAAGTCATGTACGACGTAGCAGTCGTGGAGTAGCTCCCGTTTCTTGGACCGAACATATCCAAGCCCGATCGCTTCGATTCTCCCGTTGGGCAACTTGCGCTGAGTTCCGGGAACGTTCCAGATCCTATCATAGAACTTATCTTTTCGAGCGGTCTGTTTGAAGGGTATCCCTTGGCGCTTCAATAGCCTTTTCAAGCCTTCTGTGTAGTATCTAGGCAGACGGATGGGCTGGAGCTTGTCAAGTGTAGAATCCGCGTCGTGCCAGATTTCTTTCTCCACTTTGGTTTCCCCAGAGCGGTAGAATAGGATCGCCTTTTCGGCTTCTCGCCTGGGAGGGACATAGAACGTCTGCAGCTCTTCCACACTGTAGGTATCAAGCGCATCTAGTTCTTTATAATGTTTGGGCGGAACTATGGCAATTTGCAAACTTTGCTCTTCATCAGCGAATGTTTGTATTGAAGGCCGAGCGGAGAATATAGCATGGACCTCATCTTCCGAGTCGCTGCCAAAGATCAACATAGGAGCAGACGGTCCTGGCTTGTTGTACTGGGGTGGGTCTGAATAAACTATCTCTTCCTCTTCCTCAGTATCACTCCCGAAGATAGGAATGGTGGTGATAGCTTTGTTCTCCGATTTGCGACATCTCTCCATGTCCTCGAAATCTGGCAAGAAGTATTTCGCATCTTCGTACTTGCAGACTTCATTCACGGAGAATGGGTTAAACTCTCCTGTTACGGTATACTCGAGACCATCCTTAAAGTATTTCATACACTGATGTTGTGTAGAAAGGATGATGTTGTACTCGTGTAACCAAGGCCGGCCGAGCAAAGCGTTATAGCATGTCTTGGCGTCAATGACATGAAATTTAATATCCGTGATAAGTATCCCGAATCGTAAAGTCAATATCACAGACCCGAGAGTCCGCGATGATTGGGAGTCAAAACTGAAGATGGTGATTTTATCACTAGCGAGATGCTGGACGCTCATGCAGATTTCCTTCAACACTCGCATGTTGAGGAGATTGATGGAAGACCCATTGTCGACCAGGATTTTACCTATCTTTATATCGTGGCAGTACCCTGAGACATAGAGGGGACGGTTGTGCTCGCACGTCCCAAGGAGGAGGTCTTCGTCACTGAAGGTGATATCGGCTGTGTGTACTTCCTCTAGCTCGTCCTTCATCTTTTCTTCGGCGAGGGAAGCTTGGAATCGCTCCGGCTCTTGTAGCACCTTGATCAATGAATCTCTCGCTTCTTTGGATAGTAAAAAGGCGTCGAGAATGCTGAGCTGCGAAGGTAACTTCCACAAGTGTGCCAGAATGTTATAGTCCACCTTACTCTTCTTTGGCGGGTCCTTGGCGGTCAGTTCTTTCATGACTTGGTCATCCAGGGCGATATCCTCGGAGACCTTTTCTTTTCCCTTATCTTTTCTACTCGTGGGTCCGAGATTCTTTTCTGAAAGCGTGCGATTGCGCAGCTGAATGTTTTCACAGGCCTTCAGTTCTTCCTCCTTCCCCAAGGTGGATTCTTTAAAGAGAGGGCCAAGAGCCATCTCTTCGTCAGAGTCGCTTCCGAAAGTAAGAACCTGTGATCCCCCGGTGTTGATCATGCGACAGTTACCGGTAGTTCTTTTATGCTCCTTGGTCGCACTTCTTTGCTCCCGACGAGTTTTGCATTTCATCCGCTTAAAATGTTGTCGGTGAGCAACATATCCCTGCCACCATCTTTTAAAAGCGTCGCACTCTTCGGTAGGGTGCGAAATCTTTCAATGATATAAGCAGTAGCTAGGATGTGTTTTTGCTTCACCGGGAGTGTTTCCTTCAGAGGGTGACAGCTTCATTCCCATTGATATGGCTTTAGCAAACCTTTTCCTCATCTTGAACTTGTTTTTATCCGCGACGGATGTTCCTTGATTCGGCGGGAGTGTCTCGACTCTTTCTTCTAGCCGTCGGCGTTTGGCTCTTTCAAATATGGCCATCTCACGCTCCCGATTGGCTTTACTTTTCAGATAAATCTCATTCAGGAAAGCGTTGATCATTTCGTCTAACGGCCATAGAAGTTCCGGCTCGGGACCTGCTCCCAGTCTCTTTGTGCAAGGAGCTTCTTCATTGTCTATAGACGAGTGAGAGATCACATGACAACTTGCTACGTAATCCTCAGATCCATCCGACAAGTCTTCTCCATCATCTTCGTCCTCAAGGACATGGCCGAGGAACTCTTGGAGCGTGATTGGAGTCCGCGCCTTCTGGTTATACTCTTCCAGCGCGTCAATCTATTTCTGTAGGTCCGTGTGCTCGTCGCCAGGCTTCACGGGCTTCTTAGATTTCTTCTTCTTTTTCGAAGATTTCGACGGCTGGGTGTGAACACTTTGGCTATCACCACCAATCTTTGGAGTTGGGCGCGGCTTCAGCATCCCTTCGATGATCTGGGGTTCCAATGGGTTCTTCCACCTGATGGCTGGGGATGTCTGGAGATCATTCAGCATCTTTTTGGTTTTGGCTGAAAGCATGACCTCCCATGGAGCTCCTCAACAAAAGAGCATGTTGCCCCCGGTGTGTCCGTCTTCTTAGGAGTGTGCGGTTGTGGTGGGTTTACTTTCCACTTCTCAGACAGCGCAAACTTGTCTTGTAGGTACTGATCCTCGATCCATCCCTTAAAGACAAAGCAATCCTCGATCGGATGGCTTACCGTTTGGTGGTAAGGGCAATAATTGGGATTATTCACTTCGCTGGGTTGCGGTGGCCGCCTTGGATTTGGCAAATTGATAAGCCTGTTGCGCACCGCCAGCTCGAACAGTCTCTTCGTTTTATCTTACGGGAATGAGTAAGGGCGCTTCATTTTCTCATTGTAATAGCGCCGTCTCTCTTCCAACTGGTCCGTTAGTCTTGGAGCACTGGGCTGTTGTTGGGTGTTCGCAACGAAGGTTGCCTTCCCTTTACTCTTTTCGTTCCATGGTTCCGGCTTCGGAGGAGACGGTCTGTGACCCATTTGATCCATCTGGGATAGCTTGTCGATTAAAGCCTGGAATGTGGTCGGTTTGAAGAACATCATGAACTGTGAAATAGTTGCATGAGGGTCTAGGGTGCCCACGAACATGCCCACTGCTGGTGCTTCTTCGATGCGCTGTTCGCATTTCGACCACAGATTCCGCCTTCGGATTGCGTATTGAACCCAAGTCTCGCCCGGCTTCACCCTTGCATTGATCAATGCCGTTATTGGAGTGCGTTCGCTAGCGCTCGCGAATCGCTGGGTGAATAAAAACTCCATTTCTGTGAAAGTTTTGACAGGATCATTTGGGAGTTCGGAGTACCACTCAAACGCCGTCTCCGATAAGCTGCCGACGAATTGGCTGAGCAAAAGCTTATCATCACCCCCGGTGTTGCCGCACAGAGCTCTGAACTAGGCGACGTGCTGGTGGGGATTGCCTGTCCCCTTGTACACGTGGAATTTGGGGATCGTGTAGCCCGGCGGGTACTTTATCTGATCATACCAGCCTGGATACGGTCGCCCAGTTTTGACGACTTGGCCAGCCGCTTCATTGCCCGGTGAACTCGTATTTTTTTAGCAATATAATCATCCAGGGCGGCCATGGAGATAGTTTCCTCTTTGGCTGTTGAAAGATCCGGGGGTGGATTTGATGTTTCTCCTCTGTCGTCTTCGAGGATAATCGGAGGATCTTCAGCTAGAGGGTCCTGCTGGAACATCATACCCACCATATCTTGGAACAGAAGAGCCATTTGCTTTATATTGGCCGCTTGTTCTGCAGCCTCCTTGTCCTTCTTTTCGAGCATTCTCCGAAGGAATTCAGCATCAGTCTCGTGTTCGTGACGTTGTTCCGATGACGCCTCCGGGCTTTCTTTTGGCCTGGTGAGTGCGGCCATTGCAGTCAGCATCTCCTGGAGCTTCTGCTGTTGCTGTTCCTGAGCCCTTGTAATGGATCGGGTGAGTGGTCGGTGGCCCATAGAAGCGCGGCTATCCTCTTTCCCGGATGCCATGTAAATAGTATGAACCGTTATGCCCCCAGACTTAGGGCGTTTGGGCTTAGTGCCTTTGACATTTGTCGCATGCGTGGGGATCTTCTCCGGCCTTCTCTTCTCATAAGCGGTCGAAGTTGAGGGGGCCGTCGCAGTGGGCACCCAGATAGCTTTTTGTGGCTTAGAAGGATGGCTTTCTTCTTGTTGAACCTTCGCCCTTTTCTGTTGGCGAGGGTAATCTTGATCAACTACTGAGTTCCGAACCTGCCGCCAGACTTTGTAGATCTTGGAGGACAGCCGCTGAGGGGACTGTTCTGGCTTGGCTTCCGCAACATTCTCCACCGGAGGGGGAGATCTTTTCAGTACGGCGGTGGGAGAATTCCTACGCACCTTATTCAGCAGCTCAAAGCTGTTCCCGGTTGGAACAGCAGCATTAATTTCCACCGCTGGGCCTGGTAGAGTTACCCCAGATGGGGAGTTGCCCCTGGCCTTCCTTACCCGGCGCCAGTGGCGACGTCGAGCGTGTCGAGCTGATGGAGTTGGCTCGGTGACGGGGATGGCTTTTTCTTGCCCCCTGTTCAGGTGAGGGGCTGTTGCTGGTGTCAGCCTGTTGAAAACTGATGTCCTTTGAATAGCAAGAGCGGGAGTGGGAGTGAGGACAGTCCGTCTTGTAAAGACCGACCCCTTGGCAGGAGAAGCCGCCTTGACGACTTCGGGAGCAGGGTTGGTTACTCTCTTCGGAATAACCTTCTCTGAGATTGCAGGCTTTATTGTGGGCCCATAGGAATTTTGGCCCAATCTGGAGAAGACGGAGGCGCCGGTGCTGGATGACCCGTTGAGAGGGGCCGCAGTAGGTGTAAGCCGATCAAAGACCGACTTCTTGGGAGCTTCTGGTACGGGCACGGGAGCGGTGAAGCTCGTTGGCGGGAGCATGGTCCCAAAAAACAACCTTGTGGTGGCTTGAGTAACCTGTTCCACGGGCATCGTGAACAGGGAAGCCGCTTGGGGCCCGTAGGCTATGCCCCCAGTTGAGGCAGGACGTGGATTGCAGTTTCATGTGGAACACTTTACGCAAGTGAATGCCATTGATCCTTTACTTTCTGTACCAATCAAAACGCCAAATCTTAGTACCTCGAAACCCAAGGGCAACCATTATCAAACCGCGATTGGTTTGCGAACACGACACATGAAGTGTGGAGTGGAAAGAGGAAAAGGTCCCACCGGGCGTGCCAGAATCTGTTTACCGCCGGAGGCCGGGAAGACTGGACGTCTTGCCTGAATTTGGGGGCAGATGCTAATTGGTGCTATCCGTCCACCTCTTCGAAGATGCCAAGTTGATTTATGGTACCGTGTATCGAAGGTTTAAATGGATGCGGCCGATGTAGCAGACTTCATCAGATTCCCCCTCGTTTGAAGGGTTTTTGATTGTGGGGACGCTCTTCCCTGCAGGCGCAAGCCCCTACAGTTAATTACGCTACCGCACCGCGGTAACAACTTTCTCCTTCTCCATATGGTCACTTCGTGTCGTGGGTGTTTGTTTTGTGTTTGGTTGCCCGTGGATTGTATACGGGGACTAAGTTATGTTGTCGTCCATGGGGCGTGGACTAGTCCAAATCCGTATCTTTCTTAGATTTGGGTTTGAGGGGTTGTGTTTAAGGATACGTTAGCCTTATTTGAGGCTAAGATCAACTTAAACGTTTGTTAAGGACACGTTAGTCTAATTCTAGACTAAGATCGACTTAACGGGATCGTTTAGATCCGATAAGAGAGCAATTGAGCTCTGTTGTTTAGTTTAATGACATTGCGGTCGATAATTAGTTTAAGGACATTGCGGTCCAATGTTAGTTTTAAGACATCGCGGTCGAGGTTAAGGACATCATAGTCCGTGAGTTTAAGGACCTCACAGTCCGGTGTTAGTTTTAAGACATCACGGTCGAGGTTAAGGACATCATAGTCCGTGGATTTAAGGACTCCACAGTCCGACGTTAGTTTTAAGACATCACGGTTGAAGTTAAGGACATCATTGTCCTTGGATTTAAGGACTCCACATTCCGATATTAGTTTTAAGACATCACGGTCGAGGTTAAGGACATCGTAGTCCATGAATTTAAGGACCCCACAGTCTGTAGCAATGTGTGGTTGTCGGGACCCATCACCTCTTTGAAGACGTTGAGGAATTACAACGACAAATATTAGAGGAGTGAAGAGATGTATCCTCGAATCGGGTGTAAATTGATTGGAAGAGCAGATGAGCTCAGTTCAATTTAAATTAAGGACTTAAGGCCAGAATTGGGCTAAGTCCAGTTAAAAATGTTTAATATTTTATTTTTTGTTCTACCTGTTAGGCCTTTGTTTGGGCTATGCCCTTTTAATAATGCCAAGCATTGGGCTCTGACATTTCTTGTCTTATATTGAATGCGCAGCATTTATCAGAATAAAGTACGTTCTAACAGAGCGCCACGTGGCGCACTAGGCGCTTTGCGCCAGTCAAAGAGCGCGCTGCGCTTCTGTCGGTTAGCGCACACGAGGAGGACGCGTATCGCTTAGCGCTAAGCACTAATTTATTAGCGCACGGCGATTTTAATTTATAAGCGCGCTGTGCTAGTTTATGGGTGCTACAGTGAGTGACACGTGGCGCGCTTGGCGCTGAGCGCCAGTATATGAGCGCAGCGCTCTGTTTCAGTAGCGCAAAGCGCAGATTGTGTCTCTGGTTGACACGTGGCAAGTTCTGGCGCCGTGCGCCGGTCCAATGAGCGCAAGGGCGCAGTTCATGAGTGCAAAGCACTGTCTAATAGCGCAAAGCGCATTTTGATCAATTTTAAGATCAAAGAACAAATTTATGTTCTTCAAAGGAGGCCTTGCCTCAAGATCCAAGAACAAAAGTTCTTGTTTTTATAAAAGGCTCTGCCTTTATAGATCAGAAGATCTGTGAAGTAAAAATACTTCTTTTTATATTTTTATATTTAGATCTTGATCTTTTCTTTTTAATCAAAGATCTTGGTCTTTTTATAGATCTAAGATCTTTTAAGAAGATATTTCTTCTTTTTACGAGATGGTTTCATCTCTGTTGTTTAAGAATTAATTCTCTACCTTTTAAGATGAAGAAATGATCTTCCTTTTTCTAAAGACTTGCCTTTCTTTCTCTTTGAGTTTTTCTCAAAATTTGCAGAGGGTTTTTCTCTATCTGAGACTTGAAGTCTTGGGGCTTTTATATAGGGCCAATTGATCTGTTAAATCGGTTGAAGAGATCTTTCTCTGATTGATTTGGGAATATTTCCCACCGTTGGATTTTTGATCCTGAAGCTTCTGTTTTACAGAAGATAATCTTCTTGTTTTAATAAGATTGAAAAATCTTTCCATGCAGAATTTGTTCTGTTTTTGGTAATTGATTATTTACCATTGGATCATTGATCCAGCGGTGCTTAAAGTACAATCTTGTTGTTTGAAAAGATTTTGAGAAATCTTTCCTTAACAGAATTTAATTCTGGTTAATTAATGATTTATCATTATTATTAGATCCTTTGATCCAACGGTGGGAATCTTTAATCCCAGCGCTGGCGCCCCTACGCGCGACACGTGGCGCGGAGCGCAGCGCAACTGCGCTAGCGCATCCGTGCTTGACACGTGGCGCGCAGTGGCGCGGAGCGCAGCGCAACTGCGCTAGCGCATCCGTGCTTGACACGTGGCGCGCAGCGCGCTGGATCTGAAGCGTTGCTTCAACAGAGGTGTCTTTTCACCTTCCTTTTTAAGTCAAACTTATATTCCCGAGAATCTTTCATCTCCGAATCTTGGAAATAGTTCCATTGTGCACAAAATTTTCTGTGCTTTTTCTTTATAACTCGAAGCAAAGTTTCTTCCTTTTCTCATCTCCAAAGAACTTTCTCAACTATGGCTTGTAACCGCCCCCATGCTCGTAGACAGCCGTGGGAAGTGCCCATTCAGGACCTTGTTCCTCGCTTTGCTGCGCGCTTGGTGGATCCTTCTCTCACGGATGAGCAGTGCGACGCTGTGCTGCACGATCTTTTAACGCGTGTGGGGTCCCCTCTTCCCCCACACTCTATTTGGCTTCGGATGATCCTTGCGTCTGTGCTCGCCGATCTTCCCCCTCACCCAGCGGAGATGACTCTGGCGATGCTCGATGCGGCTGAGGACAAGCTCGAGCATTTCCATTAGGCGTGCCTGATTACTCAGGCTCTGAAAGACTGCTCGGTTCACTTGTTGAGCCAGATAAGAGCCCGGCGGGCTATCATGTCTGCTTTTGCGGATGAACATGGCTCCAATCGGTGGGGAGCCACTCCTCGTGAAAATCATCGTTTTGATGTGCTGGAGAAGGCGGCGAGGGAGTTAGAAAATTTTGTTTATTGTTTTGTTCATCCTTGTGCCACTGATCCCTTGTTTGGTGATCTTTTTTAAATGTAAAAATAATAATAATAATAAAAAGATGTTTTAATTTAGTATTTTATTATCTGTTAAGTGTTCTCTTGTTTTTAATTCTTTGTTATTCCTCTGTAAGATGTTTATGCGCTGCATAATTTAATTTGCTGTAATCATGAAGCGTTGCTTCGCTTTCCAACCATGGAAACAGAGTTTTGCTCTAATTTGGGGTGTGCAGCGCAATTGCGCTAGCGCTAGCGCATTCGTGTTTTGACACGTGGCGCGCCTAGCACTAGCGCACTCGCGCTCTACACGTGGCGCGCAGCGCAGAGCGCAGCGCAACTGCGCTAGCGCACCAGTGTCAGACACGTGGCGAGCAGCGCAACTGCGCCAGCGCACCTATGTTAGACACGTGGCGCGCAGCGCAGAGCGCGGGATTTGAAGCGTTGCTTTAATTTTTGACTCTTAAATTTCTAAAGAGAGCTTTGCTCTGATTGGGGAAAGCAGAAGCGTCGCTTCATTTCCAGCCTTGGAAGTTGAACAGAGCTTTGCTCTAATTGAGGGAAGCGTCGCTTCATTTCCAGTCTTGGAATTTAAATAGAGCTTTGCTCTGATTAGGGAAACACACGTATATACCGTTATCTAGTGTACCGGACCCAATCAAACCATGATTAAGGTGGATGTTAACAACATCGCTTACAAACGTGAAATCATAACCTTCTTTTGATAACAACGATACTGATATGATATTACACGTTAAACTAGGTACACAAAAACAGTTGCGCAAAACCAAAATATGTCCACTCGTCAATCCAAGGTGATAATCCCCTACAGACACAGCATTCACGCTAGCTCCGTTAGCAACCTGGAGGGTCATATCACCAACCTTCAGCACTCTACGGTTTCTCAGTGCCTGCAATGAATTGCATATATGAGATCCTGATCCGGTATCCAATACCCAGGAAGTAGAGTTGATTGACAGACAATTTTCAATTACAAACACACCTGAAGCCAAAGTCACAACTTGCCTCGGGTCCTGGTTCTTGGCAATCCAAGCTTTGCAATCTTTCTTCCAATGGCCTTTCTTGGGACAGTGGAAGCACTCGTCCTTTGCCACTACCGGCACCGCAACCTTTGCCTTTCCCTTGGCTTCCATCTTACCAACACCACCTCTTGATTTGGTAGCGGCCTTCTTCTTCCTTTCTTTGGCCCTTGCCTTGGACCTGGAAGAGGAAGCACCATGAACAAATATGGTGGGTGTTTCCCTTGCTTTCTGCAAGGTGCCCTCTGCACTCCTCAACATGTTAAGGAGTTCTGGAAGTTCAACTTCTTTACCTTGAATGTTGAAATTCAAGATAAACTGGGGGTAGGTGGAAGGAAGGGACTGGAGAATCAAGTCTGTATACAGCTCGTTCTCTAATATTGTCCCGAGGTCTGCGAGCTCTTCAATATAGCCAATCATCTTAAGGACATGTTTCCCTACAGATGATCCGACGGCCATCTTCGATTGAAACAAGTTCTTCGAGGTCTCGTATCTTGCTATACGAGATTGCTCTCCATACAGTTCCTTGGTGTGGAGAAATATGGATTATAGATCCATATTCTCGTGCCTCCTCTGATGTTCATTATTCATAGAGGCAAGCACGTTGCATTTGGCCTTCGCGCAGTCAATCTCCCAGGTCTTGTGGATTTCCTTATCCACGACACTGGATTCTGGACCTGGGACGGCAGGGGCCTTAGCAGTAAGGACATACCCCAATTTGTCATAGGTAATTGATATCTTGACATTCCGGAACCAATCTTTATAGTTTGGCCCTGTCAAAATATTTTTATCTAATAATAACTTAAGGCCTGTCATGTTCTGGGTCGCTGCAATTAGGAGAGAGAGGAAACACTTTAGCATGATGCTCTTGCAAGTTTAGAGTGGTTTTTAGTTTATCTAAACTGGATGGCTCCCACTGTTTCTCGAATCCTTCCTCAAACCAAAAAAGAAGAACTACTCAGGACTATTCTCACCGTGCAATACTTGCTTAACCGTTCAGCCAGGTAAGTGTCGGTACTTCGAGGGAGGTTTTACGACGCTTTCGCGAAGTTCCTTAATTAAATAACCTCTTTTCCCTAGGGGCGTAGCCCCGCTGACACCTTTCTCGACACCTACTTGGTTTATAGCATTGATCGTTAAGTGAAAGAATCTCCCGATGAGTAGCATATACTCACAGTAGGATCGGGATCCAAATATCATCGTGTGATAAAGCTGAAGGAATCCTACCAAAATTATCACACTCCAAATGGTATGCAACTCTAGCAAGTTTCAGTTTCTTTAGAAACTCCCGATATGGATTTTTGCCCCATGCTCTTATGACCTTGGCATTGGTCAAAATGTCATAAGTCACATGTCAAGTTCTACCCATCATTATCTTGTTAATTTGAACCCACCCGTACATACCCCTGACGTTGGCCAAATGGCAGTACGACTGTCCCAAACTAACTCATCTATCTATGCAACAGATGAATACCCAGCAGCTACCAAACACTATGCCTTGGCGTTGGTCAAAATACATAGCTTGAATACTACTGAATACCCAAATGAAATGACGGAGGGCTACGAATGTTTTTGGCGAAACCGTGAACGTAGTGAACTTGATATGATCGAAGGAACCTGATAGCTTTTAAAATGAGTGGTTTAAGCTCCGCAATTAAAAAGCTGCTGTTTTTAAAATAACCGAGTGGTTTCTTTTAAACTGTTCCAACGATTCAACTTTGGTTTATTTTCTTTGCATTAAAATAATGTGTCCCATCAATTAACCTATCATTGCAGAAAACAACGAAAATACAACGTCATCTTATGCCATCTGCATTCGCCACTGGGCCCCGTCATTCACCCATTAGGTTACTTAACTAACGACAGAGCGGGGGCTGGGCTAGCGCGGATGCAAAACATAAGTAACACCTACTAGATATCATATATAGATATTGTACATTCGTCAGACGCAATAATAGGCATTCCAGATCACAGATGAACATATTGGATATACAAGCAATCCGCATTTCTTTTGAGCCTGTAATGAAAGACGGATTACACAGTCGCGATGAATAGCCAAACCCCACCCTAGACTCCTATGGGTACGGCAAACTACCCGCCAAGTACCCGAAGTGAAGCGGTTTCCCTTAACGACGTGAGTAGGCCACTAAGAACTTCAAAGTACCCGGTAGTTTGTGCACCCCTCATTGGGTCTATCCTAGGAGCAGAAAACAGTAAATGAAATAATACAACGGTGGCTACAACCTCAACCCGGATGTGCCCCACAAAAGAATATTACAACAAATTACAATTTACATTTGAATGAAAGAAACACTCGTCTCACATCCCCGGCTATCCATTCACGACAATCCAACAAGTTCATATCCACAAACATAAAGCAACCATTACAAAAATGTGCAACCCCCTGCTAACCGACATACTAACAGTTAGGGGAGGTTTACGAACACATTAAACACAATATAGATATAATCCAGTTAACCAAACTTCTTAGAATTTTGATCAAGCAACACATATGAATCTACTCCAACCAATTCTCTGTGCACATAAAATCTGAGCAGAAAAAAACATCCCAGAAAATATAACATCAACACAGAAGAATAACTGAGCAAATTTGGGTTGACTCGGTGTCAACCCGGCCGCGGTTCCGCGGTGGTTTGGATGAGTCATGATCCAAAATTTCTTCACAATTCTTAAAAAACCCGGCTTGTATTTTTCAGGGTCCCTGAAAAATTTTTAGACCCCAATTTAAAATCGGCAGAAACTATATGAAAACGTTGTTTTTTCGAGATTAAATTGCGATCGAATTTCTAAACATGTTAGTTATGATTTAGCTAGGCTCTGATACCACTGTAAGTCAACGTTACACACCCCACAAGATGCGGGGAGGCGGAATAGGTAAAACAATCATTTTGTTTAAGGACTAACATTACGGATCTTTGCTAAACCCTAACTAACAAACTATCTAGAAGTGCTAAACTACTATGATAGATGATTATACCTCAAGATACTAGTCCTTCTTGTTCTTGTTGTTCACCTCCTCGTCGGCCTCCTCGGTGTAATAGAAGATCCACCCGAGAGTTCCTCCTTCAAGCTTTAACCTCAAACTTGAGGTAACTAAGTGGCTAGGATTGCTAATCCAAGTGACCTAGAAGATATAAAAGTGGATTAAGGATCTATTAGTCTTTCTAACCCTTGGGATCTCAACACATGAGAGGATTAGGGTTAGGTTGAAGAAGAGGAGAGCTTGAGGAGAGAGAGTGTGTATGTTAATTTTGAATTGAAAAATAACTCATTTGTGTATATCATGAAGCATAAAAATATCTTGCACAAATATCTTTCATGCTTCATTTAATACAAATGGATGAATCATCTCATGAGTCATGGTTTCAATTAATGCAAATAACACATAAGCTCTCCACCTCATTAAGTTTAATTCACAAATGAATTAAAACTAAATGAGTCACCTTTCTTCTAGAAGCTTCTTGACTAATTACGAGAATGCCCCTCCTATCCGTATTTACGAAAAATACGGATAAACTAAGACTGCATAAATCCAATAATCCAATACTAGAATCTGGCTTAAACTAAAACCCGCTAGTATAATCTGTCCGAACATCTTACGTGCACAAGTACACGTATATGTCCGAACCCTGTCGTAAAACCATACGACCTCTATATCGTTTCTCCTGAAGCAGGGAAACTCTCTGTGTGGGACTCTAAAGACTCGATACTACGCTGGCGGTGGGTTTAACCACAGGCCGCAAGCGGTACTAGTTGTACGTAACGGTCCCTAGGTAGATGTCGATAAGAAGGTCGATGAGGAAACCCATCTGAACTCCTACTGAACCTGATGTGACAATCTCCGTACAGTCTAGTCTGTTCGTCTAAGACTATCGCATATCGAGCCTAAGGGACGGCACGCGTCAGTCCCCTAAAAGCGGTATAAGTCGTGTTGGAGTGAAGCCCATTACACCTTGAGAAGCTACTGGAAAACCTACCAGTAAATCTCACTTGCCCTGGCCAGGGACTTTGCGTAATGGCTCTCCAAACACGGTGCGATATCAACTCCCAATACCGGGAGAGACGAATCCTTTCTAACCGCCATTGCCTCCAAGTGCTTCGGAACTGTACCCAACTGCTACCTGTTTGCACGACTCCTTTGAGCCATGGTAGGGTAGCAATCTAAGAACAGTGGGAACACACTCGAGGCGAAGCAGCAGTGTCAAGTCTACGGACTATGCTGTACTCATGTCACCTGGGTACTGTTAACTGACAACGGGTATAATACCAACCAACAGTTCCCTGCGAGTCCTGTCCGGTGTACCCGTAACCCGACAAGCACCTGCATACTATCTCCAGTACAACGTACTAATGGCTGTGGGACAGACCATTTCCCCTGCTGGGATGAGAAGCGTACACACTAGTCTACTCCGGAGTATCGATGCCCTGTCTCGATAATCCTACGACTAGGGACCTGAAAAAGGATGTGCTTGTAGACTACCCAGCTCCCACTAGTGTGACTGCCATCACAACGCTGGTAGTCAAGCAAGATCCTAAGGGCTCTATCAATATGTATTCGCGATATGCTAAAAGAAACATATACACATATTAAGATAGATATAAACCAAGTAGCATACTACTATATTGAGCAAGACTGTTAATATAACTGTGAATATCCCAAGCTTCTATTAAATAATATACAAACTAGTATGATACATTAATGGCCCCTAGGGCATATACACTAACATCGAGGCGAGGCAGACCCTGGCGGTTTACTGGTCACTGTAGGCCTGGCCTATCCCCATATCGTCCAGGGGGAATTTAAGTGCGGGGTGGTAGGTCAAGATCTGAATCTGGAGGGCGTTTAGGGTGGGGTGACCCAACAGAATGTTATAGGACGACGGGATCTTGGCAACGAGAAAATTCACCAATATGGTTCGCGTTTTTCCTGGATAGAGGGAGGGTGATCGTTCCTTCGGCCGAAACGGAATGGTTTGTAAGCCCGGAGAGGACGTGGCGAGTCGGTCAGAGGTCGGACGGGTTTAACCCCATATGCTGAAAATAGTTATAGAACAGGATGGCCGCCGAGCTCCCTGAGTCGACTAGGATCCTCCTGACTTCATATCGGTTTACCCGGGCTATTATCACAAGAGGATCACTGTGCGGGAGTGATATGCCGTGAAAGTCCTCATCGGAGGAGGTGATCTGTCACGCATTACCCCCAATACAGAGAGTATTGTCCGCTCTGGCCGAAACCGTATAGATTTGTCCTTCGGGGCGAACCAGACCCGACCAGGGGCCACTTCCCAAGAGGTCACCCATCCCAAAACTTCCCTGGATCGAGCACGCTTATATACGGAGTTCTCAATCTCCTATAGTGCCGGTTCACTTAAAAAGCACTTCTGTATTGAAGAGTGGTATCATTTCATTTATAGTTCCGGGTCTGCCCTCTTTCGGAATGTATTATTCTCCATTGTTCTACAGTGAGCCCAAGGATTCAAGAGGTGACCCCCATAGAATCAAGAGGTGTCCCCCGCCTCCTAGGCATGACATTTAGCGTGGCACTTTGTTCCGTGTGGCACTTTGTTCAGGGAGCAAGAATCGGGTCCCGACATTCTCCCCACCTTTGAACAATTGTTCATCGTCGAACCACAGACCTACTATTGAGAGACCAGCTTTGATACCATTTTGTTACGCCCCACCTCCAATACAGAGAGTATTGTCCGCTCTGGCCGAAACCGCACGGTTTTGTTCTTCGGGACGAATCGGACTTGACCATGGGCCATTTCCCAGGAGGTCACCCATCCCAAAACTTTCCTAGCTCAAGCACGCTTAACTACGGAGTTCTCAATCTCCTATAGTGCCGATTCACTTTAAAAACGCCTCTGTATTGAAGAGTGATATCATTTCATTTATAGTTCCGGATCTGCCCTCTTTCGGAATGTATTATTCCCCATTGTTCTACAGTGGGTCCCACGGATTCAAGAGGTGGCCCCCACGAAATCAAGAGGTGGCCCCGCCCCTAGGCATGACACTTGGCGTGGCATTTTGTTCCGTGAGCAAGAACCGGATCCCGACATATATATGTATATATATATAATATACAATACTGCTATATATATATATATATATTCTTCAGATAATACCGGATCTCTCCAAATATTACCCGTATCTATTCAAAATCTAGTTTTTCAATATATTGCTAATGCCAACAATCTTGATTGTTGTCCTGATGGACGTAACTTGTTGTCTGTATAGACAAGACCGGTACTTGCTTGATCCTGTGTTGGCATTAGATTATATTGAAAAACTAGATTTTTGAATGGATACGGGTAATATTTGGAGAGATCCGGTATTATCTGTAGAATCTAACTATATATATAAAAACAAACCCTGTCACTCCCCGCTTTCCAAGATATGTAAACTACGGCACGTGACAGAGCCAACCATGCTACATGTGGCTAAGAATCATCCCTCCACAGTCATATTACGGCTGTCTATCGGATATCAAGAAAAGAAAATATATAATCTAGCTAGTACATGTCCATTTGCCACAGTAAATAAAATCAAGAAAATGCATAAAGCGGAAACGAATTAAGATCCAATAAACGATATGTCTGAATCATGTCCTAATATGGGCTCACATCAAAAGAAATAAAACTACGGAAATAAATAAACTAAACATCTCTAACAATACACGGTGAATTCCTCATTGCTTTGCTTGATTGCTAAAGTACTCTTGATCTGCCTGCGATAAAGATAGAGAAACTGGGTAATGCAAAACCCAGACGTCAGTACGTCATAATATCAAAATAATAGTAGTAACCAGGATATGATGTTATAATTAAACAAGAATATAAATAAATAACACGGATACAAATAGTGAGCTATGTGTATGTATGGGTGTGTGATGTGTATCCTAAATCCGTGCTTCTAGGTTATCTATTCTATAAGTCTTTAAAATCAATTAATGTAATTCTCATCGTAACCCAACAGTATATATCCCGTTCATTCCCCACGGGACCACAGTAATAGTATTATTCCGTACGTCCGGAAACACGGCAAACAATGATTTATTCCGTAACGCCCGGTAAAACGGCAAACAATGATTTATTCCGTAACGCCCGGAAAAACGACAAACATTAATAATATCCTCTTGAGTTATGTTTCGGTTACATTCTTGATTTCCCCTTTTCCCCCCAGATTTGTGTTCAAGTCAGGTATTAATGATATAAATCTAATGCCAACACGGGATCAAGCAGGTACAGTTCTCGTCTATGCAGACAACAAGTTACGTCCGTCAGGACAACACGTCAGAATTGTTGGCATTAGCAATAAGATCCAAGTAACAAATCAGGAAGTGTGTCGTGAACATGTCATGTGATGTATATTAACCAAAAAGATACCCAATGTGAAACTGTAATCAATATCAGAACACGGTAAACACAATTGATACCAGGATGCACATGTATCTATTTGTAATAACCATTCTACATTCATTACAATATATGATGCAAACTAGATAACATGTTGTACTGATGTAGTAGTATAATAATATCATGATATTCCGGCATGCAACTAGATAAACGATTATCAGTACGGATACGAACAGATACCGTAAAACTGTAAATCGGTAATATTTGCTGAATAATAAAACACATGCACTATTCTTATTCATATAGATATTGATATAATAATATAGCATGTTGCAAGTTAAAACTTGCCTGATCGGATCTCACGTCGAGATACGGATGCTACGTTCGACATCGGAAATAACGCCGCGATGCAAACTTACACACGCAGGACTGGACCTAGCTGAGCAGCGACGTGACGTGGCGACTAGGCTGGACGACGATGATGACTGGGTCGTATGGATCGTTGGAGACGCGCGCAACTCCGGTGAGCCGATCGAAGAATCAAGAAACGATCAAGAAAAGAACATGAAGAAGGAAAAGAATGGGTGTTGTTGTGTTGGATTCTGGGGTGGCGAGGACAGAAGTGGGATGACGGCGACGATGGGCTGCCGTCGGCGGTGGGGTGGCTATGGGTTTCTTGAGTTGGTGTTCGGGGTGCAGGGGATGTCGAGGAGTTGGTGTTAGTTGTCTGGGGTTTTGGGAGAGGAGAGGGAGGTGAGGAGGTGTAAGTGGTTGTGATGGTGATGGTGATGGCGACGGCAGGGTTAACGGTGAGTTTGGGGTTTCTAGGTTGCTGTTGGGGGTCGTCGGGGTGCAGGGTGCTTCGGGATGGAGCAGGGGGAGAGGAGGTGGTGAGGGTGATGAGGGTGAGGTTGACAAGGATGAGAGGGCGACCACGAGGTGGCCAACGGCGGTGGTTTGGTGACGATGAGGGTCAAGGTTTTCTCACGGGCGAAGAAGGAAAGGAAAGAAAGAGAGGAGAGAGAGAAAGGTCAGGGTAAAAATAATATTAGGTGTGTGTGTGTGTAATGAGAGAGAGAGAGACCGAGGGGAGAGAGATGATGATGATGATGATGACGACGAGAGATATATTATAATAATACAATTAGTTTATATATATATATATATATATATATATATATATATATATAAGTAATATAACCGTTAGTTTTAAATATTATAATATATATGTTTTGGGTTTAAACAGCTTGTTCACCGCCGAAAACGGAGACGTGACCGGGATGGATCGTCTTGCCTAAATTTGTGGGGCAGATGCTATTTGGTTTTATCCGTCCACCTCTCCGAAGATGCCAAGTTAATTTATAGCACCGTATATCGAAGGTTTGGACGGATGCGGCCGTTGTAGCAGATTTCATCAGATTACCCCTCGTTTGTGAGGGGTTTTTGATTGTGGGGGCGCTCTTCCCTGCAGGCGCATACCCCTGCAGTTAATTACGTTACCGCATCGCGATAACCACTTTCTTCTGCTCCGGCAGTTCACTTCGTGTCGTGTGTGTGTTTTGTTTTATTTTATTTTTGGTTGCCCGTGGATTGTATACGGAGACTAATTTATGTTGCCGTCCGTAGGGCGTGGATTAGTCCAAATCCGTATATTCTTGTATTTGGGTTTGGTTTGATTTAAGGATCGTTAATCTAGTTTGAAATTAAGATCAACTTAAATGGGGGTGAGCATTTGGGGCTCGATTATCACCATTTTTGAGGTGACTGTTAGTTTAGGGACGTTTCAGTCCGTTGTAGTTTAAGGACATTACGGTCCGTTGTCGCCATTTTGGAGGCGGGGTTTAGTTTGAGGACATTTCGGTCTGTTGTAGTTTAAGGACATTACGGTCCTTGTTCATCTTGCATACACGTGCATTTGTTACGTGATGGGATGAACGACGTCGATGTGGGGTGCACCCGTCTTGGGGTGTCGATTGGTTTAAGGTGTGCACGTCAGCTTGGGAAGTGCACCCAAAAGTAGTTGGTTGTCGAGACCCGCCACCTCTCTGAAGACGTTGAGAATTACAACGATATGTATCAGAGGTGTAGAGGGATGTACCCTTGGACCAATTCCTGTATTTGAGGGAAAAAGGAATCAGTGGTAAACCCAGAAATCATTAATCGTATTTTGAGACTAAGACTTCCTCAGAGGAATATGGGAAGAATATTGTTTTGGGATATCTTCAGTTGAAAGATCGATAGCCGTATTTGGGACTGAGATCAGTCTGGGAAGTAGTGAGCACGTGGTCTCGGTTGATCTGAATTAGGGACCTAGCCAACTTGGGCTTGGTCCACTCAGTTTCTTTTTATTTGAAAAATTTATGCAGAGCACTTGTTTGGGCTCGGTCCCTTTTTGTGCAAAAAGTGCCGAGCACTTATGTAAGTTCTGACGCTCACATATAACCATGTGTAGTTTTCAGTCATGGGGGTTTGCCCAATAAGTGTTAAACACTTTATCCCTTTTTGTCTTTATATGGAGCGCTGAGCACTCTTTATGGCGCCCACATGCGAAGCACGTGAGGCGCTAGACGCTGCTATTCCCGTCGAAAATTTCTGCGCAAAAGAGCCCAAGATATCAAATGGCAGCGATACGCCTAAGAAAATGTGAACCAGTATTTTCCTGGCTGTATTTTGACAAACTTTAGAATGAGAAACGGCTAAATTCTAATAATATTGAAAGCATCTCGAAAAATCCTCCGATTTGATATATTATGGGCCTCATAATTCATCCGGGATCAAAAGTTATGAGCAAATGTGCTATGCACATATGATCGAAGGAAAAAGATGCGAACCAGTATTTTCCGAGCTGTATTTTGACATACTCCGGAAAGATAAACAGCTAAAATCTAATGGTATCGAAAGTGTCTCGAAAATTCCTTCGATTTGATATATTATGGGCCTCATAATTTATCCGGGATCAAAAGTTATGAGCAAAAGTGTTATGCACGTGTAATCTAAAGTAATGCTCTACTACATGGGGAATGCATTTTTAGTCCCACATCGGGAAAAGCAGAGATCCCTTCTCTACCACTCTAATATAAATAAGAGGGGTTACCTCTTAGAAAAGGTGGAGTTCAATCCTCAAAGAATTCAATTCTCAAAGGAGCTTAGTTCTCCATAGGACCTTAGTTCTCCATATATAGAAACATGCTTCTCTCCATAATGCGCATATGCGCAAGCGCCATGTGCACTATGTGAAACGCACGTGTGCCCGCCACGTGCGCATCACGTGCAACGCACGTGCGCACCACATGTCACGCCCCGCTTCCCGGTGTACGGCGAAGTGGACGCGACGAGGTCCGCTACGTATATAGTTAGAAGTACATACGCTAAGCGTATCTAAGCAATATAAAGTAAATCACAAGAGACAAAAGATATAGAAATAACAACAACTTTATTAATAACATTCTTTTGTACAATGCATGAAAAGTAAATACAACTGAAATGAAAAGCGATGCCTAAACAGTGGCATAACAGGAAATGAAAATACTGAAAAGAATAATGTACAATATCTAGAGCTCGGGGTCTTCGTGAAACTGCTCCAAGTCTTCACCGGTGGGCTCGATCTCTGCTGGGTCTAAAGCACCTGACGACATTCAAAGAAGAAAGAAATAGAATGTCGTCAGCGAACAGGTCGCTCGGTAAGTCCCAAAGATAAAGAAGAATTAGAAAAGACAGGATAATAGGTATTTTCTAAATAGGTTGTAAAATATTGTAGAACATTGTGTTAACGTCGTTGTTTGTAGCTTGGTACAGAAGGATACCAGTGTATACGAGAGGGGTCTCTATATGCTAGAGACCAGAGCAAACGGAATGTACAAGGAACCGTTAAGCCACGGTACAGCAGCAACGGAATATAGGTTAGGTGTCTTAATCTGACCACCACGTGCCACTTTTAACACCTTCCGTACCAATCTACCCCTTAAACCCCGTAGTGTTTTGACAGTATTGTTGTATTGTATTGTGTAACTTGGATGACTGACCAAAACCATGATATCAGTAAACAGATTGTAACTGCATAATCAGGTAAATAGGATAACGGAATAATGGATGTATATCCATGGTTTGATTCAGTCAAGTTGAATAGATTGTTAACTGGATTCATGTGTTCATATTGAGTTGGAATATTAAAGAATATAGATTGACTTGAATCATATTCAAGCCAGAAATAGTCAGACTCAAACCCGAGTCAGACTAAAAGAAAAGTAATTTGAAATTCTATAATTGTTAGGGTCCTTATTGTAATTTATAAAACTTGAGGGGGTTTTATATAAAAAATACTTTTGTATAGTTTTCAAGATACACCCCAAGTATTTATTATTCGTCTTTATTATTATAATGAGTGTAAATTTTATTTGTTTTATTCTAGTGAATATATCCTAATAAAAGTATTAAATTATAACATTGATTTATTTGAAAATTCATGGTATTTTAATGTAACTTTTAATCTTGTAATTTTTAGGAAAAGGTAGAAACTTTATCTTATAACAAAATAGGTGTTTAAATGATAATTATATATATATATTAATACAAGAATAATTTTTAATAAATATTTTATTTTCCAAAAATCTCATTTTTCTTAAATGTTGTATTTTAAACCTTTCGAGACCGAATGCTCCTTGCGGAGGTCTGAATCTCGCACTACTAAGCTCGAGGGTGCACGATAAACCGTACTATCTCTAACGAGTTCCCCAAAGGTGGGTTGTAGTAGCGATTTGCAAAGATTTAATAAATACTAGTCATTTAGAAAAATGGTTTTATAAAGATGAGGTATTTATTTGTAAAAGGTGTGAATTTCCATATTTTAGTTTCTAGGGTTTCCTAAGCCAACTAGCTTATTTCTAAAGGGTCTAAACGATAGATCATATAAGCCTCAAATCTCCTCTTCACCGTCAATTGCGGCCAGGTAAGTACAAGTGAGGAGGGAGGGATCCGCTCACGAATCGTGAGGCGGGCCTTTTAAAGTTACCCAAGCCCACTTGCCTAGCCTAGACACCACAAAGTCAGTTTAGATAAACGATCGATGTCCATGACATATCGTATTTTCCTATTAAAAGATTTTGTTTTAAAATTGTATACAACTTAGAACTTTCGGAAAAGGTTTATAAAGAAAAGGGTATTTTAATGTAAAGTCTTGTATTTTCGTATTCTAAGTTTTAATGATATCAATTAGGGTTGTATTTGCGTGTGTGTGGAGGTAGGTCATTACCTCGTGATCTACGTTAAGGTATAGCAATTGTTAAGGGTTAAATGTGATAACTAAATATTGTGGTATTTAAGTGAAAGAAATACGATAAATGGAAACGTTATCATTTCATGTGAAAAACTTTATCCAAATTGATTTTTTAAGTGATTAATAGTCAACATGAATATGTTTAAGCATTATGTAATTTGTGACAAGTGAGTTTTGATAGAAAACCGAATCGGAAATCGGTTTGTTTCGATTTCCGTCGGGTTTTAAAAAGTCGTATTTTTTTCTTAAAAGAAAAGGAAGATAGAAAGAGGGGGACTTACGGGTTTTGGACACGTTAGAGAGTGAGAGGAGGTAGTGGGTTGTCGGGCGTCGAAACGTCGTGAAGGGTCCTATTACGATCGCCGGAATTCGTCGTCGATTTCGGCAGTGCTTCGCCTTTCACTCTTTTTCTAACGTACCGAGTTCTCTTGAATTTTTTAGAGAGTGGACTTAGGAATGTAGGGTGAAAGGGTAGAGGGTAGGGGTGTTTATATAGGGTTAGGCTAGGGTTAGGGTTTTAATTAAAAAAAATATAAAAATATATAAGAAAAACATTAAAAATCATTAAATTTTGTAATGAATGCGATTTATTGAAAATCTGGTAACCGATCAAAACTTTTAAAGTATGCAGGGGGAATGACCAGGTCAACACGGAGAAATTCCGTGTTGACGACTCGACCGTCAGGCCGAGTCCGGCCGGCGGCGCCGGCCCGAGTCGGCCGAGTCGGGCCGAGTCAAGGGCTCTTCGGGTGGGGGATCATCTGGGGGGATTTTGGTGCATCTAACTTTTTGGGTTCAGTATAAATTTTGTGAGTTATGGCTGTTTGACTGTTGACTTTCCAAATATTTAAAACAAAATAATATAAAAAATAATGTGGGGCATGGGATTTGAACTCTGGTGGCTTGGTTCAGCAGTGCAAGGTGTTACCAATAAGCTACAAGCTCCTTCTTGTAATTATGGAGTGAAATAAATACTTAAAGAGATATCAGCTGTAATAAATACTCCAAGTATACATTGAATTTAAATCAATTCTTTGTACATTAAAAAATGGAGTTGTTACAGTCTACCCTCCTTACAAAAATTTCGTCCTCGAAATTTACAACTTTTATTTGAGGACTAGTTTACAAAGAGGTGTGGATATCTAGTACGCATTTCATCCTCCCTTTCCCAAGTGGACTCTCCTGGAGTGTCTTTCTTCCACATCACTCGAACCAAGTTAACTTCCTTGTTCCGAAGTGTCTTCACTTTCCTGTCCAGGATCTCCACGGGCTGTTGCTCACAAGACAAATCGGGCTGTATAGTGAGCTCGGAATGATCGAGAACATGGCTGGGATCACTCACATACTTTCTGAGTTGGGATATGTGGAACACATTATGCACTCCTTCCAATGAGGGTGGAAGCGCTAAGCGGTATGCCACTTCGCCGACTCGTTCGAGTATGTCGAACGGTCCAATGTATCTCGGACTCAACTTACCCCGTCTTCCAAATCGGATCACTCCGCGGTTCGGAGATATCTTCAGGAATACGTGATCTCCGGGCTGGAACTCCAAGTGTCGTCTCTTTGCATCAGCCCAGTGTTTCTGTCGATCTTGGGCTATGCGCATCCTTTCTCTGATAGTACGGACCACATCAACAGTCGCTACTATCATCTCTGGTCCAAGAAGTTTCCTATCTCCGATGTCGTCCCAACTTAATGGCGAACGACACTTCCTTCCATACAATGCTGCAAAAGGTGCCATTCCTATGCTTGCTTGGTAGTTGTTGTTGTACGAAAACTCCATAAGATGTAGGTGATCTTCTCACGATCCTTTGAAGTCTAGCATACACGCTCTAAGCATATCCTCCAAGATCTGAATAGTTCGTTCCGACTGACCATCTGTTTGTGGATGATAAGCCGTGCTGAAGTTCAGACTTGTTCCCAAGCTTGCTTGCAGATTCTGCCAAAATTGCGATCGGAATCTGGTGTCACGATCGGAGACAATGCAGACCGGTACTCCATGAAGTCTCACAATTTCCTCCATGTACTTCTTTGCTAGTTTCTCGGTTGATTGGCCAACTCGAAATGGGATGAAGTGAGCCGGCTTTGTGAGTCGATCCACAATGACCCATACAGTATCGTTACCCTTTGTGCTACGAGGAAGAGCGGTCACAAAATCCATCGTGATGTGTTGCCACTTCCATTCTGGGATTGGTAACGGTTGAAGTAATCCAGCAGTCCTGTGATGTTCAGCCTTTACTTGCTGACACACCAAGCATTTTGCGACGCTTCTGGCTACTTCACGCTTCATTCCATGCCACCAATAATTCTGACGTAGATCTTTGTACATTTTGGTACCTCCAGGGTGTACTGAATAGGGAGAGCTGTGAGCTTCTTTCATTAACTATTCTCGTACAGGACCTTTTGGTACACACAATCTACTGCCGTATCTCAAAGATCCGTCTTCATGGATGATGAAATCTGTTCTGAGTGCATTCTCCACTTGTTCTCTGATCTTTTGTAACTTAGCATCGCTGGCTTGAGCTGCTTTGATCTGATTGACAATGGTTGATTGAACTTGTAAATTCATCAAACTTAAAGTATTATCTGGCATAACTACCTCAATCTTCATCTGATGCAAGTCTTGTTGAAGCTTCCACTGAGTGGTGAGATTCATTGCTAATGGTTGGCGACTAAGAGCATCAGGTACTACATTCACCTTCCCTGGGTGATATTGCAAGTTGATGTCAAAGTCCGCCATGAGTTCTAACCATCTTCTCTGCCGCATATTAAACTCCTTCTGAGTAAACACATACTTTAAGCTCTTACGATCTGTGTAAATGTTCACTCGTTCACCAAGTAGATAATGACGTCAAATCTTGAGAGCAAAGATGACTGCTGCCAATTCCAAATCATGCGTCGGATAATTGCGCTCATGGATCTTCAGTTGTCTTGAAGCATAAGCCACAACCTTACCGTGCTGGTGTAGAACACATCCTAGTCCTTTACCGGATGCATCGCAATACACTTCAAATCCTCCAGATTGATCCGGTATGACGAGAATAGGTGCTGATGTCAATCTTGACTTGAGTTCTACGAAAGCTTGTTCGCATGCTTCTGACCACACAAATTCTTCATCTTTACGTGTGAGCTTGGTCAGGGGCGTTGCTATCTTCGAAAAGCCTTCAATAAACCTTCTGTAATATCCAGCTAAACCCAAGAAACTTCGAATATCCTTCACTGACTTTGGTGTAGGCCATTCGCTAACTGCCGAAACTTTTGCTGGATCTACAGAGATTCCTTCTCCTGATACGATATGTCCAAGAAAACCAACTTGATTTAGCCAAAACTCGCACTTGCTGTACTTGGCATAAAGCTGATGTTGTCGAAGAGTTTCTAGGACAATTCGTAGATATTCTGCATGCTCTTTCCGACTCTTAGAATACACCAGGATGTCGTCGATGAAGATGACAACAAACCTGTCTAGATACTCCCGGAAAACTTGATTCATAAGGTTCATGAATATTGCAGGTGCGTTGGTCACTCCAAATGGCATCACTAGAAATTCGTAATGTCCATAGCGAGTTCTGAAAGCTGTTTTGTGAATATCAGCTTCCTTGACCTTCACTTGATGATAACCTGAACGAAGATCTAGTTTAGAGAAAACACAAGATCCACTTAGCTGATCGAATAAATCGTCGATGCGCGGGAGTGGATATTTGTTCTTTATAGTGACTTCGTTCAAGGTTCTGTAATCGATGCACATTCTGTATGAACCTTCCTTCTTCTTCACAAGTAGTACAGGTGATCCCCAACTTGAAGTGCTGGGACGAATCCATCCTTTCGCCAGTAATTCGTCCAACTGTGTTCGGACTTCCTTCAAACCTTCCGGACATAAACGATAGAGTGCCTTGATCACCGGTTGTGCTCCTCGTACTAAATCAATACTGAATTCAAGAGCTCGGTCGGGAGGCAAACCTGATATATCGTCTGGAAATACATCGTCGAACTCTCGAACCACATCTGGTCTTGATTCTTCCTCTGCTTGAGCTGCTGCAACTGCTGCTTCTCTTGGCTTCGCTTTGTAGGTACTTGGCTCCAGTGTACGGTCTCCGCTTTTGAAATAGAAGACCGGATGGTCTGGAATCTCGAATACTACCCTCCTTTGACGACAGTCTATGGTAGCATAAAAAGTTCCAAGCCAATCCATTCCTAGAACCACATCGAAGTTTGGTATGTCCAGCACTTTGAAGTCAGCATAAAACTCTCGACTGCAGACGACGACTGGACACATGTTGTATCCCATAGTTGCCTTTAGAACGCCATTTCCGGAACTGACATTCCAGCTGGATACAAGCGGTGAAACTGGAATCGCATGGGTTCGGACAAACCGTTGCGACATAAAGCAGTGTGATGCTCCAGTATCAAACAGTGCAAGTGCATGGATTGAGGATACTAAGATTGTACCTAAGGTATGTGGGATTTGTTTTAGGTATAGGAAATATGTAACTAAGTAGTAGAATAGAAAAGCAAAGTTTGAAAAGAAAAGTTTACCCGTGATGACTTGGCCAGTGGCCTCAGCTTCTTCCACGGACATCGTGAAAGCCTGGCGCCTTGGTACATTCCTTCTGGCCTGAGGAGCATTCCTCGGAACATTCCTTTGAGCTTGATGGAACTGACGAGGAGGTGGTGCAGCTTGTGGTCCTCTGGGTGGTGCAGGTAGTGCAGGTCTGGGAGCAGGTGCCTAAAGAGCTGGTCGCTGCGGATAAGTAATTGCTGGCCTGGGTGCAGTAACTGGGTTCTGTCTTTGGGGACAAGACCCAGTATCGTGAGTAGCTGAGCCGCAGACTAAGCAAAGGCGGTTGGCTCGACGACAGTCCTTCATCATATGTCCAGTTCTCTTGCAGTAGGTGCAAAAGGCTGGACTGGGACGATGGGTTGGTACTCCGGGTCGCCTTGGTAAGAAAGGTGGCCTAGACGAGGCTCCACCTGCCATCTGGTTGGCAGGGCGTTTGACTCCAGCAGACTGAGGTCTGCCCCTTGCTTTTATCACTGCCTCATAACTGCGGGCAGCTTCTAGAGCATCCTCATGAGTCAAAAACTTTCCCGTGGCTAAAGCAGCCTGAATCTCCGTGTCCGGTCCTTGTTGAAAGCGACGGGCTCTGATATCGTCCGTCGGTATCAAGTGTGCCGCGAATCTGTTTAAAGATTGTGTTAGTTGTGTAGTATGTGACATTTAAAAATTGAACTATTGTGACATATCTTACCGGCTTAACATGGTGAATTCAGCATCGTATTCATCTACTGATTTGTCCCACATTGAACCCTGTTGTAGATGAATAAACTGCTGCTCCATTGAAAACCTGGCAGTCACAGGGAAGTATTTCGCGTCGAACTTCTCGCGAAAGGTCTTCCATTCAATCGGCTGTACCAGACGGCTTTCTTCCGCCTTCCACCAGTTGCGAGCATTATCCGTGAGCTGTAGTTTTGCTACACGGACCCAAGCGTTTTCTGGCACTTGAGCTGCTGCCAGATCGTCTTCGATACTTTGTGCTCATTCTTCCGCTTCAAGAGGGCTTCCCTTACCAGAGAACTGCTTGGGATGTAAAGCCCTGAATTGCTTTACTCCCGGTGCGTCAGCCTCGGGACGGTTCAGAAGTTGTTGCTGTCCCTCGAGAAGACTGCGGATCGCCTCAAATAGCATTGTTTGCTCAGTGGGTGGTACAGGAACAGCTGGTGCGAGAGGTAGTGCTGGAGGGGTGTTGTTGACGTTGGTGCTGGTGTTGTTCGAGGAATCCATAACCTTGAAGAAAAATTTGGGTTAGGACAGATTCAAATACATGAAATGATAAGATTCAAGGAATAGAAATTTGCAAGATTCAAGGAATATGAATTGTAAAGAATGTTTTAGTTGCTGGTTCTTGTGTTATATTGCTTAGGTTGTTCACGCAGACCAGAACTGCATGATAGGGATTCATACAGCTCTGACCTGCATGGGCCACCAATAAAACCTGTCAAGCCCCGCTTCCCGGTGTACGGCGAAGTGGACGCGACGAGGTCCGCTACGTATATACTTAGAAGTACATACGCTAAGCGTATCTAAGCAATATAAAGTAAATCACAAGAGACAAAAGATATAGAAATAACAGCAACTTTATTAATAACATTCTTTTGTACAATGCATGAAAAGTAAATACAACTGAAATGAAAAGCGATGCCTAAACAGTGGCATAACAGGAAATGAAAATACTGAAAAGAACAATGTACAATATCTAGAGCTCGGGGTCTTCGTGAAACTGCTCCAAGTCTTCACCGGTGGGCTCGATCTCTGCTTGGTCCAAAGCACCCGACGACATTCAAAGAAGAAAGAAATAGAATATCGTCAGCGAACAGGTCGCTCGGTAAGTCCCAAAGATAAAGAAGAATTAGAAAAGACGGGATAATAGGTATTTTCTAACTAGGTTGTAAAATATTGTAGAACATTGTGTTAATGTCGTTGTTTGTAGCTTGGTACAGAAGGATGCCAGTGTATACGAGAGGGGTCTCTATATGCTAGAGACCAGGGCAAACGGAATGTACAAGGAACCGTTAAGCCACGGTACAACAGCAACGGAATATAGGTTAGGTGTCTTAATCTGACCACCTCGTGCCACTTTTAACACCTTCCGTACCAATCTACCCCTTAAACCCCGTAGTGTTTTGACAGTATTGGTGTATTGTATTGTGTAAGTTGGATGACTGACCAAAACCATGATATCAGTAAACAGATTGTAACTGCATAATCAGGTAAATGGGATAACGGAATAATGGATGTATATCCATGGTTTGATTCAGTCAAGTTGAATAGATTGTTAACTGGATTCAGGGATTCATGTGTTCATATTGAGTTGGAATATTAAAGAATATAGATTGACTTGAATCATATTCAAGCCAGAAATAGTCAGACTCAAACCCGAGTCAGACTAAAAGAAAAGTAATTTGAAATTCTATAATTGTTAGGGTCCTTATTGTAATTTATAAAACTTGAGGGGGTTTTATATAAAAAATACTTTTGTATAGTTTTCAAGATACACCCCAAGTACTTATTATTCGTCTTTATTGTTATAATGAGTGTAAATTTTATTTGTTTTATTCTAGTGAATATATCCTAATAAAAGTATTAAATTATAACATTGATTTATTTGAAAATTCATGGTATTTTAATATAACTTTTAATCTTGTAATTTTTAGGAAAAGGTGGAAACTTTATCTTATAACAAAATAGGCGTTTAAATGATAATTATATATATATTAATACAAGAATAATTTTTAATAAATATTTTATTTTCCAAAAATCTCATTTTTCTTAAATGTCGTATTTTAAACCTTTCGAGACCGAATGCTCCTTGCGGAGGTCTGAATCTTGCACTACTAAGCTCGAGGGTGCACGATAAACCGTACTATCCCTAACGAGTTCCCCAAAGGTGGGTTGTAGTGGCGCTTTGCAAAGATTTAATAAATACTAGTCATTTAGAAAAATGGTTTTATAAAGATGAGATATTTATTTGTAAAATATGTGAATTTCCGTATTTTAGTTTCTAGGGTTTTCTAAGCCAACTAGCCTATTTCTAAAGGGTCTAAACGATAGATCATAGAATCCTCAAATCGCCTCTTCACCGTCAATTGCGACCAGGTAAGTACAAGTGAGGAGGGAGGGATCCGCTCACGAATCGTGAGGCGGGCCTTTTAAAGTTACCCAAGCTCACTTGCCTAGCCTAGACACCACAAAGTCAGTTTAGATAAACGATCGATGTCCATGACATATCGTATTTTCCTATTAAAAGATTTTGTTTTAAAATTGTATACAACTTAGAACTTTCAGAAAAGGTTTATAAAGAAAAGGGTATTTTAATGTAAAGTCTTGTATTTTCGTATTCTAAGTTTTAATGATATCAATTAGGGTTGTATTTGCGTGTGTGTGGAGGTAGGTCATTACCTCGTGATCTACGTTAAGGTATAGCAATTGTTAAGGGTTAAATGTGATAACTAAACATTGTGGTATTTAAGTGAAAGAAATACGATAAATGGAAACGTTATCATTTCATGTGAAAAACTTTATCCAGATTGATTTTTAAGTGATTAATAGTCAACATGAATATATTTAAGCATTATGTAATTTGTGACAAGTGAGTTTTTATAGAAAACCGAATCGGAAATCGGTTTGCTCCGATTTCCGTCGGGTTTTAAAAAGTCGTATTTTTTTCTTAAAAGAAAAGGAAGATAGAAAGAGGGGGACTTACGGGTTTTGGACACGTTAGAGAGTGAGAGGAGGTAGTGAGTTGTCGGGCGTCGAAACGTCGTGAAGGGTCCTAGTATGATCGCCGGAATTCTTCGTCGATTTCGGCAGCGCTTCGCCTTTCGCTCTTTTTCTAACGTACCGAGTTCTCTTGAATTTTTTAGAGAGTGGACTTAGGAATGTAAGGTGAAAGGGTAGAGGGTAGGGGTGTTTATATAGAGTTAGGCTAGGGTTAGGGTTTTAATTAAAAAAATATAAAAATATATAAGAAAAACATTAAAAATCATTAAATTTTGTAATGAAAGTGATTTATTGAAAATCTGGTAACCGATCAAAACTTTTAAAGTATGCAGGGGGAATGACCAGGTCAACACGGAGAAATTCCGTGTTGACGACTCGGTCGTCCGGCCGAGTCCGGCCGGCGGCGCCGGCCCGAGTCGGCCGGTCCGCCGGCCGACTCGGCCGAGTCGGGCCGAGTCAAGGGCTCTTCGGGTGTGGGATCATCTGGGGGGAATTTTGGTGCATCTAACTTTTTGGGTTCAGTATAAATTTTGTGAGTTATGGCTGTTTGACTGTTGACTTTCCAAAAATTTAAAACAAAATAATATAAAAAATAATGTGGGGCATGGGATTCGAACTCTGGTGGCTTGGTTCAACGGTGCAAGGTGTTACCAATGAGCTACAAGCTCCTTCTTGTAATTATGGAGTGAAATAAATACTTAAAGAGATATCAGCTGTAATAAATACTCCAAGTATACATTGAATTTAAATCAATTCTTTATACATTAAAAAATGGAGTTGTTACACCGCATGAGAATATTCAATATTATTAAAAGGAGCTTAGTTCTCCATAGGAGCTTAGTTCTCCCTATATAGAAGCCTGCTTCTCCCCATAATGCGCATATGCGCAAGCGCCATGTGCACTACGTGCAACGCACGTGTGCCCGCCACGCGCGCGCCACGTGCGCACCACATGAGAATATTCAATAATATTAAAAGGAGCTTAGTTCTCCATAAGAGTTTAGTTCTTCAAGATAGGTGCCTGCTACTCCCCATAATGCGCATATGCGCAAACGCCATGTGCGCTACGTGCAACGCACGTGTGCCCGCCATGCGCGCACCACGCGCAACGCACATGCGCACCACATGAGAATATTCAATAATATTAAAAGGAGACTCGTTCTCCATAGGAGCTTGCTCCCCCCCATAATACGCATATGTGCAAGCTCCATGTGCGCTACGTGCAAATATGAGCGCCCAACACGTGCGACGCACGTGCGCCCAACACGTGCGACGCACGTGCGCGAACGCAAAGAAGCCTTTTCAGTAGCGAGAAGCTTAAGCTCCAGCATGTTCTTCCCCCCTGATGAATGAGACATGGTTCAAAGGGTACATCCCTCCACACCTTCGATATATGACACTGTAATCTCTCAGTGTCGTCGGAGAGGTGGTGGGTCCCAACGACCAATGATCCTTCTTTCTAAAATAAAAAAAAAGAGAAGAAGAAAGAAGATATAAAGAGAAATATAGAAAAACCTCCCTAAAAACTTTGAGAAAATTCAAAGAGAGAAAAGCAAGCTTCTAGCAAAAAGAAGAACGTCTTCTTCAAGATAAAGAACATAATGCTAACACAGAGATGAAATCATCTCATGAAAAGAAGAACTATTTTCTAAAAAGATCATAGATCTACAAAAGACTAAAGTCTTTGATATAAAAGATATCAAAAGATCTTATTATAAACAAAAAGAAGAAGTATCCACTTTATTCACAGATCCTTGATCTACAAAGGCGGTGCCTTTTTATAAATAAACAAGAACTTTTGTTCTTGAATCTTGAGGCAAAACCCTCCTTCAGAAGAACATAAACTTGTTCTCTGATCATAAATTTGATCAAGTGCGCTCTGCGCTATAGAAAAGTGCCTTGCACTCAAGAACTGCGCTTTTGCACTCATTGGACCGGCGCTCAGCGCCAAAACGTGCCACATGTCAACCATAGACATAACTTGCGCTTTGCGCTTCGGGAGCAGCGCACTGCGCTCATGAACCGGCGCTCAACGTCAAGCGCGCCACGTGTCACTCACTGGTGCGTCATTAAATCAGCGCAACACGCTCACAAATTGAAAGCGCAATGCGCTTATAAACGGGCGCTAAGCGCGACACGTGTCATCTTTGCGTGCGCTACTTGGCAGAAGCGCAATGTGTTCTTTGATTGGCGCAAAGCGCCTGGCGCGCCATGTGGCGCACTGTCAGAACACACATTGTTCTGATGAATGCTCTGCATTCAATATAAGACAAAAGATGTCAGAACCCAATGCTTAGCATTATTAAAAGAGCCAAGCCCAAGTAAAGGCTCAACATCCCAGAACAATAAAATGTTAAACATTTTAATTGGACTTAGCTCAATATTGGCCATAAGTCCTCAACTTATATCGAACTGAGCCCACCTGCTCACGAATATTTAACAGATCTTAGTCCTAAACTGGACTACAGGTCTTTCAACCAACTCACACCGATTCGAGGGTACATCTCTTTACTCCTCTGATATCTGTCATTGTAATCCTTCAACGTCTTCAGAGAGGTGACGGGTCCCGACAACCAAACACTCTACGGACTGTGGGGTCCTTAAGCCCACGGACTATGATGTCCTTAACCTTGACTGTGAGGTCTTTAAACTCACGGACTACGATGTCCTTAACCTTGACTGTGAGGTCTTTAAACTCACGGACTATGATGTCCTTAACCTCGACCGTGATGCCTTTAAACTAACATTGGACTATGGGGTCCTTAAACTCACGGACTATGATGTCCTTAACCTCGACCGTGATGTCTTTAAACTAACATCGGACTGTGGGGTCCTTAAACCCATGGACTATGATGTCCTTAACCTCGACCGTGATGTCTTTAAACTAACACTGGACTGTGGGGTCCTTAAACCCATGGTCTATGATGTCCTTAACCTCGACCGCGATGTTTTTAAACTAACAACGGACCGAGATGTCCTTAAACTAACAATGGACCGTAATGTCCTTAAACTAATCAACCGCTATGTCACTAAACTAAACAATAGAGTCCAATTGCTCTCTTATAGGATCTAAACGATCCCGTTAAGTTGATCTTAGTCTAAAATAACACTAACATATCCTTAACAAACGTTTAAGTTCATCTTAGTCTAAAATGAGACTAACGTATCCTTAAACCCAACCCCAAACCCAAATATAAGAAAATACGGATTTGGACTAATCCACGCCCTACGGGCGATGACATAAATTAGTCTCCGTATACAATCCACGGGCAACCAAAAATAAAACAAACACCCACGACACAAAGTGACCATCTGGAGAAGGAGAAAGTGGTTACCGCGATGCGGTAGCGTAATTAACTGCAGGGGCTTGCGCCTGCAGGGAAGAGCGTCCCCACAATCAAAAACCCCTCAAATGAGGGGGAATCTGACAAAGTCTGCTACATCGGCCGCATCCGTTTAAACCTTCGATACACGGTGCCATAAATCAACTTGGCATCTTCGGAGAGGTGGACGGATAGCACCAATTAGCATCTGTCCCGAAATTCAAGCAAGACGGACCTGCGCGGTCTCGTCTCCGTGTTTCGGAGAGGAACAAATTTTGGCACGCCCGGTGGGACCTCTTCCTCTTTCCACTCCACACTTCGTGTGTCGTGTTTGCGAACGAATCGCGGTTTGCTATGGTTGCCTATGGATTCGAGGTACTTAGATTTGGTGTCTTGCTCCATGCAGAAAACAAAAGACCGATGGATTCAAACTGCACTAACTGCAACTGCAACTCTCGCTCCGTCCCGTCCGGAGGAGTGACTTACGGGCCTCAAGAGGCCTCCATCTTCGCTATGCCGGTGGAACAAGTGACTCATGCCACCACTGGGCTATTCTTCGGGACTATGATCCCACCGATGAGCTTCAATGCCCCAATGTCGTCGCAAGAAACTCCAAAGAAATCGGTCTTTGATAGGCTTACAACTGCCGCGGCCCCTCTCAACGGGTCGCCTAAGTCCAATGCCTCAGTTTTCAGCAAACTGGGCCAAAGTTCCTGTTGGCCCATGATGAAGCCTGCAATTCAAGAAAAGGTTATTCCGAAGAGAGTAACCATCCCTGCTCCTGAAGTCGTCAACACGGCTTCTCTGGCTAAGGGGTCGGTCTTCACAAGACTGTCCGTTTCAGCTCCCACTCCGCATGAAGTAACCAAGGCCATTTCCCCTGCACGAAAATCGGCCTTCTCAAGTTCGGTCGTTCCCTCTCAGTGAGCATCGGTCTATGACAGACTGACGCCAACAACAGACTCTCATCAGAACAGGGGGCATGGAAAAGCTGATCTAACAGTGTAGGTAATCCCGACCACACGACATGCTCGACGTCGCCACTGGCGCCGAGTGAGGAAAGCTGGGGGCAATTCCCCTTCTGGACTGACTCCTCCAGCTCCAACGGTGGAAGTTGATGCTGCTGTTCCAACCAGGAACAGCTTTAAACTACTTAACAGGGTGCGCAAGAATTCGCCAACTATTGTGCTGAAAAGATCTCCTCTACCAATGGAGAACGCTATAAAGGCGAAGCTGGAGCAGGCCCCTCAACGGCTGTCCTCTAAAGTTTACAAGGTCTGGCGTCAAGTCCAAGACTCAGTGATTGATCCAAATTTCTCCTGTCGACAGGAAAAGATAAAGGTTCGGCAAGAAAAGGACTACCCTGTCAAGCCACAAAAGGTGACGGCTACCTGGGTGCCCACTGCAACGGCTCCCTCAACGTCAATCACCCAAAAAAGAAGAAGGCCAGAGAAAGCCCCTGTGACTGCGGCAGGCCACAAAGACGCTGAACCCAAATGCCCCAAGTCTGGGGGCATAATGGTGCATATTGTTTACATGGCTTCCAGAAAAGAGGAAAGCCGCACTTCGACGGGTCACCGACCGCTTACCCGATCCGTAACAAAAGCCCAGGAGCAGCAACAAAAGCTTCAAGAAATGCTGACGCAAATGGCCACACTCACCAGGCCCAAAAGAAAGCCCGGAGGCGTCATCAGAGCAGCGTCATGAACAACAAACCGATGCTGACTCCTCCGCAGAGTCCTCGAAAAGAAGGACAGAGAAGCAGCAGAACAAGCTGCCAATATAAAACGAATGGCGCTTCTCTTCCAAGACATGGTCGGGATGATGTTACAGCCGAATCCTCCAGCTGAAGACCCTCCAATCATTGTTGAAGACGATAGAGGGGAGACATTTAATCCTCCTCCGGCTCTTTCAGCAGCCAAAGAGGAAACTATTTCCAAGGCCGCTCTGGATGACTATATTGCTCAGCAAATACGAGCTCACCAGGCGAACGAAGCGGCTGGCCAAGTTGTAAAAACTGGATGACCCTACCCAGGCTGGTATGACCGAATAAGTTACCCGCCGGGATATACGATCTCTAAGTTCCATGTATATAAAGGGACGGGGAATCCACATCAGCATGTCGCTCAATTCAGTGCCTTATGCGGCAACACTGGAGGCGACGACAAACTGTTGCTTCGCCAATTCGTCAGCAGCTTAGCAGAAACGGCCTTCGAATGGTATTCGGAGTTGCCTAACGACTCTGTCAAAACATTTGCGGAGATGGAGCTGCTGTTTACACAAAGATTTGCATGCGCTAGCGAGCGCACCCCGATCACCGCATTGATCAACGCTAGGGTAAGGCCAGACGATACGTGGGTTCAATATGCAATACGATGGCGGAACTTATGGTCGAGTGCGAACAACGCATTGAAGAAGCGCCTGCTGTAGGCATGTTCGTGGGCACCCTCGACCCTCAAGTGACCATCTCGCAATTCAAGATGTTCTTCAAGCCGACGACTTTCCAGGCCTTGATTGACAAGTTAGCCCAAATGGATCAGATGGGTCATAGACCATCTCCTTCAAAGACGGATCATCGGAATGATAAGGGGAAAGGAAAAGCGACTTTCGTCGCCAATACTCAAAAACAACCGAGTAACTTAAAGCTGGTTGTTCGCCAAAACAATATGCGTCCATGCCCATCCCTTGAAGAGAGATTAGGACGTCCTTACTCATTTCCTCAAGATAAAACGAGGAGGCTGTTCGACCTGGCAGTGCACAACAGACTCATCAATCTGTCAGATCCAAAACGTCCGTTGCAGCCAAATGACGTCAACGATCCCAATTACTGCCCCTACCACCGAGTATTGGGCCATCCGATCGAAGACCGCTACGTCTTCAAAAACTGGATTGAGGACCAATACCAACAAGGCAAATTCATATTATCGGAAAACTGGAAGGTGAACCCGCCGCAACCTCATGCCCCTAAAAAGGTGGACACGCCGGGGCATCGTGCTCTTTAATAGAAGAAACTCCGTGGGAGATCGCTCTTTCAGCCAAAACTAAAAGAATGCTGAAGGATCTCCAAACGTGCCCGACAATCAGGTGGAAAAATCCACTGGAACCCGAGGTCGTCGAGGGAATGCTGAAACCGCGCCCAACTACAAAATCTGGTGGGGATGGTCAAAGCGCTCGCACCCAGCCGTTAAAGTCTTCGAAGAAGAAGAAGAAGAAGACCCAAAAGCCCATGAAGTTTGATAGCAAGCGCACGGACCTGCAAAAACAGATTGACGCCCTGGAAGAATATAACCAGAAGACGCGGACCCTGGTCACACTCCAAGAATTTCTCAACAATATCCTTGGGAGCGGAGATAACGACAATAATGACAGGGATGACTCGTCAAAAGAATCTGAGGACTATGTGGTAAGTTGCCACATGATCTCTCATTCGGCATTAACTAATGAAGGAACGCACTCGGCGATAGAAACCGGCATAAAAGAGCTGGGGGCAGGATCGAAGCCAAACCCCTTGGAACTGTCTGACGAGATGATCGACTTGCTACTGAGCGAAGCCCATCAGAAAAGCAAAGCCAATCGAGAGCGTGAACTGGCTATATTTGAAAAAGCCAAACGCCGACGACTGGAGGAAAAGGTCGAAATACCCCAACTGGAGCAAAGCATCCCTACCGCCAGCAAGAGCAAGCTTAAATTAAGGAAACGATTCGCTAGGGCCCTGGCAATAGGAATGAAGTTACCCTCTTTCAAAAGAAATTCCCCTGGCAATATATGTCTTGATGAAGCGGACATACATCCTAACTTCTGCCTATACCATCGGAGGATTGCACACCCTACCGAGGAGTGCATTGTCTTTAAAAACTGGTGGCAGGGATATGTTGCCCATCGACGACACGTTAAACGAGTGAAGCGCAAGGCTCGTCGGGAACAAAAAGCACGACAGATGAGCGTGAAAGAGCTGCTGGCGACTGTCATATAGCCGACACCAAGGGATCGCAAGTTCCCACCTTCGGGAGCGACTCCGACGAAGAAATAGCCCTCGGCCCTCTTTTCAAGGAATCCATCTCTGAAACGAAAGAGCCAAGGAGTTGCGAGAACATTCAGCTGTGCAATCGCACGCTACCTGAAAAGAATCTCGGACCCGCAAACAAGGAATCGAACAAAAAGGATAAGGGGAATGGGAAATCGACCTTTGTCGCTAACGCTCAGCATCAGCCGAGTAACCCGAGACCGTTTGTTCGTCAAAGCAACATGCCGCGATCCCTCGATGAGAAATTGAAACGTCCTTACTCATTTCCCAGGGATAAAACAAAGAGACTATTCAAACTGGCGGTGCGCAATGGGCTCATCACTCTGCCAGATCCAAAACATCCGTCGCAACCAGGTGACGTTAACAATCCTAACTATTGTCCCTACCACAAAGTAATGGGTCACCCACTCGAAGATTGCTACGTCTTCAAAGGCTGGATTGAGGATGAATACCAATAGGGCAAATTCGCGTTGTCTGACAACTGGAAAATGAACCCACCACAACCACATGCTCAGAAAAGGATGGACACGCCAGGGGCATCATGCTCTTTTATAGGGGAAGCTCCATGAGAAATTGTTCTTTCGGCAAAAACTAAAAGAGTGCTGAAAGATCTTCAAACATGTCCGACCTATGAACCTACGACCGAAACGTCATTAAACTACTACCAACCCGCGGCATCCTCAGGCTGACATGATAAAAAAAAAGGTATGTCCACAAGTAAAATGGGCACGGATGAAAACCCGAAAGGGCTCCGTGAGTAAAAACAGCAGGGCTACCGGCAAGTTTTGTGAAAACCCAAAAGGGCGCAACCTCGTTAGAATAAAAAAAAAGAAGAGAGAAAAAAGAAAACGGTATGTCCATAAGCAAAAGGGCGCAACCTCGTTAGAATAAAAAAAAAGAGAGAGAAAAAAGAAAACGGTATGTCCATAAGCAAAAGGGCACGGATGAAAACCCGAAAGGGCTCCGTGAGTAAAAACAGCAGGGCTACCGGCGAGTTTTGTGAAAACCCGAAAGGGCGCAACCTCGTTAAAAGACACATGCAAGGTCCTCTCGACTTTGTAAGGAGAAACCACCTGCGTGAGATCCTTACGACTCACAAGGGAGCAACACACTTAGGGATCCCCACTATCCCAAAGGAGAAATTACACTTGCGAGATCCATACGACTCGTAAGGAGAACCCTCTTATGAGACCCGCACGGCTCATAAGATTCAAAAGCCTTAAGTTACAGGGATCTGAACCTGTTCTTAAGCAGTCATACCGCCCGATTATGCCCTACAAGTGGCTCAATACTGACCCTTGTATACAATCCACGGGCGCTAATAAACATTTCCCTAACAAAGTCCCATCCGTGACTATGGATATATCTACACAGTGAACAGCCCTTGTAAGTCCTCTCGACTTAGAAGGAGAAAGCACTCTTGTAAGATCCTTACGACTTATAAGAGACCATACACTTAGGAATCCTCACGATTCCTAAGGAGAAAACGCACCTGCGAGACCCTCACGACTTGTAGGGAGAAATACCTTTACGAGACCCTTACGGCTTGTGAAGTCAAAAGCCTTAGTCGACAGGATCTTAACCCTGCTCGCTAAGCCACCTTTGTTCGACATCGACAGAGGCAAATGATGATTCACTCCTGGCAATATCCCAGTTGTAGCGATGTTGATGCCTAAATCGGTATCAAATCCCAAATTCGCAGCGAAAAACCAGCAATCCACAAATGCATATGAAATAGCCGAAATGATGGGGCAACTTGCAACGAAATCAGCAAGTAAAAATGCATGCATACAAAATAGCCGAAATGGTTGGGCAACTCGCAATAAAAAGCGGCGAGTAAATAAACAAATAGCCAAAATGATTGGGCACCGCGAAAAATAGCCGAAGTGATTGGGCAATCGCGACTTTCGCGATATAAAAGCTGAAATGATAGAGCATCGCGGAAAGAAATAAAAAAATGAAATAAAATGAAACTTTTTGCCTTACAGGTGAGATCACATCGATCCTTGTATACAATCCAGGGGCGAAAACAAAAAGGGAACCATATCATCCCACCATGCTCCATTGAAAAGAGAGCCAAGTCTCGATGGTAACATCTATAGCCTGGAGACTCACAACGGCGTTCCTCCTCATCCCAACAAGATGCGGAAGCGACAAAATAAAATGGAGTGACGGCAAAATCTCAGCTCCACCTCAGCATTCGTCTCGATACAGCAGACGAGATGTCACTACAGTGTTCTTCCTCTAACAGGATTCGGACACGCCAAAGCAAACGAAGCAAAGGCCAAATTCCTAGCTTCAGGGTCTTGACGGTAACTCATATAAAACCTGAAAGAATACCGGAGATCATCCCACATGGAGTGGTCACCACCTCGACATTCGTCTCGATACAACAGACGAGATGTCACTACAGTGTTCTTCCTCCAACAGGATTCGGACACGCCAAAGCAAATGAAGCAAAGGCCAAATTCCTAGCTTCAGGGTCTTGACGGTAACTCATATAAAACATGAAAGACTATCGGAGATCATCCCACACCAGCGCGGAGTGGTCACCACCTCGACGCTCGTCTCGATAGAGCAGACGCAACGCCAAAGCAAATGAAGCAAAGGCCAAATTCCTAGCTTCAGGGTCTTGACGGTAACTCATATAAAACCTGAAAGACTATCGGAGATCATCCCACACCGGCGCGGAGTGGTCACCACCTCGACGTTCGTCTCGATACAGCAGACGCAATGCCAGCAAACGAAGCAAAGGCCAAATTCCTAGCTTCAGGGTCTTGACGGCAACTCAAATAAAACCTGAAAGACTATCGGAGATCATCCCACACCAGCGCGGAGTGGTTATGACTCATCGGGGCTCCCAAACTGAGCCTAACCTCAAGTAAAAAGCGGCATGGCAAAATTCCTAACGCTTGCTCTTCCGACGGTCAAACTGCCTAGGAAGATTGCTTGAAGATGTCTTGTCCAGCCCCTGAAGGGATCAGAGACACGACAGTCGCAAGGCTACTCGAACAGCAAGATTGCCTATCGAGGGATACATCAGCCAACGCGATGGTACGACGGGTAAAACCCTAATACCACAGACCCTAACGGACCTCTGTTATAAAGAGCAGAGGTTAACTGTAACGTTAGGACATTCTTGTGAGAACTTCTCAATTCGTCTCGACTCATGAGGAAATTAGTGTCCTTGCGAGAACTTCTCGATTCGTCTCGACTCGTAGGGAAAATCCTTAGACAATGGGGATAAAAACCTATTTCCTAAGCACTGGGGCCCTGCAAGTTGGTCCAAAACAAACTCTTGCATACTATTCACGGACCACACTCTCCAAAGTCGAATCTCGACAAGGAGGGAAACAACCACTTACGAGTCCTCTCGACTTATAAGCGGGAAAATTCTCTTGTGAGATCCTTACGACTCTCAAGAGAAAACACACTTAGGAATCCTCACGACTCCTAAGGAGAAAAGACACCTACGAGATCCTCGTAGGGAGAAAAGTCTTTATAAGACCCTCACGGCTCGTAAAGTTGAAAAGTCTTAGGTGGCAGATCCTACCCCTGTCTCCTAAGCCATCACCGCCCTGCAAAGAGGTCAAGATAGAACATCTATGAGCCACACTTGCCAAAGCTACATGCCACTGAAATGGAGAAGTTACTCATGAGCATATAAACTACTTCACGCCAGAGTAAGACATAAAGAAATAGAAGGGTGAGGCTCATGAAGTTGAGGGTTTGGAACTATATCTCTTAAGAGTCGAGATTTGAGTCAATGATAAATGACGATGCTTGTGTCTGCTCGTTATCTTCTCAGATCAAGATTCTGAAAATTATATACCAACCCGGAACTGGTCTTACACTATGAAATTACTCTGCACTACTTCACCCACGTATATACTTACGTGGGCAAATTAGTGGGGGGCATTTGTTCCCGCCGAAAATTTCTGCGCAAAAGAGCCCAAGGTATCAAATGGCAGCGATACGCCTAAGAAAATGTGAACCAGTATTTTTCCGGCTGTATTTTGACAAACTCTGGAATGAGAAACAGCTGAATTCTAATTTTATTGAAAGCATCTCGAAAAATCCTTCGATTTGATATATTATGGGCCTCATAATTCATCCGGGATCAAAAGTTATGAGCAAATGTGCTATGCACATATGATCTAAGGAAGAAGATGCGAACCAGTATTTTCCGAGCTGTATTTTGACAAACTCTGGAATGAGAAATAGCTAAATTATAATGATATCGAAAGTGTCTCAAAAAATCCTTCAATTTGATATATTATGGGCCTCATAATTCATCCGGAATCAAAAGTTATGAGCAAAAGTGTTATGCACGTGTAATTTAAAGTAATGCTCTACTACATGGGGAATGCATTTTTAGTCCCACATCAGGAAAAGGAGAGATCCCTTCTCTACCACTCTCATATAAATAAGAGAGGATACCTCTTAGAAAAGGTGGAGTTCAATCCTCAAAGGATTCAATTCTCAAAGGAGCTTAGTTCTCCATATATAGAAGCCTGTTTCTCCCCATAATGCGCATATGCGCAAGCGTCATGTGCGCTGCGTGCAATGCACGTGTGCCCGCCACGCGCGCACTACATGAGAATATTCAATAATATTAAAAAGAGCTTAGTTCTCCGTAGGAGCTTAGTTCTCCATATATAGAAGCATGCTTCTCCCCATAATGCGCATATGCGCAAACGCCATGTGCGCTACGTGCAACGCACGTGTGCCCGCCACGCGCGCACCACGTGCAACGCATGTGCGCACCACATGAGAATATTCAATAATATTAAAAGGGGGTTAGTTCTCCATAGGAGCTTAGTTCTCCAAGATAGGAGCCTGCTCCTCCCCATAATGCGCATATGCGCAAGCGCCATGTGCGTTACATGCAACGCACGTATGCCCGCCATGCGCGCACCACGTGCAACGCACGTGCGCACCACATGAGAATATTCAATAATATTAAAAGGAGACTCATTCTCCATAGGAGCTTGCTCCCCCCATAATGTGCATATGCGCAAGCTCCATGTGCGCTACGTGCAAATATGAGCACCCAACACGTGCGGCGCACGTGCGCCAAACACGTGCGACGCACATGCGCGAACGCAAAGAATCCTTTTTCAGCAGCGAGAAGCTTAAGCTCCAGCCAGTTCTTCCCCCTGATGAGTGAGACATGGTTCAAAGGGTACATCCCTCCACACCTTCGATATATGGCACTGTAATCTCTCAGTGTCGTCGGAGAGGTGGTGGGTCCCAACGACCAATGATCCTTCTTTCTAAAATAAAAAAAAAGAAAAAGAAAGAAGATACAGAGAGAAATATAGAAAAACCTCCCTAAAAACTTTGAGAAAATTCAAAGAGAGAAAAGCAAGCTTCTAGCAAAAAGAAGATCATCTTCTTCAAGGTAAATAACATAATGCTTGAACACAGATATGAAATCATCTCATGAAAAGAAGAACTATCTTCTAAAAAGATCATAGATCTACAAAAGACCAAAGTCTTTGATATAAAAGAGATCAAAAGATCTTATTATAAACAAAAAGAAGAAGTATCCACTTCATTCACAGATCCTTGATCTACAAAGGCAGTACCTTTTTATAAATAAACAAGAACTTTTGTTCTTGAATCTTGAGGCAAAACCCTCCTTCAGAAGAACATAAACTTGTTCTCTGATCATAAATTTGATTAAGTGCGCTCTGCGCTATTGAAAAGTTCCTTGCACTCAAGAACTGCGCTTTTGCGCTCATTGGACCGGCGCTCAGTGCCAAAATGTGCCACGTGTCAACCATAGACACAACTTGCGCTTTGCGCTTCGGGAGCAGCGCACTGCGCTCATGAACCTGCGCTCAGTGTCAAGCGCGCCACGTGTCACTCACTGATGCGTCATTAAATCAGCGCAGCGTGCTCACAAATTGAAAGAGCAATGCGCTCATAAACTGGCGCTTAGCGCTAAGCGCGACACGTGTCATCTTCGCGTGCGGTACTTGGCAGAAGCGCAATGCGCTCTTTGATTGGCGCAAAGCGCCTGGCACGCCACGTGGCGCACTGTCAGAACACACATTGTTCTGATGAATGCTCTGCATTCAATACAAGGCAAAAGATGTCAGAACCCAATGCTTAGCATTATTAAAAGAGCCAAGCCCAAGTAAAGGCTCAACAGCCCAGAACAATAAAATGTTAAACATTTTAATTGGACTTAGCCCAATATTGGCCATAAGTCCTCAACTTATATCAAACTGAGCCCATCTGCTCACGAATATTTAACAGATCTTAGTCCTAAACTGGACTACAGGTCTTTCAACCAACTCACACCGGTTCGAGGGTACATCTCTTTACTCCTTCGATATCTGTCGTTGTAATCCTTCAACGTCTTCAGAGAGGTGACGGGTCCCGACAACCAAACACTCTACGGACTGTGGGGTCCTTAAGCCCACGGACTATGATGTCCTTAACCTTGACTGTGAGGTCTTTAAACTCACGGACTACGATGTCCTTAACCTTGACTGTGAGGTCTTTAAACTCACGGACTACGATGTCTTTAACCTTGACTGTGAGGTCTTTAAACTCACGGACTATGACGTCCTTAACCTCGACCGTGATGTCTTTAAACTAACATTGGACTGTGGGGTCCATAAACTCACGGACTATGATGTCCTTAACCTCGACCGTGATGTCTTTAAACTAACATCGGACTGTGGGGTCCTTAAACCTATGGACTATGATGTCCTTAACCTTGACCGTGATGTCTTAAAACTACCATTGGACTGTGGGGTCCTTAAACCCATGGACTATGATGTCCTTAACCTCAACCGTGATGTCTTTAAACTAACAATGGACTGTGGGGTCCTTAAACCCATGGACTATGATGTCCTTAACCTCGGCCGTGATGTCTTAAAACTAACATTGGACTGTGGGGTCCTTAAACCCATGGACTATGATGTCCTTAACCTTGACCGTAATGTCTTTAAACTAACACTGGACTGTAGGGTCATTAAACCCATGGACTATGATGTCCTTAACCTCGACCGCGATGTTTTTAAACTAACAATGGACCGAGATGTCCTTAAACTAACAATGGACCGTAATGTCCTTAAACTAATCGACCGCGATGTCACTAAACTAAACAATAGAGTCCAATTGCTCTCTTGTCGGATCTAAACGATCCCGTTAAGTTGATCTTAGTCTAAAATAAGACTAACGTATCCTTAACAAACGTTTAAGTTGATCTTAGTCTAAAATGAGACTGACGTATCCTTAAACCCAACCCCAAACCCAAATCTAAGAAAATACGGATTTGGACTAATCCACACCCTACGGGAGATGACATAAATTAGTCTCCGTATACAATCCACGGGCAACCAAAAATAAAACACACCCGAGACACGAAGTGACCATCTGGAGAAGGTGAAAGTGGTTACCGTGATGCGGTAGCGTAATTAACTGCAGGGGCTTGCGCCTGCAGGGAAGAGCGTCCCCACAATCAAAAACCCCTCAAATGAGGGGGAATCTGACGAAGTCTGCTACATCTGCCGCATCCGTTTAAACATTCAATACACGGTGCCATAAATCAACTTGGCATCTTCAGAGAGGTGGACGGATATCACCAATTAGCATCTACCCCGAAATTCAGGCAAGACGGACCTGCGCGGTCTCGTCTCCGTGTTTTGGAGGGGAACAGCTGCCTAGTGAGTGCCAAGCATTTTTTATTCTATGGCGCCCACGTGAGGGACACGTGAGGTGCTGGGCGCCGCTCACTGAGTGCTAAGCACTCCTTTCTTTTATAACATCCACATGAGGGACACGTGAGGCGCTGGGCGCTGAGCGCCGCTCACTGAGTGCTAAGCACTCCTTTCTTTTGTAGCGCCCACGTGAGAGGCACGTGGGGCACTGGACGCTGAGTTTATTTTCTTCCTTAACAATCAATAGGATCTTTTTTGTGGATGAATCTTTGATTCTCAAGAACAAGTTCATCCCAATGAGAATTAAATTCTCATCATATGGGAAACTTGCCTTGTGGATCTCAGATCCAGAGAAAGAACTTGGTTCTTTGAGAAGGGTTGAACCCTTCAATAGGTAAATGAAATATATTTATATATCTTATTTTTTTTGTTTACCTAATTTTCCAAGAAGAGAGTTCTTCTTCCTCGAGAATTTAATTCTCTGTTCTTTCTTAAGCTTATGGGAGGGTTCCTCCTCTTGAGACTTGAAATCTTGGGTCCTTTATATAGTAGAGGCAGTTTGTTACTTAGCTTTGAGAATGAGATCCCAATTGATTCGGGGAATTTTCTCACCGTTGGATCTTTGATCCGAGAACTTCTGTTTTACAAAGAGTATTTTCTTGTTCTTAACAAGATTAGGGAAATATTTTCCCATACAGAATTTATTCTATAGAACGGTGACTCTTTAATCACCACTGGATTTTTAATCCAACGGCTTTCTGTTTTACAGAGAGCAATCTTTCTCGTTTAGAAAGATATGAGGAATTTTTCCTCTCAACAGAATATTATTCTGCATCCTGATAATTTATCATCTCCGTTGGATGTTTGATCCAACGGCTCTGTTTAACAGAGAGTGGAATTTAATTCTACCACGCGCCAGCGCTCACGTGTTGTGCACGCGGGTGCTACTTAAGATTTTTGTGTGCTTTGCACACTGGCGCCGCTCATATAAGAGTTTTTAACTCTGACGTTGGCGCCTTCGTGGAAGGCACGTGAGGCGCTTGGGCTCTGCCTCACAGAGCTTTGCTCTTTTATTGGGGAAACACAGCTAATATCAAATTGCTCCGAAAATTACCCGGGTTCTTTCCAAAAAATCTAGTTTTTAAATATGGAGAATACACGTAAAAGTTAAAACCATAATATGATATCCGGCCAATAAAAATGCATATCCCAAGTACGGATCTATGTAAATATACGTAGCGATCCAAACGAGTCTGTTTTAACAATTAGGACATGAACATGATGTAGGGATGCAACCACATGATATGTGGTACGATAACATACTGTGCTGGATATCAAAATATATTATTTGATTTTTATTTGTATTATTAAAAGATATGCGGATACAAAACATATCATGTATGTGTATAGAATCTAGATGTACATGGATCCACTGTACTAGCAAATATTTGGTGTAATCTTGAACCATGATAGGTTTCAAACATGCGGGTCGGGTCGGATACTAACCACAGTTACCAAATGCATTATCCGCACCCAAAAGCAACAGTAATAAAGAAATCTGTCGCAAAATTTGAAATAACCCAAATAAGATATAGTATAACAATGCTAGAGTGTTACATGATCGGACCATTCTTCTTGCACTTATTGGGGGGCAGATCACATAAGGTCATGACCGGCTAGAAGCGACCGGTGTCCTCGTTGCTTGGAGTCAAGCCTACAGAGACAACCATGATCTGCCCGATCGTCAAATCTCCGGGGGGAGGCTAGTTCGCTTGCGCTCGACCTGCCTGCCGTTTGTCTCGTAGGTACTTTGCCAGGTGACTGGAGCGAATTAGCTCCTCGATATAGTCACGGTGGTGCCTGAAGTTCTCGATCGGGTGCCCCTGTGATCGATGAAAGGCGCAGTACGGGCCGCGGAGTTGCTTGCCCGGCCTCTGAGTCGCTGGCGGGAGTTTGAAAAATCTCTCGCCCTTAGCCTCCTCTAGTAGCTCGGCCAGGGAGACGTTCAGGAGAGTGTACTCATGAAATCTCGGGGAATAAGGTTTTAGACGGTTAGCCTTTTTCTTCTTTTCTCTGTCTCGTTTCTTTCGGTACGTTCGGTCGTAGCGGGGTAAGTTGGCGTTTACTTCTAACTCGATTTGGATTTACCGCTAGGTCCAGACTTTTACTTCGGCCATGGTCATAGGTTGCGCCAATGCAAAAGAGCGGAGCCACTCTTATGCCTAAGACCCGACCTCAAGATGGTGATAACCGTTTCGTCGTGGTGATCGAGGACCTCCAGAAGGGCATTATAGAAGAGGGTGACATAACCCTTGAAAGATTCCTTATCTTTGCTCTTGATGGTAAATAGGTAGTCAACCATCCTTTTATGTCATCGGTTGCCAACGAAATGACCGAGAAATTGAGTCGCCGGCTCGTCAAAGGTCGAGATCGAGCATGGCTCAAGGCCGCGGAACCAATCTCGGCCAGCCCGGATGAAGGTGGTGGGGAAGGCTTGGCACTGAGCCATGTCTGAATTGTCTTGGAAGCTCATGCCTGCCGTAAATGCATCCAAGTGATCCTTCGGGTCATATTTCCCGTCGAAGAGGGCTACCTTGGGCGGTTTGTTCAGAGATGAGACCCGCTCACCTAGTAACTGCTCGGTGAAGGGTCTCGTGAGCGAATCTGCGGAGTACTTTACCACCACTCCGGCTGATAGGGTAGCGTGTTGCATGTCTTCGATTTTCTTTTCGACGGCTTCAATTCGTTGATGGTACTCTGAGAATTCTCCGTAATCGGAGTGCCTGCTGTCTCTGCTTTGGGCTTGCGTGATGGAGTGTCGCGTCCCGCTTCCCAATGTACGGGTAAGGAGACGTGACTGGCCCGCTACGTATTTACTCAGAAGTAAATATGATAAGCGTATCTAAGCAATATAAAGTAAAATATACACAAGAGACATGAATGTAAATGAACATCAATTTTTATTTATTCAACATTTCTTTACAAGTACAACTGAAAATGTAAATACAAGGATGGAAAGCAATGCCTAAACAATGGCATGAACTGAAAATAAAGTATGTACAAGTGACTACGGCTCGGGGTCTTCAGTGTACTGCTCAGGGATCTGCTCCAAGTGCTCCTGACTGGTCTCGAACTCTTCAGAGTCGGGTCCTCCCGACAACATTCTAAAGAAGAATAGAAATAGGAATGCCGTCAGCGAACAATTGCTCGGTAAGTCCCCAAGAAAGAAGAAGAAGAATAGACATGAAAGTAGATAATGTTATACTTGCTATACTAACGTAGTTGTTGTAGCTTGGTACAGAATATGCCAGTGTATACGAGAGGAGTCCAACTTACACCGTAGACTTTGGTAACCCATAGTACAACGCTCCGTCGACCACAGAACAATGACATGGATATAATTACGTCTTTTAATGACCACCTCGTGTCACCTTTAACAAGTTCCGTACCAGTCTACCCCTTTAATAAACCCCGTGATGTATTATAGTATTGATTGTACTGATTGCATTGTCTTGTATTGTAAATGGGAGACTTGCCAAAACCATGATATCATGTAAATGGAATAGATATAAATGGATAGTCATGTAATCAGGATATATCCATGGTTCGGTTCGGTCGAGTCATGTTATATTGATACAGACGGAAATTCTGGTATAAATGGATTAATGTTGTAATGGATTGCATTCTGGTGTTCATGAATTCATGTTGTTTTGTAGTTGTACTTGAATTGAATTCAAGTCATACTGTATTCAGATTGACCATGACTCGAACTGAGTCACACTTTTAAACAGAATTGAAGTCCCGATTGTTTTAGAGTTATCGGTAACTGCTGCACATGTACGGCAGGATTTGTGTCTTTTTCCAAGACAATTACCGTATGATAACACCGTTTTTAGTTTGTCTATCTTAAATAGGCAAGCACCCACTTTCTCCGGCTCCCTGAGGCTCAAGAGAATTGGTCCCGCTTAGACATATATTTACTAGGGTCCTTATTGTAAATTGATATAACTTGAGGGTTTTTTTTATGTAAAATTAGTTTTGATATATTTTCAAAATAGTTTTCAAGTATTTAATTATCGTCTTTAGAGTTTTCATAGATATAATTTTTAATGTGAAGTATTTTCTAATTGATATAAACCTTGTAATATTTGTACATGGCATTTTAATGTAATATGGAAATTGTTTTGAATTGTAATGATAGTTTCATATAATTGGTGATTTTTTTCTTGGACTTTGGAAACATGGAATATTTTATACATTTAAAATAGATATTTTGATATTATTTACATATATAATTATTTATTATAAATATAATTTTATTTATTTCTAGAAATCTCGTTTTTCTTAAAATTGTAATAAAAATTCCATCGAGATTCGAATGCTCCTTGCGGAGGTCTGAATCCCACCCTACTAGATCTGAGGACGTGCGATAATCCGCACCATCCCGATCGGATTCTCCAAAAATGGATAGTAAGGACATAATTGTATGGAATTAGTTAATACATTTTAAAGAAATACGTTTTTGTAAGTTTAGGGTATTTTATTGTAACTTGAAATTTTCCCACAAATATTGTCCAAAGGTAAATCATGCCGTGTCATGAATAAGTGTTGTGAGGAGGTAGGTCATTACCTCGTGAGTTTTATAAAGGTAATATGGCTAAAATGAATAAGCAATGTCGAATGTAAACATGATGGTATTTTACTGTAAAAGTGAAATATAAGTTGCTATAATTATTATTTTGAGATGAAACTTGTTCTAATATTTCCATTTATGATTGTTAAATATTAAAAGAGGATATGGTAATTTATAGTTTAAGAAAAATTGTGTTTTTAAAGAAAAGAGTATCGGAAGTCGGAATAACTCCGCTTCCGACGAGTTTTGAAAAGAATGTGTTTGAGATTAGAATTTGAGAAGGGTGAAAGGGACTTACAGGTTATAAAGAAAGAAGAGAGGTAGGGGAAGATTAGGAAAGTATCGGAGAGTCGTTTCGTCACCGGATTTTTCTTGGAACGTCGCCGGAACTTCGACCTTTGCTGACTCCACTTGTGCAACTTTGGACTTGAGAATTTTTGAAAGTTTTTGCAGAGAATTTCTGAGTGAGGAGGTGTAAAATGTAGTGTGATATTTATATGGAAAATTAGGATTTAGTGTAATGAATTTGAGAATTAAAATGTGCATTAAAAATGGATTAAAGGGTGATTGTTAATTCTCCGGAAATGTGCAGAGAATTCAAACAGTTTAGATTAGTGGGGGGAGTCCAAGGGGTATGGGGTAAAAAAATATTGGGCATTTGCTAAGGGGGGCCCGGCGGTGCCGACCCCTTCTCTATATCTCGCTGATCTATTTCTGATGATGGGTGGTGGATCTTTGGCCACGTGTCCCTATCGCTTGGTATACCCCAGTGCATGTGTTTGATTACTTTGTGACTTTTCATTTTACGTGTAGTGCACGTGCAAACTTTTGAGCTTCTAATAGTTTAAAGAAAAATCAACAAAAAATAATAATGTGGCTGATGAGATTTGAACACAGGTGCTATGTCTCAGCAGTGCAAGACTTTACCAGTGAGCTACAAGCTCTTTATTGCAGTTCAAAAGCAAATTTAATTTATAACTTGTGCCCGGGCTTAGGTATTCCTCTCTGAACTTTTGAAAAAAATTGTACAGAAAGTTTAGGGTTGTTACATGGAGTGGTTTCGGTATCGCTCTATCACGTTCCTCAGGTTCTCGGGGGACCCTTTGTGGCCGGTCCCGAGGTGAGCCACATGCGCGGGCTCGATGGATATGGGAGCACCGGTCTCCCCTGGAATCAGACGACCTGACCGACATCACATCGGGGGGCGAGAAAGCGCGGTGGGCGTTGAAGCGATGGCTTGGTTTTCCCTGAGATCTCGGGGTCGAACTATCGGCGCCCAACGAGTCATGGAATTATTCCTCGTATTGGGGTCGTGACTGCCGGAATCGGCGCGTCGGTGTTCGGTGGAACCGAGATGGGCGTGAGCGAGGTCAAGGGCCTGAATATGCCCTCCGTCGTCCCACACACGCCGTCGTTCTGGGGAGTGGGTACAGCGGTTTGGCGGCAATGGCAGACAGTTTGAACACGAGCGAGCGTGTTCATAATCGCCGTGAGCCTGTCGATAAATAAGGCGTCGACGACGTTGGGAGGTGGAGTAGGACCGCTCCCGCCTCTATTGTGGAGGACGGAACGGCTCGTGCTGGGATCTCCGTGGTGAGGATCGATGTTCCTTATATCGAAGGCGGAATATCAACTTTTTTTGGGTGGAACAGGATTTCCACAGACAGCGCCAACTGATGGAGGTCGATTTCTCTCTCAGATGTTGTCCTCCGTCGATCTTGTGGTCAACGGTGTCGAACAGTTGAGATTTGGTGTGAGGATTGAAAGTGTGGATCTCAATGGATTGTTGGTCGTTATGGACGCTAAGCTACATGCAAGAAAAGTTTCGGGATGGGAAACCCCCGTAGGACCCTCCGACGATCAAGCAAGTGCCGAGAAATATTAGAGCAGAGTAGCGGCGTATTGGATTTAGTTCAAGTTTTCTAAATTGTCTGGAAGAGGGGTTTATATAGCGGTCGTATAGAGCGAGCCGATGCAAGATTCTCGCCGTCCGTTACGCCCATGCGTCACGTTCGCATTGATGGCGGGATACGTCTATTAATGGCGAGATACGCTGGCGTGGAATGCGAGACGTGGAGCAGCGGAAATCTCATTATTATGAGATACACGGAGCCGTTACGAGGGATGCTTGGGCTCCATGCCTCCGGCCAAAGAGGGGCGCTGAGGAATCTCAGATATAGGCTAGCTCGGAGACGAACATGTGAGCTGAGGAGTCTCAGCTATAGGATAGTTCGGAAACGAGCTATTAGCCGGTGGTCAGCCGGAGGGAGAAGATACTCCTGGGAGGTCTTCTGAGAAGGTCTTGTACAGCCTCAGAGGCGAGGCGTCGAAAAGTGTCCCCAATGAATCATACATATTCCAGCTCCGTAGCCTCAGGAATCTAGCAGGCTTACGTGGATGATACGTCGCCTGCCGGGTGTCGTGATCTGAGGATTCCTTCTTACGGACATCATCACACTCTTTCAGCCTTTGTTAATCTCTAAAGCGAGTTCCAGCAAGCCCTCGCATCCCGCTACTTTTACACTTAGTTGATGGATCAAACAAGATAAAGCAAATAAGGAGCTGAAAAGTAGAAGAAGATGAGGTCGTAATTAAGAAAGATTGGAGGTTTTTGTTGCCTTCTTTTTTGGCTTCATAGAAGGGAGTTTAAAGCTAGTGAGAAGCTATCGGAGGTGATAAGATCGTGTCCTTTTACCATCCCATAGGTTACAATTCTTAATTAGCGGATGTTAACTAACCCTTTCACGAGCTTCACTGGTGTGTCCTCCACTGGTGTGGTAGGGACACTGTTAGTACTGAGGAGCTTCAACTAGGGAAGGAAGAACAGATGGCTTCTTATTTCTTTGGATAAAGGCTCCGTTTCTCCTTCTCTTTTTTTCCAGGATGCTAAATATTTTAAGCTTTATTTCCAAACATTACAATAAGAAAATTTGGGATGTGAAAATTATAGAAAAATACCAACTATATGGAAACCTGTAAAATTAATATATATATATATATATATTAGCAAACTTGTGTAGTAAATGTTCAATAAACTACCAAGCTCGTTTAGTAAATATTCGATAAACTACCCAACTTGTTTACTAAATTAACAATAAGCGGAGTGCGAAACTAGTTTAAGAAAGCTTAAGGATGTCCATACATTTTGGTAGTTTTCTGTAATTTTCAAAGAATTTGGTGGTTACATGTTACAGCCTATAGGTTTTTGGTAGATTTTAAGAATTAAGCCAATAATTTAAAAGCTTGGTTTTAGGCCATGTTTGTTTGGTGGAAAGAGAAGTTAGAAAGTAGGAAAGGAGAGAAAGGTGCTCCTTTTTTGTTTGGAAAGAAAGAAAGTGAGAGCCATTTTCTTTTTGTCATATAGGTGCCACTTAGGACAATTTCTTGATTTCACTTTCTAAGCTGGATGACAGAAAGTGGGAAGAAAGAAAGTTTTAAGTACTGTTTTATTATTTTTAGACATAAATATTGACTTGATTGATAAAACTGAAAAGCACTTAATCTACCGGGCTTGAAATTCTGCCCCACTTTTTTGGCACCGGCACTATTTTTTCTTTTGGATATAGACCGCGGTAAGATTTCAAGCTATTGCACTAGTTTCTTAATTTTTGATTTTCTTATCTCTTTCTGGTTATTATTGATCTATCCGGAGCTGTTTTTCAAAATAGCTAATTTTTTATATCTTAGAAAACTCAGGAAATTCTTCAGCTGTCTCAAAGCTAAATCTTTCATTTTCCATTTTTCCCCTTTCTCTTCTTCTCGGGAAAAAAGAACGATTTTTATCAAGAAAGCAATATATTCAGTGCTCGATTCTGACCCATCTCCTTCATCCCCATCCAACAGAAAAAAAAGACTCCATAAATAGAAAGCGAGAGGTCCCTTTATTCTCATCACTTTTTTGTTTTCTTAATGTGGCAAAATCGACGACTCATTGCTGGAAATCGATAAAGATCTGGCCATGTCGGGGAATTTCCACGGCCCTAGCACGAGGGATCTCGTCTGCAACGCCTGCGCCGGCGCCTCTGCAGGTGATCTCATTCTTTCTTAGGGTTTTTATTTTAAAAAAGATGGAACTTTTAGCTGATTTTTTCTTATGCTGTGGGAATTTTAGGGATTACACTAGAATCTGCCTTAAACTAAAGCCCGTTAGTATAATCTGTCCGAACATCTTACGTGCACAAGTACACGTATATGTCCGAACCCTGTCGTAAAACCATAAGACCTCTATATCATTTCGCCTGAAGCAGGGAAACTCTCTGTGTGGGACTCTAAAGACTCGATACTACGCTGGCAGTGGGTTTAACCACAGGACGCAAGCGGTACTAGCTGTACGTAACGGTCCCCAGGTAGATGTCGATAAGAAGGTCGATGAGGAAACCCATCCGAACTCCTACTGAGCCTGATGTGACAATCTCCATACAGTCCGGTCTGTTCATCTAAGACTATTGCATATCGGGCCTAGAGGGTGGCACGCGTCAGTCCCCTAAAAGCGGTATAAGTCGTGTTGGAGTGAAGCCCATTACACCTTGAGAAGCTACTGGAAAACCTACCAGTAAATCTCGCTTGCCCTGGCCACGGACTTTGCGTAATGGCTCTCCAAACACGGTGCGATATCAACTCCCAATACCGGGAGAGACGAATCCTTTCTAACCGACACTGCCTCCAAGTGCTTCGGGACTGCACCCAACTGCTACATGTTTGCATGACTCCTTTGAGCCATGGTAGGGTAGCAATCTAAGAACAGTGGGAACACACTCGAGGCGAAGTAGCAGTGTCAAGTCTACGGACTATGCTGTACTCATGTCACCTAACTGACGACGGGTATAATACCAACCAACAGTTCCCTGCGAGTCCTGTCCGGTGTACCCGTAACCCAACGAGCACCTGCATACTATCTCCAGTACAACGTACTAATGGCTGTGGGATAGACCATTTCCCCTGCTGGGATGAGAAGCGTACACACTAGTCTACTCCGGAGTATCGATGCCCTATCTCGATAATCCTACGACTAGGGACCTGAAAAAGGATGTGCTTGTAAACTACCCGGCTCCCACTAGTGTGACTGTCATCACAACGCTGGTAGTCAAGCAAGATCCTAAGGGCTCTATCAATATGTATTCGCGATATGCTAAAAGAAACATATACACATATTAAGATAGATATAAATCAAGTAGCATGCTACTATATTGAGCAAGACTGTTGTAGGGTGTTTTTCGTCACCCCATTGAGATGGGAATACACGCGCGCTTGTCAGGCGTACTACAGATTCCCCCTGTCTAGGGTAGGCCGGGGTTTATTGATTGTGGGGATCCGAATCTCCGGCAACCGCGGACTAAGCTGCCGTTAATTACCCCTCGCCTTTGGGACGAGGGAACCTCCGATTAACAGGTTAAACTGGTCATGCGAACTCAATGCGCAGTGTACGTGTGTTGTGTTTTGAAAGGGGGGTTTGGATATATTGGGAGCCGTGCAGAGTTTTTACGGGGGTCCCGCTACCCGGATAGCGGGCTGGGGGTCAAGGGGGCTAGCAGCCCCCTTGCGGGGTGCGGGGCAGCGCCCCGTTAGAAATTTTTTTCTAACAGGGACAGTGCCGTGGAGCACGTGTGTGTGCAAATATGTATACATATGTATATATATATGTATATATGTATATATGTATATATATAAAAGAAAGGAAGGTGGAAAAGGCATCCAAAGGATGTGTGGGGGCAGCACCTTGGGCGCTGTGTGCCTAGGTGCTGTGCGCTCAGGCGCTAGAGTGCCACGTGTCGGCACGTGGGCGCTTTGCGCTTGAGCGCAAGCGCGCCACGCGTCGGCACGTGGGCGCTTTGCGCTTGAGCGCAAGCGCGCCACTTGTCGGCACCGGGGGGACTTGCGCTCGAGCGCTTACGCTTGAACGCAAGCACGCCACGTGTCGGCACCGGGGCGACTTGCGCTCGGGCGCTTGCGCTTGAGCGCAAGCGCGCCACGTGTCGGCACGTGGGCGACTTGCGCTCGGGCGCTTGCGCTTGAGCGCAAGCGCGTCACGTGTCGGCACGTGGGTGCTCTGCGCTTGAGTGCCGGCGAGAAAAAGTGGCTTTTAGCCTAAGAAACAGAAGCTATGCTTCAGAAAGGAAATATTTGTTTTGTATATATGTATGGAGTTAAACTCCTGGGATGTTTTGAAGCTGATGAAGGGGGTTCTTCTTCTTCCTTCTGTTGTTTGGCCGGATCTTGAAGATCAAGAAGTAGGAGGTTTTAAAAATCACTCCTTTTTGAGATCTGATGGGAGATCTGAGTTCCCCTTTGTGGGTTTTGTGGTGGAAAACTACTTAGTTTTGGAAAAGAAAGAGTAAAACTCTTGATTTAATTCAAAAGAATTGAGAAGGTTTAGAACCTTGGAGAAGGAGCAGGAGGCACAAAGAACCCTAGTTTTTGGGGGAATGAAAAAGTATTATTTTTTTTTATTCATCATGTTGCCTTTTATAGGCTTACATATTTACCTATAGCCCCTTGGGCTTTACAAAAATGGCATTTTAGCCATCCTATGGCTCATGTGCCATTTCATTTTTGCACATAAGCCATGAGCTTACAAAATATTGGCTTTATGCCCATTTTGCATACATTCATGTATAAAAAATTACATAAAAATTATTTATTACATGATTTTGATGTTGGCATGGGGAGGCTGGCCGTGGGTTCGGCTTGGGCATAGGCCCGCTTGACCTGGACTTGGGCCCACCTACCTTGGGGGTTGACCTTGACTTTGACTCGGTCAACCGGGGTGTAAATTTTTACCCCAACAAATTGCCCCCCATCAATGAATGCACACCGCACATGTGGGTCGTGTGCATGAAATTGATGGATCTTGAAGCTGAACTTCGATGTAGAACATCATTCCAGTGGCGGAACACCATCCCGGGGAGCATGATTCCCGGGGATCGGAGCATCATTCTGATTCGCGGTGCATAATTCCAGAGATCAGATCATCATTCCGATGAGAGGAGCATGAATCCAGGGTTCGGAGCATCTTTCCGAAGAGCGGAGCATGATTCTAGATATCGGAGCATCATTCCGATGAGCGGAGCATGATTCCAGGGTTCGGAGCATCTTTCCGAAGAGCGGAGCATGAATCCAGATATCGGAGCATCATTCCGATGAGCGGAGCATGATTCCAGAGATCGGAGCATCATTCCGATGAGCGGAGCATGATTCCAGGGTTCGGAGCATCTTTCCGAAGAGCGGAGCATGATTCCAGGGTTCGGAGCATCTTTCCGAAGAGCGGAGCATGATTCCAGGGATTGGAGCATCATTCCGATGAGCGGAGCATGATTCCAGGGTTCGGAGCATCTTTCCGAAGAGCGGAGCATGATTCCAGGGATTGGAGCATCATTCCGATGAGCGGAGCATGATTCCAGAGATCGGAGCATCATTCCGATGAGCGGAGCATGATTCCAGGGTTCGGAGCATCTTTCCGAAGAGCGGAGCATCTTTCCGAAGAGCGGAGCATCTTTCCGAAGAGGAAGACAAATATTCCGAGGCGAAGCATTGATTTCGACACGGGGTATATTCTGAGACGGAGCATGATTCTGGCGCAGAGCTTGTTGGCTGACTTGATTCTGAGGCGGAGCATAATTCCGACGATGAGGTCGTTGGTTGATTCCGAGCCGAAGCATAATTCCGACAGGGAAGGCAAATATTCCGAGGCGAAGCATTGATTTCGACACGGGGTATATTCTGAGACGGAGCATGATTCCGGCGCAGAGCTTGTTGGCTGACTTAATTCTGAGGCGGAGCATAATTCCGACGATGAGGTCGTTGGTTGATTCCGAGCCGAAGCATAATTGCGACAGGGAAGGCAAATATTCTGAGGCGAAGCATTGATTTCGACACGGGGTATATTCTGAGACGGAGCATGATTCCGGCGCAGAGCTTGTTGGCTGACTTGATTCTGAGGCGGAGCATAATTCCGACGATGAGGTCGTTGGTTGATTCCGAGCCGAAGCATAATTTCGACAGGGAAGGCAAATATTCCGAGGCGAAGCATTGATTTCGACACGGGGTATACTCTGAGACGAAGTTTGATTCCGACGCAGAGCTGGTTAGTTGCTTTGATTCCGAGGCGGAGAATAATTCCGGCAGGGAAGGTGGGTATCCCGAAGCGAAGCATGATCTCGACACGGGGTAAATTCTGGGACGAAGCATGATTCCGCCGCAGAGGTTGTTGGTTTGATTTGATTTGGGTTGACATCGGCATCGCTACACTGGAATATAGTACCAGGAGCGAATCATCATTTGCCATGAATGGATTTGAGGATTGGTTTTTTTTTGTTTGGCATCAGCATCGCTACAATGGAATATGGTACCAGGAGCGAATCATCATTTGCGTTTGCTTATTAGGAAACGATGGCTTAGGAGACAGGTTTTAGGTCTCTATCACCTAAGACTTTTCAGTTTTTGTGAGCCGTAAGGGTCTCACAAAGCATTTTCTCCCTACGGGTCGTAAGGATCCCGTAGGTGTATTTTCTCCCTAGGAGTCTTGGGGACTCCTAAGTGTGTTGCTCCATTGTGAGTCGTAAGGATCTCACGCGGGAATTTTCTCCTCACAAAGTCGAGAGGACTTTGTGAGTGCATTTCATCTCTTTTTCATGAGTTTGCGCCTTTCGGGTTTTCACAAACTCGCCGGCAGTCCTGCTGTTTTTACTCACAGAGCCCTTTCGGGTTTTCATCCGTGCCCATTTTGCTTGTGGACATACCTTTTTTATTTTTTTATTTTTTATTTTTATTTTATTATTTTTGGTGGGACTTTAAATGTGGTCTCACCGGTAGGACTCGGGAGAGATTGGGATTGTTTTACGCCCGTGGATTGTATACGATTTTGCAGGATATATGATCCAGACCGTAGGGCCGGAAACATTTCAGGACTTTGTTGGCGTCTGCATCGCTGCACTGGAATATGGTACCAGGAGCGACTCATCATTCGCCGTTGGGGTATGGGATTTGGAATTTGGTTGGCGTCTGCATCGCTGCACTGGAATATGGTACCAGGAGCGACTCATCATTCGCCACTTAGGGGATGGGGAGCGATGGCTTAAGAGATAGGTTTGGATCCCTGTCACCTAAGACTTTTCAATTTTATGGGCCGTGAGGGTCCCATAAAAGCATTTTCTACCTACGAGTCGTAAGGATCCCGTAGGTGCATTTTCTCCTTAGGAGTCGTGAGGACTCCCAAGTGTGTTTTTCCTTAGTGAGTCGTAAGGATCCCACGAAGGTTTGTTCTCCTCATGCATCGTGAGGACACAAGAGTGGGTCTTCTCAATGGAGCATAATTCCGAAGGCGGAGACCAGCCGCGTAACTGGTGATTGCGGTGGGGCATTGGCATGATGAGAATTATTTGAGCCCGTGAATTGTATACGGTAGTCAATTTGGGGACTGGCCGTAGGGCTGAAAGAATTTTGGAAATTTGAACTTTTGTTGGCGTCTGCATCGCTGCACTGGAATATGGTACCAGGAGCGACTCATCATTCGCCGCTTTTTTTTGTTTTGTTTTGTTTTACCACGATTGCTCTATCATTTCAGCTTTTCTTATCGCGAAAGTCGCGATCGCCCTATCATTTCGGCTATTTATTCGCGGTTGCCCCATCATTTCGGCTTTATTTTCATTTTCATTTTTACTCGCTGATTTTTATTGCGAGTTGCCCCATCATTTCGGCTTTTCTTTATTTTTCTTTTATTTACACATTTTTTTTATTTACATTTTTTTACATTCCCAGTTTAACGACTTAGAGGTCGATTGTTCCCAGTTTAGTGACGTGGTGGTCGATTGTTCCCAGTTTAATGACGTGGTGGTCGATTGTTCCCAGTTTAATGACGTGGTGGTCGACTGTTTTCAGAGAAAGGCAGATGTCTGAGAGAATGAGTTTTACGAAGAATTTCGGTCTCCGTTTGTATGAAATTGGCGGTCGCAGCTGGACTGTTTGTTAACACGCCTTTAGACAGTTCTATCTCTCCTGCCTTGTATTGCTTTTCGACCCAATCTTTGAAGACGAAGCAGTCCTCAATGGCATGACCTATCACTCTGTGATAGGGGCAGTATTTGGGGTCGTCGGTCCTATTCGCTTCCTGCGGTCGTTTTGACTCTGGCAGTTGTAGACCGTTCTTCAGGGCGTCTTTGAATATTTTACGGATTTTGTCCCTTCTGAAGGAATAGGCCTTATCCAGCTTCTCTTTCAGTGGAGATTCTCCTCCCTCTCCGAACATTGGCTTCCGAGGCTGGTTGGCGCTAGGCCCGCTCATCCCTTGCTTATTTCGGTTAGCCGAAGTGTTGAAAGATTCAGAATCATCGGAGTTTCCGCCTTTGCGATTATCGTCCTTTCGGTTTCTCCAGGACCTATTGTTATTTTGGGAATCCGAGGAGGACTCCTGTTTTGAGCGCTCCAGCATCTGAACTTTCCTGGTCAGCTCTTGGAATGTTTTGAGACCCGCGGTGCATAGAAATGGGGCCATCCAATTGTTGAGATTTCCGACGAGGAGACTGACAGATTGGTCCTGCTCTATCGGCGGTTCGCATTTGACGGAGAGATTGCGCCATCGGGTTATAAAATCCGTGCCGCTTTCGTTGTTCTTGGGCTTGGTCCTTACGAGCTCGGCAATGGTGATCTTATCGCTGACGCTCATGAATCTTTGTCGAAACAAAGACTCCATTTGGACGAAAGTAGTAACGGAGCCATCCGGTAGGCTCGCGTACCAGTCGAAAGCAACATCGGTCAAGCTATTAACAAACTGGCGGAGGAGAAGCGCATCATTGCCCCCAATATTCCCGCATGAGGCTTTGAAGTGGGCGATGTGTTGATTCGCATTTCCTGTCCCATCGAATCTTCCGAATTTAGGGATGACATAGCCGCTAGGAAACTCTACCAGATCATACTGAGCAGGATATGGTCTCCCACTACTGCTGATATCTTTTTGCGCTTCGGCTTCGGCCACCAATGTTTTGACTTTGCTGGCAACCAAATCCATAATTTGATCTTGAGTTAGCGGGCTACTGCCATCGGTAGCCAAGACATTTCCCGAGATAGGATGCGACTGATTTTCATGCGGTTCGCCCACTTTTGGACTTGAGGGAATAGGCGTCGGCTGCTTTGGGACATCATTTCCCGGTTCATGAGAGCCCTGCGCCTGATTGGGTGGCTGAGAGGCAAGTTGGGCCGTAAGCTGTAAGACGACATTTGTCAAGTCGTCGATCTTTGAGTAGAGCTTGGCCATCTCCTTGTCTTTGCTTCTGAGCTGCTTTCGGAGCTCTTGGAGAAGTTGCTGCTCTGCGGTCTTAGGACGGAAAGTTGGCTCATCTCCGCTTTCCGAGCCTGACTCCTCATGAATTGAGGGCTCTCTCTGCGTATCAGCCTCATCGAGAGGGTTTTCATCATCCAGCGGAGGCGGCTGTTCTTGGGAAGTGGCAACCACATTCAAGCCAGATTGGATTTGAGATGTGGTGGCCCTGTCCTTGCTCTTGCTGCGCGTGCCCACCACGTAGACAGTGTGGATAACACATTCAGCCATCCCCTCATCTTTGGCGGGGTAACCCTGTTCTTCGAACCTCATGAGGTTTAGCCTGGCAGTAGCCCTAGCCCTTTTGTTGGCTCTATATCTGAGCCTTTTCTCCCTCAGCTTCTCGATTTTGAAGGCTTAGCGGGCATCTGCTACCCGGGAAGCCATTGTGAGTTGATCAGAGGGGAGCTTAGAGAAGACACCCGATCGAGCAGTGGTCAGGGGCACCGCTGGAGCTTGCTCGGGATGCGTTGTAGCTTTATTGGTGTTGATGGCCTTGCCCCTAGCTGGGGCCAAGGAAATTCGTTCAGACACCGACTTGCGTTTGGGTTGGGGCGCCCTTGAGATCACCACATTTGGTCTCCTACCTTTCGAGACCGGTTTGTCTGCCACTGGGGCTTGAGGAGCTGGGATGGCGCCAACTGGCATGAACACAATAGAGCCGAATGGTAGCAGCGGCTCCTCCCATTGTCGCCCGAGACTGGCCGGAAGGACCGTCCTAGAGTCTATCCTCATCGTGTAGGAGACGGGAGATGAGTTCATCATCGAAGACATCGTCGGAAGGTGATTGCTTGAAAATCTGCATGAAAAAGCATTATTTTTAGTATAAATACAGGTATGTATATTTATTGAGTTCGCATGAACGCTTAACCCAAAATATAGGAGGAGAGATTGGTCCCACCGGGCGTGCCAAAATCTGTAGAGTGTTTTTCGTCACCCCATTGAGATGGGAATACACGCGCGCTTGTCAGGCATACTACAGATTCCCCCTGTCTAGGGTAGGCCGGGGTTTATTGATTGTGGGGATCCGAATCTCCGGCAACCGCGGACTAAGCTGCCGTTAATTACCCCTCGCCTTTGGGACGAGGGAACCTCCGATTAACAGGTTAAACTGGTCATGCGAACTCAAGGCGCAGTGTACGTGTGTTGTGTTTTGAAAGGGGGGTTTGGATATATTGGGAGCCGTGCAGAGTTTTTACGGGGTCCCCGCTACCCGGATAGCGGGTTGGGGGTCAAGGGGGCTAGCAGCCCCCTTGCGGGGTGCGGGACAGCGCCCCGTTAGAAATTTTTTTCTAACAGGGACAGTGCCGTGGAGCACGTGTGTGTGCAAATATGTATACATATGTATATATATATGTATATATGTATATATATAAAAGAAAGGAAGGTGGAAAAGGCATCCAAAGGATGTGTGGGGGCAGCACCTTGGGCGCTGTGTGCCTAGGTGCTGTGCGCTCAGGCGCTAGAGTGCCACGTGTCGGCACGTGGGCGCTTTGCGCTTGAGCGCAAACGCGCCACGCGTCGGCACGTAGGCGCTTTGCGCTTGAGCGCAAGCGCGCCACTTGTCGGCACCGGGGGGACTTGCGCTCGAGCGCTTGCGCTTGAACGCAAGCGCGCCACGTGTCGGCACCGGGGCGACTTGCGCTCGGGCGCTTGCGCTTGAGCGCAAGCGCGCCACGTGTCGGCACGTGGGCGACTTGCGCTCGGGCGCTTGCGCTTGAGCGCAAGCGCGCCACGTGTCGACACGTGGGTGCTCTGCGCTTGAGTGCCGGCGAGAAAAAGTGGCTTTTAGCCTAAGAAACAGAAGCTATGCTTCAGAAAGGAAATATTTGTTATGTATATATGTATGGAGTTAAAATCCTGGGATGTTTTGAAGCTGATGAAGGGGGTTCTTCTTCTTCCTTCTGTTGTTTGGCCGGATCTTGAAGATCAAGAAGTAGGAGGTTTTAAAAATCACTCCTTTTTGAGATCTGATGGGAGATCTGAGTTCCCCTTTGTGGGTTTTGTGGTGGAAAACTACTTAGTTTTGGAAAAGAAAGAGTAAAACTCTTGATTTAATTCAAAAGAATTGAGAAGGTTTAGAACCTTGGAGAAGGAGCAGGAGGCACAAAGAACCCTAGTTTTTGGGGGAATGAAAAAGTATTATTTTTTTTTATTCATCATGTTGCCTTTTATAGGCTTACATATTTACCTATAGCCCCTTGGGCTTTACAAAAATGGCATTTTAGCCATCCCATGGCTCATGTGCCATTTCATTTTTGCACATAAGCCATGGGCTTACAAAATATTGGCTTTATGCCCATTTTGCATACATTCATGTATAAAAAATTACATAAAAATTATTTATTACATGATTTTGTTGTTGGCATGGGGAGGCTGGCCGTGGGTTCGGCTTGGGCATAGGCCCGCTTGACCTGGACTTGGGCCCACCTACCTTGGAGGTTGACCTTGACTTTGACTCAGTCAACCGGGGTGTAAATTTTTACCCCAACAACTGTTAATATAACTGTGAATATCCCGAGCTTCCATTAAGTAATATACAAACTAGTATGATACATTAATGGCCCCTAAGGCATATACACTAACATCGAGGCGAGGCAGACCCTAGCGGTTTGCTGGTCACTGTAGGCCTGGCCTATCCCCACATCGTCCAGGGGGAATTTGAGCGTGGGGTGGTAGGTCGAGATCTGAATCTGGAGGACGTTTAGGGTGGGGTGACCCAATAGAATGTTATAGGACAACGAGATCTTGGCGACGAGAAAATTCACCAATATGGTTCGCGTTTTTCCTGGTTAGAGGGAGGGTGATCGTTCTTTCGGCCGAAACAGAATGGTTTGTAAGCCCAGAGAGGACGTGGCAGGTTGGTCAGAGGTCGGACGGGTTTAACCCCATACGCTGAAAATAATTGTAGAACAAGATGGCCGCCGAGCTCCTTGAGTCGACTAGGATCCTCCTGACTTCATATCGGTTTACCCGGGCTATTATCACAAGAGGATCACTGTGCGGGAGTGATATGCCGTGAAAGTCCTCATCGGAGGAGGTGATATGTCACGCTCCACCCCCAATACAGAGAGTATTGTCCGCTCTGGCCGAAACCACACGGATTTGTCCTTCGGGGCAAACCAGACCCGACCAGGGGCCACTTCCCAGGATGTCACCCATCCCAGAACTTCCCTGGATCGAGCACGCTTAGATACAGAGTTCTCAATCTCCTATAGTGCTGGTTCACTTAAAAGGCGCTTCTGTATTGAAGAGTGGTATCATTTCATTTATAGTTCCGGGTCTGCCCTCTTTCGGAATGAATTATTCTCCATTGTTCTACAGTGAGCCCACGAATTCAAGAGGTGACCCCCATGGAATCAAGAGATGGCCCCCGCCTCCTAGGCATGATATTTAGCGTGGCACTTTGTTCCGTGTGGCACTTTGTTCCGGGAGCAAAAATCGGGTCCCGACATTCTCCCCACCTTTGAACAATGGTTCGTTCTCGAACCACAGACCTACTATTAAGAGACCAGCTTTGATACCATTTTGTTACGCCCCACCTCCAATACAGAGAGTATTGTCCGCTCTGGCCGAAACCGCACGGTTATGTTCTTCGGGACAAACCAGACTCGACCAAGGGCCATTTCCCAGGAGGTCATGTCACGCCCCGCTTCCCGGTATACGGCGAAGAGGACGCGACGAGGTCCGCTACGTATGTACTCAGAAGTACATACGCTAAGCGTAGCTAAGCAATATAAAATAAATACACAAGAGACAAGAGATAAAAAGAACAACAACTTTTATTTATTAACATTCTTTGTACAATGCATGAAAGGAAATACAACTGAAATAAAGAGATGCCTAAACAGTGGCATAACAGAAAATGAAAAATACACAAAGGAAAAGTGTACAATGAAACTAAAGTGCAGGGTCTTCGGCAAACTGCTCCAAGTCTTCTTGAGATGGATCGATTTCCGCCGGGTCCAAACCACCTGACGACATTCAAAGAAGAAAGAAATAGAATGTCGTCAGCGAACAGGTCGCTCGGTAAGTCCCAAAGATAAGGGAGAAATAGACAGAGAGTAAGAGAGAGAGAGAGTAGCTTTTAATGTTGTATTATAATATTGTAATGTTGTATTAACGCTGTTGTTTGTAGCCTGGTACAGAAGATGTCAGTGTATACGAGGGGAGTCCCACTTACACCGGGGACTTTGGTATCCTGTAGTACAAGGCTCCGTCGATAATACCACGGAACAACGGCATGGATGTAATTACGTCTTAAGTGTCCACCTCGTGCCACCTTTAACATATTCCGTACCAGTCTACCCCTTAAACCCCGCGATGTCTTGTTTGTATTGTTATCTTGTAAAATTGTATTGATTGTAAGATTGATTAACTGACTGACCGAAACCATGATATCAGGAAACAGTTATAACCGTAGAGTCATGTAAATGGAATACTGGGAAACATGTAAAAAGAATATATCCATGGTTCGGTTCAGTCAAGTTATATAGATTGTTAACTGGATTCAGGGATTCATGTATTCATATTGAGTTGGAATATAAAAGAATATAGATTGACTTGAATCATATTCAAGTCAGAAATAGTCAGACTCTAACCCGAGTCAGACTAAAAGAAGGTAATTTGATGTTCAATAATTGTTAGGGGCCTTATTGTAATTTATAGAACTTGAGGGGGTTTTATGTAAAAATTACTTTTATATACTTTTCAAAATACACCTCAAGTATTTAATTATCGTCTTTATATACATACAACAATTTAATGATCAAGATAAATATATATACATGTTCGAATAACATGAAATGAGTCAAGTATATTATTCGAGTAACTACCATAAACAATGCTGTAAAGAAATATTATGTACGACTAATTAATCAAGTTGAACGGATGCAGAATATAAACAGAGATATGGCTCTAAATGTTTTGCTTGCGTGAATTCCAGTTTCACCTAAATACGACTACCGGTTTGAGAGATATATATGTTTTCGTATCGTCGCGCAAAACAGATCAGAATCTATTCGGCACCGTCACATATTTTTAAAATGCAGTTTGAGTTAATTTCCATCGGGTTTCAGATTATGAAGATTATTAGAAAATTTTAGGTCTTTCGATGTACTTATCCAAAACACCAAGATTCATAAGATTTGGATTTCTGAAGCTCTAGTTATGATCATTTTAATATCAGCGTTTAAAACAGAAATTCAGATTTCTGGACAGCAACTATATATTCTATTGCAAAGCCTATATCAGGTTGTTTCATGCATTCCTAAGTAATATAATATACAGAAAATTATAGTTCTATCAATGGTGCATCTACACATCTAAATTTTGTCGCAAACGGACATCGGGTGTTCGAGTTATGTCCAATTTAAAAACAGTGTGCGAATCGGAACAGATTCTGTCCAGATCCGTCACTTAATATTGTAACACAGTTTTCTATATTTTACGTCGGTTTTCAGTAAAAATATAAAACTAATAAAATCTATTTCATTCGATGTAGATATCAAAAACATCTGAGTTTGCTCAATTTGGATACCGGTATACCAAGTTATGTGTCCTAGAAATTGACCGATAGCTGCAGTTTTCTGTTTTACGATCAGTGAATAAATACGATGTAATTCACAAACCGTTATGCGGATCGATGTAAAATTTTTACAGAGTGTATAAAATAATATATTCTATTATATGTAAATTTCATGAAATTTTCAGAATTAAAAATTAATTTATAAAATTTATTTTAAAACTAAAGGTATTGATATGTCATATGTGAGAAATGAGAAAACTATGGTATTTATTCGTAACTTCATTTTTTTTTTTTTACAAACTTTAAATAAGGTGATTTAAAATAAAACAACAAACATACAATCCTAATTGGTCACTATGAAATCTTAACATGTGAATTGAGAGTAATGAAAAAGACTTTACAAACTATATATGTGTGTATGTTTGTGTGTTCATTATTTATATATGTATCAACTTAATTAATTATTTAGGAACTATGATATGCTAAGGGAAGTTTTTCATGTCAATATAAAACAAGAGAAATATAAAGAGAAAAAGAAAGAGATGGAGGGAGGAAAGAGTGAAGGGACTTACATGCACAAGCCGGTATTGTCACCGGGCTTGTCTATCCGCCGATAGCCTCGCGTTAGTAGCGAGACCTTCTTGAATACTTCTTCATGTTCTTCTTCTTGTCATCTTGGTGAAGAGGAAGAAGTGAGAGATAGAAAAATATGAGGAAGGAAAAGATGGAGGAGGACAATTAAAGATGTTGTAATGGTGAATAATAATATATGCATTTAACATGAGAATTAAAAGAGAAATGAAAGGTCACCATTCATTTTGGAAATGAAAGGTCTCATTTGTAGGTTATGGGAAGAATAAAAAATGATAAAAAATAATTGCAAGAATGGGGATTTGAACATGTGACTTATAGAATAACAATGCAAGGACTTAACCAATGAGCTATAAGGTTGTTCATGCACATATTTAATTAGAATTAAATATATGATGTTGCTTAAAAAGAAAATGGGCTTTTTAGATGGGCTGTATAGAATAAGAATAATGGATTTGGGTTAAATATTTATGAAAGGAAAAATAAGAATGAGAAGTTAAAACTTAAATATAAGAAAAAGAAATTGTACCTAGAAAAAAATACATAATAGATTGAGGAATAAAATAATAATAAATTTAATAGAAAGAGGAAAATACCAAGTACAAATAAATACGGTATATTTTTGAAGAGGGATAATACAAATGTATAAAGATTTTGGGGTCATTACATTCTACCCTCCTTAAAAATAATTTCGTCCTCGAAATTTGTAAAAGGAAAGTGTAACAGTTTCAAAACAATTTGGTGATTGTGAGTGAAAGAATAGGGTTAGGATAGATTCAACGGATGATAAGATTCAAGGAATATGAAATGGTAAGATTCAAGGAACATGATTGTAAAGAATGTTTTAGTTGCTGTTTCTTGTGTTATATTGCTTAGGTTGTTCACGCAGACCAGAACTGCATGACAGGGATTCATACAGCTCTGACCTGCATGGGCCACCAACAAAACCTGTCACGCCCCGCTTCCCGGTATACGGCGAAGGGGACGCGACGAGGTCCGCTACGTATGTACTCAGAAGTACATACGCTAAGCGTAGCTAAGCAATATAAAATAAATACACAAGAGACAAGAGATAAAAAGAACAACAACTTTTATTTATTAACATTCTTTGTACAATGCATGAAAGGAAATACAACTGAAATAAAGAGATGCCTAAACAGTGGCATAACAGAAAATGAAAAATACACAAAGGAAAAGTGTACAATGAAACTAAAGTGCAGGGTCTTCGGCAAACTGCTCCAAGTCTTCTTGAGATGGATCGATTTCCGCCGGGTCCAAACCACCTGACGACATTCAAAGAAGAAAGAAATAGAATGTCGTCAGCGAACAGGTCGCTCGGTAAGTCCCAAAGATAAGGGAGAAATAGACAGAGAGTAAGAGAGAGAGAGAGTAGCTTTTAATGTTGTATTATAATATTGTAATGTTGTATTAACGCTGTTGTTTGTAGCCTGGTACAGAAGATGTCAGTGTATACGAGGGGAGTCCCACTTACACCGGGGACTTTGGTATCCTGTAGTACAAGGCTCCGTCGATAATACCACGGAACAACGGCATGGATGTAATTACGTCTTAAGTGTCCACCTCGTGCCACCTTTAACATATTCCGTACCAGTCTACCCCTTAAACCCCGCGATGTCTTGTTTGTATTGTTATCTTGTAAAATTGTATTGATTGTAAGATTGATTAACTGACTGACCGAAACCATGATATCAGGAAACAGTTATAACCGTAGAGTCATGTAAATGGAATACTGGGAAACATGTAAAAAGAATATATCCATGGTTCGGTTCAGTCAAGTTATATAGATTGTTAACTGGATTCAGGGATTCATGTATTCATATTGAGTTGGAATATAAAAGAATATAGATTGACTTGAATCATATTCAAGTCAGAAATAGCCAGACTCTAACCCGAGTCAGACTAAAAGAAGGTAATTTGATGTTCAATAATTGTTAGGGGCCTTATTGTAATTTATAGAACTTGAGGGGGTTTTATGTAAAAATTACTTTTATATACTTTTCAAAATACACCTCAAGTATTTAATTATAGTCTTTATATACATACAACAATTTAATGATCAAGATAAATATATATACATATTCGAATAACATGAAATGAGTCAAGTATATTATTCGAGTAAATACCATAAACAATGCTGTAAAGAAATATTATGTACGACTAATTAATCAAGTTGAACGGATGCAGAATATAAACAGAGATATGGCTCTAAATGTTTTGCTTGCGTGAATTCCAGTTTCACCTAAATACGACTACCGGTTTGAGAGATATATATGTTTTCGTATCGTCGCGCAAAACAGATCAGAATCTATTCGGCACCGTCACATATTTTTAAAATGCAGTTTGAGTTAATTTCCATCAGGTTTCAGATTATGAAGATTATTAGAAAATTTTAGGTCTTTCGATGTACTTATCCAAAACACCAATATTCATAAGATTTGGATTTCTGAAGCTCTAGTTATGATCATTTTAATATCAGCGTTTAAAACAGAAATTCAGATTTCTGGACAGTAACTATATATTCTATTGCAAAGCCTATATCAGGTTGTTTCATGCATTCCTAAGTAATATAATATACAGAAAATTATAGTTCTATCAATGGTGCATCTACACATCTAAATTTTGTCGCAAACGGACATCGGGTGTTCGAGTTATGTCCAATTTAAAAACAGTGTGCGAATCGGAACAGATTCTGTCCAGATCCGTCACTTAATATTGTAACACAGTTTTCTATATTTTACGTCGGTTTTCAGTAAAAATATAAAACTAATAAAATCTAGTTCATTCGATGTAGATATCAAAAACATCTGAGTTTGCTCAATTTGGATACCGGTATACCAAGTTATGTGTCCTAGAAATTGACCGATAGCTGCAGTTTTCTGTTTTACGATCAGTGAATAAATACGATGTAATTCACAAACCGTTATGCGGATCGATCTAAAATTTTTACAGAGTGTATAAAATAATATATTCTATTATATGTAAATTTCATGAAATTTTCAGAATTAAAAATTAATTTATAAAATTTATTTTAAAACTAAAGGTATTGATATGTCATATGTGAGAAATGAGAAAACTATGGTATTTATTCGTAACTTCATTTTTTTTTTTTTACAAACTTTAAATAAGGTGATTTAAAATAAAACAACAAACATACAATCCTAATTGGTCACTATGAAATCTTAACATGTGAATTGAGAGTAATGAAAAAGACTTTACAAACTATATATGTGTGTATGTTTGTGTGTTCATTATTTATATATGTATCAACTTAATTAATTATTTAGGAACTGTGATATGCTAAGGGAAGTTTTTCATGTCAATATAAAACAAGAGAAATATAAAGAGAAAAAGAAAGAGATGGAGGGAGGAAAGAGTGAAGGGACTTACATGCACAAGCCGGTATTGTCACCGGGCTTGTCTATCCGCCGATAGCCTCGCGTTAGTAGCGAGACCTTCTTGAATACTTCTTCATGTTCTTCTTCTTGTCATCTTGGTGAAGAGGAAGAAGTGAGAGATAGAAAAATATGAGGAAGGAAAAGATGGAGGAGGACAATTAAAGATGTTGTAATGGTAAATAATAATATATGCATTTAACATGAGAATTAAAAGAGAAATGAAAGGTCACCATTCATTTTGGAAATGAAAGGTCTCATTTGTAGGTTATGGGAAGAATAAAAAATGATAAAAATTAATTGCAAGAATGGGGATTTGAACATGTGACTTATGGAATAACAATGCAAGGACTTAACCAATGAGCTATAAGATTGTTCATGCACATATTTAATTAGAATTAAATATATGATGTTGCTTAAAAAGAAAATGGGCTTTTTAGATGGGCTGTATAGAATAAGAATAATGGATTTGGGTTAAATATTTATGAAAGGAAAAATAAGAATGAGAAGTTAAAACTTAAATATAAGAAAAAGAAATTGTACCTAGAAAAAAATACATAATAGATTGAGGAATAAAATAATAATAAATTTAATAGAAAGAGGAAAATACCAAGTACAAATAAATACGGTATATTTTTGAAGAGGGATAATACAAATGTATAAAGATTTTGGGGTCATTACAGGTCACCCATCCCAAAACTTTCCTAGCTCGAGCACGCTTAACTACGAAGTTCTCAATCTCCTATAGTGCCGATTCACTTTAAAACGCCTCTGTATTGAAGTGAGATATAATTTCATTTATAGTTTCAGATCTGCCCTCTTTCGGAATGTATTATTCCCCATTATTCTACAATGGGTCCCACGGATTCAAGAGGTGGCCCCCACGAAATCAAGAGGTGGCCCCGCCCTTAGGCATGACACTTGGCGTGACACTTTGTTCCGTGAGCAAGAACCTGATCCCGACATATGTGTGCGCGCGCGTGTGTGTATACAATACTGCTATATATATATATATATATATATATATATATAAATATATTCTACAAATAATACCGGATCTCTCCAAATATTACCCGTATCTATTCAAAATCTAGTTTTTCAATATATTGCTAATGCCAACAATCTTGATTGTTGTCCTGATGGACGTGACTTGTTGTCTGTATAGACAAGACCGGTACCTGCTTGATCCTGTGTTGGCATTAGATTATATTGAAAAACTAGATTTTTGAATGGATACGGGTAATATTTGAAGAGATCCGGTATTATCTGTAGAATCTAACTATATATATAAAAACAAACCCTGTCACTCCCCGCTTTCCAAGATATGTAAACTACGGCACGTGACAGAGCCAACCATGCTACATGTGGCTAAGAATCATCCCTCCACAGTCATATTACGGCTGTCTATCAGATATCAAGAAAAGAAAATATATAATCTAGCTAGTACATGTCTATTTGCCACGGTAAATAAAATCAAGAAAATGCATAAAGCGGAAACGAATTAAGATCCAATAAACGATATATCTGAATCATATCCTAATATGGGGTCACATCAAAAGAAATAAAACTACGGAAATAAATAAACTAAACATCTCTAACAATACATGGTGAATTCCTCATTGCTTGGCTTAATTGCTAAAGTACTTTTGATCTGCCTGCGATAAAGGTAGAGAAACTGGATAATGCAAAATCCAGACGTCGGTACGTCATAATATCAAAATAATAGTAGTAACCAGGATATGATGTTATAATTAAACAAGAATATAAATAAATAGCACAGATACAAATAGTGAGCTATGTGTATGTATGGGTGTGTGATGTGTATCCTAAATCCGTGCTTCTAGGTTATCTATTCTATAAGTCTTTAAAATCAATTAATGTAATTCTCATCGTAACCCAACAGTATATATCCCGTTCATTCCCCACGGGACCACAGTAATAGTATTATTCCGTAACGTCCGGAAACACGGCAAACAATGATTTATTCCGTAACGCCCGATAAAACGGCAAACAATGATTTATTCCGTAACGCCCGGAAAAATGGCAAACAATAATAATATGCTCTTGAGTTACGTTTATGTTACATTCTTGATTTCCCCTTTTCCCCCCAGATTTGTGTTCAAGTCAGGTATTAACGATATAAATCTAATGCCAACACGGGATCAAGCAGGTACAGTTCTCGTCTATGCAGACAACATGTTACGTCCGTCAGGACAGCACGTCAGAATTGTTGGCATTAGTAATAAGATCCAAGTAACAAATCAGGTAGTGTGTCGTGAACATGTCATGTGATGTATATTAACCAAAAAGATACCCAATGTGAAACTGCAGTCAATATCAGAACACGGTAAACACAATTGATACCAGGATGCACATGTATCTATCTATAATAACCATTCTACGTTCATTACCATATATGATGCAAACTAGATAACATGTTGTACTGATGTAGTAGTATAATAATATAATGATATTCCGGCATGCAACTAGATAAACGATTATCAGTACGGATACGAACGGATACCGTAAAACTGTAAATCGGTAATATTTGCTGAATAATAAAACACATGCACTATTCTTATTCATATAGATATCGATATAACAATATAGCATGTTGCAAGTTAAAACTTGCCTGATCGGATCGCACATCGAGATACGGATGCTACGTTCGACGTCGTAAATAATGCCGCGATGCAAACTTACACGCGCAGGACTGGACCTAGCTGAGCAGTGACGTAACATGGCGACTAGGCTGGATGACGACGATGACTGGGTCATCTGGATCGTTGGCGACGCGCGCAACTCCGGTGAGCCAATCGAAGAATCAAGAAACGATCAAGAAAAGAACATGAAGAAGGATAAGAATGGGTGTTGTTGTGTTGGATTCTGGGGTCGCGAGGACAGAAGTGGGATGACGGCGACGATGGGCTGCCGTCGGCGGCGGGGTAGCTATGGGTTTATTGAGTTGGTGTTCGGGGTGCAGGGGATGTCGAGGAGTTGGTGTTAGTTGTCTGGGGTATTGGGAGAGGAGAGGGAGGTGAGGAGGTGTAGGTGGGTGTGGTGGTGATGGCGACGGTGGGGTTAACGGCGAGGTTGGGGTTTCTAGGTTGCTGCAGGGGGTCGTCGGGGTGCAGGGTGCTTTGGGATGGAGCAGGGGGAGAGGAGGTGGTGAGGGTGATGAGGGTGAGGTTGACGAGGATGAGGGGGCGACCACGAGGTGGTCGACGGCGGTGGTTTAGTGACGATGAGGGTCAGGGTTTTCTCGCGGGCGAAGAAGGAAAGGAAAGAAAGAGAGGAGAGAGAGAAAGGTCTAGGTAAAAATAATATTAGGTGTGTGTGTGTGTGTGTAATGAGAGAGAGAGAGAGAGACCGAGGGGGGAGAGATGATGATGATGATGATGACGAGAGATATATTAGAATAATACAATTAGTTTATATATATATATATATATATATATATAAGTTATATAACCGTTAGTTTTAAAAATATTATAATATATATGTTTTGGGTTTAAACAGCTTGTTCACCGCCGAAAACGGAGACGTGACCGGGATGGATCATCTTGCCTGAATTTGGGGGCAGATGCTATTTGGTTTTATCCGTCCACCTCTCCGAAGATACCAAGTTGATTTATGGCACCGTATATCGAAGGTTTGGACGGATGCGGCCGTTGTAGCAGATTTCATCAGATTACCCCTCGTTTGTGAGGGGTTTTTGATTGTGGGGACGCTCTTCCCTGCAGGCGCATACCCCTGCGGTTAATTACGTTACCACATCGCGATAACCACTTTCTCCTGCTCCGGCAGTTCACTTCGTGTCGTGTGTGTGTTTTGTTTTATTTTTGGTTGCCTGTGGATTGTATACGGAGACTAATTTATGTTGTCGTCCGTAGGGCGTGGATTAGTCCAAATCCGTATAATCTTATATTTGGGTTTGGTTTGATTTAAGGATCGTTAATCTAGTTTGAGATTAAGATCAACTTAAATGGGGGTAAGCATTTGGGGCTCGATTATCACCATTTTGGAGGTGACTGTTAGTTTAGGGACGTTTCGGTCCGTTGTAGTTTAAGGACATTACGGTCCGTTGTCGCCATTTTGGAGGAAGGGTTTAGTTTGAGGACATTTCGGTATGTTGTAGTTTAAGGACATTACGGTCCTTGTTCATCTTGCATACACGTGCATTTGTTACGTGATGGGATGAACGACGTCGATGTGGGGTGCACCCGTCTTGGGGTGTGGATTGGTTTAAGGTGTGCACGTCAGCTTGGGAAGTGCACCCAAAAGCAGTTGGTTGTCGGGACTCGCCACCTCTCTGAAGACATTGAGAAATTACAACGATATGTATCAGAGGTGTAGAGAGATATACCCTTGGACCAATTCCTGTATTTGAGGGGAAAAGGAATCAGTGGTAAACCCAGAAATCATTAATCGTATTTTGAGACTAAGACTTCCTCAGAGGAATGTGGGACGAATATAGTTTTGGGATATCTTCGGTTGAAAGATCGATGGCCGTATTTGGGACTGATATTGGTCTGGGAAGTAGTAAGCACGTGGTCTCGATTGATCTGAATTAGAGACCTAGCCAACTTGGGCTTGGTCCACTCAGTTTCTTTTTATTTGAAAAATTTATGCAGAGCACTTGTTTGGGCTCAGTCCTTTTTTTTGTGCAAAAAGTGCCGAGCACGTATGTAAGTTCTGACGCTCACATATAACCATGTGTGGTTTTCAGTCATGGGGGTTTGCCCAATAAGTGTTAAACACTTTACCCCTTTTTGTCTTTATATGGAGCGCTGAGCACTCTTTATGGCGCCCACATGCGAAGCACGTGAGGCGCTAGACGCTGCCTAGTGAGCGGCAAGCATTTTTTATTCTATGGCGCCCACATGAGGGACACGTGAGGCGCTGAGCGCCGCTCACTGAGTGCTAAGCACTCCTTTCTTTTATAGCATCCACATGAGGGACACGTGAGGCGCTGGGCGCTGAGCGCCGCTCACTGAGTGCTGAGCACTCCTTTCTTTTGTAGCGCCCACGTGAGAGGCACGTGGGGCACTGGACGCTGAGTTTATTTTCTTCCTTAACAATCAATAGGATCTTTTTTGTGGATGAATCTTTGATTCTCAAGAACAAGTTCATCCCAATGAGAATTAAATTCTCATCATATGGGAAACTTGCCTTGTGGATCTCAGATCCAGAGAAAGAACTTGGTTCTTTGAGAAGGGTTGAACCCTTCAATAGGTAAATGAAATATATTTATATATCTTATTTTTTTTATTTACCTAATTTTCCAAGAAGAGAGTTCTTCTTCCTCGAGAATTTAATTCTCTGTTCTTTCTTAAGCTTATGGAAGGGTTCCTCCTCTTGAAACTTGAAATCTTGGGTCTTTTATATAGTAAAGGCAGTTTGTTACTTAGCTTTGAGAATGAGATCCCAATTGATTCGGGGAATTTTCTCACCGTTGGATCTTTGATCTGAGAACTTTTGTTTTACAGAGAGCATTTTCTTGTTCTTAACAAGATTAGGGAAATATTTTCCCATATAGAATTTATTCTGTAGAACGGTGACTCTTTAATCACCATTAGATTTTTAATCTAACGGCTTTCTGTTTTACAAAGAGCAATCTTTCTCATTTAGAAAGATATGAGGAATTTTTCCTCTCAACAGAATATTATTCTGCATCCTGATATTTTATCATCTCCGTTGGATGTTTGATCCAACGGCTCTGTTTAATAGAGAGTAGAATTTAATTCTACCACGCGCCAGCGCTCATGTGTTGTGCACGCGGGCGCTACTTAAGATTTTTGTGTGCTTTGCACACTGGCGCCGCTCATATAAGAGTTTTTAACTCTGACGCTGGCGCCCTCGTGGAAGGCACGTGAGGCGCTTGGGCTCTGCCTCACAGAGCTTTGCTCTTTTATTGGGGAAACACAGCTATTATCAAATTGCTCCGAAAATTACCCGGGTTCTTTCCAAAAAATCTAGTTTTTAAATATGGAAAATACACGTAAAAGTTAAAACCATAATATGATATCCGGTCAATAAAAATGCATATCCCAAGTACGGATCTACGTAAATATACGTAGCGATCCAAACGAGTCTGTTTTAACAATTAGGACATGAACATGATGTAAGGATGCAACCACATTATATGGGGTACGATAACATACTATGCTGGATATCAAAATATATTATTTGATTTTTATTTGTATTATTAAAAGATATGCGGATACAAAACATATCATGTATGTGTATAGAATCTAGATGTACATGGATCCTCTGTACTAGCAAATATTTGGTGTAATCTTGAACCATGATGGGTTTCAAACATGCGGGTCGGGTTGGATACTAACCACAGTTACCAAATGCATTATCCGCGCCCAAAAGCAATAGTAATAAAGAAATCTGTCGCAAAATTTGAAATACCCCAAATAAGATATAGTATAACAATGCTAGAGTGTTACATGATCGGACCATTCTTCTTGCACTTATTAGGGGCAGATCACATAAGGTCATGACCGGCCGGAAGCGGCCGGTGTCCTCGTTGCTCGGAGTCAAGCCTACAGAGATAACTATGATCTGCCCGATCGTCAAATCTCCAGGAGGAGGCTAGTTCGCTTGCTCTCGACCTGCCTGCCGTTTGTCTCATAGGTACTTTGCCAGGTGACCGAAGCGGATCAGCTCCTCGATATAGTCATGGAGGTGCCTGCAGTTCTCGGTCGGGTGCCCCTGTGATCGATGAAAGGCGCAGTACAGGCCGCGGAGTTGCTTGCCCGGCCTATGAGTCGCCGGTTAGCCTATGAGTCGCCGGTTGGAGTTTGAAAAATCTCTCGCCCTTAGCCTCCTCTAGTAGCTCGGCCTGGGAGACATTCAGGAGAGTGTACTCATGAAATCTCGGGGATTAAGGTTTTAGACGGTTAGCCTTTTTCTTCTCTTCTCTGTCTCGTTTATTTCGGTACGTTCGGTCGCAGCGGGGTAAGTTGGCGTTTACTTCTAACTCGAGTTGGATTTACCGCTCGGTCCAGACTTTTACTTCGGCCATGGTCTTAGGTTGCGCCAATGCAAAAGAGCGGAGCCACTCTTTATGTCTAAGACCCGACCTCAAGATGGTGATTACCGTTTCGTCGCGGTGATCGAGGACCTCCAGAAGGGCATTATAGAAGAGGGTGACATAACCCTTGAAAGATTCCTTATCTTCGCTCTTGATGGTAAATAGGTAGTCAACCATCCTTTTCTGTCATCGGCTGCCGACGAAATGACCGAGAAATTGAGTCGCCAGCTCGTCAAAGGTCGAGATCGAGCATGGCTCAAGGCTGCGGAACCAATCTCGGCCGGCCCGGATGAAGGTGGTGGGGAAGGCTTGGCACTGAGCTATGTCTGAATTGTCTTGGAAGCTCATGCCTGCCGTAAATGCATCCAAGTGATCCTTCGGGTCATATTTCCCGTCGAAGAGGGCTACCTTGGGCGGTTTGTTCCGAGATGAGACCCGCTCACCTAGTAACTGCTCGGTGAAGGGTCTCGTGAGTGAATCTGCGGAGAACTTTGCCACTACTCTGGCTGAGCGGGTAGCGTGTCGCATGTCTTCGATTTTCTTTTCGACGGCTTCAATTCGTTGATGGTACTCCAAGAATTCTCCGTAATCGGAGTGCCTGCTGTCTCTGCTTTGGGCTTGCGTGATGGAGTGTCGCGTCCCGCTTCCCAGTGTACGAGTAAGGAGACGCGACTGGCCCGCTACGTATTTACTCAGAAGTAAATACAATAAGCGTATCTAAGCAATATAAAGTAAAATATACACAAGAGACATGAATGTAAATGAACATCAATTTTTATTTATTCACATTTCTTTACAAGTACAACTGGAAATGTAAATACAAGGATGGAAAGCAATGCCTAAACAATGTCATGAACTGAAAATAAAGTATTTACAAGTGACTACATCTCGGGGTCTTCAGTGTACTGCTCAGGGGTCTGCTCCAAGTGCTCCTGACTGGTCTCGAACTCTTCAGAGTCGGGTCCTCCCGACAACATTCCAAAGAAGAATAGAAATAGGAATGCCGTCAGCGAACAATCGCTCGGTAAGTCCCCAAGAAAGAAGAAGAAGAATAGACATGAAAGTAGATAATGTTATACTTGCTATACTAACGTAGTTGTTGTAGCTTGGTACAAAATATACCAGTGTATACGAGAGGAGTCCAACTTACACCGTGGACTTTGGTAACCCATAGTACAACGCTCCGTCGATAATACCACGGAACAGCAACATGGATACAATTACGTCTTTTAATGACTACCTCGTGCCGCCTTTAACAAGTTCCATACCAGTCTACCCCTTTAATAAACCCCGTGATGTATTATAGTATTGATTGTACCGATTGCATTGTCTTGTATTGTAAATGGGAAACTTGCCGAAACCATGATATCATGTAAATGGAATGGATATAAATGGATAGTCATGTAATCAGGGTATATCCATGGTTCGGTTCGGTTGAGTCATGTTATATTGATACAGACGGAAATTTTGGTATAAATGGATTAATGTTGTAATGGATTGCATTCTGGTGTTCATGAATTCATGTTGTTTTGTAGTTGTACTTGAATTGAAATCAAGTCGTGACTCGAACTGAGTCAGACTTTTAAACAGAATTGAAGTCCCGATTGTTTTAGAGTTATCGGTAACCGCTGCACATGTACGGCAGGATTTGTGTCTTTTTCCAAGACAATTACCGTATGATAACACTGTTTTTAGCTTGTCTACCTTAAATAGGCAATCACCCACTTTCTCCGGCTCCCTGAGGTTCAAGAGAATTGGTCCCGCTTAAACATATATTTACTAGGGTCCTTATTGTAAATTGATATAACTTGAGGGTTTTTTTTATGTAAAATTAGTTTTGATATATTTTCAAAATAGTTTTCAAGTATTTAATTATCGTCTTTAGAGTTTTCATAGATGTAATTTTTAATGTGAAGTATTTTCTAATTGATATAAACCTAGTAATAATTGTACATGGTATTTTAATGTAATATGGAAATTGTTTTGAATTGTAATGGTAGTTTCATGTAATTGGTGATTTTTTTCTTGGACTTTGGAAACATGGAATATTTTATACATTTAAAATAGATATTTTGATAATATTTACATATATAATTATTTATTACAAATATAATTTTATTTATTTCTAGAAATCTCGTTTTTCTTAAAATTGTAATAAAAAATCCATCGGGATTCGAATGCTCCTTGCGGAGGTCTGAATCCCGCCCTACTAGATCTGAGGACGTGCGATAATCCGCACCATCCCGATCGGATTCTCCAAAAATGGATTGTAAGGACATAATTGTATGGAATTAGTTAATACATTTTAAAGAAATACGTTTTTGTAAGTTTAGGGTATTTTATTGTAACTTGAAATTTTCCCACAAATATTGTCCAAAGGTAAATCATACTGTGTCATGAATAAGTGTTGTGAGGAGGTAGGTCATTACCTTGTGAGTTTTATAAAGATAATATGGCTAAAATGAATAAGCAATGTCGAATGTAAACATGATGGTATTTTACTGTAAAAGTGAAATATAAGTTGCTATAATTATTATTTTGAGATGAAACTTGTTCTAATATTTTCATTTATGATTGTTAAATATTATAAGAGGATATGGTAATTTATAGTTTAAGAAAAATTGTGTTTTTAAAGAAAAGAGTATCGGAAGTCGGAATAACTCCACTTCCGACGAGTTTTGAAAAGAATGTGTTTGAGATTAGAATTTGAGAAGGATGAAAGGGACTTACAGGTTATAAAGAAATAGGAGAGGTAGAGGAAGATTAGGAAAGTATCGGGGAGTCGTTTCGTCACCGGATTTTTCTTGAAACTTCGACCTTTGCTGACTCCACTTGCGCAACTTTGGACTTAAGAATTTTTGAAAGTTTTGGCAGGGAATTTCTGAGTGAGGAGGTGTAAAATGTAGTGTGATATTTATATGGAAAATTAGAGTTTAGTGTAATGAATTTGAGAATTAAAATGTGCATTAAAAATGGATTAAAGGGTGATTGTTAATTCTCTGGAAATGTGCAGAGAATTCAAACAGTTTAGGATTAGTGGGGGGAGTCCAAGGGGTATGGGGTAAAAAAATATTGGGCATTTGCTACGGGGGGCCCGGCGGTGCCGGCCCCTTCTCTATATCTCGCCGGTCCATTTCTAATGATGGGTGGTGGATTTTTGGCCGTGTGTCCCTATCGGTTGGAATACCCCAGTGCATGTGTTTGATTACTTTCTGACTTTTCATTTTACGTGTAGTGCACGTGCAAACTTTTGAGGTTCTAATAGTTCAAAGAAAAATCAACAAAAAATAATAATGTGGCTGATGGGATTTGAACACAGGTGCTATGTCTCAGCAGTGCAAGACTTTACCAATGAGCTGTAAGCTCTTTATTGCTGTTCAAAAGAAAATTTAATTTATAACTTGTGCCTAGGGTTAGGTATTCCTCTTTGAACTTTTGAAAAAAATTGTACAGAAAGTTTAGGGTTGTTACATGGAGCGGTTTCGGTATCGCTCTATCACGTTCCTCAGGTTCTCGAGGGACCCTTTGTGGTCGGTCCCGAGGTGAGCCACGTGCGCGGGTTCGATGGACATGGGGGCACCGGTCTCCCCTGGAATCAGACGACCTGACCGACATCACATCAGGGGGCGAGAGAGCACGGCGGGCATTGAAGCGATGGCTTGTTTTTCCCTGAGATCTCGATGTCGAACTATCGGCGCCCAACGAGTCATGGAATTATTCCTCGTATTGGGGTCGTGACTGCCGGAATCGGCGCGTCGGTGTTCGGTGGCACCGAGATGGGCGTGAGCGAAGTTAAGGGCCTGAATACGCCCTCCGTCGTCCCATGCACGCCGTCGTTCTGGGGAGTGGGGACAGCGGTTTGGCGGGCATGGCCGACCGTTTGAACACGAGCGAGCGTGTTCATAATCGCCGTGAGCCTGTCGACAGATAAGGCATTGACGACGTTGGGAGGTGGAGTAGGACCGCTCCCGCCTCTGTTGTGGATGACGGAACGGCTCGTGCTGGGATCCCCGTGGTGAGGATCGATGTTCCTTATATCGAAGGCGGAATATCAACTTTTTTTTGGGTGGAACAGGATTTCCACAGACAACGCCAACTGATGGAGGTCGATTTCTCTCTCAAATGTTGTCCTCCGTCGATCTTGTGGTCAACGGTGTCGAACAGTTGAGATTTGGTGTGAGAATTGAAAGTGTGGATCTCAATAGATTGTTGGTCGTTGTGGACGCTAAGCTACATGCAAGAAAAGCTTCGGGATGGGAAACCCCCGTAGGACCCTCCGACGATCAAGCAAGTGCCGAGAAATATTAGAGCAGAGTAGCGGCGTATTGGATTTAGTTCGAGTTTTCTAAATTGTCTGGAAGAGGGCTTTATATAGCGGTTGTATAGAGCGAGCTGATGCAAGATTCTCGCCGTCCGTTACGCCCCTGCGTCACGTTCGTATTGATGACGGGATACGCCTATTAATGACGAGATACGCTGGCGTGGAATGCGGGACGTGGAGTGGCGGAAATCTCATTGTTGTGAGATACACGGAGCCGTTACGATGGGCGCTTGGGCTCCGTGCCTCCGGCCAAAGAGAGGCGCTGAGGAATCTCAGATATAGGCTAGCTCGGAAACGAACATGTGAGCTGAGGAGTCTCAGCTATAGGATAGTTCGGAAACGAGCTATTAGCTGGTGGTCAGCCGGAGGGGGAAGTTACTCCTGGGAGGTCTTCTGAGAAGGTCTTGTACAGCCTCGGAGGCGAGGCGTCGAAAAATGTCCCCAATGCATCTTACTTATTCCAGCTCCGTAGCCTCAGGAATCTAGCAGGTTTACGTGGATGACACGTCGCCTGCCGGGTGTCGTGATTTGAGGATTCCTTCTTACGGACATCATCACACTCTTTCAGCCTTTGTTAATCTCTAAAGCGAGTTCCAGCAAGCCCTCGCATCCCGCTACTTTTACACTTAGTTGATGGATCAAACAAGATAAAGCAAACAAAGAGCTGAAAAGTAGAAGAAGATGAAGTCGTAATTAAGAAAGATTGGAGGTTTTTGTTGCCTTCTTTTTTGGCTTCATAGAAGTGAGTTTACAGCTTGTGAGAAGCTATCGGAGGTGATAAGATCGTGTCCTTTTACCATCCCATAGGTTACAATTCTTAATTAGCGGATGTTAACTAACCCTTTCACGAGCTCCACTGATGTGTCCTCCACTGGTGCGGCTGGGACACTATTAGTACCGAGGAGCTTCAACTAGAGAAGGAAGAACAGATGGCTTCTTATTTCTTTGGATAAAGGCTCCATTTCTCCTTCTCTTTTTTTCCAGGATGCTAAATATTGTAGGCTTAATTTCCAAACACTACAATAAGAAAATTTGGGATGTGAAAATTATAGAAAAATACAAACTATATGGAAACCCGTAAAATATATATATATATATTAGCAAACTTGTATAGTAAATGTTCGATAAACTACCAAACTCGTTTAGTAAATATTCGATAAACTACCCAACTTGTTTACTAAATTATCAATAAGCGGAGTGCTAAACTAGTTTAAGAAAGCTTAAGGATGTCCATACATTTTGGTAGTTTTCTGTAATTTTCAAAGAATTTGGTGGTTACATGCCTATAGGTTTTTGGTAGATTTTAAGAATTAAGCCAATATTTTAAAAGCTTGGTTTTAGGCCATGTTTGTTTGGTGCAAAGAGAAGTAAGAAAGTAGGAAAGGAGAGAAAGGCGCTCCTTTTTTGTTTGGAAAGAAAGAAAGTGAGAGCCATTTTCTTTTTGTCATATAGGTGCCACTTAGGACAATTTCTTGATTTCACTTTCTAAGCTGGATTGCAGAAAGTGGGAAGAAAGAAAGTTTTAAGTACTGTTTTATTATTTTTAGACATAAGTATCGACTTGATTGATAAAACTGAAAAGCACTTAACCTACCGGGCTTGAAATTCTGCCCCGCTTGTTTGGCACCGGTATCTTGATATTGTGGAGCCCACTAATTTTTCTTTAGGATATAGACCGCAGTAAGATTTCAAGCTATTGCACTAGTTTCTTAATTTTTGATTTTCTTATCTCTTTCTGGTTATTATTGATCTATCCGGAGCTGTTTTTCAAAATAGCTAATTTTTTATATCTTAGAAAACTCTGGAAATTCTTCAGCTGTCTCAAAGCTAAAATCTTTCATTTTCCATTTTTCCCCTTTCTCTTCTTTTCGGGAAAAAAGAACGATTTTTATCAAGAAAGCAATATATTCAGTGCTCGATTCTGACCCATCTCCTTCATCCCCATCCAACAAAAAAAAAAGACTCCATAAATAGAAAGCGAGAGGTCCCTTTATTCTCATCACTTTTTTGTTTTCTTAATGTGGCAAAATCGACGACTCATTGCTGGAAATCGATAAAGATCTGGTCATGTCGGGGAATTTCCACGGCCCCAGCACGAGGGATCTCGTCTGCAACGCCTGCGCCGGCGCCTCTGCAGGTGATCTCATTCTTTCTTAGGGTTTTTGTTTTAAAAAAGATGGAACTTTTAGCTGATTTTTTCTTATGCTGTGGGAATTTTAGGGATTATAGCAGCGACGTTCGTGTGCCCGCTGGATGTGATCAAGACGAGGCTGCAGGTCCATGGGCTGCCGGTCCTGCCGACTTCGGTCAATCGAGGTATGATGCTTTTGATTCTTTCTTTAGTTTGAATAATTTGTTGTTTTGTTGTAGCTTATGAATACTCTTAAACAAAAACTAAGCTAGTGGTTACTGTAACTTTTGTTACTGGGCGTGGACTGTTCATGTTCTTCAAATACCAAAGCCTTAGATAATTGGTAATTGAATTATGTTTGGAATCATCTAGGTAATAGAAGTATCACCAACCTTGGCCTTATGCAATCTGTTCTGGTTGGCTGGCCTATAATTCCTCTTTCACCAACAATTGTGACATGTGGTGGTATAGAAGGTTACTCAAATCGCTCCTTTGAACATAGTACCCGATCTTACCTTATAAGACGGTAACCATGATGTAAAATTTGATTTTGTAAATATATCACATAAGGCCCTACTAGTAAACAAGGTTATAAATGATAGATCATGGTTTTAAAAGGCGGCCTTAGACTGCAAAGCTTCGGGTCTAGGCGCTGGAATTAAGAGACTAATCACAGGGTCAAAAGTTTAAGCGGATCAACCTGTCTAGGTGGTAATTAAAGGCGACTGCTAGGTGCTTCATACTTTGTAATTTTTCATTTTGATGGTGTAGAAGTATATCCGAGTAATGATATAATCATATAAACATTCATCGTTTCTTGCTTGCACCTATGTTGCACGGATTCTTTGACAACGAGCCGTAACATTCCAAATGTATATCAAATTCTAATCGTATCCATGTTGGATTCTTTCCGATTCGTCGAGAACATCTGTGGAACTTCTTTTGGCACATTTGTAAAACTTTCTAATGTATTATGGATGTATCAAACGTGCATCAAGGACTAAAGCACCAACAATCATCGGGTCAACACTAACAAATTGGTTGTGTTCTTAGTTTTGATTTGCTAAACTAATGATCTATGTGATAATTTATATATATTTAAATAACAAAAGATCGGCATATCCCAAGACTACCAAAATTATTTTTATATAATAAATCAATGTGGGACATTGTGCTGCCTTATACATTTGGTCTTTGTTCTTTCTCCTGGATTGCTCTCTTGATACATAGGATTTTCAATTTGCTTTAAAATAAAACCAGGGAGCCTTATTATTTCAAGCCTACGACAAATAGTGAAAAATGAAGGCATACGAGGAATGTACCGTGGTCTTTCGCCTACAATCTTGGCACTACTTCCAAACTGGGCTGTGAGTAATTCTTATCTTGTAGACTAATTGTTTACTTATATTCACATTTATAAATCTAGAACCTGTGTAGCACCCACTTTTATCGTGCTAGAAAAGTACAGGTTCTTTAAGCATTAGTCTTCTCCCTTATCATTTTAATACACTGTGAATCCCATAGCTGGACCAAGTTCAGTGAATTTAGTTTGTGCAGTACACACAATATCTTGAGGAAGGAGAACATGCTTTTTTCTCTTTTTGGGGTTGCTAACATCTAGACAACTGCCAGTACAAATAGAAAGACCCAACCTTGGCTGTGTGCGCAAAAGCACATTGTTTTTAGTTGAAACTTGTCTTAACATTAAAAACTAATTACAGTGAGCTGTGTGCCAAACACGTCGCGTTAAGGGCCATAAATTGTACCTTTCTTTGCACGCCTAATATACTAGACTAGCGGGTTGCATAAAGCATCCATTAATTCTTTAGAGGTATAGAACAAGTCAGAAGTCACATTGACAATACATTAGTTGGAGATTTGGATTGAGGAATTTCTAGTTCGATAATAACAAGTTTTGTTAATTCTACACTCTACAGCGTAGAAACTATGTTGAAGGTTATACACTGTTTATATCTGGCGCAGGATATCCACAGGAGGCTTTAAATACCATGAGTATGCAAATATTATGATTGCGGTCATTATGTATGAATGCAATGTAGAAGTGCACTTTTTATGCAAATGAACGTTTGGAGACATCATACCATCCAAAAATCGGTGGAGACTTTCCAAGCTATAGATCAAATGGTAGGAGATTCAATTCAACTACAGCAAAAACATGCAAGGGATAACCAGGATGATCATGTGTTTTGTTGAAGTCCGCTGCCTATCCCTTTAATACAGCAGAGATGCTCTGCGGCTTTTGTGCTGAAATGCTGTTAAAATTGATTTGAGCAAGTAGATTTAAGCCAGGAACACACTATTATTCAAAGACCCCATGACAGTGTAAAGGCTAAAAATTTATAGATAAGAACCAGATGAGAATTAGATTGATCAAATGGTAGGAGATTCGATTCAACTACAACAAAAACATGCAAGGGATAACCAGGATGATCATGTATTTTTTTGAAGTCTGCTGCCTATCCCTTTAATACAGCAGAGATGCTCTGCGACTTTTGTGCTGAAATGCTGTTAAAATTGATTTGAGCAAGTAGATTTAATCCAGGAACACACTTTTATTCAAAGACCCCATGACAGTGTAAAGGCCAAAAATATATAGATAAGAATCAGATGAGAATTAGATCGATCAAATGGTAAAAGATTCGATTCAACTACAGCAAAAACATGCAAGGGATAACCAGGATGATCATGTGTTTTGTTGAAGTCCGCTGCCTATCCCTTTAATACAGCAGAGATGCTCTGCGGCTTTTGTGCTGAAATGCTGTTAAAATTGATTTGAGCAAGTAGATTTAAGCTAGGAACACACTTTTATTCAAAGACCCCATGACAGTGTAAAGGCTAAAAATTTATAGATAAGAATCAGATGAGAATTAGATCGACTTTCTCAATGAATCTGTAAATTGGGAAATGATTTTTGGCAGAAAATAAGTTTATAAAAGACACTAGAACAGCCAGAAATGGGTTGTCGTGATGGATGATTGACAACCAGTCAGAAATCTTTTGCTCCAAGTTTATCATAACCAACATACATTCTCAAGGTCTAATACACGTGTTGGATGCTAGTTTAGTTAGCAAAGCAAAGTTCACAACTTTTCACAGATTTTACCTGTCTTCACCCTTCACAACTAATGTTGGTGGCGACAAGATGAATGGTGTCCCAATCACTGGATCCTGCCTTCACTGGTAGATAATAGATTGTAAAAGCAATTCCCCTTGAATTTTTGATAGTGCTATTTGTGGTCAACTGATATACATATTGCAATGGGTTTGTTTTGTTGCTTTTGGTAATGATATTTTGTTTTTTTCGTTTTGCAGGTGTACTTCACAGTTTATGATAAGCTCAAAGGCCATCTTCATTCACATGGTTCTCTTTATAAACTTTTCATTGTTCAAGAATTTCTTGGATTCATTTTATTTACATAAATAATTTTCATTCTGAAATAGATATGAGAAAATTTCACATTGTTTTGGCAATTCGGCAAGTTTGTTGTAAATTTAATTTCAACATATTTGAATGCAGCGGACGCAAATAACCAACTTTCAACTGGTGCAAACATGATTGCTGCCTCCGGTGCAGGAGCTGCAACAGCTATTGCAACCAATCCATTATGGGTTGTTAAGACTAGGCTCCAAGTAAGCTTATTATCTTCTTGACCGACTTTAAGATTTAAATATATTCAGCAACATCCATGCGAAGTTTGTGCCGCTGCAACTAGCCTTTTTTAAATTGATATCTATAAGCACATTGGAATTATATCTGAATAATTAGATGTTGTTTGTTTGATGACCAGTTGTATATAGCTGCACTATATGCTTATGAATATTTTTTCAGATGCATGTCTTGGAGAGGAACGAAATGGTAGTATCCTTTGTAGTCCTGTACATAGCATGAAGCTGGACTTGGTGATAAATTCAAGTTCTGTTCAAGTGAAGCGCTGCCTGAAAATACTTCAAAGTCCCCCCCCCCCCACCCTCCGGGAAAAAACAACAAGAAAGGAGAGTCTCTTATATGTGTTATACAATGGAAGTAGTGATGGAGATTTTATTAGTCTCTAAATTTTAACCGCAAGTATACAGTCGTGCAATTGTAATACTTGAGGATCGCTCCATAGGGAGGTGTTAGAATCTTAATTAATTCTAAAAAAGTACGAAAATAGTCGATGTTAAACTAAAATTTAAATTGCAAATACAAATAAAAGTGGGTTTTAAACAATAAAGCAAGCCTAGAGTGTCGAATTACCTTTACTATCATGATTGGTTTATATGATTCTATTCTTCTAACTCACATGTTTTAATTCATTACTATCAATTATATAAAAGTATAGAGTAATCCAGTTTCGTAATGAAATATGAGTCGATGAAAGCATAAATCATACGTTTAAAGATCTACCATATCAATCACACCACATCATATAGCAAAAGAATCAAAACAGTAGTTCTAGTTAATTAACGATAATCTAGCAACTACCTCCGATTAATACTTGTAGGTAATCAATCTACGACTACCATATTATTTGTGAATCTAGACTAACTTAATCAACTAGGTTGAATTTTCTTGATTAAAAACCATCTCTTATCTTCCCTAATTAGATTTCTAGCTCGTCACACTATCATTAATCTAATTAGTTTTTTTTGTTATGACCTTTCCCTAAACCTATTCAAGGCGTCAACTATCATTATACAATTTAGTTTATGAGATGACAAACAAAAAGAGAAACTTTTAGATCAAAAGAAATTCACAATGAAAACCAATAAAAAAGAGAGATATTAAAACATCACAACCATGATAGAAAGAATAATTCTAAATCCTAGAAAAATAGATTAGCTATTCATAATAGAATAGAAAGGATTATCAAATAAAGCAAACTTCATATTAAAAACAATTAGCACAAATATTTTTGATCTCTCCCAAAACCCTAAACAATTAAACTATGGAGAGATACCTCCAATCCGAACATTACCCTCCCCCCTCTCTATATATATAGGGCTATATATAGGGCTAAGAAGTTTGGAAATCAAGTAATAAAATATATAAGAGAATACATTTTTTCCAAACAATCTCAATTCTTAATTCTAATAGATTTCCACGGAATCTTTTGATGGCACTAATCTAAGCAGACTGGAATTGATCTTTTGCTCTAATGAATTCTCCTCAATTGATTTGTTATTTTGAATTGATATGACTACGATTATACCTGCAAAATATTCAAAATAAATCTTTTAGTAGTATTTATTTCAATTAGGAAACCAATTCTCTCATAATTATATTACTTATTATTTAAGAAATATGTGAATTCATATTTCTACACATAATCTCCATAAATGTTCTCAAATTATAAATAATACAATTTATTAATTAATAAAATATGGAAAATATGCAATAAATGTAATTTATCAATTCTTTATATTTTATTAATTCCAATTAAATCTCCATTTCACGCACGTAATTAATTTTTTGCGTCTTTTAGCATTTAAGTCATATAATCTGTATTAGTTCATAAAACCTACCCGGAACAACTTAAAATGTGCAAAATTAAGATAAATATGGTTATATAAATATGCAATAAATTGCACCAATCAAATACCCCCACACTTATCTTTTGCTGGTTCTCGAGCAAATATAGGTTTTCAAACTCTAAACTACAAATGAAAAATAAAAATCTAACTCTATCAACTAAAGTCTACTCCTAAGCTCTTTTCGCGGGTATGCGATTGCATTGAGCCCATGCAACAAGCCTTTCAACCTCTCCATAGTAGGAGAAGTTGTGTGTTCTGAGGGTTTTCAGCGAATACTACCCACAAAATCCTTAAGAGGATAGAAGAAAATAAAGGAAACAAAAATAGGAAAGTGAAAACTACATACAAAGATAAGAATAGATAAAAGAAAAGACTTGAAAAATAAGAGTCTCGAACTTCCACTAGCTTTTCAGTTTTTATGAACCTTCATCTTAATAATTTTTGATCAAATCCGAAATTATAGCCTCCTTCAATAAAACATCCTCCAATAAAACATTATCCTATTTTTCATTCCTATCTCTTCTCTAAATATTGATCATATACCTCTACGTGTGTGTAAAATCATCACTACACTCGAGAATTGAATTCAAGCTATAGTACTCTTGCCTTAATACCCTTATACTACTTTTTATTAATGGATGGATGGATCGCTCACATATTTTTTATGCGACCGCTAATGCTTTCTGAGACACTAATCAACCGATTACCGAATTTGTGAACTTATTAATGCCTAAATAGCTTTTTCTTGGTCTTGCACAATTTTTACTTTTATTTTTGCATTGCAAGACCGGACTTATTTTTTTCAGCGTTTTTTCCCATGGTTAGTTTCAAATCCCTTTTTTTCTTTCATATTTAGGCTTTTAGGAAAGAATACTTCTAGGTATCCTCTAATATCTCAAGTTTCAAGATGTGTGTATGTGCAATTTGTAAGGTATATACTCATTAAGTTTGGACTAAAAAATAAGAACTTATTTTTCAGACTTATTTTTATCCTCAGATTCAGGAACTATACCATCTCATTCAACCTTTAGGAATCGAGGTCATGATCACCATTTCTAGCTTAATTCGCAAACATCTTTTTTTCTTGTTTTTCTTAAATCTTTCTTTCCTTTATATACATTTTTCACTCTTTATTTTCATTTTCAAAACTTCTAAAAAGAAACTACGAAAATCTAAAATAAAATGAAAAAGAAAGAAAATGAACAGCACCTAAAAAAACTTTTAAAAAGAACTTTGTACAAAACAAACCATCCCCACACTTGTTTTAGACAGTGTCCTCACTTCTACCCCGTATTCTATCTCAAAATCATGAAATCGTGTGATCAAGAGAGCAATTTCCTCGGAAAATAAATATTGGAATGAGAAAAGAGGAAGAAAGATATACCTCCTTCAGAAATCTGGGGGTTCGTTTGCCTTCAAATTTGAAGGGCCGTCTCTTTTCTCTATTATTGCATAACTGTTCTTTGGTTTTGGGGAATAAGGAGCAGTTTGATTATAAATAAAGGGTTGGTTCATTTTGTATATAAGACTTTCAAAAAATAAAATTAGCAAATAAAATCTAAAATAACAAAAGGTTATTACCCAAAAATAATTTACACAATGCTTTAGCTAGTCAAAATGTTAATATTAATCACTCAAAAATTGTCTTTAAACATGCAAGAGCAGTAAAACAAATTATAGCAATAAGCATCAATAAACACCCTAAATTTGATATGCAGAATATGAATATGGTGTTTATATATGTGTGAACAAAATTGTAATCCAAGTTTTGCTGAATAAATTAGCGCAGTAATTAAAAATTTAAGTCTAAAAGAATCGTGCAACTGTTCTATCTTTTCAATGTACTGGCTAAATGGATCAAAGTCGAAAACAACACATGCGGTATACAAAGAAAATATCTAGTTATATCAGTTAAAGGTACAACTTCATCTTGCATTTCAATAGGATTGGTTCCAATAATGACCGAAAGTGATGGAGTGTTTGGTTCAATTGTGAAAGGCCCATCTAAAATCCTAAGTCCATCTTTAAAAAGCTCCTCAAAACTTAGCTCTAAATAACAGATGCCATCGATAGTCTTATCACTTCTCATAAGATTAAGAGTTCTTTAAAAATTTTCCTAAAACCATCTTTTTCAAAACAGCCTTCATCAAAATTATCCTCCTCTTCCTCATAAACTTTTTCTATTATTATAGTGGAATCATCAAAAAGTCCATCACATCCTTCATCCAACAATTTTTTTTCCTCAAATTGACTCGTGGGTTGACTTTTATCATCAAAAAATGTGGGATCCCACTCTAAATGAATTTTTTTCATTATACGATCCTACAGAAAATGTAAGTTCCCTATCAATGGTTTCCTCAAATATTCTAGCCAAGTCAACGCCATCAAAATCACAAGATTCTTTTACAGATGAGGTTTCTTCATCGATAATTTTCTCAAAAATTTTATCCGCTATTTTTGAGTCAGACATCTTTCTAAAAAATTTACAATCAGTTAAATCAAATATCTCAACCTCAAACGTTTCATTAATCAAATCATCTATATAAATTTGATATTAGAGGCAAAATTGGAAATTCAAAATCCTGAGAGTAGGTGTCAAACTGGCTTGAAGTAGCCCATCCTCACTTTCCTCCTACACCAAAAAATCAGATTCATTTAAGCCACAAGATTCAAACCTATAATCACAAATCAGGCACTCATATCGCTCAATTTTCCTTGATGTAAATCGCACCCACACATAAGACACTCATGACTTGAACGTTTCTCGGTTATACAATCCATACCATGGTTATTCTCAAACACTTCCTTAATAGGTTGGTCATGAGTTTCAAAGGTGTTGGGAACAATCGGGCTTGTGTGGTTTTGTATTGGGATGATCTTGCTTTTCTTATTAGCGATTGCAGCAGTTATCCGGCTAAGAAGAATTTCAATATTAGTCATCGATTGCTTTATTGGAATAACTTCATCTTGCAGAATTATAGCTAACTGTTGTTCTAACATATGCACTCGTAACTTCATCAGTATCAACGTTTAAGAAAGGTGTAATAGTTTGGTATGGTTGATAAGAATTTGATTGGATACAGTCGTAAGGAGGGCCAACATTATGGTATGGGTATGATTGAAATTGTTGTTGGTCTATGAAATCGGGAGAAGTGAAAGTTGGGCTTGTTTGAATTGGATGATGTGGAGAACCTATATAATAAGAGTCGGGTTGGAATAGTGGGCCTAAGTTATAGTTAAGATCTTCAGAAAACATGCCTTGATTCCTATAGTTATTTTGTCGGTTTCTCCGTCACCAAATCCAACAATAAAGGACACTCATCATAAATATGAGAGGGATTTTCACAATTAGTGCAAAAATTTTGAAAATGTGGATTACTAGGAACCTGGTAATTAATAGTTAAAGCCTCAACCTTTTGTCTAAAGATCATATGCCTCTGTCCATAACCTATCCTCATTGTCGGCCGTGGATGTGTAAGCTGAATTATAACCGCTCCTATATTTATTCATTCTAATGCAATCAGTAAGTGTTGGGTTAACCGGATAGCAAAGTTCATATAAAGATGGTTAAGCATATTCGTCACTCTTTTATTAAAATGCAGAAAATTAACTACAGACTAACAAATCACAACCGCAAAATACGTAAGCAATCCTTAAAACTAGAGTCTCCTAGGTCGAATCACTAGACCCTATACCCGCTCCTAAACTTCCAAGGGATAAGTTATAGGATAGAGAAGGGAGGTTGTCCAAGGTTTTCGCCAAGTTTCTTAATTAGATAACCTTCCCACATTACGAAACTTCCGTTTCTAACACTTGCCTTAGACACCATGCAATTAGTGCGGATAAACGATAGATTACATACAACCTTCTCTCGTCTTATTTGAGCGCGAAATGTCCTTAGTGGGCTGAGTTTAGATATTTTTTAATTAATGAATCGTGAATGTGTATGTTAAGTTTGTGATTTTTTGGGCATAGGAAGGGTGATGAAATCCCTAACTAATCTTATTGTTGGGTTTCTTGCCCTTTAAAGTCCGTTTTAAAATTCAATGCCAATCAAACAAACAAGCAATCTTAGCAATAAATAATTTTTTAGCAGCGCGATTGCAAAGAAACCTGCGGAAGATGTCAATTTATTGAAGAAAGGGAAGGTAGAGAAGAAAGGAAACTTACTACAATCTAGACAGTCTCTGCATGATCTAAGCTCCCTAGACGTATGTCTCGTTTCTTGAAAAAAGTAAAAAAAAATTTGCAGAATAAAAAAAATAATAATATAAAAAATAACTTGAACTAAAGTTTCTAACACATCTCCGGCAACGATGCCAAAAACTTGATGGAGATTTTATTAGTCTCTAAATTTTAACCGCAAGTATACAATCGTGCAATTGTAATATTTGAGGATCGATCTCAGAGAGGTGTTAAATCTTAATTAATTCTAAAACAAGTATAAAAATAATTAGACTAAAAATTAAATTACAAATATAAGAAAAAATGAGTTTTAAATAATAAAGCAGACCTAAGGTGTCGAATTACTTTTACTATAATGGTTGGTTTATATGATTCTATTCTTTTCCAACTCATGTTTTAATTCATTACTATCAATTATATAAAAGTATAGAGTAATCTAGTTTCGCAATGAAATATCAATCAATGAAATCATAAATCATAAGTTTAAAGATCTACCCTATCAATCACACCATATCATCTAGCAAAATAGTCAAAACAATAGTTCTAGTTAATTAACGACAATCTAGCAACTACCTTCGATTAATACTTGTAGGTGATCAATCTACAACTACTATGTTATCGGCGAATCTAGACTCGCTTAATCGACTACGTTGCATTTCCTTAATTAAAAATCATCTCTTACTTCCCTAATTAGATTTTTAGTTTGTCACACTATTATTAATTTAACTAGTTTTTTTTGTTATCATCTTTCTCTAAACCTATTCCAGACGTCAACTATTATCATACGATTTAGCTTATAAAAACAAAAAGAGAACCTTTTAGATCAAAAGAAATTTACAATGAAAACCAATAGAAAAGAGATAGGGGTATTAAAACATCACAATCATGATAGAAAGAATAATTCTAAATCCTAGAAAAATAGATTAGTGTAGGGTGTTTTTCGTCACCCCATTGAGATGGGAAATACGCGTCGCTTGTCAGGCGCATTACAGATTCCCTCTGTCTAGAATAGGCCAGGGTTTATTGATTGTGGGGATCCGAATCTCCGACAGTCGCGGATTAAGCTGTCGTTAATTACCTCTCGCCTTTGAAGCGAAAGAACCAACGATTGACTGGTCAAACTGGTCATGCGAACTCAATGTGCAGTGTGCGTGTGTTGTGTTTTGAGGGATTTTGGGTATATCGGAGGTATCGCAGAGTTTATGGGAGTCCCGCTGCCCGGATAGCGGGCTGGGGGCTAAGAGGGCTAGCAGCCCCTTGCAGGATGCGGGACAGTGCCCCGTTAGAAATTTTTTCTAACGGGGAAATTTCTAACGGGAGAAAATGTTGTGGTGTGTGTGTATATTTAAAAAAGGGAAGATAGTGTCCAAAGGACGCGTGGGCGCCGGCGCCTCACGTGCCTGGCACGCGGGCGCTGGGCTCCAGCGAGAAATATGGGCTTAGCCTATATACTAGGAGTTGTACTCCCAATTGACTTTTGAAATTAAACTTCTAAAAGAAAAGGGCAAAGAGGCTTAGTCCCAGCATTGAGAGTTGTACTCCCGATTGACTTTTGGAGTTGAACTTCTAAAAGAAAGATTTATTATATATATATATTTATGTAGTTAAACACCCAAGAGATTTTCGGAAACAATGAAAGGGGGTCCCTTTCTTCTCCCTTGAGCTCTGGGTTTTCTGTTGAGTCTTAGATCTTTCCCAAAGTGGGATTTTTGGAGATGGGTCTCCTTCCTCCTCTCTGTTGGCTAGATCTTGGAGGAAAAGGGGGTAAGGCTTAAAGATCTGAGTTCTCTTCAAGGGGTTTATGGTAAAAAATGGTTTCTTTTTGGAAAAAGAAGAGTTAAACTCTTAATTTAATTCAAAAAAGGGGAAGAAGGTTTAGAATCTTTAGGAAGGAGGAGACACAGAAACCCTAGATTTTGAGGGGAATGAATTATTATTTTTCATTTCATTATCATGTTGCCTTATATAGGCTTACAAATTTACTCACGGCCTCTTGGGCTTTACAAAATGACATTTTGCCCATCCCATGCTTCACGTGCTCATTTCTTTTGCACATGAGTCGTGGGCTTTACAAAAATTTGGTTTTATGCCCATTTTTCTTACATTTATTCATAAAAATTACATCAAAATTATTTATTACATGATTTTCATTTTGGCATGGGAGAGGCCGGCCACAGGGCTCGACTTGGGCATGGGCCCACTTGACCTGGGCTTGGGCCCGCTTACTTGTGGTTGACTTTGACTTTAACTTGGTCAACCGGGGTGTAATTTTTCCCCCAACAAAATGCCCCCCATCAATAAAGACACACCGCGTATATGAGTTGTGTGCATGAAATTGATGGATCTTGTTCTGCAGAAGTTTGACTTTGTGGTGGAGCATCATTCCGGGGGTGGAGTGGAGCATCCTTCCGGGAGCATGATTCCTGGGGTCGGAGCATCATTCCGATTTGCGGAGCTTCATTCCAGGGTCGGAGCATCATTTCGAAGAGCGGAGCATAATTCCGGGGGTTGGAACATCATTCTGAGGTGCGGAGCATAATTCCACAGTCGGAGGATATATTCTGAGACGAAGCATAGTTTCGACGCAGGGTTCCGGAGGCGGAGCATCTTTCCGGGAGCATGATTCCGAGAGTCGGAGCATCCGGATTTGCGGAGCATAATTCCAGGGTCGGAGCGTCCTTCTTGGAGCATGATTCCCGGGATTAGAGCATTATTCCAATTTGTGGAGCATAATTCCAGGGTCGGAGCATCATTTCGAAGATCGGAACATAATTCCGGCGGTCGGAGCATAATTCCAGTGAGTGGATATATTCTGAGACGAAATATGGTTTCGACGCAACGTTCCGGGACGAAGCATAATTTCGACACGGGGCAGGTGTATCCTAGGACGAAACTTAATTCTGGTGCATGGCAGACATTCTGAACGAAGCATGGTTTCGACGCAGAGGTTGATTTCCAGGCGAAGCATAATTCCGACAGAGAAGACAGATACTCCGAGACGAAACATGATTTCAACACGGGGTATACTCTGAGACGAAGCATGATTCCGACGCAGAGGTAAATTCCCAGGCGAAGCATAATTCCGACGGGGAAAGTAGGTACTCCGAGGCGAAGCATGATTTCGACACGGGGTATACTCTGAGACGAAACATGATTCCACCGCAGAGGTGGTTGGTTGACTTGATTCCGAGTCGGAGCATAATTCCGACGGGGAAGTTGTAGATTGACTTGATTCCGAGACGGAGCGCATTTCCGACGGGGAGGTCTTTGGTTGACTTTACTTCGAGTCGAAGCGTAATTTCAACGGGGAGGTCGTTGGTTGACTTGTTGATTTGATCTGATTTGGAGATTTCTTATTCGTCTAGTAGGGCTTTTGAGCTTGGGACTTAGAATTTAGGTTTTTGTTCGGCGTCAGCATCGCTACACTGGAATATGGTACCAAGAGCGAATCATCATTTGCCGTGGGGAACATTGGATTTGGGTTAGCATCAGTATCACTACACTGGAATATGGTACCAGAAGCGAATCATCATTTGCCATGAGAGGATTTGAGGATTTTGGTTTTTGGTTTGACATCAGCACCGCTACACTGGAATATGGTACCAGGAGAGAATCATCATTTGCCGTGAGGGGATTTCTCTCGTTTCCAATTTAATGACTTAGGGATCATCTGTTCCCAATTTAACGACTTAGAGGTTATCTGTTCCCAGTTTCAAGACTCGGGGGTCTATTGGGTCGAAAGTTTGGAATTTTGGAGTTGGAGTTGGCATCAACGTTGCTAACACTGAAGCGGAGATGGCAGGAGCAATTCATCATTTGTTTTTACCTGTTGGGGAGCGATGGCTTAGGAGACATGTTTAGGTTTCTATCACCTAAGGCTTTTCAATTTTATGAGCCGTAAGGATCCCATAAAAACATTTTCTCCCTACGAAGTCTAAAGGATGTCGTAGGTGTACTTTCTCCTTTGAAGTCGTGGGGACTCTAAGTGTGTTTTTCCTTTGAGTCGTAAGGATCTCACGTAGGTGTTTTCTTACGAGTCGTGAGGATCCTGTAAGTTTTGTTCTCCTCATGTATCGAGAGAAGACATGAGTTGGTCTTCCTAAATGGTGCATAATTCCGATGGCGGAGACCGGCTGCGTGACTGGTGATTGTGGTGGGGTATGAGTGATGATAATTATTTAAGCCCGTGGATTGTATACGATAGTCAACTTAGGGACCAACCGTAGGGCTGGGAGAATTTTGGGATTTTGTTGGCGTCTGCATCGCTGCACTGGAATATGGTACCAGGAGCGACTCATCATTCGCCGTTTGGGGATTTGGGATTTTTTTACCGCGATTGCTCCATCATCTCAGCTTTTCTTATCGCGAAGGTTGCGATTGCCTCATCGTTTCGGCTTTTTTTTTATTTTCATTTTTAATTATTTTTTTTCATTTTTTCATTAACACATTTTTTTTACATTCTCAGTTTAACGGGGTCGTATGTTCCCAGTTTAATGACGTGGTGGTCGATTATTCCCAGTTTAACGACGCGGTGGTCATCTGTTGGAGCCTAGGCTTGATTCTGCAGGAACCATGGATTCCTTTGGTTTAATTGCATAAGCAGGCTTTCCGTCATCTAGACCGAGCTGGTGTTGGATGGCAACACCCATGTCGTCGTCATGGCTATAAGGCGAGGAGGACTTATTCCTCTGGGCTCCATCATGTAGACCGTATGGGTTGTGTATCCATCTACCGCTTTTTCATTGGCAATATTGCTCGTTTGGCTCTTAGCTTGTCGTCTTGGTCCGCTCCTTTTAGAGAAAGGCAGATGTCTGAGAGAATCAGGTTCCCGAAGGGCTTCGGTCTCCGTTTGTATGAAATTGGCAGTCGCAGCTTAACTGTTTGTTAACACGTCTTTAGACACTTCTATCTCTCCTGCCTTGTATTGCTTTTCGACCCAATCTTTGAAGACAAAACAGTCTTCAATAGCATGACCTATCACTCTGTGATAGGGGCAATATTTGGGGTTGCCAGTCATATTCGCTTCTTGCGGTCTTTTTGATTCTGGCAATTGTAGACCGTTTCTCAGGGCGTCCTTGAATATCTTGTGGACTTTGTCCCTTCTAAAGGAATAGATCTTATCCAGTTTCTCTTTCAGTGGAGATTCTCCTCCCTCTCCGAACACTGGCTTTCGAGGCTGGTTAGCATCATGCGCGCTCATCCCTCGCTTATTTATGTTACCCGAAGTGTTAAAAGATTCAGTATCGTCGGAATTTCCGCCTTTGCGATTATCGTCCTTTAGGTTTCTCCAGGACCTATTGTTATTTTGGGAATCAGAGGAGGACTCCTGTTTTGAGCGCTCCAATATCTGAACTTTTCTGGTCAGCTCTTGGAATGTTTTGAGACCCGCGGTCCATAGAAACAAGGCCATCCGATTGTTGAGATTTCCGACGAGGAGACTGACAGATTGGTCATGCTCTATCGGCGGTTCACATTTGACGGAGAGATTACGCCATCGGGTTATAAAATCCGTGATGTTTTCATTGTTCTTTGGTTTGGTTCTTACGAGGTCGGCAATGGTAATTTTATCGCTGACACTCATGAACCTTTGTCGGAACAGAGATTCTATTTGGACGAAAGTAGTAACGGAGCCATCCGGTATGCTCGCGTACTAGTCGAAAGCGACATCGGTTAAGCTATTAACGAACCGACGGAGAAGCGCATCATTGCCCCCAGTATTCCCGCACGAGGCTTTAAAGTGGACGATGTGTTGATTCGCATTTCCCGTACCATCGAGTCTTCCGAATTTGGGGATGACATAACCATCAGGATACTCTACCAGATCATACCGAGCAGGATATGGTCTTCTGCTACTGCTGACATCTTTTTGCGTCTTGGCTTTGGCTACCAGTGTTTTGACTTTGTTAGTGACCAAATCCATGATTTGATCTTGCGTTAACGGGCTGCTGTCATTGGTAGTCAAGACATTTTCCGAGATAGGATGCGGCTGACTTTCATGCTGCTCGTCCACCTTTGGATTTGAGGGAATATGCGTCGGCTGTCTCGAGACACCGTTTTCCGATTCATGTACAGAACCCTGCGCTTGATTGGACGGCTGAGAGGCAACTTGGGCTGTGAGTTGCATCACGGCATTCAAGTCGTCAATTTTGGAGTAAAGTTTGGCCATCTCCTTGTCTTTACTTCTGAGCTGTTTTCGGAGCTCTTGGAGAAGTTGCTGCTCTGCGTTCTTGGGACGGAAGATTGGCTCCTCTTCGCTTTCCGAGCCCGACTCATGAACCGAGTGATCTCTCTGCTTATCAGTCTCACTGGAAGGGTTTTCATTACTTTCCAGAGAAGGCTGGTCTTGGGAAGTGGAAGCCACATTCACCCCAGATTGGATTTGAGATGTGGTGGTCCCATCCTTGCTCTTGCTGCGCGTGCCCACAATGTAGACAGTGTGGACCATATATCCAGCCATCTCTTTATCTTTGGCGGTGTAACCATGTTCTTGGAACCTCATGAAGTTCAGCATAGCATGAGCCCTATCCCTTTTGTTGGCTCTATATCTGAGCCTTTTCTGTCTTAGCTTCTCGATTTTGAAGGCTTAACGGGCATCCGTCATCCAGGAAGCCATCGTGAATCGATTGACGGGGAGCTTAGAGAAAACACCCGATTGAGCAGTTGTCAGGGGCACTGCTGGAGCTTGCCCGAGATGCCTTGTTGCTTTGTTGGTGTTGAGTGCCTTGCCCCAGCTAGGGTTAAGGAAAGTCGTTCAAACACCGACTTGCGTTTGGTTAGTGGTGCCCTCGAGATTACCACATTTGGCCTCCTACCTTTCGAGGCCGGTCTGCCCGTTACTGGAGCTTCAGAAGCTGGGATGGCGTTAGCTGGCACGAACAGAATAAAACCAAATGGTAGTGGTGGCTCTTCCCACTGTTGCCCGAGACTGGCCGGGAGGATCATCCTAGCGTCCCATCTTCATCGTGTAGGAGATGTGAGCTGTGTCGAGAGCTGAGCTGGTCCTTGGAGACATAGTTGGGGTTTGATCGCTAGAAATTCTGCATGAAAGCATTATTTCAGTATAAATATCGATATGTATATTGATTGAGTCCGCATGAACGTTTAATCCGAAATATGGAAGGAGAGAAAATGTCCCACCGGGCGTGTCAAAATCTGTAGGGTGTTTTTCGTCATCCCATTGAGATAGGAAATACGCGTCGCTTGTCAGGCGCATTACAGATTCCCCTGCCCGGGGTAGGCCGGGGTTTTTTGATTGTGGGATCCGAATCTCCGGCTACTGCGGACTAAGCTGCTGTTAATTATCCGTCGCCTTTGGAGTGAAGGAATCTTCGATTGACGGGTCAAACTGGTCATGCGAACTCAATGTGCAGTGTGCGTGTGTTGTGTTTTGAGGGGTCTTGGTATATCGGGGGCCTCGTAGAGTTTACAGGGGTCCCGCTGCCCAGATAGTTGGTTGGGGGTCAAGGGGGCTAGCAGCCCCCTTGCAGGGTGCGGGGCAGCGCCCCGTTATAAATTTTTTCTAACAGAGGAAAATGTTGTGGAGTGTGTATATATATATTAAAAAAAAGGAAAATAGTGTCCAAAGGACGCGTGGACGCCGGCGCCTCACGTGCCTGGCACGCGGGTGCTGGGCTCTAGTGGGAAAATGGCTTATCCCCTACACCGGGAGTTGTATTCCCAATTGACTTTTGGAGTTAAACTCCTAAAAGAAAAGGATAAAGTGGCTTAGCCCCTGTTGACTTTTGGAATTAAACTCCTAAAAGAAAGATTTATTATATATATATATATATATATATATATTTGTGGAGTTAAAACTCCCAAGGGATTTTCGGAGATGATGAAAGTGGGCCCCTTTCTTCTCTCTTGAACCCTGGGTTTCTCTTGAGCCTAGATCTTTTCCAAAGTGGGATTTTTGGAGATGAGTCTCCTTCCTCCTCTGTTGGCTGGGTCTTGGAGGAAAAGGGGGTGGGCCTTAAAAATCACCCATTTTTGGGGATTTGATAGGAGATATGAGTTCCCCTTCAAGGGTTTTATGGTGAAAAACGGTTTCTTTTTGGAAAAAGAAGAGTTGAAATTCTTGATTTAATTCAAAAAAGGGGAAGGAGGCATAGAAACCCTAGATTTTGAGCGGAATGGATTATTATTTTTCATTTCATTATCATGTTAGCTTATATAGGCTTACAAATTTACTCACAGTCCCTTGGGCTTTACAAAATGTCATTTTGCCCATCCCATGCCTCATATGCTCATTTCTTTTGCGCATGAGTCTTGGGCTTTACAAAAATTTGGCTTTATGCTCATTTTTCTTACATTTATTCATAAAAATTACATCAAAATTATTTATTACATGATTTTTATTTTGGCATGGGAGAGTTCGGCCACGGGGCTCGATTTGGGCATGAGCCCACTTGACCTGGGCTTGGGCCTGCATACTTGGGGTTGGCTTTGACTTTGACTTGGTCATCTGGGGTATAATTTTTTACCCCAACAATTAGCTATTCATAATAAAAGAGAAATGATTATCAAATAAAGCAAACTTCATATTAAAAACAATTATTTCAAATATCTTTGATCTCTTTCAAAATCGTAAACAATTAAATTATGGAGAGATGCCTCCAACCTTAACATTACCTCTCTATATGTCGGGCCAAGAAGTTTGGAGATCATGTAATAAAAGATATAAGAGAATACAATTTTTCCAAACAATCTCAATTTCTAATTCTAATAGATTTCAATCTTTTGATGGCACTAAAGCAGACTAAAGCAAACTGGAATTGATCTCTTGCTCTAATTAAGCCTTCTCAATTTATTTGCAATTTTAAATTGACATGACTACATTTAAGCCTGCAAAGATATTCAAAACAAATTTTTTAGTAGCATCTATTTCAATTAGAAAACCAATTTTCTCATAATTATATTACTTATTATTTAAGAAACATATGAATTCATATTTCTATAAATAATTTCCACATATGTTCTCAAATTATAAATAATACAATTTATTAATTAATAAAAATATGGAAAATATGCAATAAATGTAGCCTATCAATTCTCTATATTTTATTAACTCCAATTAAATCCCCATTTCACGCACGTAATTAATCTTTTGTGTCTTTTAGCGTTTAAGTCATATGTCCTGTATTAGTTCATAAAACCTACCCAGAACAACATAAAATGTGCAAAATTAAGATATATATGGTTATATAAATATGCAATAAATTGCACTTAACCACCATATTACACTTACGAGGAGATAAATCCTTTCTCACACAAGGCTTTAAATCAAGAGTTGGCATGAAGCCCTTGTCATCAATACCCTGTAGTATCGCCTATAAATGACTACATATTCATTTATAAGGTCCCATGGTGTATGCTTGTCACCTTGTCAATGAATAATATTGTGGTCAACACCGGCCAAAGAATTAATTTATGATCATAATTTTTTAAAGTAGAAATGTGGAATCGCTGGACAATGAATGGGAATTCACTAAAGAAACGGAGGCTAGATTACATAATGTTCTAGTGATACCCATGAGTGATCATTCGTCGTACTCGCAATAGTAAGGTTGAGACTTTGAGAAGACGATGAATGTTCAGATATTGAGAAAACATGTTTAAAAAAATGAGCGGAGCTGATTTTGAAATGTTTTGACAAATAAGCAATTTGAAAATGTTTCGATGAATAAGGAACAATTTTATGAGAAATAAGATAAGAATGCATGTAATGGTTTTAAATTTTGTCAATCCATCTTTTGTTTTAAGCCTGGCTAGTTTGCACATTTAGGAATTATATTCATTTCCCCCTGATTTTGGAACATGTTACCAGCAACTTTAAGTATTGGAAATCTATGATAAAAACCTTGCAGATCGCATTCTTTGGCTAATATAACAAGGCCCTTCATTTATATATAGACACAAGGAATGAGGCCTGGAGTGATACCTTACACTGGTATATTTTCTGCTCTTAGAAGGATTTGTCATGAAGAAGGCATCCGAGGGCTATACAGGTACATTTGTTTCCCTACTACATATTAATCATGTTTTCTCCTACTTCTGGGCTTTTAATAAATTTTTTTTAAAATGCTATGTTCGTGTCTTGAATAGTGGTCTTCTTCCTGCTTTAGCTGGGGTTAGCCATGTAGCGATCCAGTTTCCAGCATATGAAAAGATTAAAGCTTACTTGGCAACAAGGGGTAATGAGATTTCTTTTTCCGCTAATTTCATTTTATAATGGAGATTATCATACCGATCTTTGTTGGCCATTTTTCTATACACCCAGATAACACAAGCGTGGATAAGCTTAGTCCTGGAAATGTAGCTATTGCTTCCTCACTATCAAAAGTTCTTGCATCCACAATGACCTATCCTCATGAGGTATCAGCCTATATTTCTTGGTTCTCATTATGTCACGAATTGCATGCAACCACAATCGCAATATAATTAGCTCAGGCTGTTTTTGTTTGCTTTTACATTATCCCTGTCCTTGTGCACCTTTTTTATTGGTGCTGTGCGGAAGCTAGAGAAAGCTATTTCTGTATTCCTTTCACATTTCTATTGTTGGTTTATGTGGACGGTGCTGCACCCACGTTAATCGTCTTTTCAACTCAATGAGTCGTGGGCGCAGCTGTAAGGAGATGTTAGATTTCTGCTCTTCGCGGTTGATTTATTTCTTTAAATTGTAGGGAACTCGACTAACAAGGTTGATGAGTGTCGAGAACCACTTTACTACATTCCCAATATAGTTAGTGCAGGCCTTGGGTCACATGAAAGGCCTGCAACAGAATCTTTGCTCGCTGTAAATGCTGAATGAATGAGGAAATATTTATTATTGAAATCGACAATGATGAAATTTCAACATGGGACCTTTTGAAACCTCCTTTTGAAACCTGGTTCTGTCTAATACGATATCAAGAGCCACTTTACCTAAAAACTTTAAGTCGTCGAGTTGTGAGATGACAATGTTTGTTAAGCTAATATAACACACTACATGAACAAATGAATACTGTTTACTGCAAGGTATTTATACGGTATAATTCCATGTGAAGTATTTAAAAGCTTCTGAACTAATTAAATCTTCAAAATTTTATCTGTGCCGATTATATCAGGTGGTGAGGTCCAGGCTCCAAGAACAAGGGCAATCTCGTGATATCGCAAATCATTACAAAGGTGTTATAGACTGCACTAAAAAGGTCTTCCAAAAGGAAGGCATCACGGGCTTCTATCGCGGCTGTGCCACGAATCTTTTGAGAACCACACCTGCAGCCGTCATTACTTTTACCAGTTATGAGATGATCCAGAGATTTCTGCATCGAGTTTTGCCACCCGAGCCGAAGCACTTAGAATATCAAAGCAACACGCGTTCACCACAAAATAATATAGGTTCTGGAGAGGATAAAACAAATACAGACATCGAAACTGCGGAGACCCAATTGACGAAAACAAAACTTGCAGCCAGACACTGATATTACTTGTTTTGTAAGCGAGTGTTATATGTAGGGTAGAGATATATAAATGTACTATTCTTTGTTAACTAATGAAAGAAAAGCTCCCCTTTTTCCTTAAACAAGTTGTCAAATGCTCCGTAGTTAATGATTGTTAGAAAATGTTTCAATGTATGTGTTCATGCTGCAGATCATCATCAAATACGAGTTTGTATAATGCCATCAGATTTTACTATACCTGACAGAATGGAGCAGAAACTATTGATGGGTTCTTTTGATAGATTTATATGAAGATTTTGTCGATTCAAACGCTTGTGCAGAGATTTTCGAGCTCTCTGTTTGAATGCCAATTGATCTATCAATATATCCTTTTCAGAAGGAGAGGCTATAGATCACTGGCATTTATACCTGTCTCATGTTCAAGGTGAAGAGGAAGAAAGACTAAAAGGTTGTACATGAATTGAATTTCCAACTATATTACAAAGCAAATTGAATCCGATCTTCTTGATACGATACAGAAACGATCGGGAAAAAAAAAAGCCTCGCGATTGCTTGCTTATTTGCTATCACATGCAATCAGGGCTGCAAATCACTACAGGTAATTGATTCACTACTTGCATTGTCGACATGAAATAATTTTGTTAATTTCTAACTAATCTAGTGCTTCTGAAACGTTTGGCCGATGTTCTCTTTACGCATGTTGACCCCACAGGATCATCGATGTGGTAGTTTCATCGTCGTCAAAGTCTCCAAGCCAAGGTGGAGCTGCTAATATTGCTGCCTGTGGTATTGGTTGATCTGTCAAAAGACCCAAAATGTTAGATATTTGGAAATGAAATGCCAATTCGTCGACTGCCACTGCCACGAAGCATCAGATTGAGTTGTTCAATTACTTTGAATCGCAGCATTGTTATACGACAGTCCATCAGTTTCTTCCAACATATCCCAGTTTTGGTATGCTTCATGCACCATCTCTTGCACATAAGCCTGTAAAATATGTACCTCGACAAATTAGTACCATATACTAAGGTAATAATGTCCGAGCACACATTTAAAGTAAACATCCTTACCTTTTGGGTTCTGTTAAGTTCTTGAGGTTGAAACGCGACACCATTGATCGCGACAGCTATGACTTCACAAACGGTGTTCAGAAAAACCGTGTAGTTCTGTTTATGGTGCACGTACATCCTCTCGCCAATAGGACATGTCCTTGCATGGCCGATCGTTCCTTCCCACATTCGGCCGGACATCCCCACTCCCAATATCTAATTCATGATAAGAATTTAGATCAGGCTAAATATACCAGCTCATAAAATTAATTTAGTTCATCGTGATATATACCTTTCGAAGGAGCATCGGATTGATAGCCAATAGTTTCAAGAAGTCGTGAACGGTGTTGATGCCTTCGGATGAAAGCCGAGTGTGGAAGGCTCCATCTTTTCCAATTCTTTCGAGCCTCCAAACCTCGTCGGTTAGAGCCGGGGGATAATGCTTCTTGTAGACTGTAATTAATGAATTGAATGATTAATTAGGTTAATCAATTAAAAATCATTTTGAACAAGTCTTGTTATCTCTGGCCGTTGATAGAAAAAGAAGAGAGGGGCAAAGCAAGTGCATCAAAGGTCCAAGTCTTTGGGAGTATTGGAAGTCAGTTTTATATATTCCTACTTTTAAACCTAGAGTTGCAACTTGTGCAGGTGAGCTAAAATCTAGGTATTCCTACAGATTATGTCATGGAAGAAAATTTTGTTTTTTTATTGTTTTGTTTTTTTTTGCTTTTTTTTTTCAAATCAAAGACTTTTGGAATTGAACTTGCAACCTCTCACACGTTGGAGAGTAAATATGAGCTAAGCCCGGTTGGTCTATAATTTCAGCGATATAAAATTCACCAACAGCAGTAATAATCTTTAATGATTGAAATCATGCTAATTAATTTTAACAGTTGGGTAAATCTTAATAACCTAGTTAACCTCCTAGTAAATAAATCCTGACCTCCAATTTACATCCAATATTCTGAAAATTCTGTTTCTACTGCCTAATTCTTTCATTATCAAATATTCTGTTGATAATTTGATATGCTTCTTATGTGATTTAAGAGAACTGGGTCTGCAGGTTTTGTTACTTTTGTTGTGAGTCGATAGGGTTGTGAGCGTGAGCTCGGCAAAGGGGTAAAATAAGGGTGTTGGGTCCTTGGGTTTACGTTGTGGTGGGACCCACCTCCGAGGCTGTGTCATGCGTTCACAACTTAGTTTGCTGTGATGTTCTCAACCCCACCCTTTCGAATTGAATAATGGTCAAAATTTAGTAAAAGGACTTACATTCTCCGCGGTGATCTTTAACCCTGAAGGCTTCGGTAATCGCTTCCCTAATCCTTGGTCCAATATAGCCCTCTTGCACAACTCTTACACCAATACTAAAGTGATGGCTCGGAATCCAACTCGAGTTATCCGTAAACGTGAGCTCCCCAATCAAAGCAACACCCTCGCGTAAAATTACAGGAAACTCTCCGGCGAGCAACGGCCTTTTTCCCGTTCGTTCTTTTATGATGTTCTTTTCGAAATCGGAACTGGTCCATTTATCATTGTTTGCAGAAGCAAAGTTGCCATCCAAAACTACTACTTGTAGTTTGATAGGCATTTGGGTCGTGACCAGAGAATTTTCTCCATTTCGAGTGTCAATTAAATATATTTGGAGTTGGTTATTTTCCAAATCTTCGATTTTGCTCCCGGTGAAGATCGGAAGGGAGAGTGGTTTTCTGAAGACCAGTAGTAAATTTGAGGTTTCCACCTCTTCAATTTGCACTTGGGGAGACCTGTAATGAAATCGATGAATATGAATTAGTTTGTAATAAAAAAATCCATTAAGTTGATGAAGAGAGCTTGAAAAATCAAGTGTTTGTTTTTACCTTTGAACTAAAAGTGTATTATGGATGAGAATCTCCATCTCCTCTCGCACCTATATGCACAAAAATATATAGAAACTCCAATTATAAGATATTAAGATGAAAAACAAATAATATTAATGAAAATGCACTCTAGATCTCTTCTTTTAAATATTGCACCGGTATATCGTTATAATTAACTTAATTAATTAGGCGAAAAATGGTTCTAGGACCTTTGGACCAAAAACCAACAGCTTAGGTCCCTGAGGTTTAAAAAAATCGAGGAAAGGTCCTTAATACATTTTTTTTTTATGTTTTAAGGTCTCTAGCGTTTGACTGATTTATTAAACACCTGTACTGTCATTCTCTTTGTTCCCTATGTGCATGTCAGGTCATGTCTTTTCAACGCTCAAAGAATTAAACTGCAATTTTCAAACCATTACACACATCTGTTAATTACTGCACATGGTTATTAATTACTACACATAGCCATGCATGTGTAGTAGTTAACAGGAAATGTGTTGTCAGTTTGAAAATAACAGTTTGATCCTTTGACCAGTTGATCAAATATATGCACATTGAGGAATGAGAATGACATTATGGGTGTTGCAGGCTTAAAATTATGGACCTTAAAACATGAAAAAATATGTATCATGGACCTTTTGCCCAACTTTTTAAACCCCATGGAACTAAGCCTATTGCTTTTTTGTCCAGGCGGCTTAAAACTAATTTTCACGTTAATTAATATGTTGCAATACTAAGTGTTACGAAGGGCATTGACCTGAATCCATATGTAATTGCTTTTGATATAAAAACAACTTGGTATATATAGATACATACATAGGGTCATTAATTTGTAGAGCTGTTAATTAAGATAGAATTAATCATTATTACCAATAGGAGCTTATATGCTTTGAGAAAGTTATTTGCTTAAACTGAGTGTTTATGATTACATAAACAAGCTTTGTACTAACTTATAAGAGATTTTTTTTAATTAATTACCACTTTCCGAAAAAATGGCTCGATAGCCCCAAACAATTTTTGCATTGATTGCACCATCACAGCTTCCCTAATCACCCTGCAACATTAATTGAAGTTATTAGAATTAGTGATTGAAAGGTAAAAGTCTGAAAATTATATTTAAAAACTACTTCAGGCTAGTTTCATCACTTTTGTTAGATTTATCATAATTTGAAAATGCGTTGAACTTAACTCTTTAAGCAAACTTCAAATGGGTCGCAAACATCATCATGTGTATTATGTACTTTTAACATGAAAAGCTGTACGGGGAAAAAACTAAGATATATGGCGATGCAAGAAACCATAGGAAAAAAATGCAAGAAAACTATATATGCTTTCCTTATAATTATATAATCGAGGTTAAATAGTGAACAAATAGAAGTAATTGATTCTGTCAGAAAATAATAATATAAACAATTCACATAAAAATATAAAAATAAAAAGGAGAAAAAGAAGATGATGATCGATGATGATGGATGGCAACAGCTAGCAGATTGAAAAAGATATATTAATGCATAAAGATCATATATACAAGACAAGCTTATTTACAAGCCCATCAATAAAAAAAGTTGACATAATTGTTATATATACTTTGGACAACCCTTCTCCTTTTTTACAAACAGGAACTCTCGGTCTTAGACATATTTGACCGATTCGATCCGTTCAAGTGGATCATCATACCCTCAAATATATATGTATAAAAAATAATGGATTTAAAGATCTCTAACATATGCATCGATGGATGCAAAAATGAACGTCTTTCGATAATGCAATATAAACTTCATCCGATATATATATAAACCCTAACTACATATAAGCAGATAGATTCTCCAAAAACTAATTAAATGGATTGGAAAAATAAAGAAGATGGAATTTCTGCATGCATGCATGCAGTACAAAACTAATTAAGAAAATTAATTCAGAAACCGGCCAGTAAAAACTGATTAAGACATGATATTTAAATCTAAACCCTAACTACTTAACACACTATTTTCTATATTCTTCATAATTGTACTCATATTTTTCAAAGAAAAAAAAGTAAAGTAAAGTAACAAGAAAAAGAAGAAGGTGATATTGGATTACTAACGTTGAGAGGGAAGGCAAAGCTCCTAGCTTCTTCTGTGCCGGCTTATCGGGTTCGTCGAAATCCTTATCGGATCCATCCCGAAGCCGCTTAGCTGCCATTTCCTCGCCTTTTCTCTTTCTTATATTTTTTTTCCTAGCTCCTATTTATTTCTCTTAAAAGAGAGACAATAACAAAGCAAGAAGAGATTAGATTTTTGGAGAAGTGAATTAGGGCAATATATATTTGTTGTTATATATAAACATAGCCACAATGGGATGTTAACTATTTAATATAAATATATTTATTATTAGAAAGAGCTTAGAAGGTGAGAGGAAGGTGAGAGGAATCCAGTTCTTGACTTTTGAGTACATGCATGTATATATACTAGAATTTATGCACGTATCTTGCACGTGTGAATTAAAAAATTAATTATTTTTTGGAGAGGAGAGAGGGATATTGAGGATTTTTTTTTTTCTTTTTTCCTTCTTTTCATTTGAATTTAACATTTCATTGGTGATAAAGAAAATTTATAAATAATGAGGGTTTATATGTAAATTTTCATTTGAATGCATTATTATTTTTATCTTTTTCTTTTTTAGGTGAGATGGAAGCCTTAGAAGGCGAGTTTTTTTCCCCTTCTTTTTCTTTAAATTTTGGAAAAAAAAGAGATTGAGGAACTTTTAATTTTTTTGTTTTATATTTCTCTTTGAAGTTGATGATGTGGAGGCCCGAAAAGTACGAGGGTTTTTCTCCTTTTTTTAAGAAAAGATGAGAGGGGTGGAGCTCTAACCAAGGGTATTTGCATTAGATATATATTTTTGTATCTTTTTTTAATGTAATACTTAGTAGTGGGGCCCATGGTGGTTTCTGACACAATCAGTGTGATGTCAGTCACTAAAAAAGACAACTGCCGGCACTAGGTAATTAGGTCCAGTTTAATTAGTTGGTAATTAGGTTGATCACTAATTAACTACTAGTTACTAGTGACTACTAGGTAATTCTTGAGTTGGTTGGATTTAATTTATTTGACCTGATCATGCTTTGTTTGATCGTTGTCGAATCTGTATCGTCTTGGTTTGTCTGATATTTGACTGAATCACTGAAAACGTTGTTTGTATTTGAAAAAGATAAAATGATTTTTAATTTATAAATTGAGAAAAGATCATTAACGGAGCACTTTAAAAAAAACATTAACCAACCCTAAAAAAGGTTATGAATAGAGATCGTGCTCGTTATTCTTTCCTTCTTTTTTTTTTTTTTTCATTTCCTGTAAATTAATTGTCTAACTTGGTTTGAGTTGGTAAGTTTTCTCTGCATCTTGAAAGCAATTAGAGAGCTATATATGTATTAAAAAAATTGATTAGAAGTGGGTCTTCATCTTGGCAGTTTTAATTTATTGTATCAACTTGTTTGATAGCTTTTATTTTGAACTAGGTTATGCACTTTCCATCTCTTGTAATCTTGTATTTGTTTATTTTAACCTTTTGCTGATCACAGTCAAGCCATTTCAATATACAAGTCACTAATTGTTATAGCTCAAATGACTTTTCTCACCTACTACTGATCTACTTGACAGAAACACAATATTTATCTCTTTTAAAAAAAAACGCCCGAAGACGTTTAAAAAGTCACAACAAACCTCTAACTTAGCTTCTTATATATACCAACCTTTTTTTAGGAAAACAAATAAGGAATAATTTTTTAAACTTTCTTTTCATTTAAATATTCTACTAATCTCTTGCTTCATTTTTCCTTTTTAATCACCAAATATGCTAACATAAATAGTGAGTGGTGCATTTTATGACATTTATTAATTAAATTTATTATCAATTAACTAAATAAAGAAGGAATCAAAGGGTACCAAAAAAGAAGTACAAATGTCGCGTGAACGGAGCACGTGCTTGACTATGACAAAAATACGAGGGACACGTAGACACTGTGACTAAAATCGACATTTTTTTTGTCCTTCAAATTTTGATCCATAAAATTAAAGTCTGCGTGTAGTAGTACACGTCCTCTCCTTCTAAGTTCTAAAAATGTACACCACTTATATTTGCTGATTGGTAGACACGCTTGCCAATTTGCTTTTAATGAATCTACAAGTCTCCTCTTTGGTGCAAGTGACCATTTAAATATGAGAAAATGGAGTATAAAATGGCACAAGATGTTTCCTATCATTTGGGGCCTAATAGTTAACCTTCTGTTAATTTTTTGATGATCAACACCGACCATCTTGTTCATCATGTCCTTAACATGAGTGCATGTATCAATTTTCATATGAACTGGATACCATTAACCCTTGCATCGGATGATTGCAAAGTTAACGGTTTTCCGATAATAAAACAGTTTATGACGCTTAATGAATGGACAAAAGAATCCGTACGATGCGAAAATCGTTGCACACGTATTTTAGGACATGGAGATTAACATGTTCGGCGTCGATCATCCAAAAAATTTGCCATATGGTTAGCTTTTAGAGCCATTAACATAGAAAATTTTCTGTGGAGCCATCTTTTATTTTTATATATATCCGTCAACATAGAAAATTTTCCGCGGAGCCATCTTTTATATATATATATATATATATATATATATATTCTGCCTCCTTTATAAATATATATCATATATAGGGTGGTAATAGTAAATTATTAAGAATAATTTGAGACAGGGAATATCGAACAATCATAATGAAACTATCATATTTTGTTGTCATCATCACATATTTAATAAATTTCAGTATCACGATCCTACCAAATTGTTAAGGTCTTACTCCATATCGTTATTCTCTCTCCGCGTGTGGACTTTATATGAAAACAATAAACAAGCGTATCAATTTTGACTATGATCTTTATCCTCTCATTAAATTTTTATTCTTTAATTTTACTATAGACAAATGGCTTTCAAGAAAACGACATGTCATATGTGCGAGTTTATTAATGCAGCATCTTTCATTAAAAAAAACTACTCTTGATCTTTTATAATTGTCTTAATTGGAGAGCATACGCGTTTTCAAATATTTTTTTTGGAAAACAATGTTACTCTATTTGGTTAAATTTTATTTCCAAAATTACAATCCTGATGCTTTGATCTCTCTTTCAAATTGTTGTTTGCATGAGTTGGAAGATACTCATATTAACAACATAAACGAAAAATTAACGTTTTCGTGGCAAATTCGTGGGTATTCTGGATGTGTGTGCATTGTGTGCTTATATGTTTTGTATGCATGGATGTGAAGCACGCTTAAGTGAGCCTTATAAGCCAGCTCAAAAAAAAAAATGACAAATCAGTAAAGCCACGTAAAACAACATTCTGTTATGTGAATTTAAAGCTAAGTAGATTTTGCAATATCTATTCAATTAAATTAATGGTTGCAGAGTTGATTCCTTCGCAATGAATATTTTCGTTCATTGTGACTTAAGACCATTCCCCCCCCCCCCCCCCCCACCCCACCCCCACATTTTTTAGAAAGTAAATACTATGAATAAATCAACTCATTTAGTTTATTTGTTTTGATTTGTTTCACTTTATTTATTCGAGAGACAAATAACATGACAAGACTCATTTGAGTGCCATAAATAACGTTACCTTTCACGTTCCATGATCTTATAAAATAAACTTAGTGTGACAAAAAAAATTACCCAGAACTGTTTATATTAATTCTTGAAATTACTTGGAGATTCCGATAACACCGATACACTTATCGCTATCTTTCTAAACGAAAAGTGGAATCATTTGCAAGTCAAGATCAAGTCTTGGTCAGTATGAATGGGAGTAGCAATGCAATTTCTTATCTTGAAAAGATGCAAACAAAGACTCATTAAGCTTAGAAATCATGATTATTTTCAAATCTTGCATATCAAGTGAATTGAGCATCACTACTAATTAAACCGATAAATATTTGTATTTGTTCATGACTTGACCATGATTGTCAACTGACTCATCACCGACTCATGACCATTCATGCTCACTTGATATTTTAACAACTTCTTTTTAATTAACAAGTATTAGCTTAATTAATTACCTGTTCCTTACTCTTCAGTTAATTAATCCAACCATGCATCAAAAACTTTCAATCACAACACCACAGCATCGAACATATAATACAAGAAATTAATAGATACATAATATCACAAGATCAGCATTTTATTGCAATTAAAATTCGACAAAAGGAATCCATTATGCTCAATTAAGGCATGGTCTTCCTACCTCACATCACGAATTCATAGAGACAAGACATGCACCTTACCCTCAAGTAGGAAGAGACAAGCTCGACATGTCAATGTGTTCAAATCTTGTGTCATCGACATGTGCTAGATCATGAGTTTGAGACCCTTTCTAGGAGGTCTTCAAACTCTCTTTATGCTTAGAAATTTTTTTGAGGGTTAAAGGAGGTGGAAATCTCCCTCAAATGTTGTCCTCCGTCGATATTGCTGCAAACGGTCTTGAACGGTTGGGATTGATATTTAAGAGCTGAATATGAAGATCTCAATGTGTTGTTGTTGACGCCGAGCTACCTGCAAGAGAAGCCCCGGAGTGGGTGACCACCGTAGGACCCTCTAATGATCAAGTAAGTACCGATGTATAAAAGCAGGGTAGCGGCGTATTTGTTACGACCCGAATGTACAGAACGTGACCGACACTTAAATTACGCAACGTCTAGAGACGTAACGCAATCTAAGTAAGCCAAAACCCAGAAATCTAAACCATTTAAAGAAATAGAGTGAAAAAAAACTTGACTTAAAAAGGTGATTTTAATAAAATAAAGTCATATTAAAACATTTTTAAACATCAAATTTTTCCGAAAATTTCGACAGAGTTTCCTTTGTAAATACTGGCCCCAAACGGATACAAAACAAGAATATATATAAGTAATGAATAAAAACATCCCCAAGCGGGAGCTAACTCTTCGCCAGTGGCGGAATCACAACCACATACAACATATATCATCATAATATGAGACAAGCATATGAAAACAAGAAGTAAGAAAACACCACGTTGGCTCAAGTGAGTATCGACACCAGAAATATAATATATACAAGTTTCACCATTTAAGTCCAATATACAACTGGTTGAAAACGGTAGATAAGATAGATGGAGTATACTAGATACAATAATAATACACAAAGTGGGAAACAAACATTCTCGCAACCCACCTACGAGCAAGCCGCAAGTCAAAGCAAATGAAACAAAATGAGGAAGTGCGCCCACCGCTACTGTACTGACGGGTTAGACCTGCAAGATACTGTGGCACAACGGGGGTGAGTTGCCAACTCGTGAGTAGTAAGTAATGTCTAATAAGATTATCGTAAGTATGCACGCAAATGTGTTACAACCTACATATACCAATATGATGCGATGCACTAGTATGAATGCAACATGAATGGATAATCAACACGAAATTCAGATATAACTGATATGAGAAGATCTGTATTCTTATCTCAGTAAAACTTTTGTGTAATAAAAACTGGAGTATAATCAGTGAAATCGACAGAAAAGTCCGTGTCAAGTATCGACACAATATCCCCAATATCTCGGCCTCCGTCAGTCCGGATCGACCCATATCATCAAATCTCACGACTACGATCGGTATCCTTCGGATATCCGCCGCGCCAGACGTCACCGGTAGGTAGTCCGTCCCTGCCAGGCTCATCGTCATCCCCACAAAAAACACTCTCGCCCCGGGGTACCATACCGGGTCCACCATGTACCCGAGACGGTTCATCCTACTTCTCGAACCGGGTCTCGAAAACCAACAGAAATCAGGAAAACTCATGGTGGACGACACATACATCATATCAACCGCAACTTGCATTTTTAAAATGATAATAAGTTTATAAATTATTGCGGTTTTCCCCCAAAATCCAGAAATCTCATAAATACTGAAATCTCCAAGAAAATCACAATATATGAACATGTCGGTTGTTGGGGTCAAAATTTACACCTCGATTGACTAAGTTAAAAATCGAAATCAACCCCCAGCCCAGGTCAAGGGGGCCCATGCCCGAGTCGAGCTCGAACATGAAGCCTCCGGCCCCCCCATGCCAAAATAAAAATTTTGTAATAAATAATTTTGGTGTATTTTTTTATGAATAAATGTAAGAAAAATGGGTATAAAGTCAAATTTTTGTAAAACTCATGGCTCATATGCAAAATAAATGTGCACATGAGGCATGAGATGGGCAAAATACTATTTTGTAAAGCCCAAGGGACTATATGTAAAGTGTGTAGTTTATAAAGGCAAACATGATGAAAATATCTCAACAACTTTTTCTCTCTCTAAAAAAAAAATTTAGGGTTTGTGCCTCCTTCTCCTTTCTCAAGGTTCTAAAACCTTCTTCCTCCTTTTGAATTAAATCAAGAATTTAAACTCTTCCTTTTCTAAAAATAAATAGTTTTTCACCATAAAACCCTTGAAGGGGAACTCAGATCTTCCATCAGATTTCAAAAAGGGGAGATTTTGAATCTCACCCCCATTTTTCTCCGAGATCCGGCCAACAAAGAGGAGGAAGAAGAAGACCCATCTTCGAAAACCCTATTTTAGAAAAGATCTAAGGCTCAAGAGAAGATCCAAAGCTTAAGAGAGAAGAAAGAAATCCATTTTGATCACCTCTGAAGATCTTTGGGGAGTTCAACTCCAAGACCCAAATCCTCAAAGGAGTTTAACTCCTAATCTAGATTCTTCAGGAGTTTAACTCCAAATCTAAATCTTTTAGAGTTTAACTCCACTAAAAATCCTCTTTTGGAGTTTAACTCCTATTTCCGGGGCTAAAAGCCCTTTCTTTTCGTCGGCGCCCAAACACCCAGTGCCCACATGCCGGGCATGTGAGGCGCTAGCGCCCAAGCGCCCAGCGTCCAGCGCCCGTGTGCTAGGCACGTGAGGCGCTGGCACCTACACAGCTGCTGGAGATTCGGATCCCACAATCAATAAACCCCCGCTTACCTTGAGCAGGGGGAATCTGTAGTACGTCTGACAAGCGCAAGCGTATTCCCATCTCAATGGGACGACGAAAAACACCCTACAGATTCTGGCACGTCCGGTGGGACACTTACGTCCTCCCATATCTCGGGTCAGGTGTTCATGCGAACTCATTTAACATATATACCGATATTTGTACTAAAATAATGTTTTTTCCGTGCAGCAATAAACTTTCAACGACGATGTCTTCTAAGATGAATTCAGCTTCCGACGCGATCCTGATCTCGTACGTGGTCAAGATCAATGCCCGCGTGGTTCTCCCTGCCAGTCTCTGCTGGCAATGGAAGGAGCCACCCCGTCAATTTGGTTCCGTCATTATCTACCCTGCTGGAAGCGCTCATCTGGCGGAGGTCACGGCAAACCAAGCGGCCAAACCGACCTCAAGAGGCAGGAGGCCAAACGTTTTGGTCGCCAAAGCATCCCACCCCAAATGCAAATCTGTATTCGAACGGCTCTCCACTGCCCCAACCGGGGGAAAGGCCGTCAACACCAATGTGGCCACAAAGCAGCTCCAGCAAGCTCAGATGGTGCCCTTGACAATCGCGTGAACGTGCATCTTCTCTGGCCTCTCTGTTAATCGGTCTATGGCGTCTTCCCGAAGAGCCGAAATTTGCTAAGTGCTTAAAAAAGAAAAGTTAAGGCAGAAGCGGCTCAGGCATCGAGCCAACAAGAGGGCCGGGACTTTGGCCATGTGGAATCTTGTGAGGTTCCAAGAGCAGGATTACTCCGCGACGGCGGCTGAGCCGGCCGTAAAAATCAACAATTCCTTCGAACCTCTGAAGTGGGTTCAGAAAAATGCCATGACCTCCAGAATCAAGGAGACAGCGGTCCGAACGTTTCTACAAAGAGACGTGTCCCAGCCCCAACAGAGAAAGTACGACACTGTCTCTTCAAGAATTTATCAGGCGCTCTGTGCCACGTGAAAACAGCGGGGCAAAACCAAAAAGGATGCGTCAGTACCATTCAAGGATCTGACCAGGCCAGCCGCCTTCAGTCGACTGCCCGTTACAGAAACAGGAGGGTCAAGACAGCGATCCGTGAAATCAGCTGCCAATAATAGAAAGATGACTGGATATGTTATCCATATGGTCTATATGGCGGGCGCCCCCTCCCAGCGACAACCTTTGCAGCAAAAGCAAGGATGTGGCTACCACATCCCAAGCCCAATCTGGCTTGAATGTGGTTGCCGCTTCCTAAGAACAGCCGCCTCCACTGGATGATGAAAACCCTCTCGATGAGGATGATAGGCAGAAAGACCCCTCAGTCCATGTAGAGTCAACCTTGGATAGCGAGAAAGAGTCGACTTTCCGCCCCAGGACCGCAGATCAAGAGCTGCTTCAAGAGCTTCGAAAACAACTCAGGAGCAAAGATAAAGAAATGGCCAAGTTTTACTCCAAAATCGACGACCTGACGAATGTTGTGATGCAGCTCACGGCTCAAATCGCTCGAGCGCCTTCCAATCAGACACATGTCTCTACTCATGAGCCGGGTGATGGCAACGCGAAGCAACCGATGCATGTCACCTTAGGTCCAAGATTGGGTGAGCCGCATGAAAGCCAGCCACATTCCGCTTCTAGGGATACCTTAGTCCCAGATAGCACTATCTCGCTAACACAAGAAGCCCTACCCGATCCGAACTAGAATGTCGATTTCCTCCTGCCCGAACTGGTTGGCTTTCGGATAATGGATTTGGTCACTAGAAAGGTTAGAACATTGGTAGCCGAAGCCGAAGCTCAGAAAGAAATTGGAAGTAATGGGCGGCCATATCCCGCACAGTACGATCTGATCGAGTTCCCCAACGGTTACGTCATTCCTAAATTCGGAAGATTTGACGGGACGGGAAACGCAAATCAGCACGTCGCCCATTTTAAAGCGTCGTGCGGAAATACAGGGGGAAATGATGTGCTTCTTCTTCGTCAGTTTGTCAATAGCCTGGCCGGTGTTGCTTTCGACTGGTACGCAAGCATACCAGATTGGTCCGTCATTACTTTTGCCCAAATGGAGTCTCTGTTTCGACAAAGATTCATGAGCGTCAGTGACAAAATCTCCATCGCTGACCTCGTGAGAACCAAGACGGGGAAAATGAAAGCAACACGGACTTTATTGCCCGATGGCGCAACCTCACTGTCAAGTGCGAATTGCCGCTAGAGCAAGACCAGTCCATCAGCCTCCTCATTGGGAACCTCAGCAATTGGATGGTCCCATTCTTATGTACAGCAGGCCTCAAGACGTTTCAGGAGCTGACCAAGAAAGTCCAAATGCTGGAACACTCGAAGCAAGAGTCTACCCCAGACTCTCAGAGAGACAAGACTTCGAAAAGCAAGCGGGACGACAACTGTAAAAGCAGGAATTCCAGCAATACCAATATCTTCAATGTGTCCGATAATGAAGACAGGCGAAAGGCAGGCGAATCTAAAACCAACCGGTCTCGAAAACCAGTGCTGGGAGGAGAAGGGCATTCCCTAGAGGAGAAAAAGAACAAGGTTTACTCTTTCAGAAGGGACAAGGTGCACAAGATATTCAAAGACGTCTTAAGCAACGGTCTATAGCTGCCAAAGTCGAAGAGACCTTACGAAGCAAAAATGACCGACAATCCTCTATATTGCCCGTACCACCGAGTAGTGAGCCATGCGTTCGAGGATTGCTATATCTTCAAAGACTGGGTCGAGAAGTAGTACAAGACTGGAGAGATTGAGCTGTCCAAGAGTGTATTGGTAAACAACCAAGCTGGAACCACCAACTTCATACAGACACAAGCTGAAGCCTTCTAGGAGCAAACAGCTGAACTCGCTGCCCTGAGAAATGAAACTGACTCATCACAGCCTTCTTGGAGTACGCACATATCTAATAAGATGATAAAACTACTTCGGAAAGAGCCCAGAAAAGAATGGGAAGGGCAGAAGAAGCCCACCATTCCAGCTGCCAATTCGGCTCAATCAGGCTCAAAATCTGAAAAGCTCAAGATGAAGAAAAGTGCAGCTCAACGTGAAAAAGAGTCTGCAGGGAGATCGACCATTCAAAAATATATCGATTCCCTCGAAAACTATGAACAAAAGGAAAGAACTCTAATTCAATTGAAAGAGTTCTTCTCTATAGAAGCGGCTGAGATTCTGAAGGAGTTAGAAGAAGAGTAAAATGAAGAGATCCCTATAGTGACCTGCTACGCCATCCATCTCAGCAGCGACTCTGAGGAGGAGCTCTGTTTTTCCGAAGAGGACGAGGAGCTCGCCACAAAGACCAACCAAATCCAGCTCAGAAGCGGCATGGCTCTACCGCCAAATCAGGAAAACGCCCTAAAAGGAAAGGAAAAATAGGTGTCTAATGAGGAAGATGGCAGAGAACCGGCTAATGAAAATGTTCCCCTCCGAATGGCGGCGCGACACCGCGTCTTGCCTGAGATTCGGGACAGATGCTAATTGGTGCTATCCGTCCACCTCTCCGAAGATGCCAAGTTGATTTATGGCACCGTGTATCGGAGGTTTAGACGGATGCGTCCGATGTAGCAGACTTCGTCAGATTCCCCCTCAAATGAGGGGTTTTTGATTGTGGGGACGCTCTTCCCTGCAGGCGCAAGCCCCTGCAGTTAATTACGCTACCGCATTGCGGTAACAACTTTCTCCTTCTCCAGATGGTCACTTCGTGTCGTGGGTGTTTGCTTTGTATTTTGTTGCCCGTGGATTGTGTACGGAGACTGAGTTATGTCGTCGCCCGTAGGGCGTGGACTAGTCCAAATCCGTATTATTTTAGATTTGGGTTTGGGGGGGTTGGTTTGAGGATACGTCAGCCATACTTGAGGCTAAGATCAACTCAAACGTTTGTTAAGGATACGTTAGTCCAGTTTGAGACTAAGATCAACTTAACGAGATCGTTTAGATCCGATAAAGGAGCGTTTGGGCTCTATTGTTCCAGTTTGGGGACATAGTGGTCCATCGTATGTATGGCCGTCGGGACCCATCACCTCTCTGACGACGTTGAAGGATTACAACGACGGATGTCAGAGGAGTTCAGAGATGTACCCTCGAGCCAGAGTTAATTGGGGGATTCATAGTCCAGTCTGTTTGAAGGTTTAAGGATACGTTAGCCATCTTTGAGGCTAAGATCAACTTAAACGGGACCGTTTAGATCCGACAAAAGAGCATACGGGGCTCTATTGTTCTAGTTTAAGGACATTGCGGTCCATGGGTAGTTTAAGGACGTTGCGGTCCATTGTTAGTTTTAAGACATCTCGGTCAAGGTTAAGGACGTCGTAGTCCATGGGTTTAAGGACCCCACAGTCCATTGTTAGTTTTAAGACATTTCGGTCAAGGTTAAGGACGTCGTAATCCATGGGTTTAAGGACCCCACAGTCCGGTATGTGCTCTGGATGCTTCACACGGGTTCACTGCCGTGCTCTGCGAGGACCAGGCTCCGCTCTGGACGTTTTCCACGGGGTCAAAGAGTGATATTATCCGCGTTCCACGTAACCAGGAATTTGCATTAAACACGGGTTTAAGGACCCCGCAGTCTGTATCAATGTGTGGTCGTCGGGACCCGTCACCTCTTTGAAGGCATTGAGGGATTACAATGCCAAGTATCAAAGGAGTGAAGAGATGTACCCTAGAACCGGAGTGGATTAAATGGTCCTTGGCCCAATTTGGGGTCAAGATGAATTAATTATGTTATGAGTCCATTGGACCAGTTGATCACAAATTGAGGACTTATGGTCATCTTGGGCTAAGTCCAAGCAGGAGAGGCTTTGCCTCCATCCATTTAGGCCAATTGGGCCAAAGCCTAGTGTTAAACACTTCAGAACAGTCAGTGTTGAACATTGGGAATGAGGTTGACAAGTTAGTGTTTAACACTAAGAGATAATTGGTGTTAAACACCGGCAACAAGGCTTTTCAAATTAGTGTTAAACACTAAAACAGATCAGTGTTGAACACTGCAAATGAAGATCTCAGATTAGTGTTTAAACACTAAGGTAATCAGTGTTGAACACTGCAAATAAAGCTTTTTAATTAGTGTTGAACACTAAAGCCCAACAGTATTTTAACACTGGGTTTGAGAGTTTCAATTTAGTGTCAAACACTAAGACAAGAGGGGTCACGTGGCAGCACGTGAGAGCGCCCTCCCTTCATTTATTCTGCTGAGATTATCGCATCCTTCAGAGCATCACGTGCTATCACGTGATGGGCATTCAAATGCCTATGTATTAGAGCTTCTGCCAAGGGTCACGTGGATCACGTGGGGTGCTGCCTCAAAGGGGCTTTCTTGTAGATCTCTTGGGGGGTCACGTGATGACACGTGACCCTGCCTCTATGTATTTTGTTTAGAAGCTTTGTTAATCTTCTTTCAGGAATTAAATTCCTCGAGCTGTGAATTTCAGAGGAATTAAATTCCTACTTCCTTTCGAAGACTTTGTATTCTGGAATAGAGTTTAACTCTGAATTTTCTGTAGGAATTAAATTCCTCATATATGTGAAGGGCTGAATAGGGTTAAACCCTAATAAAAGTTTTTTTAAGGAGTTTAAACTTCCATCCTCTGTTAAATTATGATTAAGGGAATTAAATTCCCGATGTTTCAACAGGACTGGGTTTTTTAATTAGGGTTAAACCCTGTTTCTTTTTTTGTTCTGAAGGAATTAAATTCCCATGATATAGGGTCAAGCCCTACTTTTGTTTTAAAGGAATTAAATTCCTATAGTTCTGTGAGAATTAAATTCTCGTGGTTACATTCCTTCTCTGTGTTTTTGGATCTGCATGGCAGGATCTCAACCCATTGAGAATTAAATTCTCAACCTTAAGGGGAGATGTGCACTTTGCAGATCCTCTATCAAAGAGAGAAGAAATATGTTCTTCTGTTTTTACATTATCAGAGTTAAACTCTGTTGAGAATTAAATTCTCTTTCTTTCAAAAGGCCTTCCCTTTTCTTACCTAGGGTTTTTTGCAGAAGATCCGAGTCTTTTCAAAGTATCAAAGCTCTCCTCCTTTTTTCTTTTTTCCTCTCTGCGCATCTATCTGTATGTATGTCTCTTGGCCCCTATTTATAGGAGAAGCGGCCGAGCCAATTAGTTTTTGACGAATCTTCGTGAAAGATTTGATTTGCATCCATCATTCATTTTGGACCTTTGGATTATTAGGTGAATTTTATTCACCATTGGATTTCAAATCCAGGGGTTCCCCTTTATTATTTCGGTTAGATTTAAAGGGGAAATCTTTCCAAACCCGAGATTTTCCCATAGATAGATCACCTCTGAATCTTTAATTCGATTGGTTCCAGATAGTTGCTTTCCTTTGGAAAGATTCGAATTTCTCTCAGAATTTAATTCTGTTAACACAGTGGGCTTTGAAAGCCGGTCACGTGTGGCCACGTGACTCATGGTCACATGTGGGCACGTGACCCCTTTGGAATGAGCCTTTTCCTTTCTTTTGCGCTCTGTCTTCTTATTGCTGCTTAAACGTCACGTGCTGCCACGTGACCCCTGGTCACGTGTGAGCACGTGACCCTTGTTTGAACTCTCTCTTTCCTTGGTTCAACTGGAGAACGAGTCTGCTGTCTTGAACGTCACGTGGCAACACGTGACCCTGGTCACGTGGAAGCACGTGACCTCTTCTGAAGCCTTTTCCTTGACTTGATCAGGGAACTGGTGTGCCTTTTGACTCTTGCGTTTAAATGTCACGTGTTGCCACGTGACCCGGGTCACGTGGGAGCACGTGACTCTTTCTGAAGCCCCCTTTTCTTCAACGTAGTCAGTATACTGAACTTGCCTTGATGATGTTTTTAAGTGTCACGTGCCAACACGTGACCGCTAGTCACGTGTAAGCACGTGACCCTCTTCTGAAGCTTTTCCCAGAAGCTTTCCTGATTTTAAATCAGGAAACAGAAAACTCAAGTCCTTCCTCAGTGGACTATAATGTCTTGGCTCATCTCCGGAAGCTTCCGTCTCTACTGAGCATCTACGACGCCTTGGTCCTATGTAAAGAGCTTAGAGATGTTCTCATTCACGCTCTACAAAACCCTGAGTGGTATCAGGCTCGCTTTGCGAAAATTAATATGAAAAAAGCCCGGTACGCTCTGCATGCCGCCGCAGTCACGTTTAAGGACGAAGACTTGCTACGGGGAACGGCTGAGCATAATCGGTCGCTTTACATGACCGGGTACAACGACGGAGATCGGATTAATCGCATATTGATTGATCTGGGATCCTCGGTGAATATCATAAACTTCCTGACTCTGAAGAGTTTGTCAATGGACGTCCGACACCTGTCAAGGGAAAGGATTGGCATTCAAGGCTTCAATCAAAACTGCCAGCAAGTTCTAGGGTTTATAGCTCTGCCAATCAAATTTGGGGATCTGCAAATCGAAGCTAAGATATACGTGATCGACGCTGACATGCCTTATAAAATTCTCTTGGGACAGCCGTGGCTCCACGATTACGGCATCGTTCTGTCAACTCTCCATCAATGCATGAAGTATACTAAAAATGGCGAAGAAAGACGCATTGACGGAGGCATCCAGCAGTTCGGTGTGCACGAAGTCTGATATGAAGATTCTCGGTACTTTGTGGATTCCCAAAATACTGAGCCGCGACTGACTAAGGACAGAACGGCTCCGAAGCTCAAAAGCAGATCTGAGCCGACTGTCACTTTCAAAAGCAAAAACCCCCAAGTGCGTCTGCATTTCGGCAGTGATACTGATGAGTCCGACACTGGAAGTTTGTCCTTCCGTAAAACCCGCCCTCACTTCGGTAGAGATATGGACGAGTCTGATACAAAGGCCTATCCGGCAGCAAAATTCGCCCTCGTTTAGGTAGTGACACTGAAGAATCAGAAGAAGATGATCCGTCTTGCAACAACTATGCAGATTGGGCCTTTATGCAAAAAGCGAAGTTAAGAGAAACCTTCAAGACTACAGAAGGGTCCATAGCTGTCACAATGGTGCCGGAGCAGATGTGCAAGGAGTTAGATGCATTGTCAGTCTCCACCATGGACCAGCTTAAAACTTTCTATATTCCGGGAAAGAAAAGTGGACAGAAGGGCATCCTGTTTTATAGGTCAGATCCTGTCGCGCACCCGGACGATTTGTCTGTGACATGCCTTTCATACGAGAGAGGCATAAGGGCCGTCCTCAATCCCATATATTATGCGCCTGAGATGCGGGAACACTTTAAAAAGTGCGGGTGTCGGCTATATCAAACGGACTCCGAAGCAAAGTTTTATGAAGGGCTATGGCATCCGCCTCAGGTTCGAGCACTCATCGATGGATGAATTTCAGATAGACGGGGCATAGGTTTCATCCAGTCTGATTCCAAGGCATGCTACATGATCCATGTTGGTGAAGCCAGCGAAAGGTTAAATGATGATGGCAAGATAGCCGAACCAGAAGAAACTCCTCAAGAGCTCGAAGATGGCGGACAAGCAATCTTCATTGAGCTAATCGAGATCGATTTGGGAATGCGTGATAATCCAAAACCGATCTACATCAGCTCACTCTTGTCAGAGAAAATGAAAGAGCAGATAATTGCCCTGCTGCATGAGTTCACCGACTGCTTCGCATGGACGTATAAAGAAATTCCTGGCCTCTCCCCTGAAGTGGCCGTGCATAAGCTGGCTATATCTCCCGATGCCAAGCCTGTTAAACAAGCTCTTCGAAGAATGAGAAGGGAGCTGGAAGAAAAGTTCATCGAGGAAACTAAGAAACTTATCGATACTGGCTTCATCAGGGAAGAGAAATACGCAGACCAGATCGCATGCATTGTCCCAGTAAATAAGAAAAATGGGCAGATCCGGGTTTGTGTCGATTTCAAAGACCTTAACAAGGCATGCCTTAAAGATGATTTCCTGCTTCCGGTCATGGAAATGATGGTCGATGACACCTCAAATTACGAGCTGTTAACCTTCATGGACGGTTCGCATGGATACAATCAGATAAAAATGTCGCTCGAGGATGAGAGGCATACATCATTTCGAACACCGATCGGCATATACTGTTACAAAGTGATGTCGTTCGGACTGAAGAAGCTGGTGCTACATATTAAAGGGCAATGACCAATATTTTTGATGACATAATCCATAAAGTCGTCGAATGTTATGTTGATGATCTGGTCGTTAAGACTAAAGCCAAGATCGATCACATCCAAGATCTTAGGACCGTTCTCACTAGACTGAGGGAATACGACCTGAAGATGAATCCACTGAAGTGCGCTTTTGGCGTGTCATCGGGAAAATTCCTGGGCTTCATAGTCTGACATCGAGGGATCGAAGTTGACCCATTCAAGATAAAGGCCATCATAGAGATGCCCCCTCTGAAGAATCTGACGCGGCTAAGATCTTTTCAAGGTAAGCTTGCTTATATACGAAGGTTTATCTCAAATTTATCGGGGAGATGTAAGCCCTTCTCAAAGCTCATGAAGAAAGGAGCTCCTTTTGTCTGGGATATCGAATGTCAAGGAGCGTTCGAAAGCATTAAACAGTACCTTTTGCACCCTCCAGTGCTTGCTGCTCCTATTTCAAATAAACCGTTGATTCTCTATACTGCCGCGCTAGATGAATCACTCGGCGCACTCCTTGCCCAGAACAACGAGGAAGGAAGAGAAAATGCCTTCTACTACCTCAGTCGAACTCTAGTCGGGGCGGAACAAACCTATTTCCCGATCGAAAAGCAATGCCTGGCTCTGATATTCGCTGTGAAGAAGATGAGGCACTATCTGCTCGCTCATTAGGTTATGCTGATCTCTAAGGTCGACTTGCTCAAACACTTGATGACCAAAGCAAGTCTAGCCGTTAGAATGGCGAGATGGGCTGTCATGCTGCTTGAATTTGACATAATTTATACTCCTCAGAAAGTAGTAAAAGGGCAATCCCTCGCCGATTTCCTTGCTGTTCATCCCATACCAGAAGGGTCGCCGCTCAATTGCGAGTTACCCGACGAACAAGTGCTGCTCCTCAAGGATGACGAGCCGTGTTGGGAGCTCTACTTCGACGGAGCCTCATCAGTCAGAACCTCCAACAAATCAAGCATACCACAGATAAAAGCAGGGATAGGATTAATGTTCATCATGCCATTGATAGGAACCTTACGATGTTCTTTTGCTCTCACCGAGCCTCGCACAAACAATGAGGCTGAGTATGAATCTCTGATAGCTGGTTTGGAGCTCGCCATAGAAATGGAAATCCTTCGGCTACGAGTTTATGGTGATTCTCAGCTTGTCTTCAACCAAGTAAGCGGCGACTATAAGATATACAAACCCGATTTATCTCGATATAGAAGCTGAGTGGTGGAACTCATGAAACAGTTCACTCACATTGAACTAATGAGAATCCCTAGAGCGTTGAACGGAAAAGCCGACATACTCGCTCGCCTAGCTAAAGAGCTAGTTGATCCTGACATGGACAAAATTCTAATCACAGTCAGAAGACGGCAAATTCTACCTCCAGTATCTTTGCGTGAAGAAGAAAGCGTAGAACAACAGAACAATCCTGTCAAAGAAGCTTCGATCATTCAAGACGAGCCCGATTGGAGAGGACCCTTCATAGAGTACCTCCAATACAACAAGCTGCCCGAAGAAAAATCTGCGAGCATCCAGCTGAAGAAGATAGCTCTCCAATACGTGTTTGTAAATAATACGCTATACCGCAGATCATATAACTAATTCCGGCTCAGGTGCCTGTCATCGGCCGAAGCCCAAAAAGTCATGATAGAAGTTCACTCGGGCATCTGTGGGGCTCACCAATCCTGCCCCAAAATGCGGCTTCAGATCAAACGGCTTGGATATTACTGGCCCACCATGATAAGGGATTGCGAAGAGCATACGAAGAGGTGTTATCTCTGCCAAATTCACGGTGACTTCATTCAAAAGCATCCCAATCCGTTGCATCCTACGGTGGCGTCGTGGCCCTTCGAAGTTTGGGGAACCGACATAGTTGGCCCAATTAATCCTCCGTCATCCAAACGACACCGGTTCATATTGGCTGCGACAGACTACTTCTCCAGATGGGCTAAAACTGTCCCGCTAAAAGAAGTCAAAACATAAGATATTCTGATGTTCTTCAGACATAATATTCTATACCGCTTCGGTACACCAAGAAGGATCATTTCTGACAACGGGCCTTCTTTCAAGAGCTTTAAAATCTCAAGGTTTACTACTCAGCACAAGATAGGCTGGAGATATTCCTCCATCTATAATCCAAGGGCCAATGGACTAGCTGAAGCATTCAATAAAACTCTATGCAAGCTCCTGAGGAAAAATGCTTCAGCCAACAAGAGAGACTGGAATCTCAAGCTTTACGAGGTGTTGTGGGCATATCGTACCACACACCGCACTCCAACTCAGTCCACTCCATATTCACTACTCTTCGGAGTGGAAGCAATTGTTCAAATCATAATTTTGCATTATTATATTCCACATTCTTATTCACTTTACAAATAAACAGGTGCTTTTGATCTATATCTGCTATATAGTTGCAGGTTACAGGTTCTCGGAACAAAACAGTGAAAATGATGAAAAGACGATACAAAAGTGAGACTACGACCAACAAATGGAAGAATCTTGATCATGCCTGCAGTTTGAGGGACAAATGAAGATCAATGAACAATTTCACAAAGTACAAAGGCAGCGCAAAGATTCAGGACTTCAACACGAAGCGAACGGTAAAAGTCCACCACATTCTACACTGTGGAAATCTGGAAGAAACTAGAAGACATTCTGAAGAACCAAGTGAAGAAAAGTCAAGGAAAATGCAACAGAAAGCAGCCCAGGAGAATACAGTCCAAGACCCCACCATATGGCCGCGGATCCGCGGCCAAACAGGGCTTTTGGCCACGGTTCCGCGGCCATATGGAACACGTGTCGATGCAATTTTTGTCGGTGGGGCGGTGCGTTGACTGGGCTACTCAGGGGTAATTTTGTAAATGCAGATAAGGATCGAATGTAACCCTAGGGTTTCTATAATCTATAAATAGAAAGCCTAACGCTCTTTTTGGAGCATGCCTCTTCTTGTGCCTCATTTTATTGATCTAAATTCAGAATTCAATTCTTGTAATGTTTGAAGAGTGCATCAAATAAAGTAAGTCTTTTTCTTTTCCATGCCCTAGTTAAATTTTCCTTTCTGCCCTAGTATAGATTTTCTTTATTTGTCATAGTTATAATTTTAATTATTTGCCCTGGTTTAGATAATTAGGTTATTGAATTAAAATCATAAAAATGTCTCTTTTTATAAATTCCCTAATGAGTGAGTAGTTTCTCACTTGTTAGGGTTAGGAATAGAAGATGTTTGAGAGATGAAAATCTCTCACCCCTTTCTTGCCCATCACACGTTTTTATAGGACTCCATGCATACATACACACACCGCTCACTACGACACCCTATCCTATGAGATAGCGGTGATACCGTAATTTAAAAGACCGGTTGTATATGTTTTCCATGAAGGTTAGGGTAAGAATTAAGAAAGGAAGGATAAGAACCTAAATGAAGAAACCTAGTTTCTTCCCGATGGTACTAATCCACTTTATTAATTATTACCATAACACCTAATAGATCTTAATTAGGGCATAGAAAGTAGTGAGGAATATTGAATTTCCAAACTTAACATAAACCTAACCCTGTCAAGATTTTAATCAAACTCATTTCAGTTTTTAGTGAATAATCAATCCAACACCATTTGGAATTAACTCGTTAGAACAAATTCAGAATACATAAAATCCCTGTGGACCGACCCGTACACACCGGCTAGCTACCAAGCGACGCCGTTCTTGATTGCGGTAAAATATTCTTTGATCGTAAAACTTAGCACAAATAAAATGGCACCGTTGCCGGGGATGGCGTAATTATTTTCTTTTTGTAATTTAGGGTTAATATAAAAATTAAAAATTCATAAAAACTGAAAAAATAAAAAAATATAATTTTTTTTATCATCTTGTTATTCTTTGAAGGGTTTTCTTTTGAATTGTTCAGGATCAAAGAATATATTCAGATCTGGAAAAATCCAGAGAGCAAAACAGCAAACAGCAAATCTGAACAAACAGAGGAAAATCAGAACAGAGAAACAGAAAAAAATTTAGAATCTGAACCGCCAAACCAACCGCGGAACCGCGGTCAAAAGTAAGATTCTGCGGTGGATCAGCGGCTTGGTGGTGACGTTAGCACGTGGAAAAATCTCTGTAAGCTTTCTCTTCTTCTCTGTAACCCCATAAACTCCTCTGAAATATTTTCCTGCAGGGTTCTTTGCGCAAAAACATCTCTCCCTTCTCCAATAACTTGATCTTGTGCAGGATTCTTTGCGCCACGTTAAAAAAATTGTTTGCAAGTGATTGTGTTTACTGCTTTGCATATTTTAAATTGACTTTAAGGGGCTTGAACACCAATCCAGATTGGGTGGGGATTTCATTACCCTTCTCAAGACCCCAAAAATCACATAAAGCATATTGCATTGACCATCAAGTTAATTAAAACAAAAAGATTAGACTCAGCCCTAAGGACTTCGCGCTTAATAGGACAAAGGAATAGTTCTAGGCATCGACCGTTGATCCTAACCTAACTTTGTGGTGCCTAGTATAGACAGGTAGGGAAAAGTAACTTTAAAAGGCCCGTCTCTCGGTGATTCGTGAGCAGATCCCTCCTTTCTCTACTTGTGCTTATCTGGACACAATTGGCGGTGAAGAGGCGGTTTGGGGTCCTCACATCTTGCCCTTTGGAACAGTTAGTAGCTGTCTAGCTGACCTAGGTGACCCTAGATCTAGGCTTGATTGTGCATTTGATTGATTGAACGTATGTCTAAGCCTTTTATTGAAAATCTTTTTGCAAAAAGCTCCATAAAAAAACACAAAAAGGAAAAAAAAATTTACAAAAACTTGCAACTTGTCGCTAAGAATTCCGTGCACCCCACTTACACCCACATTCTTTTTCTTCTCCTTCTTACATCATGGATACCCTACCTCACAAAACTCTTGCCGAACTTTGGTACCCTCATCCAAACATTGCTTCATATGCGAATTGTTTTGGTCGAATTGCGGACGACCCCTCCATGCCCAAATTTTTTTTGAAAGATCGAATAGAAGCGTCTGGGAGAAACAGTTCGACTCCGCAATCCACTTTGTATCAACCGTTTCAACCTTCACCACGTTCTTACGTTGATACTCCTTTTTCGAGTCCTATTGTAACTCCGAAACCCATGTCTATTGCTGAACATATTGAACAATCTCGTAACCGATCTTTCACTCCTTTCAATACTTCTAGTTCTTGGGATCAACAAGTCCATTCATCTTTTTATCCAAATTTTGATCCTACTCCTGTCCAACCATTCAATTCTTACCAGTCCTACCCGACTTCTGCACCTTCCCTAGACATTGCTTCTACACAACCATTTGGGAGTTTCACGTATCCAAACAATTTTGAATCTTTTACTGAAACCCCTTCACAACCCATGTCTAGTCTGGAAAAGTCGTTGGAAGCTTATATTGTAGCGACAAACCAACAGATGAGGAATTTGGATGCGTCCATTGCCGCCCTTATGCAACCTAGTGAACCGGTAGGTAGTTTCCAACTAGCTCCAAATCTTCAAATGTATGATGAGGCGGTTGGACAGATTGGGAATTTGAGTGGAGAGAGTGAGCTGTGCACCCTTCCAAATCAAACCTACCCATCACCAATTAAATCCCACAACTCCAGTTTTCAAACAAGTGTCCCAAATGATTCACCAGTTGAAAATAAAACGTTTAATAAGTTGTGCAACTTTGTAGTGCTTGATTTGCCAGATTGTGAAGGGTCCCTTTTGAGTGAAACCGTCACCAATCCTTTCGATCTCTACACCTCTAATCTAGAACCTGAATTGATAAATATCCATGTCTTTGATGAGGTGTCTAAAAAAATGGATTTTCACTTGATTGAGAATATTGACGCAGGGAATATTTTGGATGATGAACCCGTAGATTTGACTGAAATTTTCTCTCCAATTCATCATCCCGAGTCATTAAATGTTTCTCCCGAACTTCATATGCGTCTTGATTTTGATGATAATTGCATGGATGAGATAATTTTTGAAGAGAATTATGAGGATAGTATTGAGGAGAGTATTGAGGATAGTATTGAGGATGAACCAGTTTTGTTTGATGAGTCGAATTTTCCAATTCATCCTCCTGAACCTTTAACTGTTATACTTCCTAAATCACCCCCTTCATCCTTTCCATCGTTCCGACCACATAAGAGATCACGCAGGAGGACTGTGAGCTTGAAAAATTTCTGTTCGATCACAGCAGTTTTGACGCCACTAGTGCGTCCTCCTTGAATCTGACACGGTTCTCACAACCGATAACGATTACGAGTGTTTCACTTTTTCGGACGATTTTGAAGACTCACTGCCCGAGTTTGAGTCTTTTGAATTTTCAGATAAGATAGTTGAATCATCAGACTCGGTTGGTTACAGTCATTTCGAACCATTGATGGAATCCTTTGAGTTCGAGATAGTTTACTTAGGTGAGAATAAGACTATCCCTAAATCACTCCCCTTCGTCCTTCCCGTCGTTTTGACCGCACAAGAATTCGTCGCGCTTCCATTTTCAATGGATGGTTTACCAAGTTCAACGTACCCATGTTTTCTTGCGAATCTTGAGGGATTTGACCCCATTTCTCGACGGGTTGATAAATTATCACAATCGCTTTTAACACATCGGTCATCACAATTTGTGCTAATTTATTCACTCAATTTACACCCTCAAGTTCGTACTACACTTCTTTCTCTCTTCCGCCGTTCTTCTCCAAATATACCGAGACCATATTACACCTTTCTTCCCATACGGTCTCGTGTGTTTCTCAACTCCATTCTCTACACTCCATTCTTCCACCAACCCTACCATTATAACGATAAATTTTTTGAATAGTTGGTGCTAACCTTTGGCCTGTGTAAGGCCTTGTATAGTTTGATTTTTCTCCTCCCTAACTCTGAACTTTAACACTTAAAACAGTGGAAATACTGTCTCACTTAAGTTTGGGGGGGCTTTTTGTATATATATTTTATTTTTTTTAACAATAAAAAAATAAACAGGGGAGTGCCGACATTTTCGACTCTCTTGGTGTAGCCTGACAGTGAGGACACTGTCAAGTTTAAGTTTGGGGGTATGCTCGGTAAGCCTTCTTCCTTCGCATTCATGTGTATATTTTTGCATTTGCATACTTATTTTAAAACCCATAAAAAATTGAAAATTTTCAAAAATTATAAAAATTGAAAAATTCAATTTTGGCCATATTTGACTTAAGTTTGACATAACGGTTGACTAGCTGGGAAAACTAGATCCTCAACTTAGTAAATTAAAAACCCTAAAAAAATAACCTTTCTTAAAATTTAACGGTAGAAAATATATGTCTTTGTAGTTTACTTAGAAATAGGCAAATTTTGAGTTCACTTCTTGGGCTAAGTCAAGATAAAGGAAGAGTATTGATATTTTTATTAAATTATAAGTTTGAAAAATAATTCTTAAGTTTAAGTCTAAATTCTGAAAATATATACCCTACAAATTGCACAAACACGAACCTTGAAACTTGGAATAGTAGAAGAAACCTTGAAATGCTCTTGTCTAAAGTCCTTAGTATAAAGGGAAATAAAATAAAAATACAAGTGTGAATAAAAAAAATTGAACACTGGTTTTTGTAATTACTTAAGGCTGCATAAATAGAAAAAATATTTAGCGAGGGTGCTTTATCATCTAGTGCCTTAGACCAACTGGTTTGGGAGTCACTGCTAAAACCTTAGGTGTTACAAGACTAGGAATTACGCCTTAATGTGCAAACACATTTTTTAATCGGTCGTTAGTACCTCAAGAAGTATTGACGGTCGCATGAAGGATGTGTGAGCAATTTCATCTAAAAATTCACCAACTAAAAATACTTTGGACGATGGACAAGAGTATAAGAGCTTGAATTGAATTTCCAAGTGTAAGGGTGATACATACACATACGTAGGGGTATATGATTGGGGTTTGGATGAGAGATAGGAATGAAAAATAGGACTTATGTCTTTAGTAGAGATGATAGAAATTCCTAAGCTGAGATGGAACCTTAGAAGAAAAATGTAAAAGATGCTAAAAGCTAAGTAAATTTACAAGAACATATATAATCTTAAGTTAAATGATAAGGAAGCGTGAAAAATACGGGTTGATAATTTTTGAGTTGAAAATAATAGAATTTCTTGCTGAGAAAACCGAATTGAAAAATGAAAGTCAATAGGCCGAATTGATAGGATTTTGTGGGTAGTATCCGCTGAAAACCCTCAGGAGACAACACTCCTACTAGGGACACCTAGAGATTTAACGGCTTGTTGCACGAGCTCAGTGCAATCGCGTTTCCCTGCGAAAGTGAGGTTAGGTCTTTTTCGAGAATAAAACTAGTTTTGCTAGAGGATGAGCAAAAGATAAGTTTGAGGGTATTTGTTCATATCATAATTTTGCATTATTATATTCCCCATTCTTATTCATTTTACAAATAAACAGGTGCTTTTGATCCATGTCTGCTACATAGTTGCAGGTTACAGGTTCTCGGAACAAAACAGTGAAAATAATGAAAAGACGATACAAAAGTGAGACTACGACCAACAAATGGAAGAATCTTGATCATGCCTGCAGTTTGAGGGACAAATGAAGATCAATGAACAATTTCACAAAGTACAAAGGCAGCGCAAAGATTCAGGACTTCAACACGAAGCGAACGGTAAAAATCCACCACATTCTACACTGTGGAAATCTGGAAAAAACTAGAAGACATTCTGAAGAACCAAGTGAAGAAAAGTCAAGGAAAATGCAACAGAAAGCAGCCGAGGAGAATACAGCCCAAGACCCCACCATATGGCCACGGATCCGCGGCCAAACAGGGCTTTTGGCTATTGGTCCGCGGCCATATGGAGCACGTGTCGGTGCAATTTTTATCGGTGGGGCGGTACGTTGACTGGGCTTCTTAGGGGTAATTTTGTAAATGTAGATAGGGATCGAATGTAACTCTAGGGTTTCTATAATCTATAAATAGAAACCCTAATGCTCTTTTTGGAGCATGCCTCTTCTTGTGCCTCATTTTATTGATCTAAATTCAGAATTCAATTCTTGTAATGTTTGAAGAGTGCATCAAATAAAGTAAGTCCTTTTCTTTTCCATGCCCTAGTTAAATTTTCCTTTCTGCCCTAGTATAGATTTTCTTTATCTGCCATAGTTATAATTTTAATTATTTGCCCTAGTTTAGATAATTAGGTTATTGAATAAAAATCATAAAAATGTCTCTTTTTATAAATTCCCTAATGAGTGAGTAGTTCCTCACTTGTTAGGGTTAGGAATAGGAGAGGTTTGAGAGATGAAATCTCTCACCCCTTTCTTGCCTATCACACGTTTTTATAGGACTCCATGCATACATACACACACCGCTCACTACGACAGCCTATCCCACGAGGTAGCGGTGATCCCGTAGTTTAAAAGACCGGTTGTATATGTTTTCCATGGAGGTTAGGGTAAGAATTAAGAAAGGAAGGACAAGAACCTAGAGAAAGAAACCTAATTTCTTCCCGATGGTACTAATCCACTTTATTAATTATTACCAAAACACCTAATAGATCTTAATTAGGGCATAGAAAGCGGTGATGAATATTGAATTTCCAAACTTAATCTAAACCTAATCCTAGCAAGATTTTAATCAAACTCATTTCAGTTTTTAGTGAATAATCAATCCAACACCATTTGGAATTAACTCGTTAGAACAAATTGAGAATACACAAAATCCCTGTGGACCGACCCGTACTCACCGGCTATCTACCAAGCGTCGCCGTTCTTGATTGCGGTAAAATATTCTTTGATCGTAAAACTTAGCACAAATCAGCAATACTCCCGCTCGAAGTCGAAATTCCAAGCCTAAGAATGGTCGTTCAACACGAGTTGACAGAGGAGGAAAACGTCCTCCTTCGGCTCGAAGAGCTTGGCGCTCTCGAAGAAAAGAGGCTCGCGGTATAGCAAAATCTGGAGCTATACCGAGCCCAAATGTCACGGACCTATAACAAGATGATCCGTCTCCGCGCTTTCAAGAATAGCGAATTAGTGTTAGTCCTCAAAATACCGATCATCCCCAATCGACATTCCAAGGGAAAATTCGAGCCAAACTGGGAAGGACCATATGTCATCGAGAAAGTGTTTGATGGAGGATCCTACCAGCTGATAAATGTCGAGAGAGTAAATCCTATGCCGCCCATCAATGGCCGATATCTCAAGAAATACTATGCGTGAATGCTCCAAGTCGCAGGCGAATTGAGCACACAAACCCTACGGTCTGGATCATACATCCTGTAAAACTGTATACAATCCACGGGCATGAGCGACTCCTAAGTCGTTAAACTGGGAGTGTAAAAAAATGTGTGTGAATAAAAGAAAAAAGAAAAGCCGAAATGATAGGGCAACTCGCAATAAAAATCAGCGAATAAAATAAATAAGAAAATAAAGCCGAAATGATGGGGCAACCGCGAATAAATAGCCGAAATGATAGGGCAATCGCGACCTTCGTGATAAGAAAAGCTGAAATGATAGAGTAATCGCGGTAAAAAAAAGCATTCCAAATGGCGAATGATGAGTCGCTCCTGGTACCATATTCCAGTGCAGCAATGCAGACGCCAACCAAATCCCAAATCCCTAAATTCCCAACGGCGAATGATGAGTCGCTCCTGGTACCATATTCCAGTGTAGCGATGCAGACGCCAACCAAATTCCAAATCCCAAAACGGCGAATGATGAGTCGCTCCTGGTACCATATTCCAGTGCAGCGATGCAGATGCCAACCAAAATCCAATTTCCCAAAATTGTTCCAGCCCTACGGTTGATCCTAAAGTTGACTATCGTATACAATTCATGGGTTCAAATAATTCTCATCACACTCATGCCCTACCGCAACCACCAGTCCAGCGGCCGGTCTCCGCCCTTGGAATTATGCTCCATTTGGTGTCCTCACGATACATGAGGAGAATAAACTTACGAGATCCTCTCGACTTGTAAGAAAACACCTTCGTGGGATCCTTACGACCCACAAAGGAAAAGCACACTTGGGGATCCTCATGACTCCTAAGGAGAAAATACACCTAGGGGATCCTTTCGACTCATAGGGAGAAAATGCTTTTATAGGACCCTTATGGCTCATAAAATTGAAAAGCCTTAGATGATAGGGACCTAAACCTGTCTCCTAAGCCATCGCTCCCCAACAGGAAAATGCAAAAGATGAATTGCTCCTGACACCTGTGCTTCAGTGTTAGCAACGCTGATGCCTACCCTAACCCCAAAATTCCAAACTCCAATCCAATAGACCCTTAAGTCTTTAAACTAGGAACATATGACCTCTAAGTCGTTAAACTGGTAGCAGATGACCCCTAAGTCGTTAAACTAAGAACGAGGGAAATTCCCTCACGGCAAATGATGATTCGCTCCTGGTACCATATTCCAGTGTAGTGGTGCTGATGCCAAAACAAAACCAAAATCCCCAAATCCTCTCATGGCAAATGATGATTCGCTCATGGTACCATATTCCAGTGTAGTGATGCTGATGTCAACCCAATTTACATCAAATCAGCAAGACAACCAACGACCTCCCTGGCGGAATCAAGCTCCATCTCGGAAACAAGTCGAATCCTGACACCGCAGGAAGCGGAGCAAGTCAAATTCAACCCCAATACCGCAGAAAGCGGAGCAAGTCAAATCCAATCCCTGACACCGCAAGAAGCGGAGCAAGTCAAATCAAGCACCGATTGTCCACGTCGCTAAAAGGGCAGCACCGACCGTCTAAGTCGCAAAAAGGGAAGCACCGACAGTCCAAGTCGCAAAAAGGGAAGCACCGACCGTCCAAGTTGTAACAACTCCATTTTTAGTTTATAAAAATTTGCTTTAAAATTAATTTATACTTAGGGTATTTACTTTTACTGTTATTACTTTAAGTATTTAATTAACTCCTTAATTACAAGAAGGAGCTTGTAGCTTATTGGTAATATTTTGCACAGCTGAACCAAGCCACCAGAGTTCAAATCCCATACCCCACATTATTTTTAATATTATTTTGTTTTGAATTTTTTAGAATACCAACAGTTACACGTGCATTTCTCACAAAAACCTCACTACACATAGAAAAGTAAATATACCAGTGAGATCACCAGACGACGATACACATCCCAAGCTCCCGACTCGGCCTGACTCGGCCGAGTTGGCCGGCGGACCGGCCGACTCGGGCCGGCGCCGCCGGCCGGACTCGGCCGGTCGGCCGAGTCGTCAACAAAAAATTTATGCCTCTTCGTCTTCTCAACCCCCCTGCACACTTCATTTTCCCAGGTCGGTTCCAGAGACCTTTGAAATCCCCATTTACTCCATATTGTAATATATTTTTTTTATATTTTTTCAATTTAAACTCTTCATCTACCCTAAACCCAGCCTAACCCTATAAATACCACCCCTACACTTTACCCCCTCACCTTAAAACTCTGAGCCAACTCTCAAGAAATCTCTAGAAACCCTAGTGTGCAATCGAAGTGAGCGAAAGGCGAAGCTCCGACGGATTTTCCGGCGACAACCGTAGAAACTCCCGACGACGAAACGACGCACCGTCAACTCCTTTCATCTCCCCTTCCTCTCCTTTAAAGTCTCAAACCCATAAGTCCTAATTTCTCCCCTTTACTCTTTTTTAAAAATACGAACTTTCAAAACCCGACGGAATCGGAGTAAATCCGATTTCCGATTCGGTTCTTTCTCAAAACCCAACATTTCCTTAATAAAATCTTGTTAAACACTTTCATGTTGACTATTAAACACCAATTAATCATATTGAACAAGTGCCATATCAAATGTAATTGCTATTTCCATTTGACCGTATTTTTTTCATTAAAATACCACATAGTTCATTTCTATATTTAAACCATCAAAACCATTGCTATACCTTTAAGTAGATCACGAGGTAATGACCTACCTCCTCACACACTTATATGCAACATAGCACAATACTCTCAGGAACATAGAATACGGGAAAACGACATCTTTTCATTTAAATACCTTTTAATAATAAAACCACTTTCTAAACGATTTAGTATTTATACAAATCTTTGCAAAGCGCCGCTACAACCCATTTGGGGAACCCGTTCAGGATGGTGCGGATTATCGCACATTCTTGGGCTTAGTAGTGCGAGATTCAGACCTCCGCAAGGAGCATTCGGTCTCGAAAGATTTAAAATACGAAAATCTAAAGAAAATGAGATTTCTAGAAATATTATATATATTAAAAATTCTTTTCATATAAATATATGTATATATATCCTTAAAATATCTATTTTGTAATAATATAAATATTCCACATTTTTTCTAAAAGTATCACAAGAATCATTTTACACTAAAATACCATGAATTCCCTACAAATCAATATTACAAATAAATACCTTTATTATGAATTTATGATATTTTCACTAGAAATGTCACAATTATAAAATCTACATTCATGATAACTCTAAATACGATAACTAAATACTTGGGGAGTATTTTGAAAAGTATATAATAGTATTTTTACATAAAACCTCCTTAAGTTCTATAAATTACCCTAAGGACCCTAGTAAATATAGGTTTAAGCGGGACCAATCTCTTGAGCCTTAGGGAGCCGGAGAAGTGGATGTTTGCCTATCTAAGGTAGATAACTTAACAACGGTGTTATCAATTCGGTAATCGTCTTTGAAAAAGACACAAATTCTGCCTCTCATGTGCAGCGGTTACCGATAATATCAAAACAATCAGGACTTCAATTTCTTTTCTAATTGTCTGACTCAGACTGAGTTTTCTTATTAATAATCTGACTTGAATATGATTCAAGTGCAATCTACAATCTACAATTTACAATATTACAATTCAATATGAATCCATAAATTCATATATTCAATCTGTTCAAACTATTCAATCTGTATTGACTGAACCGAACCATGGATATACTTCCATTTACATGATTCTCCAGTTACATCCATTTACATAATTCTCCAGTTACATCCGTTTACTGATATCATGGTTTCGGTCAGTCATCCAAATATACAATCTATACAGTTACAATACAAGACAAACAATACAATCAAAACACTACGGAGTTTAAGGGGTAGATTGGTACGGAAGGTGTTAGAAGTGGCACGAGACAGTAAGATTAAGACACCTAACCTATATTCTGTTGCTGTTGTACCGTGGCCCAACGGTTCCTTGTACATTCCGTTTGCCCTGATATCTAGCATATAGAGACCCCTCTCGTATACACTGGTATCCTTCTGTACCAAGTTACAAACAACAGTGTTAATACAATATTATAACAATATAATACAACTTTAAAAGATACCTTCTTACTCTGTCTATTCTATTTCTCCCTTATTTTTGGGACTTACCGAGCGATCTGTTTGCTGACGACATTCTCTTTCTTTCTTCTTTGAATGTCGTCGGGTGATCTGGACACGTCGGAGATCGAGCCCACTACTGAAAACTTGGACCAATTCAGTGAAGACCCCGAGCTCTAGTTACCATTCAGTACTTTTCATTTCTGTTATGCCATTTGTTTAGGCATTGCTTTTTATCATTTGTATTTACTTTCCATGTATTGTACAGATAGAATGTGAATAAATAAAGTTGTTGTTTTGATTATATCTTGTCTTTTGTGCATTTACTTTTATATTGCTTAGATACGCTTAGTGTATTTACTTCACAGTAAATACATAGCGGCCCAGTCGCGTCCTCTGCCCGTACACTGGGAAGCGGGACGTGACAGGTTTTGTCGGTGGCCCATGCAGGTCAGAGTTGTATAAAACACTGTCATGCAATTCTGTTCTGCGTGAACAACCTAAGCAATATAACACAAGAACCAGCAACTAAAACATTCTTTACAATTCATGTTCCTTGTATCTTATCATTTCAAATATTTTGAATCTGTCCTAACCCAAATTTTTCTCCAAGGTTATGGATTCCCCAAACAACACAAGCGCCAACTTCAACAACACTCCACCTCTACTATCAATCGTACCTACTGTTTTTTCTCCACCGACCGAGCAAGCAGTTCTGCTTGAGGTGATCCGCAGCCTCCTTGAGGGACAGCAGAAGCTTTTGAACCGTCCTGAGACTGAAGCACCGGGGGTAATGCAATTCAGGGCTTTACACCCTAAACAGTTCTCCGGAAAGGGAAGCCTACTTGAAGCTGAGGAATGGGCACAAAGTATAGAGGATGATCTAGCAGCAGCACAAGTGCCAGACATAGCTTGGGTTCGTGTGGCAAAATTACAGCTCACGGACAATGCTCGCAACTGGTGGAAGGCGGAAGAAAGCCGTCTTGAACAGCCCATTGAATGAAAGACTTTCCGCGATAAGTTTGATGCGAAGTACTTCCCTGTGACTGCCAAGTTCGACATGGAACAGCAGTTTATTCATCTACAACAAGGTTCTATGTGGGTCAAGTCAGTAGATGAGTATGACGCTGAGTTCACCATACTCAGTCGGTAAGATATGTCACAATATTTTAAATTTTTAAATATCACATATTACACAGCTAACACAATCCTTTAAACAGATTCGTGGCACACTTGATACCGACGGACAAGATCAGAGCCCATCGATTTCAACAAGGCTTGGACACGGAAATCCAGGCTGCACTAGCCACAGGGAAATTTCCAACTCATGAGGATGCTCTGGAAGATGCCCGCAATTATAAGGCAGTGATAAAGGCGAGAGGCAGACCTAAGACTGCAGGAGTTAAACGCCCTGTCAACCAGATGACAGGAGGAGCCTCGTCCAGGCCACCTTTTATGCCAAGGCGACCGGGAGTACCAAACCATCGTCCCAACCCAGCCTTTTGTACCTACTGCAAGAGACCTGGGCATATGATGCAAGACTGCAGGCGAGCCAACCGTCTTTGCTTAGTCTGTGGCTCATCTGCTCATGACATTGGGTCTTGTCCTCATAGACAAAATCCAATTGCTGCACCCAGGCCAGCAAACACTTACCCACAGCGCCCTACTATCCAAGCCCCTGCTCCAAGGCTTGCACTACCTGCACCACCCAGAAGACCCAAGCTGCACCACCTCCTCGTCAGTTCCATCAAGCTCAAAGGAACGTTCCGAGGAATGCTCCTCAGGCCAGGAGGGATGTACCAAGGTGCCAGGCTTTCACGATGACCGTGGAAGAAGCTGAGGCTACTGGCCAAGTTATCACTGGTAAACTTTTCTTCTCAAATCTTTCTTTTCAGTCTTGCTACTTATCTACATACATTTCCCTATACCTAAAACAAATCCCACATACTTAGGTACAATCTTAGTATCCTCAATACCTGCACTAGCATTGTTCGATACTGGAGCATCTCACTGCTTTATGTCGCAATGGTTCATCCGAACCCATGCGATTCCAGTCACACCGCTTATATCCAGCTAGAATCTCAGTTCAGGAAATGGCGTTCTAAAGGCAACAATGGGATACAGATGGTGTCCAGTAGTCGTCTGCAGCAGAGAATTTTATGCTGATTTTAAAGTACTGGACATACCGAACTTCGATGTCGTTCTAAGTATGGACTGACTTGGAACTTTTTATGCTACCATCGACTGTCATCAAAGGAGGGTAGTATTCGAGATTCCAGACCACCCGGTCTTCTATTTCAAAAGCGGAGACCGTACCATGGAGCCAAGTACCTACAAAGCGAAGCCAAAGGAAGCAGTAGTTGCGGCAGCTCAAGTGAAGGAAGAATCAAGGCCAGATGTGGTTCGAGAGTTCGACGATGTATTTCCTGACGATATATCAGGTTTGCCTCCCGATTGAGCTCTTGAATTCAGCATTGATTTAGTACCAGGAGCACAACTGGTGATCAAAGCACCTTATCGACTAAGTCCGGAAGGGTTGAAGGAAGTCTGAACACAGTTGGACGAATTACTGGCGAAAGGATGGATTCGTCCCAGCACTTCAAGTTGGGGATCACCTGTACTACTTATGGAGAAGAAGGAAGGTTCATACAGAATGTGCATCGATTACAGAGCCTTGAACGAAGTCACTATAAAGAACAAGTATCCACTCCAGCGCATCGATGATTTATTCGATCAGCTAAGTGGATCTTGTGTTTTCTCTAAATTGGATCTTCGTTCAGGTTATCATCAGGTGAAGGTCAAGGAAGCTGATATTCATAAAACGGCTTTCAGAACTTGCTATGGACATTACGAATTTCTAGTGATGCCATTTGGAGTGACCAATGCACCAGCAATATTCATGAACCTAATGAATCAAGTTTTCCGGGAGTACTTAGACAGGTTTGTTGTCATCTTCATCGACGACATCCTGGTGTATTCTAAGAGTCGGAAAGAACATGCCGAGCACCTACAAATTGTCCTGGAAACTCTTCGACAACATCAGCTCTTTGCCAAGTACAGCAAGTGCGAGTTTTGGCTAAAGCAAGTTGGTTTTCTTGGACATATCGTATCAGGAGAAGGAATCTCTGTGGATCCAGCGAAAGTTTCAGCAGTTAGTGAATAGCCGACGCCAAAGTCAGTGAAGGACTTTCGGAGTTTCTTGGGTTTAGCTGGATATTACAGAAGGTTCATTGAAGGCTTTTCAAAGATAGCAACACCCCTGACCAAGCTCGCACGTAAAGATGAATATTTTGTGTGGTCAGAAGCATGCGAACAAGTTTTCATAGAACTCAAGTCAAGGTTGACATCAGCACTTATTCTTATCATACCGGATCAATCTGGAGGATTCGAAGTGCATTATGATGCATCCGGTAAGGGATTAAGATGCGTTCTACATCAGCACGGTAAGGTTGCGGCTTATGCTTCAAGACGCTGAAGATTCATGAGCGAAATTATCCGACGCATGATCTGGAGTTGGCAGCAGTCATCTTTGCTCTCAAGATTTGGCACCACTATCTACTTGGTGAACGAGTGAACATATACACAGATCACAAGAGCCTGAAATATGTGTTTACTCAGAAGGGGTTGAATATGCGGCAGAGAAGATGGTTAGAACTCATGGCGGACTTTGACATCAACTTGCAATATCACCCAGGGAAGGTGAATGTGGTACCTGATGCTCTTAGTCGCCAATCTTTATCGATGAATCTCACCGCTCAGTTGAAGCTTCAACAAGACTTGCATCAGATGGAGATTAAAGTAGTCATGCCAGGTAATGCTTCAAATTTGATGAATTTACAAGTTCAATCAACCATTGTCAATCAGATCAAAGTAGCTCAAGCAAGTGATGCTAAGTTGCAAAAGATCATAGAACAAGTGGAGAATGGACTCAGAACAGACTTCATCATCCATGAAGACGGATGTTTGAGATACGGCAGCAGATTGTGTGTACCAAAAGGTCCTGTTCGGGAAGAGTTAATGAAAGAAGCTCACAACTCTCCCTACTCAGTACACCCTGGAGGTACCAAGATGTACAAAGATCTACGTCAGAATTATTGGTGGCATGGAATGAAGCGTGAAGTAGCCAGAAGCGTCGCAAAATGCTTAGTGTGTCAGCAAGTAAAGGCTGAACATCACAGGACTGCTGGATTACTTCAACCGTTACCAATCCCAGAATGGAAGTGGCAACACATCACGATGGATTTTATGACTGCTCTTCCTCACAGCACAAAGGGTAACGATGCCGTATAGGTCATTGTGGACCGACTCACAAAGTCGGCTCACTTCATCCCATTTCGAGTTGGCCAATCTACTGAGACACTAGCAAAGAAGTACATGGAGGTAATAATCTACTTAAAGATTTAAACTCTTCATAATGTAATATCTCTAATACCCATGAACTCATGCAGGAAATTGTGAGACTTCATGAAATATCGGTCTGCATTGTCTCCGATCGTGACACCAGGTTCTGATCGCGATTTTGGCAGAGTCTGCAAGCAAGCTTGGGAATAAATCTGAACTTCAGCACGGCTTATCATCCACAAAAAGATGGTCAGTCTGAGCGAACTATTCAGATCTTGGAAGATATGCTCAGAGCATGTATGTTAGACTTCAAAGGATCGTGGGAAGATCACCTACATCTTGTGGAGTTCTCGTACAATAACAGCTACCAAGCAAGCATAGGAATGACACCTTTTGCAGCAGTATATGGAAGTAAGTGTCGATCGCCATTAAGTTGGGACGACATCGGAGATAGGGAACTTCTTGGACCAGAGATGATAGTAGCGACTGTTGATGTGGTTCGTACTATCAGGAAAAGGATGCACATAGCCCATGATCGATAGAAGCACTGGGCTGATGCAAAGAGACGTCATTTGGAGTTCCAGCCAGGAGATCATGTGTTCTTAAAGATATCTCCGAACTGCAGAGTGATCCGATTTGGAAGACGGGGTAAGCTAAGTCCGAGATATATTGGACCGTTCGGCATACTCGAACGAATCGGTGAAGTGGCATACCACTTAGCGCTTCCACCTTCATTGGAAGGAGTACATAATGTGTTCAATATATCTCAACTCAGAAGGTATGTGAGTGACCCCAGCCATGTTCTTGATCATTCCGAGCTCACTATACAGCCTGATTTATCTTATGAGCAACAACCTGTGGAGATCCTGGATAGGAAAGTGAAGACACTTCGGAACAAGGAAGTCAACTTGGTCCGAGTGATGTGGAGGAAAGACACTCCAGGAGAGTCCACTTGGGAAAGGGAAGATGGAATGCGTGCAAGATATCCCCACCTCTTTGTAAACTAGTCCTCAAATAAAAGTTGTAAATTTTGAGGATGAAATTTTTGTAAGGAGGGTAGGCTGTAATAACTCCATTTTTAGTGTACAAAAATTTGCTTTAAAATTAATGTATACTTAGGGTATTTACTTTTGCTGTTATTACTTTAAGTATTTAATTAACTCCTTAATTACAAGAAGGAGCTTGTAGCTCATTGGTAATACCTTGTACTGCTGAACCAAGCCACCAGAGTCCAAATCCCATATCCCGCATTATTTTTAATATTATTTTGTTTTGAATTTTTTAGAATACCAACAGTTACACGTGCATTTCTCACAAAAACCTCACTACACATAGAAAAGTAAATATACCGGTGAGATCACCAGACGACGATACACATCCCAAGCTCCCGACTCGGCCTGACTCGGCCGAGTCGGTTGGCGGACCGACCGGCTCGGGCCGGCGCCGACAGCAAATTCATGCCTCTTCGTCTTCCCAACCCCCTGCACACTTCATTTCCCCAGATCGGTTCCAGAGACCTTTGAAATCCCCATTTACTCCATATTTTAATGAATTTTAATATATTTTTTTTACATTTTTTCAATTTAAATTCTTCATCTACCCTAAATCTAGCCTAACCTTATAAATACTACCCCTACACTCTACCCCCTCATCCCAAAACTCTGAGTTAACTCTCAAGAAATCTCTAGAAACCCTAGTGTGCAATCGAAGTGAGTGAAAGGCGAAGCTCCGACGGATTTTCCGGCGACAACCGTAGAAACTCCCGACGACGAAACGACGCACCGTCGACTCCTCTCATCTCCCCTTCCTTTCCTTTAAAGTCTCAAACCCGTAAGTCCCAATTTCTCCCCTTTAATCTTTTCTAGAAATACGAACTTTCAAAACCTGACGGAATCGGAGTAGATCCGATTTCCGATTCGGTTCTTTCTCAAAACCCAACGTTTCCTTAATACAATCTTGTTAAACACTTTCATGTTGACTATTAAACACCAATTAATCATATTGAACAAGTGCCATATCAAATGTAATTGCTATTTCCATTTAACCGTATTTTTTTCATTAAAATACCACATAGTTCATTTCTACATTTAAACCATCAAAACCATTGATATACCTTTAAGTAGATCACGAGGTAATGACCTACCTCCTCACACACTCATATGCAATATAGCACAATACCCTCAGGAACATAGAATACGGGAAAACGACACATTTTCATTTAAATACCTTTTAATAATAAAACCACTTTCTAAACGATTTAGTATTTATACAAATCTTTGCAAAGCGCCGCTACAACCCATTTGGGGAACCCGTTCGGGATGGTGCGGATTATCGCACATCCTCGGGCTTAGTAGTGCGAGATGCAGACCTCCGCAAGGAGCATTCGGTCTCGAAAAATTTAAAATACGAAAATCTAAAGAAAATGAGATTTCTAGAAATATTATATATATTAAAAATTATTTTCATATAAATATATGTATATTATCGTTAAAATATCTATTTTGTAATAATATAAATATTCTACATTTTTTCTAAAAATATCACAAGAATCATTTTACACTAAAATACCATGAATTCCCTACAAATCAATACAACAACAACAACAACTGAGCCTTTTATTCCAAGCATATGGGGTAGGCTACATGAACCAACATGAGAATCACGCCGGGTCCATCACATGAATCCTCCGCCTCCACTCACTCCTATCGAACAATATACTTTCATCGATTCCTTTGGCAACCATATCGTTTCGTATCAACTCCATCCATGTTTTCTTCGGTCTGCCTTTTTCTTTTTTACCACTGCCCATATCGAGAGTATCTATTCGTCGAACCGGTGCTTGCATAGGTCTGCGTCGTACATGACCAAACCATCTTAGCCGGTTTTCCTGCATTTTCTCCTCTACAGGTGCTACACCAACTTTTGCACGAATATCCTCATTTCGCACCTTATCTTTTCTAGTGTTACCGCACATCCAACGAAGCATGCGCATCTCCGCTACGTGCATCTTCTGTGTATGATACTTCTTAGGAGCCCAGCATTCTGTACCATATAATAAGGCAGGCCGAATAGCGCTCCGATAAAACTTCCCTTTCAATTTTAACGGAAAGTTACGATCACACAAAATCCCTGTTGCACTCCTCCATTTCAACCAACCAGCTTGGATCCTTTGATTAACATCATTATCGATCTCCCCATTCTTTTGGATGATGGAACCTAAATATCTAAACTGGTCGCTCGGTGATATCTCTTGCCCTTCCAATATTATACTGTAACAACTCTATTTTTAATGTACAAAGAATTGATTTAAATTCAAAGTATACTTGGAGTATTTAATGTTGCTGATATCTCTTTAAGTATTTATTTCACACTATAATTACAAGAAAGAGCTTGTAGCTCATTGGTAATACCTTGCACTGTTGAACCAAGCCATCAGAGTTCAAATCCCATACCCCACATTATTTTTAGATTATTTTTGTTTTAAATTCTTTAAAAGCCCAACAGTCAACACGTGTTAAATCCAAATTTTCCCACTACACATGAAAAGTTAGAAGTACAAGTAGCTACCTACGGCAACCTCCCACCTCCCGACCACCGGACTCGGCCGGACCGCCGAGTTCCCAACAGAATTTTTGTGCCCCTTGGTCTTCTGTACACCCCTGCATACTTTAAATGGTTAGATCGTTTCCAAAAAGCACAATAAACACCAATTACTCCAATTTTTAATGATTTTTACATTTTTATTTAAAAACCCTACACCTACTATAACCCTATAAATACACCCCTACCTCCTACCCTCTCCTCCCAAAATTCTGAGCCCACTCTCTCAAAATCTTAAGAAAACCTTGTGTACTTCGAAAACGAGCGAAAGGCGAAGCCCTGACGAAATCGACGGAGAACTTCCGGTGATCGTTCTAGGAACTCTCGGCGACGAATCGACGCACCGGCGAACCCTCTACTTCCCTCTCACTCTCTAGTGTTGTCCAAACCCGTAATTCCCTTTCTAGTTTCTCTTTTCTTTTCTAAAAAAAATATGAATTTACAAACCCGACGGAATCGGAACAAATCCGATTTCCGATTCGGTTTTCTACAGAATTTCATTTCTCACCAATTCAATCATGTTTAAATATCTTATTGTTGACTATTAAACACTTACCAAATAATTTGAACAAGTTTTCTCATATGAAATGATAGCTTTTTCAATATATCGTACTTTTCACTTAAATACCACAATGTTTCGTTTTCACATTTAACCCCCTTAACATTGCTATACCTTAAAGTAGATCACGAGGTAATGACCTACCTCCTCACACACTCATATGCAAACATAACACGCTACCTTGAAAACTTAGAATATGATAAAACAATACTTTCATTTAAATACCATATTCTTAATAAAACCATTTCTAAAAGTTTTAGCTTTGATACACTTTTAAATAGATACCTCTTATTAGGAAAATACGATAAGTTAGGGACATCGGTCGTTTATCTAAACCTGACTTTGTGGTGTCTAGGCTAGACAAGTGAGAAAGGTAATTTTAAAAGGCCCGTCTCACTGTGATTCGTGAGCGGATCCCTCCTTTCTTCAGTTGTACTTACCTGGCCACAATTGGCGGTGAAGAGGCGGTTTGAGGTATCTAACAACTTGTTGTTTAGACCATTTAGAAATAGTCTAGTTGAATTAGAAAACCCTAGAATCTAAAATACGGAAAATTGACTTTTTTACAAATAAATACCATTTACTTTATAAAACCGTTTTCTAAAGGATTTAGTATTTTACAATCTTTGTAAAGCGTCGCTACAACCCACTTTGGGGAACCCGTTTGGGATAGTACGATTTATCGTGCACCCTCGGGCTTAGTAGTGTGAGATTCAGACCTCCGCAAGGAGCATTCGGTCTCAAAAGATTTAAAATACAACATCTTAAGAAAATGAGATTTTCTAGAATATAAAATATTTATTAAAATTATTTTTGTACAAATATATGTATATTTACCATTAAAACATTTATTTTGTTATGATATAAATGTTCCACCTTTTTCTAAAAATCACAAGAATAAATTTTACACTAAAATACCATGAACTTCAAATAAATCAATATTAAAGATAATTACCTTTATTTATAGAAACTAGGATATTTTCACTAGAAATGTCATAATATAAAATCCACCCTCATTACAACTCTAAACACGAATAATAAATACTTGGGGTGCATCTTGAAAACTATATAAAAGTATTTTTACATAAAAAAACCCCTCAAGTTTTATAAATTACCCTAAGGACCCTAGTAAATATAGGACTTCGATTTACATTTCTACTGTCTGTCTCGGATTTGAGTCTGATCATAATCCGACTTGAATATGATTCAAGTACCATATAAATCTATAATATTACAATTCAACATGAACACACGAATCCATGAATCCAGTTATCAATCTATTCAACTTGACTGAACCAAACCATGAATATACTTTCCATATACATGAATCCAGTTTAAATCCATTACATCCGTTACTGATATCCTGGTTTCGGTCAGTCATCCAACTATACAACTTATACAATACAATATAACAATACAATCAAAATACTACGGGGTTTAAGGGGTAGATTGGTACGGAAAGTGTTAAAAGTGGCACGAGACAGTAAGATTAAGACACCTAACATGAATCCTGTTACTGTTGTACCGTGGCATAACGGTTCCTTATACTTTCAGTTTGCCCTGGTCTCTAGCATATAGAGACCCCTCTCGTATACACTGGTATCCTTCTGTACCAAGCTACAAACAACAGCGTTAACACAATATTCTATAATATTATACAACTTTAAAATATACATTCTTATTCTGTCTTTTCTATTTCTTCCTTAACTTTGGGACTTACCGAGCGACCTGTTCGCTGACGACATTCTATTTCTTTCTTCTTTGAATGTCGTCAGGTGATCTGGACACAGCGGAGATCGAGCCCACCTGTGAAGACTTGGATCAGTTTCTCGAAGACCCCGAGCTCTAGACATTGTACATTTCCATTCAGTACATTTAATTTCCTGTTATGCCATTGTTTATGCATCGTTTTTACTTCAGTTGTATTTCCTTTCCATGTATTGTACAAAAGAATGTTAATAAATAAAGTTGCTGTTAATTTTATATCTCTTGTCTCTTGTGATTACTTTTATATTGCTTAGATACGCTTAGCGTATTTATTTCACAGTAAATACGTAGCGGACCAGTCGCGTCCCTTTCGCCGTATACCGGGAAGCGGGAGGTGACATAAACCAATATGGTTTTGACTTCTCTACAAATCAATATTACAAATAAATACCTTTATTATGAATTTAGGATATTTTCACTAGAAATATCACAATTATAAAATCTACATTCATAATAACTCTAAAGACGATAACTAAATACTTGGGGGTATTTTGAAAAGTATATAATAGTATTTTTACATAAAACCCCCTCAAGTTCTATAAATTACCCTAAGGACCCTAGTAAATATAAGTTTAAGCGGGACCAATCTCTTGAGCCTCAGGGAGCTGGAGAAGTGGGTGTTTTCCTATCTAAGGTAGACAACTTAACAACGGTGTTATCAGTACGATAATCGTCTTTGAAAAAGACACAAATCCTGCCGCCCATGTGCAGCGGTTACCGATAACATCAAAATAATCAGGACTTCAATTTATTTTCTAATTGTCTGACTCAGACTGAGTTTTCTTATTAATAATCTGACTTGAATATGATTCAAGTACAATCTACAATCTACAATATTACAATTCAATATGAATCCATGAATGCATATATTCAATCTGTTCAAACTATTCAATCTGTATTGACCGAACCGAACCATGGATATACTTCCATTTATATGATTCTCCAGTTACATCCATTTACATGATTCTCCAGTTACATCCGTTTACTGATATCATGGTTTCGGTCAGTCATCCAATTATACAATCTATACAGTTACAATACAAGACAAACAATACAATCAAAACACTACGGGGTTTAAGGGGTAGATTGGTACGGAAGGTGTTAGAAGTGGCACGAGACAGTAAGATTAAGACACCTAACCTATATTCCATTGCTGTTGTACCGTGGCCCAACGGTTCCTTGTACATTCCGTTTGCCCTGGTCTCTAGCATATAGAGACCCCTCTCGTATACACTGGTATTCTTCTGTACCAAGCTACAAACAACAGCGTTAACACAATATTATAACAATATAATACAACTTTAAAAGATACCTTCTTACTCTGTCTATTCTATTTCTCCCTTATTTTTGGGACTTACCGAGCGATCTGTTTGCTGACGACATTCTCTTTCTTTCTTCTTTGAATGTCGTCAGGTGATCTGGACACGTCGGAGATCGAGCCCACTGCTGAAGACTTGGACCAATTTAATGAAGATTCCGAGCTCTAGTTCATTGTACACTTTCCATTCAGTACTTTTCATTTCTGTTATGCCATTTGTTTAGGCATTGCTTTTTATCAGTTGTATTTACTTTCCATGTATTGTACAGAAAGAATGTGAATAAATAAAGTTGCTGTTTTGATTATATCTTGTCTCTTGTGCATTTACTTTTATATTGCATAGATACGCTTAGCGTATTTACTTCACAGTAAATACGTAGCGGCCCAGTCGCGTCCTCTGCCCGTATACTGGGAAGCGGGGCGTGACAGCGGGCAGCACCGACCGTCCAAGTCGCAAAAAGGGCAGCAACGACCGTCCAAATCGCAAAAAGGGTAGAACCGACCGTCCAAGTCGCTAAAAGGGCAGCACCGACCGTCCAAGTCGCAAAAAGGGCAGCACTGACTGTCCAAGTGGCAAAAAGGGCAGAACCGACCGTCCAAATCGCTAAAATGGCAGAACCGACCGTCCAAGTCGCTAAAATTGCAGCACCGACCGTTCAAGTCGCAAAAAGGGCAGAACCGACCGTCCATGTCGCTAAAATGGCAGAAACGACCTCCACGTCGTCAAAACGGGAACCAAATTAAATCAACCTCTATGCGAAAGAAGATCCATCAATTTCATGCACACAACCCACATATGTGGTGTGCATTTATTGATGGGGGAAAATTTGTTGGGGTCAAAATTTACATCCCGGTTGACCAAGTTAAAAATCGAAGTCAACCCCAAGCCAAGTGGGCCGAAGACCAGGTCAAATGGGCACATGCCCGAGTCGAGCCCGAACATGAAGCCGCCGGCTTCCCCCATGCCAAAATAAAAATATTGTAATAAATAATTTTAGTGTATTTTTTTATGAATAAATATAAGAAAAATGGGTATAAAGCCAAATTTTTGTAAAACCCATGGCTCATGTGCAAAAGAAATGAGCACATGAGGCATGAGATGGGCAAAATACTATTTTGTAGAGCCCAAGGGGCTATATGTAAAATGTGTAGCCTATAAAGGCAAATATGATGAAAATATCTCAACAACTTTTTCTCTCAAAAAAAATTAGGGTATGTGCCTCCTTCTCCTTCCTCACGGTTCTAAAACCTTCTTCCACTTTTTGAATTAAATCAAGATTTTAACTCTTCCTTTTCTGAAAATAAATAGTTTTTCACCACAAAACCCTTGAAGGGGAACTCAGATCTTCCATCAGATCTCAAAAAGGGGAGATTTTCAATCTCACCCTCCTTTTTCTCCAAGATCCGGCCAACAAAGAGGAGGAAGAAGGAGACCCGTCTTTGAAAATCCCACTTTGGAAAAGATCCAAGGCTCAAAAGAAGATCCAAGGCTTAAGAGAGAAGAAAGGAATCCCCTTTGACCACCTCTGAAGATCTTTGGGGAGTTCAACTCTAAGATCCAAATCCTCAAATGAGTTTAACTCCTAATCCAGATCTTTTAGGAGTTTAACTCCAAATCTAAATCTTTTGGAGTTTAACTCCACTCAAAATCCTCTTTTAAAGTTTAACTCCAATTTCCGGGGCTAGAATCCCTTTCTTTTCGTCGGCGCCCAAGGGCCCAGTGCCCACGTGCCGGGCACGTGAGGCGCGGGCGTCCAGCGCCCGCGTGCTAGGCACGTGAGGCGCTGGCACCCTCGTAAAACTCTGCGGGACCCTCGATATATCCAATTCCCCTCCAAAACACATATGCACACTGCACGTTAAGTTCGCATGACTAGTTTGACCCGTCAATCGGAGGTTCTCTCGCTCCAAAGGCGAAGGGTAATTAACGGCAGCTTAGTCCGCGGCTGCTGGAGATTCGGATCCCCACAATCAATAAACCCACGCCTACCCTGGGCAGAGGGAATCTGTAGTACGCCTGACAAGCGCACGCGTATTCTCATCTCAATGGGGTGACGAAAAACACCCTACACCGGTAATGATGGATGTCTATGATATCGGTAATATGCAAAGCGATGTATGACTAGAAACTATGTATAAATGATGATGCAATGAGGTATATATGGCTAGCAATCCTACGTATCCATTCTGATGAAATGATCATAAAACTACAAGTTTCATATCATGTACGATGAAATGCTCAGATACTGATTAAAATGAGTTCTATAGTGTTCGTGACATAGTAATTACCAATGGCGTGTGTGTTCGCATAATATAGTGTACGTGCGGCATGGACCAATTGTAATGGTGCAAGTGTCCTATGATATAATATCATACATATATGATGATGAAATACAATGAGATGAATGATTAGGAGACTACGCATAAAAATACAAGCACTACTAGTAATGCTAACTATCGGGCACCTTGCGCCATCCAGAAGATCCCCCCATAGATGTGTACATCTACTCACTGGGACTCCTCGGCTAAACCGATCCAATCACGGCCTTTCCTTTTCTTGTCGCGTTCGACGTCTCTGCAACTGATCCTAAAATTACACAATGCAACACATAAGGCTAGATACTCTGAGGAGACACGTAGATAAACGATACGAAAGAATTAACGTCCACAAGTTAGACTTTTATGTACTTTGGTGCACAAAACGCGCACGACATCACCACAACCACAACTAGGGGTCGCTATACGTAACAACCACCAAACCTAGAACCCAAACGTATCAATCGTGCATTCACATCACACTAAATATATTAGAAATTAGGTTGTAGATCATTCCAATCTCAAACTTAATTAAAATCTATTTATTTTAAAAACCCAGTAAGCAACAATTAACCATTTTAATGTAAAACTAGATATTTTAGCAAATCTAGTGGCCACAATTACACTTAATATCATAATTAAGCCACACTAATATTAACTAAATTTTAATCCCACCTTTTTACACACTAAACATGAAATTAGTTTGCATGAACATAATTAAGACAATTCAAAAGTTAGGATCATCAAGTTAACAACTATATTATATTTGAAAAACTACTAGATGCTAAACTACACTTAGCTAACATAATTAAGTGATAAAAACCTTAATTTTTAAACAAACCCTACTCTTTAAATTCCTATTTTGCAATTATAATTATATTAACATCTAATTAAAATTAGATTTAAGCAAGTAATTAATAAGTAACCATTTAGATTAAGCTTTATACCTCAAGATTTTGGAAAGATCCTACTAGCTAGCTATTGCCACCAAGAATGCCAACTTGTTTTCAAGAACCATGCTTAGCTTAGGCAAAGAAATCTTATGATAATTTTAATAGGAAATTGAATTGATTTTTATTGTGGATTTTCATGAGGAAATGAGGTTTTTGAATGTAAAGAGAAGAAGAATTTTGAGGGGCTGCTCTGGCCGAAGAAAGAGAGAGAGAGAGAAGGGTGTGTGAGTGAGGGATGTGACCATACCGAAAAAGAACATGCACCATACCTCAATTATAAGGCACCATACTTCTTTATCTCTTCAATTTTGTTTTTATTTATTTATTTTCTATTAAGTTTTCTTTAAATTTCTAGAACCATCTTGACAACTTTTTTTCATTTAGAAAACATGTTATATTTTGGTTTAATTGTGTCATGATACACAAAACTTGTATTAACCCATTCTAATTTGTAATTATCACTAATTTAATGTATAAGTGTATGATTAAACTAATAATTAAAAATAAATAATTAAGGAAAATATTTAAGTAAACTAGCAATTAAATAGGTGACTAATTAAATACCAATACTAACAATCACATAGTTAAAATAGGTATATTTAAGTCTATGTGGAAAAATAATTATATCTTGGTTTTACGGAAAACACGTATTATCAATAATTAATACATAATTAACCTAATCGAATTTTCATAACGCTACAGTATCGGATTCTGTTTTTCTTACCCGAATCGTCTGGAAGAAGGAGTTTATATAGCGGTCGCATGGGGACGATCCAGTGCGAGATTCCCACAGTCCGTTACGCCCTTACGACACGTTGCGTTGATGGTGGGATACGCCCATTAATAGTGAGATACGCTCGTTAACGGAGAAACGTGCCAGCGTAGGATGCGGGACGTGGAGTGGCGGAAATCTCGCTCTGGCGAAATACGCGAAGCCGTTACGGGCGCTTGGACTCCGTGCTTCTGGTTGGACAGGGAAGCCGAGAAGTCTCAGCTCGGTAGATAGCTCGGAGTCGAGCGAGGAGGCCGAGGATGCTCAGCTCTGTATCTTCTCGGAGTTGAGCAAGGAGGCCGAGGATGCCCGGCTGCCTAAGTGCATATGGGGGGTGTACTCCAGGGAGGCTTTTTCGAAAGGTCGGGTACCACCTCGTTATGAGGTCCCGAGGAAGATTCATAATGTATCACACTGATTCCCCGTCATAGACACCAGGGGTCCAGAGGGTATGTGCAGATGACAAGTCATCTCCCACGTGTCGCAATTTGGGGTATTCCCGTTCATGAGCCTCATCATTAGCCCCCCCACTCTCGCCCTGATCTATTTATGGGTCAGGGTCGAGAGTGGTAAGCCCGTCTTTTAATGATTCAGCTGAAGATTTCCCTGTGATGGGCTACCTGACGACGACACGACGTTTAGCGGCAGCTCCTCTTGGGTCGCTGGATCCACGTGGTGGTTTACGAAGCACCTCAGTTCCCGTGCATATCTTTGGTGATGTCAGCGGATCAGTGAAATGATTGCGCTTTTAAAGAGAGAGCGCCGTTTCGTTCACCCGCCGGTTGGATTACGCGCCACGTGCCCGCCGTTAGGTTGCAAGGGCGTGAGGGGCTGTCACCGAATCTTGCCGTGAGGGGACGTGTCCAATGGCCGGTCTCCATGTGGAGCTCTGATGTCTGCTAGGCGTGACGCTTCGTTTTGGCGGGAACCGATTTGGGCCGTTGGATGCCTTCTCGTGGAGTGTATAAATAGGAGGGGCTCTCCTATGGTCGACACTTTGCCCTAGTCGACTCTCATGGACTGAAGATTGCCCGGCGTCTCTCTGCTTAGGTCGGAACTTCAGCTAAAATTTTCCTCGGCAAGTCCTTTCTTGAATCAGGTTAGATGTCTTGCTCCGAAGCATATATTAATATAGCAGGGATCGAGTTGGGCGATGAGGCTTCAGTTTCTGAAGCCAAGTCCAGTGGGTTTTCTTCCTCCTCGGCTTCCGATAGCCGAGAGAGTTCTTCTTCTTCTTCTTCATCTTCTGGGGAGAGTGTCGCCCTTGTCTCACATCATCGGGGGGTGACAAGGGCCCCCAAGGCACACATCGGGAACACCCACGATGTGCCATCGGTTTTGAACCGTCTGGATGAGCTTTCTGACATCCGGATTCGATTTCATATTCCCTCCGGCTATTCACCCCGTTTGGCCAGGGAGGGTGAGCGGGCAGACCAGGTACACGGTAAAGAGATTGCTCTGTACCTGGAAGCATTTCGGACAGGGACGCGTCTGCCCTTCTCGACTGAAGTTTGTGCCGTGCTCCATTGTTTCCACCTTGCCCCGGGCCAGCTAGCGCCGAATTCGTGGAGAATCCTCCTCGGGTTTTTGGTCCGGCTGAAAATTGATCGGATCCCCTTTGATTTGAGCATCCTCCTTTCCTTCCTTTGTTATAAAAATCATCCCGGTACCAGTAAGGAAGAACTGAGCTGGGTGTATCTTTCATTTAATAAACATAAGGGTAGGACGGCCGGTTCAGGGGTAGTGGTTGTCCTTTCTTCCATCCACGAATGGAAAGAAAAGTTCGTTTTTGTCGGGTCACCGGAAGGTGAGGATTGGCCGGTGCCCATCCAGTGGCACAGGGCCGATTGTCCTAGGGTTAGACAGTCGAACACCCCCGAAGCAAGGGTGGTGTCGTAGTAGAAACCGATCCAGCGGGCTGATGTCCTGCTTTCCAAGCAGGCTCTGAACTGGGCTGGACTCAGTCCCGCATGCTTTGCGGGTAAGTCAGGGCCTTCGTCGATCTATCTAGACTTTGTTAAAATTTTGTTGCTGATCTTTTCCTTAGGTATACCTCACAGAGTCTATGGATCGTCAGAAAATTATGGCTGCCATGGCCGCTAAAGCCCAGGGGAGGAAGGGCGGTGGCGCCGGCTTGGCCCGGCCAGCTCTAAGTATGGCTCCCCGGCAAGCTCCTCCTGCCAAGGGTTCCACAGCACCCCCAGTTCCGGAGGAACGCCGTGGGAGAGTTCAAAAGCACCCGTGAGATCCGGTGCCCCGAGCTAGGACGGAGACGCCGCCCCCTGCCGAATCCCCCTTCAAGAGGCAGAAGAGGGTGGTTTCTAGGTCGCCTTCGACGGGGATTCAGGTGTAGGAGGGTGAGTTTTGAATCAAGGTGCCCTCGGGGCTCTCTGTGGCCAACAATTTACTGGCCGATATGGAAAAGGCGGCGGGGGCCAAGATTCCCCGAGGCACGATGAAGACCCAGGTAGCCACGATAGCACAGGAGGTTGTTCAGGTTGGTAGCTTTTTCCAAGAATTTATCAAGTGTTTTTACTTGGTTTTTAGCTTTTTAACATGGTTCCCATTTTCCTCAGGTCCTCCAGTACTGCACCCTCTTCGCTGTAATGGAGTCCGAGAAGGTGGCCTTAGCGATGAAGAAGGCGGGCGAATCTTCCTCGCGAGAGGAGGAGCTCCTTGCCCGGCTGCAACAGGCGGAAGAGAAGACAACCCTCCTCGACTTTAGATTGGTCGCGGAGGGTCTGACGGTCGCCAAATTGAAGGTGTCCCATCGGCTCCTGACCGAATCCAACCAGGTTATCCAAGCCCGGATAAGGGAGGTCAACGGGCTCTTCGATGTCATGAAGAAGCAGAGGGACTCGTTCAAGCGGGTTGCTCGGGCAGCTTGCGAGGCGGCGAAGTTTGAGGAGGGCAGAGCAAAAAGGATCGTGGAGGAGTATAAGACTTCCGACCAGTTTTACCTCGACCTTGCTGATTCCGCGGCCGTCGGGTGGCATAACGTCCTCGATGCCGTTAAGGAAGCCATGCCCTGGTTCGACGATCAGGAGCTTCGTGCCAGGTATCCCCTAGCTGAGGAAGCGCCACAGGGTAAAGGTGCCGAGCCGGCTGGAGCGCACGTGGCGGCGATCGGAGGCGCCGAGCCGGAGGTTGCCATTATAGCCCCTGATGGAAGCGCCGAGCCAGAGGAAAGATTGGTCGAGCAGGCGACTTGAGCTATCTCTACTTTAGTTATCAATTTTATACGCCTCCGGGCATTTTGTAAGGCTGGGGAGCCCATAATACCTTGTACATAACTTTGAATGTGAATAAAGTATTTTTAGCTCGCAAGTGTTTTTATTTCCGAAGCCTTTTTATCCCGCAAGTATTTTATCTCGCAAGTATTTTTAGCTCGCTTTCGGAGTGCTTCTATTTTCGCAAGTGTTAGGTGAGCGTGATGTAAGTGCTAAGCCAAGCATAGGCAGACTGGTGTCCACCCTTTCTCCTGAGTTGATTTGATGATCGTGCATTGAGTATGAATCGAGCGATAGCCAAAGGTAGGCAAATTGATGCCCTCCTTTTCCCCGGAGTCGCGGTGACGATCGTGCATCGAGTATGAATCGAGCGATTGCTAAGGGAAGGGAGACCGGTGTGTACTATTTTTAAGTCTTAAGCGGGATGAACAGGAAACTACTCGGCCACCTCTTAACGAGGGTTTTGGATTCGCAGATTGGATTGGCCTGGCAGAAAGATGCCCTCAACGGATGAGCCGAGCAGGAAGCTACTCGGTTGCCTCTTGTCAAGGGCTTTTGGATCCGCGGATTGGCCGGGAAAGAAGATGCCCTCAGCGGATGAGCCGAGCAAGAAGCTACTCGGTTGCCTCTTGTTGAGGGCTTTGGATCCGCGGATTGGCCGGGCAGAAACCTGCCCTCAATGGATCAGCCGAGTAGGAAGCTACTCGGTTGCCTCTTGTCGAGGGCTTTGGATCCGCGGATTGGCCGTGCAGGAATCTGCCCTCAGCGGATGAGCCGAGCCGAGGGCTTTCTGAATTCTATAGTTTTACTTTGGAATATAGTTCAACCTTCTGTGACCCGTATAGGGGGGATGGTGACCGTCACGGATGACACGTGGTAGTACCTTATCGGGAAAGTACGATATTCCGTGATTTGCGTTGTTACGCGAGAAGATCTCTGCCGTTGGAAGATTGTTGTTGATGCTATAAATATTGAAGGTATGGTCTCACCTTCGAATTCCCATATTGGCTTCCTCTTAGTCGTGTGTTCTTGAAGATGACCTGCCGCGCATACACTATCAGGGAGATCGTATCTCGGGACGACGTGCATTTTATAATCTCAATTGTTCCGAAGAGACGTACGAGGCTATGATAGGCCACTTGGAAGGCCACTGTGGGTGCCAAATTCCCCAACGATCTCCTCTCATGTAAGTGCACGGCGGCGCCCGGCCGTCAATCCGACGGCCAAATGCGGAAGCGGCGATAAACTTTAATTTTGCGAACTTAGCAAACCGGTACCACCGCGCACTAAACCCCGGATCGGGCCATTAAACTAGATCTAGCTAACTACAAGACGGGTTAGAGATATACCGAGTGATCCGAGTCCTCCGGTCTTCTCGTCGTCGTCGCGATCTCCTGCGGAAACTCCGGTCGTCGCCTCCTTGCCGGAAGGGCACCACATCGCCTACATCTTTTACGGGCTCCCACCTCAATACCGAGGCAACTCGGGCGCGAAGTTGGCTGGCCGACGGGTCCAAGATTTGCTGTAGAATGTGTAGGGTTGAGGCTATGTCTTATTTGGGGTTTGTTGCCTTTGAAGATGATGGAGGAATCAAGATAAGAAAAATGGTGCTTGCATTTTTCCTAGCATGAAATGAGATCAAAAATGCCACACTCAAAAATGAAACTCTCTCATTCTCTCTCAAAGAAGTGGCCGGCCATCCTCTCATGAGAAATGGTGGTGGAGTGTGAACATAATGCAAGAGGGAGGTGAGTGTAGTAAAAGGTGGAGGGTGACCACAACCAAAAACATCATCATAACAAAACTCAAATCAACCTCAAATCCTTTCTAATCTCATAAATGCACCATCATGGATGAAAAAGCAAAAGATGCTTAATCAATCATAATGCCACAAGTGCAAGAAACCCCTTCCACAAATGTTATTTGCAAACTTGCAAATAGCCCCCTCCATCGGAAAAGTCCGGCCGGGAAAGAACAAAGGAAAACCGACCGGAACGGAATGCAAACTGGCAACCCCAGAAAACTGGTCCCATAATAAATTACAAGAAAACCCCGATACTGTGCATACACACCCGCATCTGTATTCCTACCGGATACAAATGCAATGAGACAAAATCTACACTGTACTATACTAGGATCCGGCTTAAACCAAAGCCGGCTAGTAATATCCGTTCGATCCTGATCCATGCAATACCGCACGTATCCGATCGAACCTTGCCATATATCTATACGGCCTCTAGTACTAACCGTCCGATCCTGATCCGTGCAATACCGCACGTATCTGATCGGACCCTGCCATATCTCCATACGGCCTCTACAGCGTTTCGCCCGAAAGCTGAGTAACTGAATGTGTGGTGGACTCTAAAGACTCGTCAATACTATGGCTGTGGATTTAACCACTAGCACGTCAGAGGTATAAGCCAATACGTAACGGGCCACCAGCTATTGACCAAAAGGGACGTCGATGAGCGAACTCATCCTGACACCCTACTGAGCCTGTCAGTGACAATATCCGTACAGTCCGGTCCGTTCGTCTATGAGCATCGCATGTCGGGCCTAGGGGGTTGGTAAAAGTCAGATCCCCAAAAGCGGTACAAGTAGTGTCGGAGTGTAGCCCAGAACACCCTGAGATACTACTGGAATACCTACCAGTAAATCTCCTGCCTTGGCCAAGGACTTTGTGTAATGGCTCTCCTAGACACAGCGCGACCTCACCCCCAATACCGGGAGAGACGAACCCCCGAAGATCCGCTCACTGCCTCCATATGGCTCGGGACTGTACCCAACTAAAACCTGTTTGCACGACTTCTTTGAGCCGTGGTAGGGTAGTAATCAAAGCACAGTGGGAACTCACACGAGACAAATGACGATCCCAGGTCGATGAACTAACCTATACACATGTCACCTGGGAACTGCTATCTGACATGAGGTATTAGACCAACTAGCATGTTCCCGGCGAGTCCTGTCCGGTGTACTCATAACCCAATGAGCACCTGTATACATCTTATGTGAACCAACTGACACCAGTGGCCTGTGAGACCGGCCACCGCCCCTCGTCGGGGTCTCGACTGTATACACTAGTCTACTCTGGAGAATCGATGCCCTGTCTCGAAACTCCCACGACTAGGGACCATTTAAGGATGTGCTTATAGACTACCAGCTCCCACGTATATGATCGCCCTCATACTGCTGGCAGTCAAGCAAGAATCCTAGGGGCTCTATCAACGTGTAATAGCGACCTGTAAGGTCACCTGAAACAGTACACGATGATAAAGGTAAACCAGATAGCATACTATCATCTCGAGTAAGACTGTCGTCCCGGGATAGGTCCTCCCTCAATCATTGCAATCACATGCCTGTGATCCAATAATTGACTCTGAGGGCACTATCTCCAACAATCTCCCACTTGCACTCAGGGCTAATTATTGCGATGTCGCATACTCACAGCCCGTGTGATACCGAACACCCAACTCCTCTACTAGTCAGTCTCACAAAGCATGTTTGCGAAACTCTTGCGTTCGAGGATTAGCCTCAGTGAGTGGATCCGCCATGATGTTTCTTTCTATGTCTCTCTATATCTCAAGTTCGCGGAGAAAGCCATCTCCCGAAATAAGCAATACCTGTCTTAGAATGTCTGGATGTCTGATGGGACCTAGTTCATAAATGAACTCCAAATCCAAACTTCTTCGACTGTATCGTCAACTGAACTTAATCAGTATCCTGCACCATGCCTCCCTCAGAATCTACCTGGATCACCTGTCCAGAATACTGCCCCTCGTCAGAAGGAAAACTATAACTCTGACAACCTCCTTGTCATCCATGTCACCTTGGAAGCCTGGAATGATAACTGTCTCCCAAATGAGGCTGTCGTTATCATATCCCTAGAACATCCACTTATGTTCTAAAACTGCTTCCGACTGTTTCTCCAGGATTGGATCAATGTCAACTTATTGCATCTAGTGCAAGAACAACATCTGGTGTGGTACTTGACATCTCATGATTGACTCAATTGCCTAAGCAAGTGATCTGCCAATCATGCACATCCCTCTCTACTTTAGTCTATAAGACACCTTTAGAGAGGGTGACTCCATCACCTGCAGGTACACTACCGTGCCATGAGTCTTCCATTCTAAATACTCTTAGAATGCTGTCAAAGTATCCTGATTGGGAAACCACCCAAATCTAGATCTAAAACCATAGATCTAGTAACCAGTATGTCTGATATAATGTCCAAGTCCCTTGTGGAGAAACCACTGTGTGACGACCAAAGTATAACCGATCGTAGTATAGGAATGTCACTTCCTACTTTGTGTATGTCATCCAAAACCCGGATATCACACCCTACTACCTTCTCAACAGATCCATCCCCTATTCTGATGATGTCAAACTTATAACTGTCACATCAGAAATAGATGATCTATCTCCGCTATATCTGCTTTAGTCTATAAATAAACATAAGCCTGATGTCCACCAATGCTTCCGCTGCTCCCACTGACTACGACAACCCTCTAGCAGAGTCATATAGACGTGCACTTCTAAAGCTAGTTTAGAATGACGCTATACTCATCCTCCCACCGGGTCTCGCAGCCTGGAACAACAGCAATGGCAAGTGTGGGTAAACAAGAACTTCCATGTCACCGTCCTTGAGGCTACCGGAGTACCTCTCGGGTGCCTGAAGTTACCCACCGTATCTGCGGAGTGGCCAATGGAATGTCAAATCATATTGAATCTTTAGGTTCTTTATCAAATCTTCAGTAATCGTTTGCGGTTCTGGAATCACTTCCAGTTCTACCATACTCCCACTACTGTTTTTGAAAAAAAATCCATTTTTATTAAAACTGTGGCGAGTCTAGAACAATATTACTATTGATCTCCCAGATGGTAGAAAATCAACCCTCGTCATAGCCTGGGTCAACCCACAAACAGCCATTACAGAAACGTGCCTTGAGTTATCCAGAGTCTGGTTTTAATCATAAGCCGGACAACTCCCCGTACCTTAACAATGTTAAGATATGAACTGTACTATATCCAATATAGAACCAGAGGCACTGATTTAATTGAACCAGATTCAAATCATGCAGCTGTCTCCAGTGCATGTCAACTAAATGGAGAGAGGCCGATCAGCGTTACTCAACTTAGGAATGCTTCCAATTATGAGTAACCTGAAAGAGAAGCAATTTCTCTTTATCATTACTATCAACTGAATACCATACACAAGTATCTACATCTTCGATCACTTTGAAGAATCCCGATACTTGCTACACCTGGTACTCTACTCTATTCAAATACCTATAACTCCTCAAAACTTAGACCCTGTGTTTCTACGAAATACATGTCTAAGAACTAGAGAAGTTAAAAGTAAGCAGAATATAGTATGAGGACCAACCCCTCTGTCCTAATGGACACTGGACAACATACAATACTCTGTATAAGTCCGCTGAGTCTAACAAATCTTTCACTGTGCGTCGTAGGTTGAAAACTGTACTTATGGTTAAGAAGAATTACACCGCTGTTCAATGCTCCTTACCTAACCATCCACTGATATAGGTAAATGTCATCGACATAATATCAAAAGGTATATCTCACTCTATGAAAATAGACGTACAGATATATCAATTTGAAATTGGTGCACAACAGCGGACATTCAAAACCATATATTTGCCGACCGGCAAACAGCCCAGATGATCTCCTCAAATATCACCGATTACAACGAATCCCGATATAATGAGGATGATCACCCTATTCCCAATAACTTACTCCCACTCATCATCTGTAAAACCATACAGATATGAGAATCAAACCTGGTAAATACATACCCTGGAGCAAGTGTCTAATCGGGAAATCAGTTTTCTTTTAACATTACACAGTTGAACTGAAACATTGAAATGTTTCGATGGGGTATCCTGGTATTCCTAGTAATGCCTCTACCATTATCCAGATTCACAACTATAACCGTATAATTCTTTGCCATCTCTCCAAATCCCTTAATATGTCTTTAGTCATTACCTTCTGCACACCCCTTTAGGCCAAATGGTTTTCTTCCTTCCCTACCGTTCGGCACCAGCCTATGGTTTGGAAGAAGACTATCCAATAAGCATAATGGGTGTACTGCCCTAATCCTAAGAGCACTCGCAATGCGAGAGAAGGTGAAGATAAAAGACAACCGAATAAACCTTATTCCTATTTCTCCTGGACCAGAATCCATCCCCGAACTGGAACAAGTTCCTTTCGAGTTCGTATATAACCATACGATGGAGTATCCAAAAACTTGGGATCTTCGTAGTGATACGGAGTGTCCTGGAGAAATACAAAGGTGATTTAGGATTGGTGAAGAAATACTCGGTTTGGTCGTGAATAGCAGTCGCAATTTACTTTGCCCTCTTACTAATCCCTTTCTTTGTCTTAACTTAATACCTTCTGTACACCATCGTTATGCTAATTGGTTTTCTTCATTCCCCACCGTTCGGCACCAGCCTAAGGTTTGGAAGAAGACTATCCAATTTGCGTAATACGTGTACTATCTCCTAAACCAAGGAGTACTCGCAATGAGAGAAGGTGAAAAGAAAAGACAACTGAATAAACCTATCCGTTTTCTCCAGAACCGGAAACCATCCTCGAATTCCTTCGAGTTCGTATCTAACCATACGATGGTTTTGTCCAATGGAAGTGGACGTTCGTAGTAATACGGGGTGTCCTGGAGAAAAGGGTAAAAGTAGGAGTGGCAATGAGGTCTGCAACTCTGACAATCCAAAGGCCAATGTTAAGAAGGTTCGGTCAACTTGGTCACTGAGTCATAGTCTAGGGTCGGGTCAATGGTCGCTGCCAAAGAGAGAGAGAAAAGAAACACTCAGCGTGCACTCTAACCTAGATCAGAATGGTTATCAGTTTGTCTAATCTGGAAACCTCCCACTGTAACCTCAAATTCTCCTCCAAACCTGAAAGAAGAATTAGTCGGGATCACCCGAGGAGTAAACCAACTCATCAGTGGGAATCGGGATCCAACTATCATCGCATGATAACTTGACGGAATCCACTCAAGTCACCACACTCCAGAAGGTATGCGCATGCCTGGCAAGTTTCAGTTCTTTTGAAACTCCCGATGTGGGTTTTTACCCCTAGGACCCAAGTGACCTTGACAATGCCAACAAATCAAAGAGTCCTAGTCAAGTTCTACCCGTCATTATCTTGATTGCGTTAAACCCACCCGTACGAGTCCTTGACAATGCCAACAAGACCGTACGACTGTCCTAACCAATCCACTTATCCATGTGACAGAAAAGCATTACATAGCTACCGAACACTACGCCACGGCAATGCACGACAAACGCAGCACGAATACTAAGTAATACTAATCTGAAATGACGGAGGGCTACGACTGGTTTTTGGCGAAAAACCTTTAACGTAATGAACTTGATATCGTTGAAGGAACTGGATAACCTTTTTAGAAAATATAGTGACAAAAATCTTTACTAAAGAGGTCACTCCCGGTGAAGGGATCTCGGCTCTTTCCCCGTAGAATGAGGTGCAGGATATTCCAACTGAATACCACGATGCAAAGCAAAAGTAATCGGCTATAGTGAAGTTAATGCCCTGACGCAAACTTCTGTCCAAGGGGTCACTCCCGGTGAAAGGGTCTCGGCCCTTGCCTCGTCGACTGAGGAGCAGGATATTCCAAATGAATACCACGATGCAAAACAAAAGTGAACGTCCTTGCAATAACAGCTTTTTGAAAAGTGTTCCAACAACATCAGAATAGGTTTGTTTATCTTGCATTGATCCGAATCAACGCAGTCCCATCAATTGATCACACCACAAAGAACGAAAATATACTGACGTACGTATATGCCATCCGCATTCGCCACTGGGTCCCGTCATCACCCGTTAGGTTAGCTAACTAACGGCAGAGCGGGGACTGGACTAGCGCGGATGAAAAACATATACAACATCTACTAATATATATACCAATATATTGTATTTCGCTCAAGGCGTGAATAAAATGCAACATCACAGAAATATGCAGCATCACAGAACAATACAGATATCTGGGATCCCCGGGTTTCACAGAGCCGCTGCTGAAACCCGACGTTCCCCTGGTCGTGTGGATAGCCTGTGCAATGAAATCCTAGACCCCTACGGGCGCGGCAAGTCACCCGCCAAAACCTGAAGCGAGGCAGCCCCCTTCAGCAACGTGAATGGACCACCCAGCACTTCACGGAATCCGGTAACTCGGGCACCCCTTCTGGGTCAACCTGTACCCCCTACGAGTGCGGCGAATAGCCCGCCAATTCCAGACTGAAGCCCCCTCCGTCCCAATGCCATGAGATGCGGGCTTGTCGCCCTCCAGAACCCGGCTATCCGTGCACCCCACCGCGGGGCAGTCCTAGTACAGAAAGTAAAATATACATACACCGGGTACATCGACCGCAACCAGGTCGTGCCCCAAAAGAATAATACAAACAGGCAGTGACGGCAGTCCACATGTCGGACGCTCGCCCCGCAATATCAAATGTACATATAAAACAAAACAGTACTAGCATTGCATCCAGGCTATCCCCCACGACCGATCCGCAACAACACAGTATAAACACAGAACATCAACGTGAAAATCACGTTCGCAAATCCGTCTAACCGGGCTATAGCAGTTAGACCGGGTTTACCGATCGAGTGACATTCACGGTCGCAGATATAATGTAAATACTGTGAAATAATGTGTTTAAAATATCCAATCGATCAAAAATTAACAAGTGGGCCCCCAAGCAATACTGTAGCACTCACAGAAATTCTGGGCCCAATTTTAATATTCCAAAACCCCTATTTTTAGCCCACAAGCCCACTGCAGAAAAACGACGACATGATCTCTCATTACTGCGGCGGATCCGCGGCCTGAGAAAGGTTAATGGCCGCGGATCCGCGCTCTTACAGAGGGATCATGTTGTCGAATTTTCCCAGTGTTCTTAGAACTCCCTGCACATCATTCTGAGACAACCTGAAAAATTTTTGGAGACCAAAAAATTTCAACAGAAACTGATGCTAACAAAAAATGTAGATTTTGGAATTTTGGTCGATCGGAAATGCAAAACACATTAGAACAAACTAGACAAGGTTAATGGCGTGGCTCTGATACCATGTTGCGCCACGGCAGCGCCCCGGCCGTCTATCCGAGGCCAGAATGCGGAATCAAAAATTTTCCTTACTTGGAAACCGGCGCTACCGCGGACAATGAAAACCCGGATCGTTAACCATTAACCTATACTAGCAATCAAGAGAAGGGGTGAGAGATATACCGAGTGATCCGAGTCCTCCGGTCTTCTCGTCGTCGTCCCTATCTCCCACGGATCCTCCGGTCGTCACATCCTTGCCGGAAGGGCACCACATCGTCTGCATCTTTTACGGGCTCCCACCTCAATACTGAGGCAACTCGGGCACGAAGCTGGCAAGTCGACATGCCCAAGATTTGCTGTAGAAAGTGTAGTGCTTTGTCTCTTTGGGGTTATGTTGCCTTGATGGAGGAATCAAGATGATATGAACTTGGGGATTTGGTAGCAATGGAAAAATGAGATGGATGATTAATTTCCCACACCAAAAATGAAACTCTCTCATTTTTCTCCTCTCCCCAAAGTGTTGGCCGGCCAATGTTAGAGAATGATGGAGGGAAAAAAGAAATCAACCATGATCAAAACAAGAAGGAGAGTGAGTGTAGTAAAAGTAGAAAGGTGACCATATCCAAAAAACATAATCATCACAAACTTACATCAAACCCATACCCTTTCTAATCTCATTAATGCAAGTGATGGTGCAAAAGAAATGATTCTATCATAATGAATACATTTGCAAGAAACCCCCTCCACAAATGTTATTTGCACAATTGCAAATAACCCCCTCCATCGGAAAAGTCCGGCCGGGAAAGAACAAAAGAAAACCGGCCGGAACGGAATGCAAACAGGCAACTCCAGAAAACTGGTCCCGTAATAAATTACAGGAAAAACCTGATACTGTGCATACACACCCGCATCTGTATTCCGTCCGGATACAAATGCAATGAGACAAAATCTACACTGTACTAAACTAGGATCCGGCTTAAACCAAAGCCGGCTAGTAAAATCCGTTCGATCCTGATGCGTGCAATACCGTACGTATCTGATCGAACCCTGCCATATATCCATACGGCCACTAGTACAAACCGTCCGATCCTGATCCGTGCAATACCGCACGTATCTGATCGGACCCTGCCATATCTCCATACGGCCTCTACAGCGTTTCGCCCGAAAACTTGAGTAACTGAAAGTGTGGTGGACTCTAAAGACTCGTCAATACTATGGCTGTGGATTTAACTACTAGCACGTCAGAGGTATTAGCCAATACGTGACGGGCCACCAGCTATTGACCAAAAGGGACGTCGATGAGCGAACTCATCCTGACACCCTACTGAGCCTGTCAGTGACAATATCCGTACAGTCCGGTCCGTTCGTCTATGAGCATCGCATGGCGGGCCTAGGGGGTTGGTAAAAGTCAGACCCCCAAAGGCGGTACAAGTCGTGTCGGAGTGAAGCCCAGAACACCCTGAGATACTACTGGAATACCTACCAGTAAATCTCCTGCCTCGGCCGAGGGCTTTGTGTAATGGCTCTCCTAGACACTGCGCGACCTCACCCCCAATACCGGGAGAGACGAACCCCTGCAGATCCGCTCACTGCCTCCATGTGGCTCGGGACTGTACCCAACTAAAACCTGTTTGCACGACTCCTTTGAGCCGTGGTAGGGTAGTAATCAAAGTACAGTGGGAACTCACACGAGACAAATGACGATCTCAGGTCGATGAACTAACCTGTACACATGTCACCAGGGAACTGCTATCTGACATCAGGTATAAGACCAACTAGCATGTTCCCGGCGAGTCCCATCCGGTGTACTCATAACCCAATGAGCACCTGTATACATCTTAGGTGAACCAACTGACACCAGTGGCTTATGAGACCGGCCACCGCCCCTCGTCGGGGTCTCGACTGTATACACTAGTCTACTCTGGAGAATCGATGCCCTGTCTCGAAACTCCCACGGCTAGGGACCTTTTAAGGATGTGCTTATAAACCACCAGCTCTCACGTATATGATCGTCATCATACTGCTGGCAATCAAGCAAGAATCCTAGGGGCTCTATCAGCGTGTAATAGCGACCTGTAAGGTCACCTGAAGTAGTACACGATGATAAAGGTAAACCAGATAGCATACTATCATCTCGAGTAAGACTGTCTTACCGGGATAGGTCCTCCCTCAATCATTGCAATCACGTGCCTGTGATCCAATAATTGACTCTGAGGGCACTATCTCCAACAATTAGTCCCTATGTAAATGTAAATTTCGAGTACGAAATTTTTATAAGGAGGGTAGAATATAACGACTCTGAATTTACTGTACAAAATTTTTCAGTTTAATGTACATAAAGGAGTTTACAAGCCCGAGTACAATTTATAAGTTAATTTTTGTTTAAGAACAGTAAGAAACAACTTGTAGCTCACTGGTAAAGCCTTGCACTGTTGTGACGTAACCCCTGTGTTCGAATCCCATCAGACACATTATATTTTTTCAGATTTTTCTTTTAAACTTTTTGGAAGCCCAAAAGTTTACACGTGCAATGCACATAAAAATAAAAAGTCTGAAGAAATAAACATGTGCAAAAGAATATTAATACTGAGATGAAAACGTGGCACTAATCCGACGACCCCCCTCCACAAAACTACCGGCGAGATTTCCTTTTAGGCCGGCACCGACGACCCCCCGTAGCCAAAGGTGCTCGTGCTTTGCACACAAGTTTTTTCCCGTACCCCTAACTCCCCTGCACTGTTTGCAATCAAACAGAGACCCCTCTATTCCCCATTTATTATCTTTTTAATGCATTTTAATTCACCCTTTTAATTCCAAAACCCTAATTCCACACTATAAATACTACTCAATGCCCTAGCCCTTCCTCATTCTGAATATTATAGCCAAAATTCTCAAAATTTTCTAAGTACAAGTGGAGTAGAAGAGGAGTTAACAAACGATCAAGTTCTGACGAGGATCGACAAATATTCCGGCGACCCCGCGACGTCACGACGACAACCCCCTCTTTCTACACTTCCCTTTAATCCACTTCACTTGTAAGTCCTTTCCAATTCTCATTCTTCTTCTCTAAAAATTCTTTTTCAAAACATATGTCGGAAGTGGAGTTAATACCGACATCTTCTTCTATACTATATAAAATTCACTTTTTCTTACATATTTGGCATCCATATCATTACACAAAATTTGTAATCATAAAACTAAAGTTTAGAACCAACTTTCACTCAAATATGTCATGTAACATAACTTTAACTTAACTTTTATATTAAAATACCATGAACTTTATATATGTTATCTTATATTGCTTGCTTAAAACATACATTTAGGAAACTTCACGAGGTAACGAGCTACCTCTCACATACACACATAGTTCCATAGCACGATACTCTTCGAACATATTTTTGTTACGAATACAAGATTTCAATAAAATACCATTTACTATAAAAACGGTTTTCTTTTAAATTGTATTTTCAATTCCTTTGCAAATAAGCCTCTACAACCTTTTTTAGGGGACCCGCTATTGGATGGTGCAAATTATCGCACATCCTTGGGCTAGTAGAGCGAGATGCAGACCTTCTCACGGAGCATTCGGTCTCGAAAGGTTTTTAATACGGTTTTTAAGAAAAACGTAATTTTCTACTTAAATAAAAATTTAATTTTTTAATAATTATATAAATATTACAAAATCCATATATTTTCAAAATATAATAACCTTATATTTTTAAATGAAAGAATTACAAGTTTCATCAAAATACCATCAAGATACCAACAAAAGTCAAGCTTTACAGTAAAATACCATGAACTATCCAAGCTAAGCTATTATCACTAAAATACTTCAAATTCTTAAAATTCACATTCATGGAAACCCTAAATAATATAAATAACTTCTTGAGATTATTTTGAAACTATATTAAAAATATTTTTCATAAAACCCCCTCGAGTTATATAAAAATATTAAGGACTTTAGTAAATATAGGTTTAAGTGGGATCAATTCTCTTGAGCCCTAGAGAGCAGGAGAAAGTGAGTGCTTGCCTATTTAAGATAGAAAACTTAACAGTGTTATCAATGGTAATTGTCTTGGAAAAAAACACAAATCCTGTCGTCCATGTGCAGCAGTTACCGATAACTCCCGAACCTAATTCATGATCTAAATCAGTTATAAGTGTCTGACTCAAGTCTGAGTCTAAATCAAACTTGAATTCAAACTAAAACCAGAATCCAATTTAAATATGAATCCAAACTCTAACATGTATACTTGAACATGAACCTGAATATCAACATACAAGACTTGACTTGACCGAACTATGACTACAACTTGACATGAATACAAGTTTACATCCTGAACCTGACTACTTCAACAACTTGTATCCATGGTCTCGGCAAGTCTGATAATTATAATCTATACAAAACATTACACAGGGTTAACGGGGTTGATTGGTACAGAATATATTAAAAGTGGCACAGGGTGGTCACTTAAAAGACACCTACTTGAACTCGCGTGTCGTTGTCCCATGGGTTTTGACGGGGCCTTGTACTACATGTTACCATAGTCCACGAGGCATGTTGGACTCCTCTCATATACACTGATACCTTCTATACCAAGCTACAAACAACTACTTTAAGATAACAAGTATATACCTGTATAACTTACCATTTCCTTTTCCACGTTACTTGTTCCTTTCTTTCTTTTGGGACTTACCGAGAGCTAGTTCGCTGACGACATTCATGTCTATTTCTTTCTTTGGAATGTTCGTCAGGAGGACAAGACTCTCTCGAGATAGAGCCTAGCTAGGAGGACGTGGATCAGCTCACTTCCCAGCAGGACTTCTAGCTTCTTGTACTTACTTTCAGTTCATATGTCACTGTTTAGGCATTGCTTATATCATTGTATCTTTTCTTTTTAAAGCAGTTGTATTGTAAAGATGAATGTTAATAAAAGTTGTTGTTCATTTTTATATCTCTTGTTATTCTTATGCATTTTTATATATTGTTTAATTACGCCTGACGTATTTATTTCTTAGTAAATACGCCGCATGCCTGCCACGTCTCCGTCTCCGTACACTGGGAAGCGGGGCATGACAGATTCTTTAAGAAAAACGCGACAACATAAGATCGTACTATGATTCCAAAGTGTGCGTGTATGGGATAGGTCATTACCCCGTGCGATATCATCTACAATAGGTTAAACAAATTCTAAAATTCATATTAAACATAAAGATAGAAGTTACATGAATCGAATACATATAAAAGCCTTCATGAAAAGAGTATAACTTGTAAGTTACATGTTATAGCTAGATGTTGATGAGGTGATTCATGGAACTTTGTTAGATGTGTAGTCATGATGTCACAAGTTTTCCATTTATGAGTTTTATTTTATGAAATTGATATGATGACAATAAGATACTAGAGACAAAAGGATTTCTTTTTAAGCACGAAAATATATTTACGTAGCTTGATTTCGGCGACAAAGCAAGGGGTGGATTCAAAAAGAAAAGAAGAAGAGGGATGAGAGAGTTACTTGTTACTGTTAGGAATATGTATGCCCTAGAGCCCATTATTGTTGATATAGTGGATGCTTGGACATATATACAGAGGACTTTCTTGCTCGACATGATAGTATGCTATCTGGTTACCTTTATCTTAACATGTAGACTGGTATTTTTAAATTGTCTGTCTCTTACATGTTGATAAAGCCCTTAGGATATGTACTTGACTACCAGGATTATGATGAGATCATACTAGTGGGGCCAGGGTGGTCCAAAAGTACATCCTTTAACAGTTCCTAGTCGAGAGGATATTGAGACAGGGCATCGATATTCCAGAGTAGACTAGTGTATATGTTTCTTGTCCCTTGGAGGGCAATGGTTGATCCCACAACCATTGGTGTGTGACATCAAAGATTGTGCACAGGTGCTCATTAGAGAATGGGTATACCGAACAGGACTCGCCAACGACTCCTAGTTGGTAGTATACCTATCGTCAGATAGCAGTCCTCTGGTGACACTGGTACAGGTTCGTTTGTAGACCCGAGAACGTCATAGAGTCTTATATGGCTCCCACTGTGCTTTGATTTCCTCCCTACCATGCTCAAGAGGAGTCATGCAAACAGGTGAATTTTGGGTATAGTCCCGAGTCACATGGAGGCAATAAGCGATAGGAGGGGTTTCGTCTCTCCCGGTATTGGGGGTTGATGTTGCGCTATGCTCGATTGGTTATAACTGGAAGTCCCTGGCCATGGCTACTGCTGAGATTTACTGATAAGAGTTATTAGTAGTTTCTCGAACCGTTATAGGCCAGATATCGACATGACTTATCACATTACTGGAGTCTAGCGTTTACCGCCCCTAGACATGATATGCGACATATCAGACGAAGAGACCGGACTGTACGGTAGTGTTACTGATTGGCTTCATGGAGAGTATTGACAAGCTTGCTTGTTGATCTTCATATCACTCAATACCCGGATAGCCGTTACATCTAGCTAGTACCGCTGATGGCTTGTAGGTGACTGATGTGATAATCACATACTGCTGGCGTATTGACGAGTCTTTAGAGTCCCACACAGAAGTTTTCTGGTTCAAGCGAAACGAAATAGGACACATATGTGATATATGTGTGTGCCTGATTAAATACGTGTATATGATACCGTATTGTAATCTGGAAGTTATCTGATGTCGGTCAGGTTATATGTGATATAACCGGATTATCGAATCAAGTGTTGATTTGATAATGTGATGTACAGATAAATGATATTAGTCGGTTATATATGATATAACCAGATTATTAAATCAAGTGTTGATTTAATAATGTGATATATATTATATTTGATATAATTATATCTTGACTAATATCATTAGCTCACTAAATATTTTCTTATATGTATTAATATATATATATATATATATATATATATATATATATATATATGAAGCATGGCTTATTTTCTATTTTTGAGAAAAATAGAAATTGAGGTGGAAATTGGGAGCATGGTTAGAGGCCGATCAGCGTTACTCAACTTAGGAATGCTTCCAATTATCAGTAACTGAAAGAGAAGCAATTTCTCTTTATCATTATTATCAACTGAATACCATACACAAGTATCTACATCTTCGATCACTTTGAAGAATCACGATACTTGTTACACCTGGTTCTCTACTCTATTCAAATACCTATAACTCCTCAAAACTTGGACCCTGTGTTTCTTCGAAACACATGTCTAAGAACTAGAGAAGTTAAAAGTAAACAGAATATAGTATGAGGACCAACCCCTCTGTCCTAATGGACACTGGACAACATACAATACTCTGTATAAGTCCGCTGAGTCTAACAACTCTTTCACTGTGTGTCGTAGGTTGAAAACTGTACTTATGGTTAAGAAGAATTACACCGCTGTTTAATACTCCTTACCTAACCATCCACTGATATAGGTAAATGTCATCGACATAATATCAAAAGGTATATCTCACTCTATGAAAATAGACGTACAGATATATCAATTTGAAATTGGTGCACAACAGCGGATATTCAAATCCAAATATTTGCCGACCGGCAAACAGCCCAGATGATCTCCTCAAATATCACCGATTACAACGAATCCCGATATAATGAGGATGATCACCCTATTCCCAATAACTTACTCCCACTCATCATCTGTAAAACCATACAGATGTGAGAATCATACCTGGTAAATACATACCCTGGAGCAAGTGTCTAATCGGGAAATCAGTTTTCCTTTAACAGTACACAGTGAAATCTTGAAACATTGAAATGTTTCGATGGGGTATCTGGGTATTCCTAGTAATGCCTTTTCCATTATCCAGATTCACAACTATAACCGTATAATTCTTTGCCACCTCTCCAAATCTCTTTATATGTCTTTAGTCATTACCTCCTGCACACCCCTTTAGGCCAATTGGTTTTCTTCCTTCCCTACCGTTCGGCACCAGCCTATGGTTTGGAAGAAGACTATCCAATAAGCATAATGGGTGTACTGTCCTAGTCCTAGGAGCACTCGCAATGCGAGAGAAGGTGAAGATAAAAGACAACTGAATAAACCTTATTCCTATTTCTCCTGGACCAGAATCCATCCCCGAACTGGAACAAGTTCCTTTCGAGTTCGTATATAACCATACGATGGATTATCCAATAAACTGTGGATCTTCGTAGTGATACGGAGTGTCCTGGAGAAATACAAAGGTGATTTAGGATTGGCGAAGAAATACTTGGTTTGGTCGTGAATATCAGTCGCAATTTACTTTGCCCTCTTACTAATCCCTTGCTTTGTCTTAATCTTAATACCTTCTGCACACCGTTTAGGCTAATTGGTTTTCTTCATTCCCTACCGGTCGGCACTAGCCTAAGGTTTGGAAGAAGACTATCCAATTTGCATAATAGGTGTACTATCTCCTAAACCAAGGAGTACTCACAACTTGAGAGAAAGTAAAAGGGAAAAGACAACTGAATAATCCTATCCGTTTTCTCCAGAACCGGAAACCATCCTCGAATTCCTTCGAGTTCGTATCTAACCATACGATGGTTTTGTCCAATGGAAGTGGACGTTTGTAGTAATACGGGGTGTCCTGGAGAAAAGGGTAAAAGTAGGAGTGGCAATGAGGTCTGCAACTCTGACAATCCAAAAGCCAGTATAAAGAAGGTTCGGTTAACTTGGTCTCTGAGTCATAGTCTTAGGGTCGGGTCAATGGTCGCTGCCAAAGAGAGAGAGAAAAGAAATACTCAGCGTGCACTCTAACCTAGATCAGAATGGTTACCAATTTATCTAATCAGGAAACCTTCCATTGTACCTCAAATTCTCCTCCAAACCTAAAAGAAGAATTAGTCGGGAATACCCGAGGAGTAAACTAACTCATCAGTGGGAATCGGGATCCAATTCTCATCGCATGATAACGTGACGTAATCCGCTCACGTCATCACACTCCAGAAGGTATGCGCATATCTGGCAAGTTTTAGTTCTTTTGAAACTCCCAATGTGATTTTTACCCCATGCTCTTATGACCTTGACTTTGGCCAACAAATCATAAGTCACATGTCAAGTTCTACCCGTCATTCTCCAGGTTGTTTTGAATCCACCCGTACCTACCCTTGACTTTGGCCAACAAGGCAGTACGACTGTTCCAAACCAACGCATCTATCTATGCTGCATATGAATAACCAACAGCTACCAAACACTGTGCCTTGACTTTGGCCAACAAACACAGCTTGAATACTATTGACTATCCATATAAAACGACGGAGGGCTACGAATGGTTTCTGGCGAAAACCTTTAACGTAATGAACTTGATATCGTTGATGGAACGGATAGCTTTTTAGAAATATAGTGACGAAAACCTTCGCTAAAGAGGTCACTCCCGGTGAAGGGATCTCGGCTCTTTCCCCGTAGGATGGGGTGCAGGATATTCCAACTGAATACCACGATGCAAAGCAAAAGTAATCGGCTATAGTGAAGTTAATGCCCTGACGCAAACTTCTGTCCAAGGGGTCACTCCCGGTGAAGGGATCTCGGCCCTTGCCTCGTCGACTGAGGAGCAGGATATTCCAAATGAATACCACGATGCAAAACAAAAGTGGACGTTCTTGCAATAACAGATTTTTAAAAAGTGTTCCAACAACATCAGAATAGGTTTGTTTTAACTTGCATTGATCTGAATCAACGCAGCCCCATCAATTGATCACACCACAAAGAACGAAAATATACTGATGTACGTATATGCCATCCGCATTCGCCACTGGGTCCCGTCATTACCCGTTAGGTTAGCTAACTAACGACAGAGCGGGGACTGGACTAGAGAGGATGCAAAACATATACAACATCTACTAATATATATACCAATATATTATATTTCGCTCAAGGCGTGATAAAAATGCAACATCACAGAAATGTACAGCATCACAGAACAATACAGATATCTGGGATCCCCGGGTTTCACAGAGCCACTACTGAAACCCGACGTTCCCCTGGTCGTGTGGATAGCCTGTGCAATGAAATCCTAGACCCCTACGGGTGCGGCAAGTTACCCACCAAAACCTGAAGCGAGGCAGCCCCCTTCAGCACCGTGAATGGACCACCCAGCACTTCACGGAATCCGGCAACTTGGGCACCCCTCCTGGGTCAACCTGTACCCCCTACGAGTGCGGCGAATAGCCCGCCAATCCTAGAGTGAAGCCCCCTCCGTCTCAATGCCATGAGATGCGGGCTTGTTGCCCTCCAGAACCCGGCTATCCGTGCACCCCACCGCGGGGTAATCCTAGTACAGAAAGTAAAATATACATACAACGGGTACATCGACCGCAACCAGGTCGTGCCCCAAAAGAATAATACAAACAGGCAGTGACGGCAGTCCACATGTCGGACGCTCGTCCCGCAATATCAAATGTACATAATACAACAAAACTGTACCAGCATTGCATCCAGGCTATCCCCCACGACCGAACCGCAACATCACAGCAAATACATAGAACATCAACGTGAAGGTCACGTTCGTAAATCCGTCTAACCGGGCTATAGCAGTTAGACCAGATTTACCGATCGAGTGACATTCACGGTCGCAGATATAATGTAAATACTGTGAAAAAATGTGTTTAAAATATCCGATCGATCAAAAATTAACAAGTGGGCCCCCAAGCAATACTGTAGCGCTCACAGAAAATCTGGACCCAAGTTTAATATTCCAAAACCCCCAAAATCAGCCCACAAGCCCACTGGAAAATTTCGACCCATTGATCCCTCAAACCTGCGGCGGAACCGCGGCAACAAGGGGGGTTTTGCCGCGGTTCCGCGCTCTACCTGAGAGATCAATGTCTCGAATTTTCCCAGATCTCTTAGGACTTCTAGTACATCAATTTTCTACAACTTGAAAAGTTTTTGGACTTCAAAAAATTTCGACAGAAAACTGATGTAAAGAAAAACGCGGGTTTTTGGAATTTTGGTCGATCGGAAATGCAAACACATCAAACAAAGCTAGACGAAGTTAATGGCGAGTCTCTGATACCAATGTAAGTGCACGGCGGCGCCCCGGCCATCAATCCGACGGCCAAATGCGGAAGCGGTGATAAACTTTAATTTTGCGAACTTAGTAAACCGGCACCACCGCGCACTAAACCCCGGATCGGGCCATTAAACTAGATCTAGCTAACTACAAGACGGGTTAGAGATATACCGAGTGATCTGAGTCCTCCGGTCTTCTCGTCGTTGTCCCGATCTCCTGCGGAAACTCCGGTCGTCGCCTCCTTGCCGGAAGGGCACCACATCGCCTGCATCTTTTACGGGCTCCCACCTCAATACCGAGGCAACTCGGGCGTGAAGTTGGCTGGCCGACGGGTCCAAGATTTGCTGTAGAATGTGTAGGGTTGAGGCTATGTCTCATTTGGGGTTTGTTGCCTTTGAAGATGATGGAGGAATCAAGATAAGAAAAATGGTGCTTGCATTTTTCCTAGCATGAAATGAGATCAAAAATGCCACACTCAAAAATGAAACTCTCTCATTCTCTCTCAAAGAAGTGGCCGGCCATCCTCTCATGAGGAATGGTGGTGGAGTGTGAACATAATGCAAGAGGGAGGTAAGTGTAGTAAAAGGTGGAGGGTGACCACAACCAAAAACATCATCATAACAAAACTCAAATCAACCTCAAATCCTTTCTAATCTCATAATTGCACCATCATGGATGAAAAAGCAAAAGATGCTTAATCAATCATAATGCCACAAGTGCAAGAAACCCCTTCCACAAATGTTATTTGCAAACTTGCAAATAACCCCCTCCATCGGAAAAGTCCGGCCGGGAAAGAACAAAGGAAAACCGGCCGGAACGGAATGCAAACTGGCAACCCCAGAAAACTGGTCCCATAATAAATTACAGGAAAACCCCGATACTGTGCATACACACCCGCATCTGTATTCCTACCGGATACAAATGCAATGAGACAAAATCTACACTGTACTATACTAGGATCCGGCTTAAACCAAAGCCGGCTAGTAATATCCGTTCGATCCTGATCCGTGCAATACCGCACGTATCCGATCGAACCTTGCCATATATCTATACGGCCTCTAGTACTAACCGTCCGATCCTGATCCGTGCAATACCGCACGTATCTGATCGGACCCTGCCATATCTCCATACGGCCTCTACAGCGTTTCGCCCGAAAGCTGAGTAACTGAATGTGTGGTGGACTCTAAAGACTCGTCAATACTATGGCTGTGGATTTAACCACTAGCACGTCAGAGGTATAAGCCAATACGTAACGGGCCACCAGCTATTGACCAAAAGGGACGTCGATGAGCGAACTCATCCTGACATCCTACTGAGCCTGTCAGTGACAATATCCGTACAGTCCGGTCCGTTCGTCTATGAGCATCGCATGTCGGGCCTGGGGGGTTGGTAAAAGTCAGACCCCCAAAAGCGGTACAAGTCGTGTCGGAGTGTAGCCCAGAACACCCTGAGATACTACTGGAATACCTACCAGTAAATCTCCTGCCTTGGCCAAGGACTTTGTGTAATAGCTCTCCTAGACACAGCGCGACCTCACCCCCAATACCGGGAGAGACGAACCCCCGAAGATCCGCTCACTGCCTCCATGTGGCTCAGGACTGTACCCAACTAAAACCTGTTTGTACGACTCCTTTGAGCCGTGGTAGGGTAGTAATCAAAGCACAGTGGGAACTCACACGAGACAAATGACGATCCCCAGGTCGATGAACTAACCTGTACACATGTCACCTGGGAACTGCTATCTGACATGAGGTATTAGACCAACTAGCATGTTCCCGGCGAGTCCTGTCCGGTGTACTCATAACCCAATGAGCACCTGTATACATCTTAGGTGAACCAACTGACACCAGTGGCCTGTGAGACCGGCCACCGCCCCTCGTCGGGGTCTCGACTGTATACACTAGTCTACTCTGGAGAATCGATGCCCTGTCTCGAAACTCCCACGACTAGGGACCATTTAAGGATGTGCTTATAGACTACCAGCTCCCACGTATATGATCGCCCTCATACTGCTGGCAGTCAAGCAAGAATCCTAGGGGCTCTATCAACGTGTAATAGCGACCTGTAAGGTCACCTGAAACAGTACACGATGATAAAGGTAAACCAGATAGCATACTATCATCTCGAGTAAGACTGTCGTCCCGGGATAGGTCCTCCCTCAATCATTGCAATCACGTGCCTGTGATCCAATAATTGACTCTGATGGCACTATCTCCAACATCCTGCAAGTACTAATCTACGCGATATGGAGGTCTTTCCCGGGTCTGTACAATGCCCTATCTCCGCAGTTGATGGACGAGACGTTTGATAAAATGTATACGGTCCACGAGTTTGGCCTGATCTCAAAGAGCAAGCGGGACCGCTCGATGGACCTTCTTCTTGAGTGTTTCCAGCAAAAGTTGGTCGTTGCATCATGTTCGACGGATGGGGACCCCGGTGAGTCCGTGGCTTCTAGGGTCTACGGATACCGTCAGAGGGAGCGGGCGGAGGCTGCCTGGGCTCGGCTGGAAGAGTTTTCTTCCGAGTATCATCGCCAATGTTTTCTTAATCCTCTTCATCATTTGCTGTAATGGTTGTAAGGCTGCGGAGCCTATAATACCTCCGAATAAATAAAATTTTCTTTGGTTGAGGTTGGTATATTGTCTCTTTCTTCCTTTCCATACCTTTTTTCGACTTGTGCCTCCTCCAACCCCCAAGCTCAGGGCCGAGGAAAGTAATGAAGGGCTGGAGCCCCGGGGCGGTGCCGAAGTTTATTCTGTGAGAGGACTCAGTTTGGAGAACTTAATCAATGCGAAAAGGAATTGCATTATTCAAAAGAGGGTACATGTTTATCTATACAACTTAAGCTTTTCGGCGTTATATGGCCGGGGAAAATTACGCCCTCCGGAGTTCTGGAGGTGATAGGCTCCACCGGGCAATGCTTCCGTTACGAGAAATAGTTCATCTCACTTCGGGAAGAACTTATGTAGCCTCCCTTGATCTATGAACTCGTTTCTCCGTAAGACCAGGTCTCTTGTCTTGAAGGCTTAATGCTTAACTCGGGCATTATAGTAGCGGGTGGTTTGCTGCTGATAAGCGGCCACTCTGATTTGCGCTCGATCTCGTTTTTCTAACAAGATATCCAAGTTGCTTCGCAGTGCCAAGGTGTTAGCTTCATCGTCAAAGTGTTCGACCCTATAACTGGGCAATCCAATTTCTGTGGGGATCATTGCTTCGGTACTGTAGCAGAGGTTGAACGGGGTTCTCCCGTTGGTGTTTTCCTTGATGTCCGCAGTGCCCAGAGCACACGAGGCAGTTCCTCGACCCAAATGTCTTGCTTCCCTTCCAGGCAAGCCCGGAGCCTGCGAATGACGCCTCGGTTTGCTATTTCGGCTTGCCCGTTGCATTGGGGGTGTGCTACCACCGCGAACTTCATCAATATGTGGTAGTCGCTTCAAAAATTTTTGACTTTGTCATTCTCGAAGTTGGTCCCATGGTCGGTGATGATGCACCTCGGGATTCTGAATTGGAAGATTATATTGTTCTGTAGGAACTTTATCGTAGAGACGGCGTCTGGTTTTCTGATGGGCACGACTTCAATCCACTTTGTGAAGTAGTCTATCGCAACAAGAATGTACTTGTATCCACCCATGTCGGTGGGGAGCTGACCCCCCATATCCATTCCCTACCATGCAAATGGCCAAGGGGAACTTAGCGGCGTTAGTTCGGTGGCGGGGAGGTGAGGAACGCTGCCGAAGAGTTGGCAGCTTTTTCATCTTCTAACCAGTTTCTCGGCATCTTGATATATTCCTGGCCAATAGTACCCCTGGAGCAGTGTCTTTTGGACCAGGCTACGGGCCCCTTGATGCGCCCCTCTGACCCCTTCATGTATCTACCATAGGACGTAGTCTGCTTCGTGGGGATTGACACACCGGAGTAGAGGTTGAGTTTACGACTTTTTGTATAGGTTTTCTTTACTCCATACGAAATGGTGAGCTTTTTCTCGAAGCCGAAGAGCCTCGGCTCGGTCCTTTCGAAGAACCCCTTCTTTCAGATATTCTATAATGGGCTTTCTCTAGTCCGGGGCATCTTCTTGAGTCATGTAGATTTGAAGTGTTGCCTCTCCATCTTCGATGCTAGGCCGAGATAGGACTTCAAAGAGGATATTTCTCTTGTGATTCACCGAATAGGAGGAGGTGAGTTTGCACAGTGCATCAGCCTTGGCGTTCAAATTTCTGGGAATTTGCTCCACTTGGACTTCGTCGAAGTTTCTCCGAAACCTTTTTACCTTCGCTAGGTATTTTATCATGAGTGGTTCTCGTGCTTCGAAATGACCGGTTACTTGGCCGACGACTGGCGCAGAGTCGCTACATATCCGGATGGTCTTCAGCCCCACTCCGGAGGCGATTCGTAGTCCTTCCAATAAGGCCTCGTACTCCGCGGCGTTGTTCGATGCCTTATAACCAAGCTTTAGGGAGTGCTCCATTTCCGTGTCGTTCGGGCCTCGGATGATCAAGCCTGCCCCACTTCCTTCTTCTGTAGAGGATCCGTCTATATAAAGCACCCAGTCTGGAATTGGGTCGAGTACTTCCTCGACCGAGGGCCGTGAGTCAGGGCCTTGAGCAGTCGTTCCTTCCCTTATGGGAATGGTGCTCTCGACAATGAAATCAGCTAGGGCCCGGGATTTGCTGGCCCGTCTGTGTCGGTATTTTATGTCGAATTGGGACAGTTCCCATCCCCATTTCTCTAGGCGGCCCGACGATTCGGGGGAGGCGAGGATATTCCCTAGAGGTCTTTCAGTGAGGACGAAGATTGTGCGCGCCTGGAAATAGTGTCGTAACTTCTTGGAAGCGACGATGAGTGCCAGGACTATTTTTTCTATAGCCCGGTATCTGGTTTCTGCGTCCTTGAAAACATGGCTCACGTAGTAGACCGGCTTCTGCATCCCTTCGCATTCCCTGACGAGTACTGAGCCTGCGGCTTGGTCGGAGACAACTAAATATAGTAACAGTTCGTCGCCTTCGACCGGTCTGGTAAGAAGTGGCGGGGTCGCCAGGTGGGCCTTGAGTTATTCTAAAGCGTTTTGGCATTCCTCGGTCCATTCAAACCTGGGAATTTTTCTGAGGGCTCTGAAGAAAGGGAGGCATTTTTCCCTGGCTCTAGACATAAAGCGACTCAATGCGGCCACTCTCCTGGTGAGTCGCATGATATAGGTATTGCTTTTAGGCGTTGTCATGTTAAGGATGGCACTGATTTTCTCTAGGTTTGCCTCGATTCCTTGATGGGTAACCATGAAACAGAGGAATTTTTCGCTTGTGACGCCGAACGCATATTTAGCTGGATTCGTCTTCATCTTGTATTTTCGCAGGACATCGAACTCTTCTCCAAGGTCCGCAGCGTGTCCAGCTGACGAGGCGGATTTTACAAGCATGTCGTCGACGTAAACTTCAATGTTTTTCCCAATCTGTTCTTTGAACGGTTTGTTGACCAATCACTGGTACGTGGCCCCGGCGTTCTTGAGTTCGAAGGGCATTACCCTGTAGCAGTATACCCCCCGATCCGTGGTGAAGGCTGTCAGCTCTTCATCAGCCGAATTCATTCGGATCTGATTATAACCGGAGAAGGCGTCCATGAAGCTTAGCAGTTCGTGGCCGGCCGAGCTGTCCACTAGCTGGTCTATTCGAGGAAGTGGGTAGTTGTCTTTGGGGTAAGCCTTGTTCAGGTCAGTGAAATCGATGCACATGCGCCATTTTCCGTTTGCCTTCTTGACCATGACCACATTCGCCAGCCAATCCGAGTAGTTCAGGTTTCTGATGAAGTTGGCAGCGAGCAATCGATCCACCTCGTCCTCATTCGCCTTCTGTTTAATCGGCGCAAAACTTATCTTCTTTTATCGAATCGGCCTGGCTTTCGGGTCGACCCCAAGCTTGTGGGAGATCACCTCGGGGTTGATCCCAGGCATGTTCGCTGGCGTCCAAGCGAACACATCCGAGTTATCTCGGAGGAACCGGATCAGACCTTCGTGGATGTCCTCTGTCAAGAGAGAGCCGATCCGGACTGTCCGTCCATCGACTCCCTCTATGAGAAGAACTTCTGCCAACGCTTCCACCGGGGCGCCTAGAACTTCCTTTCGGTCGTCGCGTGTATCTAAAAACCCCTGAGAATCATGTGTGTATTCAAAATCACCACCTTGCTCTCCGGCGGGGGATGTTGAGGTGAGGCAGATCCTAGTGGTTTGTTGGTCCCTATAGGCTTGGCCTATTCCCCCATTATCCAAAAGGAATTTAAGTGCAAGATGGTAAGTCAAGATCTGAACCCGGAGGGTGTTTAAGGTAGGACGTCCCAGGAGAATGTTATAGGATGATGGGACCTTAGCAACGAGGAAGTTCACCGGTACAGTTCGCGTCTTTCCTGCTTCCCTAATGTTAAGGAGGAGGGTGACTGATCTCTCGGCCAGGACAAAATGGTTGGTGAACCTAGAGAGAACGTGGGAGGTCGGCTAAAGGTCGGATGAATCTAATCTCATACGCTGGAAACAATTGTAGAACAGGATATCCGTTGAGCTTCCTGAATCGACCAATATTCTCTGGACCTCGTAACGGTGAACTCAGGCCGTTATCATAAGAGGGTCATTGTGAGGAAGTGATATGCCGTGAAGGTCTTTGTCGGTGAAGATGATCGGGTCATCCTTCCTGCATTTCTTATAGGGTGGATCACTTACGCCCCCGACTTGCAGGAGGTGGTGGTTCCTCCTACTTTCCAGAGTTGGATCCGTCGAAATGACCATGATTTACCCGATTGTTAACTCCCCTGGTGGGGTTTGGTATTTTTGCTCCCGCTCTGTCTGTCGCTTGTCTTGTAGGAATTTCGCCAGGTGGCCAGAGCAGATCAATTCCTCGATATAGTCACGAAGTTGTTTGCAACTCTCGGTCGGGTGACTCTGCGACCTGTGATAGGCGCAGTAGGGCCACGGAGCGGCTTGCCCGTCCTCTGAGTAGCTGGCGGGAGCTTAAAGAACCTCTCGCCTTTAGCCTCCTCTAACAGCTCGGTCTGAGAAATGTTCAGAGGAGTGTACTCTTGGAAGCTTGGGGAATAAGGTTTCGGACGATCGACTTTCTTTTTCTCTTCCTTGTCCCGTTTTTTCCGGTTTGCTTGGTCGCCTCGGGACAGGTTGGAGTTCACCTCTGACTCGAGTTGTATTTCTCGCTCGGTCCATACTTTCACTTCGGCCATGGTCTTAGGTTGCGCCAATGCAAAAGAGCGGAGCCACCCCTTGTGCCTAAGACCCGACCTCAGCGCGGTGATAACTGTTTCATCGCGGTGCTCGGGAATCTCCAGGAGGGCATTGTAGAAGCGGGTGATATACCCTTTGAAGGATTCCCTGTCTCTGCTCTTGACGGTGAACAGGTAGTCGACCGTCTTTTTTTGTCGTCGGTTACCGACGAAATGACCGAGAAATTGGGTAGTCAGCTCGTCAAAGATCGAGATGAAGCACGGCGCAAGCCCTCGGAAACAATCCCGACCAGCTCGGATAAAGGTGGTAGGGAAGGCCCTGCATTGAGCCGCATTCGAGTTGTCTTAGAAGCTCATGGCGGCCGTGAACGCGTCCAAGTGGTCTTTCGGGTCGGACTTTCCGTCAAAAAGAGACACTTTGGACGGTTTGTTCCTGGAAGAGACATGCTCGGCTAGGAGTCGTTCTGTAAATGGTCTTATGAGTGAATCAGTGGAGTACTTCGTCCCTTCGCCGGCCATGTGGTCGTACTGTTGTATGTCCTCAATTTTCTTTTCGAGGGCCTCGATCCATTGGTGGTACCCTAAGGATTCTCCATAGTCGGAGCACCGGCTATCTCTGCTTCGGGCTTGCGCGACGGTGTGGATTCGGTTTCTCTCTATCACATTCTTAAATTCTCGGGCGAGACCCTTCTTGAGTTGTCCCAATGTTCGCCGTTTGTGCGGCCTCGATGGGAGTAGGGGCGTCGGTCGTGCCTGAAACCAGGAGAATTGACCGACACCTCCTCAGGGAGTGAGAGAACGCGGAGGGTTTCGGAACGATGACCTGGTTTCCTTTGAGATCGGGACGTCGAACTGTCCGGCACCCATCGGGTCATTGAATCATTCCCCGCATGCAGGTTGTAACTACCGAAATCGGCGCGCCGACGTTCGTTAACATCAAGGCGAGCGCGATTGAGGTCAAGAACTTGAGTGCATGTTCCCGCCAGCATGCGTACATCGCCATCCCGGGGAAGGGGCACCGCGGTTTGGTGGGCGTGGCCGGCTGCTTGAACGCGGGCGAGCGCGTTCACCATCGCCATGAGCCTGTCGATCCTAGCGGATAAAGTGTTAATGACGTTAGGAGGGAGAGTAGGACCGGTCCCGCCTCCGTTATGGGGGACGGGACGGCTCGTGCTGAGATCGTCGCGGTTGTCGCTTGCCATTGAAATGAAGACGGGGGATCAACCTTTTGTGCTGGAAGAGTCCTTCGCGTTCCTATAGACGGCGCCAGCTGATGGAGGTAGAAATCTCTCTCAGATGTTGTCCTCCGTTGATCTTACTGCAAGCGGTTTTGAACGGTTGAGATTGATATTTAAGAGCTGAATGTATGGATCCCAATGGGTTGTTGTTGACGCCGAGCTACCTGTAAGGAAAGTCCCGGAGTGGGTGACCACCGTAGGACTCTCCAACGATCAAGTAAGTATCGAGGTATAAAGGCAGGGTAGCGGCGTATTAGATTCTGTTTTTCTTACCCAAATCGTCTGGAAGGGGGGGTTTATATAGCGGTCGCGTGGGGACGATCCGGAGCGAGATTTCTGTCGTCCGTTACGTCCTTACATAACGTTCGTGTTGATGGCAGGATACGCCCATTAATAGCGAGATACGCTCGTTAACGGAGAAACGTGCCAGCGTGGGATGCGGGACGTGGAGCGGCGGAAATCTCGCTCTGGCGAGATACACGGAGCCGTTACAGGGACGCTTGGGCTCCGTACTTCTGGTTGGACAGGGAAGCCGAAAAGTCTCAGCTCGGTAGATAGCCCGGAGTCGAGCGAGGAGGCCGAGGATTCTCAGCTCGGAGTCGAGCGAGGAGGTCGAGGATGCTCGGCTGCTTAAGTGCATATGGGGGATACTCCGGGAAGGCTTTTCCGAATGGTCGGGTACCACCTCGTTACGAGGTCCCAAGGAAGATTTATAATATATCACACTGATTTCCCGTCATAGCCCCCAGAGGGCATGCGCAAACGACACATCATTTCCCACGTGTCGCAATCTGAGGTATTCCCGTTCATGAGCCTCATGGAGGGGGGGGGGGGAGGGGAACGAACTATTAATCATTATCTTTCTCCCTCTCTGATATGAGTTGAAAACATTCTGAGCTATTTGAATGTGAGAAAACTCTAGTGAGATCTTTCTGTGTTAGCAAGGAATTCTAAGCTGTAATTTTAGAAGCTGGCTAAACTGGCTAGCTCACCAATGGACAATGCAACTTCATGACGCTTGAATTCTTTCTCCTGAAAAAAAGCTTAAAATATAACTAAATAGAAAGGTTAAATCAAAAAGTAACATGTGTGGAGTAAACTCATACAAAAGTGATGTTAATTTAATCACACAGTTCTATACAGATTTTCATCGGTATTGCATGCATGAAGCCTTTCTCTCTTTGTTGTTCACAAACTGGAGATCTTCTTACTTAGATGGAGGTATTATATTTACAGTAGGTTTCTATTTCATTTACTTAACTAGTATGTACCAAACTATAATGAAAAAAATGGACCGGGAGTATGATGTAGTGGAGAAAATTGAACGCTGGTGAATCATTTTTCTTACTGTTTTAATTTGCTTTCAATTTGCTTGTGATATTTTTGACCATTAGTTTACGATTATGCTCATAAACGAAATTGTTTTCTATTCCTTTGTATTTTCATTAACAATATGTGCAAGTCATGAAAGTGTTCCTCTCACTATACAAGAACTCTGGGGTTCTTGGAGGGCTAGGACCATTGGGAGGATGAATCTAAGCTCTTGGGGACGTTATAGTTAGTGCAATATGCTAGATTGTGTGGAATGAACGAAATAATAGAATGTTCAATTCGGAGTTTAAAACCATACCTGGGTTGATTTGTTATGCTGAGACAACAATTGCCCTCAATTTGGACAGGTGCGGCTGCAACGGGGACTGCAAGAGAGCGAGATGGACCCCACGCGATCCCTGTGGGGCAAGTTGTGTCACCCTACAACTCATCCGGATTCTGGTCGGAGCATTTAGTCTGCTTGGTTCTTGGTTAGGAAGCTATGGGTGCATTATCTTTGTATGAGATTTGTAACATGGCTACTTAAACTTTCGTTTAATGAACGCGAGGGCAACTTGAGCCTTCGTTTAATATTTTTTTTCAAGAAGTCATGAAAGTGTGTAAGTTAGACTTATTCTTCTCTCAATTACAATCCAATTCTAAATAATCAAGGAATGGATAAGCATTATAATCTCCAAAAGACACAAAGACCATTATTTTTTGTTTCAACTGAAATGTGGAACTATTTTGGAACTTTGTCATGCTCATCACTGCAGAGCCATTTTGTAGTGCTTTATTTGTTTCGATAAACAAGAATACTTTTGTAAGTCTAAATGCGTATCTTACAGAAATTATAAATCCATAAATACTGTAATACAAAGTTATAAGTGCGACGACAACCCAGATACAAAAACATTATACTTGTAGTTATGTATATAATCGGTACTACCAAGTAACAACAACAAGATCCGCGCTCATTCAAATAATTGATTCAGCTCCAAAAAGTTGGACTACACAACATAACTGGAATGGGCACAAATCCACTTGCCAATCGAATAACCTAAGATCTCAAGTTTTTCTTTCGATCGGAATGGATTATGTGAAACAAAACAACAAGTAAAAATTTCAAGTTTTTCTCCCTTAACATCATCCTCTACCCAGAAAAACTATGGACGAACATTCTACAAATTCTATTACCAAAGGAAAGAAAAGTTCAAGAGAAGAAAAAAACAACTTAAAATTTGCAGGCACCCAAATAACAAACAATCCATTCATACACTTTCAATCCGAGTGGCGACATCAAACAATCGAAACAACAAACAGATATGTACAATCTCAAGATCATCCTAATCAAAGCATCTTAAAATCTCAGAAAACCAATCAGTTTATAGTCCATTCTTCATCTCACAACAGTTTAACTTATTCTCAAATATGCCCCATTTCTTATATAGTTCAAAGCACCACATAAAGATATTATTACAGAACACAGTGACAGCACCGACGCATCACTTGACCTTGTTGGTATCCTCTTCAGGGTCGCGAAGAGTACCAAACATCCAGTCCATCCAAATGGTGTAATGCCCATAGTTGTGGCGGTAGGTGGTGTGGTGGATGGTGTGGTAACCTGCGCCCATAACAGGCCATATCTTCCCGTTGATGCAATCGTGGATGTTTGCAGTCCAAACCGCCTCGCAGAACAGGAGAAGGATGTGGGTCAAGAAATGGGTTGGGATCAGGAAGAGGCATATGACATGAGATACGGCCTGCAGGATCCCGTCCAATGGATGAAATGCCAATCCTGAGGAAACAGAAGGAAAAGAAAATTGTAAAAAATTGTGAGATGATTTAATCTAAAAGCGCTAATACAGAAATTTTGGAAAATAATTTGAATTGTAGATATTTTGTTCTTTATGTAGCTATAGTAGGAACAAAAACAGTTCCAGAAGCTCTTTAGTTAGGCCAAATAGGATAGGAAGAACCTATCAATCTGTGTCTAGGCTACATGAGGTCAAAAACATTGCAAACTCTAACCTGAATATCTGGCTAGGCAACCAATTTATGTTGCAATTTCATAATTCTTAGTTTCACAAATTGAAAGGAATATGGAAACTGAATAATTTCTATTAAGTTAAATAAATATATGGGTATGGGCAGGTTTATCAAAAGTAAGGTGAACGGAAATCATACAAAAATGGTGTTGATATAATCACACAGATTTTCTATGCATATTCACGTGTATTTAATGCCTTAGCCTTTATATTTTCCTTCACGTTTGTTAAATATTAGTAGACATTTTATTGCTTGAATGGAGGTAATACATGTAGAAATAATTCATTTAAATAATTCACTTCAATAGTCTATTGACAAATTTACATATAATAATTGTATTGAGATGATGGAGAAAATTGAATATATGTAAAAATAATTCAGTGGATCTTTGCATGTACTCTCACATTGATTAGAGGTTTATTGGGACTATGCTTTGGTAAACTATGACATATACCCATAGTTTGATTAGGAAAATAAAAGTCTTTCGGAGAGGAACTTCACTCTGCCAAAATCATCGACTTCTGTCTCCTATTTTCTTTTCTGCATATATCAAAACCTTCACAACAACACATCCCGTCTATTGGATTAAGGTTCTTATCTCGTCTCCATAGATTGGGATCACAAAATGTTATAGTTTATAATTATTTAAAACTTACAAAAAACTAACATTTTTATATAATCATTTTTTTCAATATTGAGTCTATATTGATTAAAAAGCCAATGGTTGACATGATTCAGTATTAGTGGTTTTGATAATTATAAGAAGAAATTATAGATGGGAATAGGTCGTTAAGGTTTTACTATAATGCAAATATTAAGTTGCATACCATGTTGTGTTATCATAGGTAAGTGTTACCATCCAAACAATGCCTAGGTCCTTAACTAGAATTGGTCTGAAGTTTGAAATTTAAGATAGATGAATGGCTAATGCTTAAAGGTCACGGCTGATTATGATGTTAACATAAGTATGCGGTTTTTCGTTCTGAAGTACAAAAGACTAGCTATAGTTGCATGTTTTGTGGAGCTTGACAAGCGTCCTAGCACGCTTCTAAATAATCTAATCAAAACCTATTCAAGTGCTAAAATTCTATTATTAAAGTTCACTTTAAATCTTATCTTGTTAATTGTTTCTCCAGGTTGTAAAACACGAATTCATTCACTATTCGTTCGAAAGGTAGGTAAAGTGTAATCGGATTATTCGGTGATTAATCGTTTTACGCAGATTATACAGCCATGCATATCTTAATATAAACATTAAGAAAAATGTATAAGAAGAATAGATGAAAAGAGTACAAGACTTTAAGATTTGCTAGAGATCGCCGGAGAACGTAGAGATTAGTCGATGAGATGAAGGTTCGGATGGTCTCAGGTTAGATAAAAGAAGAGATGAGATGGAGGTAATTCTAATTGGTTACAAGGTCGAGCCAATTAATAAGCAAGTTTGGGTTAGGTAAGATTAGTAATTTGTGATGGGTTGTGGGCTTTTAAACTATTTGAAAATACAATTTTTAAAGAAATAACCGATTAATCAACGAATAATACACCGTATAATTCGAATAATCTGATTAATATCCGAATAACCGGTTTGTCCGTACAATGGACCGAGTAATGGATTATCTAATCGTTTTGCTACCGAGTACGATTAATCGGCCGTGCAATCCATTTTTCAAACGCTGATTCCTCTAAACATTTCTTGGTTTTATATGAGATTATGATTCGTGAACGTGAGCGATCGAAAACCTAAGGTTGCAACAAGTATACTGGCAAAGAACATTATTTCGTACAAACCTATGGTAGAAAATCATCATTAGCATGTTGTATGGTTATGAGCTAAATAGCTATTCTCTTGAGTAATGTTTCCCATGATTTCGTTGAAAGGGAGAAATTGCACGAGGAACATTGGTGATAATTTACTTCACCTTTTTACACTAGTAACAACTTGAAATTCTGAAACAACTAGGGGCTCTCAATGATCAAGACACACGTTGCTATCATGCCTAAATAAGTTACTTAAAAACATTATCGTCTTAATGCCAAGATTATTAATTTTAGATGCAGCTAATATGTGAATGTTCCTAGTGCCCTCGCCGCTAACCCGGGCCAATGCGGTATCCAAAAATAAATTTTGATGGCACTAAAAACCTAATCCCAAGAATATATTCCAAACACCTAAACTAGCAAGCACAAAAGGATAGAAATCACATCATTTGTAGCATCTTCATTTGGTCCAATTGGGTTGAACTCTAGCATGCTCTCAAAAGCTCCGAATCGCGCTTGCAAGCCGGTCTTCTTTCGCCAAAGAAGATCCACCCGAGAGAACCAAGTTCAAGTTTCAATTTCATCAATGAAGTAACTAAAAATCCTAGGTTGCTAATCTAGAATGCTTAGGATGTGTGTGAGTGTTCTAACATTTTTCTTTCTCTTTTATCTTCTTGTTTCTCAACACATGAGAATGATAGAAGATAACTAAGGAGAAGCCATGGAAGAGAGAGAAGCAAAAATGGTAAAATGAAAATCACATTACAAATTCAAGCATGCTCATTTTGGTTTTGTTTAAAAGAATTTTCCATTTTAAAATTGCAATCATGCTTGAATAGTATGTGCAAATGAATTAATACTTCATTTGCCCATAGCCTTCACCATTTCTCTTTTCCACCTCATTTCACAATTTCTTTTAAACAAAAGAAAAGTAAATTCTAGAAATGAGGTGTCCTTCTAGAAGTATTCTTATATAAATATAAGAATACTTTCTCGCAAATATATGCCGTATTCGTATCAAAATACGAATACCCAAGAGATAAAAAAATACAATGAACATAATACTAGAATATATATATCGAGATATATGTATGTGAATTATTAAAACAAAACTTGCTTTAATAATCCGGCTAATCCTAAGCCGGCTGATATTATCATCCGCCCGATTAAAGTCTGTGTGGCTAGCACATATACCTAATCGAAGCCCTGCACGTATCAATATACGGCCACTACATCATTTTACCTGAACCGGAAAAACCCTCTGTATGGGACTCTAAAGACTAATCAATACGCTGGCAATGAGTTTAACCATAAGCACGCCAGCGGCACTAGCTGTACGTAATAGTTACCCAGATATTGAGCGAAAGGAAGGCCGACGAGCAAACTCATTCATACCCCTACTAAACATGTCTATGACAATCTACATACAGTCCGGTATGTTCGTCTAAGAGTATCACATACCGGGTCTAAGGGTGGATAAAGTCAAACCCCTAATAACGTGATATTTCGTGTCGGTGTGAAGCCCATCACCCACTGAGAAACTACTGATCCAAATCAGTAAATCTCGTCTATCTTGACCAACGATTTCTGGTGATGGTCATCCGTGCACGGCGCGACATCAACCCCCAATACCGAAAGAGACGAATCCCTGACGATTTGGTCATTGCTTCTATGTGGCTCGGAACTGTACCCAATTAAAACATATTTCCACGACTCTTTTGAGCCGTGGTAGGGTAGTACTAAGAGCACAGTAGGAAATCACAAAAGAAAATGACGATTTCAGGTCGACAGACTAACCTGTACTCATGTCATCTGAGCACTGTTATCTGACAATAGGTATAATACCATCTCGCATGTTCCCGGCAAGTCCGTCCAGTATAACTCATAACCTAATGAGCCAATGTATACTATCTTTGGTAACTAACTGACACCAATGGCTGTGAGGCCGGCCATCGCCTCTTGTCGGGATCGAGAAACGTATACACTAGTTTATTCTGAAATATCAATATCCAGTCTTGATATTCGCATGACTATGGACATTTAAGAATTTGTTTATAGACTACTCAGTTCTCACAAGTGTGATCGTTACAATAACACTGGCAGTCAAGCAAGAATCCTATGGGCTCTATCAACATATAATAGTGATATGTAACACCACATAATACATGTACATGATGATAGAGATGACCGGATAACATACTATCATCTCGAGTAAGACTGTTCTACCCGTATAGGTCCTTCCTCAATCATCATAATCGTCTGCCTGCGATTACAATAATTGACTTGAGGACACTATATACAACAATATGCACATTAGGCAAAACATCAAAGAAATGTATTAAAACTTGCAAGTAAAAAAAATTAAATTAAATTGAAGGAACGATATGCAAGATGATTTTATAGAAGATTGTATAGGATTATTGTTTTCCATGAGTTTTTGTTCAGTATTGAACATGAACATCAAGCATGATGTAAAGGTAACACTCATATTCTCTGCATCGAAAGGGCTTATAATATACTGCCTCCAATCTATCTATTATACAATAAAAGAAACTCTTCTCTCTTTCAAAAAAATTTGATCAAGCGCCTAAAATCTAGACTAGGCAAAATTATGTTTGGTTTGAACGAAAAGAGATCTGATACCAAGCTAAAGAAAACCAAAGATCAACCTGATGGATCTAAGCAATCCACATATTTCAAGCAACTTGAACAGTAGTAAAGTAAAGGCTTTGTGATAACTTAATAGTAGCCTTTGTATTTCTAAGCTAAACAACATTAACAATATGATATCATATTACAAGGGTCTCCAGCTACTAAAAATAACGGTGGGACGATATTACTTATTGGTTTGTAGACATGATAAATCTCATTTTTCACATGAGCATCTTGGAACTAAGGATACAGATTGTCAGGTACTATCAGGCAAAATTAAGAGCTGCTTTTATATATTTGTGCGGGTGTGTACTAGGATGAGCAGCAGAAATGCATCTAACAGCAAATAAATTGCACACCATGATAAGTGGCTACCACTTTGTCATGGTTGGGTGCACGCTATGAGTTGCTATCATTTATCTCTCTGTTGGCCTTTCTGCAAAGTTTTGTTGATGTTTTAACTTTTAAATCCCACTACATTACTATGTGATGTATTCGTGTTCAGGTTTGTTACAAGACACCAATAGCTTAAAGATCCCTTACAAACCTCTTAGTTTACTCCATCGCATATCATGCAAAGGGCTGCCATATATTTTTAAGTTATTAACGATCAAAAGTGCAAAATGACTGCAAGTCTGGAACTTCCCTTCCCAATAATTCCGGAGCCATGGGAAATTACTAGGTAAGATAGAAGAGTCCAGAGATCGGATAATGATTTCCCAATACTATATATCATCTAGATATTGTTCTGCGTAAGGATTTACAATAGAACTATGACTCATGAACTAGCATACACAAATAGAAGTATTGCATACTTTCCAGACTATGGATTAAAACAATCAAATCAAACAACCTATTTTGTTGTCCTAGATATTATAGCAAAGGTCTGAATAAAATAGACGAGTTAATTTTTATTTAAAACAGAAGATGCAATCTACAGTTTAATCAACCACATAATTAGACAGAGCATACTTCTCTACATCAATTAGAAATAATAGAAAAAATAGTAAAAACTTACCAGCAAATGGCGAGAGAGTATTCTGCTTGTTATAGATATGATGAGTAGCATGAAGATGCTTGTATAATGGCTTTATATCATGCAGCACTCTGTGCATCCAATAGATCCCAAACTCGCAAGTGGCAAGATAGGTTACCGAATAAATAAAGTACATCGGCCAGCCAACTTCACTGATACTTGAATAGCATTTTGTCCAACCGCTTTCGACCATGTATTCCGAAAGTGTTGGGAGAGCACAGTACCAAGGCATGGCCTTCATCGCAACTTTTATTTGCAAAAGCATCGCATTGTTTGAAGGAATTGCATCTGCTCAGATAAAAAGTTTGAGAAAAATGCAAGGAATTATTAAACAGGGCTCAAGATACGGAAACATCAACATAATATTTTGAATACTATGGCATATGAAGATTTCATTTCAACTTTGAGGGAATAATTCCCAAGTAATTTGAAATGGAGTACTGATGGATCTGAATAAACACAGGTGTTTTAGATAGATGCGATTGGACCATCCTAACATTGACATTTCGTTAAAAACAGAAATCTATGTATGTACAGGGTCAATGCAAAATATTGAAAATTTTACAATCCTATAGGCCTATAACAAAAAAGTAAAAAGTGGCATATGCCGTAAAGTGATGTTTTTTTTATTTAAAAAAGTGCACAATGAACAGAAAAGTATCCATCTCTTATCTTTCTGTAAAGAGAAGTAGATATATAGTTGTGTAATAATAACCAAGCATTCTGCAAAAACTTGTACCAAAATTATTAGGCCAATCACCCCATCTTCTTCATCGATTGTGATCACTGGTGAACTGTAGGTCATAAGGCTTCTACTCATTATATTTTCAGAGTAGTTAAGGTTTACTAATTCCTAGATTAATAACTAAACTGATTGTTACCATGACTTTCACCCAATAAACTTTTTACTGAGGCATAGCAACAGATAAATTAGCTAAAAGATTTGATTCTTCCGCCTCTTGGGTGTCTTTTCCAACTAAATTTCAAGTAAATATGTTGACTGATATATGAGATGGCTGGATTTACTCAAATCAATCTTTTTCTTCGATGAACTTTTTTATAAAAAAAAAATTCATATGGGATTTGCCGCAGATGCATGTTATGGATCTCATAGTACACCTTATCATACAATCCACTGCTAGCAAAATAATTTATAAGTAATTACCTAAGTAAATAAACTGATTGTTACCACAATGTTCACCCGTTATACTTTTTTACTGAGGCAGATCAATGGATAACTAAGCTAAAAGATTTGATTTTTCCGCCTCTTCTGTGTCTTTTCCAACTAAATTTCAAGTAAACATATACTAAGATCAATCCTTTTTTCCTATTACGACCTTCTTTTAAATAATTCATATGGCAAAGATGCAATCAAGCAATCACATTTTGTTCATCATCGATCTCAGCAACAGAAATCAGATCAAAGAAGAAGAAAAAGGGAGGACCTTTGGGGAGATAGACGTTGCGCTTGAGGTAGTAGATGTAGAAGCACCACAAGAAGCCGGAGACGAAGTAGAGGATGGTGCCACCGATGTAGTTCCGGAGCCAGGCGCGGACGGGGCGGGGGAGGGGCTTCCACGCCCATTCCGGCAGCACCGCGGTGAGCACGATGTCGCTGTACCAATCCGTCTCGTCCACGAACTGCTGCAGGTACTCAGCCCTCTCCATTCCTCCGGCAGCGGTGAGGTTGCTCATCTCGCCGGCGTCGACGGGATCGATCGTTGCTGATCTGATCCGATTTTGTTAGGGATTTTGGCTGTGATGGGTTGGCTCTATTTGTATGTGTTTGGGATTTTTTTTTTTTATTTGTCGAGGGGATTTTGAGAGGGTTTTTTTAAATTGGAAAGTTTGGGTGCGGTGAATTGAACCTTTGGATCTGGACCGTATCATTTTATCCGCAGATTTGCTCCTTTTGTTAAAAAAATTAAAAAATAAAATAAAATCAAAATAACTAGTTTTTTCGTACGTGCGTGCGATCCACGCACATGATATGGATGAAGGGAGAGAGAGAGGCAGAATTGTTTTTAAATTTAAAATAGGAATTTTACAAATTCACTTGTGATGATGATATGGTTACCTTGAATAAAAAAATAAATTGATAGATGTTTCTTTGAGTTCTTTTATTTAAACAATAGGTGAAAAATAGATTACATTGATTGTGTCATTGGAATTTGTAATGTGATATAAGAGAGATAGAAATTCAAATTGTTTGGACAACATGGAATCTGTAAAGGATAACAAGTTCAAGGTCTCCAGCCAAGTAACCAATACAAGAAGAGAAAACCAATTTTGATTATTAAATATGAGATGAGTACATGCCCGTGTGAATCTGGTTTATGACTAGAAAAAAGGATTTCATTTGAACATTTTGGTCCTTCACACTTGATAAGAACTAGCATTAAATAATAGACAGGCTAACTGGATCATTTGTTCATAAAACGTTTAATTTTTTATTGCATCGTTAATGCAGCATTTGTTTCCTTTGTCTAACTGAAAATTGATGATATAATAGCAGCATTTATGCTCGTAAGAACATTTTTTTAAACATAAATGCCACATCTGTCGCATCCAATTTAAAACCACATTTGGTATATGTGCTATTTACAATATGTGGCTGCTAATGCGATTTTATAAAAAATTTGTCGGATAAGAGGTTATAATTCGAGTTTACATGGGTTTTTTTTTTTAATTTGGAAAACCAAAGCCCAAGTGTAAGATTCAGTTCGTCTACACTCTACAGGAGCTGACGGGAACTGGATCCATCTGGGCTTTACAGCTTGGACTGGTGATATTTTCACTCCGCCTTCAATATGCTTCACATTTTTCTGAGACCTACAAACAAAATTTGCCTTTTTTTTTCTTGTGCGGTGCATGATGTGCCCAAATAGTAGTAAGAATATCAAAAGCCGTTTATAAATGGCAGCACGTGGGATCTCGTATAAAGATCTCATCCGTTGGTTTGTCTACGCACGGATCTTAAAGCGCCGATTAAACAAAGAAAGCCCTCTCTTGGAGGTTCGATATTCGGCTTCGAACAAATCATTGTCGTGCTGTTCCCAAGTTGTTTGTTGTCAGATCCTGCATAAGAATCAAAACAGCAGACACCATTCTTTTCCATTCAAAAGACGACTCATGTCCACTCGAATAAGTAGACATAGACGGTAACGGGACCAGAGACGTAAATCGATCGGATATGGAGCACATATACGTGTTACCATATCAGCATCCATAAATCGCTGGCAGACGAAATACGAATACATATATAATTATTAAAAGCAAAAAAAAAATTATCATGTTCGGTAGAAGTCGGATACACACACGAGAATAATGAGGAAAAGAGGTCCTGAAAGGCTTTTTTTGTTGGGTAGCATCAAAATCTGATATCTTTCACGATTTTTTTAACGATCGACACCCATCATCATCATCTTTATCATGTAAGATATCGATACGTACACAAAATTTTATGTGATTCCACCACTTTTCACCGTTGAATTAGCAGTGTAAAAAGTTCTGATGTCGGTAAACTGTTAATTTTGCACCCACTAAATCAACGGCAAAAAGGTAATGAAGTCACATGAAATTTGGTGTATCCACATCTTACATTATAAAGATGATGATTATGGATACCGATCGCTGGAAAAAATCATGGAGGGTGTATTTTCCGATATCATAGAAGGAAATTCCCTTCAATGGTATCTCTCTCTCTCTATATATATAGAGAGAGGGGGGAGCGCTCTATTTCAAACCGGTCCGTATTTTTAAAAAACAAGAACTCTCGATCCATGGCATGTTTGAACGATCCGAATCGTTCAACCCGATCACCATACTTTCAAGTCTACATGTATGAAAAATCAAAAGATTTGAAGAGCTCTAACCAACGTATTGGATAAAGTTTATGTTGCTATATTGAAAAACGTTCATTTTGCACTCATTCGATGCATGGTTAGAGGGGATTTGAAGACCTCTAACCAATGTATTAGATGAAATTTATTTTGCCATATCCAAAGACGTTCATTCTGCACTCATTGATATATGGGTTAGAGATCTTTAAATCCTTTAATTTTTCATACACATACATTTGAGGGCAGGGTGATCAATTTGAATAGTTCGGATCGTTCAAATATGCCGTGGATTGACAGTTCCCGTTTTTAAAAAACGCGGACTGATTTGCAATAGATCAATCCCCCCAACACGCACGCGCATTTTATATTTAAACATATATTTGAAAATCTATGTTCAGATGTTGCAAGTTTTGCCTATCATAACTACCGTAAAAAGAGCAGTTCGGTTGCATTTATTAGGATGAATCTTTCACTCGATCGCTGGTAGTTGGACAAAGCGAAGGCAAGAATGAGCGGCCACACATGAACGGCGATAAACGATGTCATGACACACTTAAAGAGTCGGACATGAATGCATAATGGATCCGGATAGTTGTTGCGGGATACGAATACAGACAGTCATAGCCATGACATCCGAAAATCACTGCCGTATTTGAAAACAGGAATTTAAATATGTTACGGAGTGTGTATAGTCTTTGTCCGTATTTTAATCCACCGACCAAAGCCACACCATACAAACCCCACCCTATCACGTGCAATGAAGCAGCTGTCACGTGACTTGCAGGAAACACAAGGATTTTAAATATGTTGGCACATAAACTCGTGGGCAATTTTCAATTCATAGTGCTGGGTGATGATCATCATGAATTTTCGTTTCGTATTCTAAACAACCTGTATGACACGTGGCACGTTGTGGAGATGGCTGCATGGTGTTTGGCATGACGTTCAGATCGTTTGGCCTTAGGATTCGCTCACGTTGACGTCGACGGGAGCTTTGTCGTGAAGTTGCATGCCAAACTCGCGGAATAAAGAATGTGGAGTTCCCCTCACCTGATTTGCATGGAGAATAATTTAATCGACTTTTTATATTAGGGCTCTTTCAAGAGATATAAAAAATATGCACCATATCTACGACCTCTATATGCTTGCCACAGGACCACCGGTGGTAAAACTCGACTTTTTAATACTGAAATATATATCTATATATAGTTTGGATCTCATAAAACAAAGGGTAAAAAGGAACTGCCTTTATAGGATTGATGCACCTTACGGTGAAGTATATGTGGGAATTTTTTTATCGAAACTTATATAGTGTCCCTGTATTTAAGTGCAAAATCGTTACTTTCGTCAACTCATGTAAAATACGGGTGGATTGAAAAGTTTAAAAATGATTCGTGCATATTAAATAGTCCAAAAAATGAAATAACACGTTTTTTCTTCGCAAAAATAACATTCATTTTCTGTTGAAAATACCCTTCAGAGTGGATTCATGATGTTTGTAAAGTTTAACGGTGTTATTTCAAACAACTTGATAGATGATAATGTTTCAAAATATTTTCCTACTAATAATGATTTCGCACATACATATTTTAGAGTGTCTCCGACCGCCACATTCATGAATTTAGGCTTTTTTAACATCTTCCAGTTTAATCCAAAAATTGTCTGCATTTTGCCTTTTTCTTTTGGAACTAGCCCATCAGCCTAACCCATGCGTACAAGAGATCTACACACACAACACGCGCATTGTAACGACTATAAATTTTCTGTACAAAATTTTTTCTTTTCAATATACAGAAAGAAGTATGCAAGCCTGTGCACAATTTAAAAGTTAATTTTTGTTAAAAAGAGCAATAAATAGTTTGTAATTCATTGGTAAAGTCTTGCACTGCTGTGATAGAGCCCCTGTATTCGAATCCCCTCAGACACATTATACTTTTTGTGAATTTTCTTTTAAACTTTTTTGGAAGTCCAAAAGCTTACACATGCAATGTACACAAAAATGAAAAGTCGAAAAAAATAAACACGTGCAAAATGTTGTATAAACAGACATGGACACGTGGCCAAGATCCGACGACTTCCCTTTACAATTGGACCGACGAGATTAATTATTCGGCTGGCGTCGGCGGCCCCCAGTAGGTAAAAGTGCCCGTGCTCTGCACACAAAACCTTTGACCTACCTCCATCATCCTCTGCACTGTTTGATTTCTCTAAATTTAAACAGAGACTTCAATATTCATATTTAAATCCAATTTTAATGCATTTTAATTTATTCTTTCAATTCCAAAACCCTAATTCCACACTATAAATACAATCCCATACTCTAGCCCTTCCTTATTCTGAAAATTCTAGCCAAAACTATCACATTTTCTCAAGTAGAAGTGGAGTTAGCCAAAGATCGACTTCCGACGGAGAATCGAGCAAATTCCAGCGATCTCGCGACACCACGATGACCTCAACCCCGTCCTCTATATCTCTTCTTAACAAAATCCAAAAGTAAGTCTCACCTCATTCTTCTCTTTCGAAATAAAAAGTTCTCTTTTTTAAAACATGTCAGTAAGTGAAGTTAACATCGACTTTTGATTCTAAAATCTTGAAATCACACTTTTTCTTAATCATTACTTATCCATATTCTTAACATATATTTATAACCATAAAACTATTAATTAGAAACAACTTTCACCCTAAATCATCATGCTAAATAACTTTAAATTGAGTTTTATATTTAAATATCATGAACATTGTATCTACCATATTTAATTGTTTTACTTACTATCACCTTTAGAAAACTTTACGGGGTAATGACCTACCCCTCACATAAACATATGTTTATATAGCACGATACTCTTTAAAACATATTTTTGTGGCGATTACAATATTTCATTTAAATATCATGATCTATAAAAACTTGGTTTTCTTTGAATTGTATTATCAAAACTCTTTGCGATTATGACTCTACAACCTATTTTGGGGAACCCGATATTGGATGGTACGGATTATCGCACATTCTCGGACTAGTAGAGAGAGATGCAGATCTCCTTACGGAGCATTCGGTCTCGAAATATTTTAATACGATTTTTTTAAAAAACGAGATTTTCTATTTAATAATAAGATTCATTCTTATAATTATATAAATATTATCAAACCACATATTTTCAAGATATAAAAAATTCCATATTTTCTAAAAAATAAAAGAATGACAAGTTTCACCAAAATACCTTCAAGTTATCCAAAAGTCAAGCTTTACAGTAAAATACCTTGAATTAATTAAGCTAAATTATTATCACTAAAATACTTCACATTCTTAAAATTCACAATTATGGAAACCCTAAATAATATAAATAAATACTTGAGATTATTTTGAAAGTATATAAAATATTTTTCATAAAACCCCCTCGAGCTATATAAAACATTGTTAAGGAGTTTAGTAAATATAGGTTTAAGCGGGATCAATTCTCTTTAGCCTTAGGGAGCCAGAGAAAATGAGTGCTTGCCTATTTAAGGTAGAAAAACTTAACGGTGTTATTAATGGTAATTGTCTTGGAAAAAAACATAAATCCCGCCGTCCATGTGCAGCAGTTACCGATAACACCCGAATCTATTTCAGGATCCAAATCAGTTTAAAGTGTCTGACTGAAGTCTGAGTCTAAATCAAGCTTGAATTCAATCCAAACACAATCCAATTCAACATGAATCCAATATACCAACATGTATACTTGAACCTGAACCTGAATACCAGAATAAGATCAACATGAAAATATGACTTGACTTGACTGAACCATGAGTATGACTTGACTTGATTACACGCCTACTTGTTTACATTCTGAACCTGATTACATGAACAACTTGTATCCATGGTTTCAGTAAGTCTGATAATTATAATCCAATACAATACATTACGGTGTTTTAAAGGGATAGATGGGTACAGAATGTATGAAAAGTGGCACGATGATGGTCACTAAAAGACACCGCATGAACTCTCGTGCCGTTGTCCCGTGGGTTTTGACGGGGCCTTGTACTACCTGTTACCATAGTCCATGGAGCAAGTTGGACTTCTCTCGTATACACTGATACATTCTGTACTAAACTACAAACAACTACGTTAGTATAAAAATATAAACCTATACAAATTACAGTTATATTTCTCTCTACTTATCGTATTCTTTCTTTTCTTTTGGGACTTACCGAGTGCTAGTTCGCTGAAGATATTCATGTCTCTTCTTTCTTTGGAATATTTATCAGAAGGACCCGACTCTCAGGAGACCGAGCCCAGCCAGGAAGACTTGGATCAGTTAACAGAAGAGCCAGACTTCTATTCTTTACTTGTACTTATCTTTTCATTTGTATGCCACTGTTTAAGCATTACTTTTATCATTGTACATTTTCTTTTCAAATCAGTTGTAATGTAAAGAATGAATGTTAATAAAAGTTGTTGTTTATATTAAATCTCTTGTCATTCTTGTGCATTTATTTATATTTCTTATTTACGCTTAACGTGTTTATTTCTGAGTAAATACGTTGTGGCCCGCCACGTCCTCTTTCTCGTACGCCGGGAAGCGGGGCATGACAGGTTTTGTTGGCGGCCCATGCAGGTCAGTTCTGCATGGAATCCTAAGCAATATATCATAAGAATAATAAGAATCAACAACTATACATTCTTTACATTTCATATTTTTTGAATCTATCCCAACCTTTCTTTTTCTATCAAGGGCATGCATTCTCCCAACAACATAAGCACGAACGTCAATGGAAACACCCCACCGCTTACTCTACCACCACCACCTACCGTTGCAGCTCCCATCAACGAGCAAACGGTATTGCTTAAGGCGATCAAGAACCTTTTGGAGGGTCAGCAGCAGCAGACTGCTATCCTCATGTACCGCCCAGAAGTCGAAGCATCCGGAATCAAACAATTCCGGGCATTGCACCCGAAACATTTCTCTGGCAAAGAGATCCCAATAGAGGCAGAGGAATGGGCGCGGTCTATCGAGGATGATCTGGCAGCACTATAAGTGCCAGAGGTTGCTTGGGTATATGTTGCAAAGCTGCAACTGACAGAGAACGCCAGAGTCTGGTGGAAGGCTGAAGAAAACTGATCAGTCGAAAATATTGCATTTTTAACACATCAATTTCCCTATCATTTGCGCTCATCTAGTAGTGTTCGGTTTGCATATTACACATATTAGCAAAACAGCTGTAAAATACCAGATTACCTGTGTTGTATACTAAAACCGGCATTTCGAGGGAAATTGTGTGTTTATCATGGCATCGCATCATTCTTGTGTAGCGCAACACTTGTTTCGAAGTCTGTGCAGGAAATTTCAGGAACCGAGCTAAGATTGTCAAAGTGCTGATAAAAGATACGCCAACTCAAAGATTTGAGATCTGGCAGTGATACAGAAAGCCAAATGAGATTTCACATATTTTAGAAAGGACCAAATGTCAGCCCAAGAAATACCAGAAAATCTCAAGTCCCAAGGCCACAGTAGTATCGCGGATCCGCGGCCTGAGTGCCTTTGGCGCCGTGGATCCGCGGTGGTATGACGTCAGCAGCGCAGCAGATTTTCTCCACGTGTCCTATGTAACGGCTAAAGCTTCCAGAACACTCCAGATTGTCTACGTGGCTTCATCTAGAAGACTCGGCCTAACAAACTATTTCTAGAAGCATCCCTCCAACAAACTACTTCTAGAAGCTTCTCCCTATAACAAACTTTTGGAGGGAAATTCAAATTTTGAATCCTAGATCTAGGGTTATGAAGGCTTATAAAAGGGAACCTAGATTTAGGGTTGAGGTTGTTGAATAATTCTTCACACAAGTTGAGTGACACAACTTATGCATTCAAACCCTAATCCCAAATTCAAATCCAAAACCAAATTCAAGATCCCGAGTACCAAATCAAGAGAGAAGCCTTCAACCTTTTAGGAGCGGAGCCGATCTTCAATCGAGCAAGTGATCCAAGCTGATCCGCGACTCAAGGAGACGAGCGAAGCCAAATCGACGATCGAGTTCTTTCCTCTTGTAGTTCTTGAGAGAATTGTAACGGAATTGTTGATAAATAAAAGGTGAAATTCTTTAATCTTGCTTTCTTTAAATTCTTGCATCATGATTCGATCTCAATTTGTAATTGTGGTTCTTGTTGTGATGTTTGAGTAAAACTCCGCTCGTAAAGGAGTCGAGACGATCAATAGAATAATGATGTAACAAATCTTAAAACGATTCTTAAGTCCTATGAGTTTTGTAAACCCTAGCAAATTGAAGAATCGACGACCTAGTTTCGATGCAATACTTTCTTGATTGTGTTCGCTCGAAATTAGGGATCCACGATCGATTCTTGAATTTACTGGAGGCTAGAATGTGAATGATATCGACGAAGGAACAAGGGATAGAAGATGAAACCCTAGTTTCACAAGAAATCCCTAATTCTCGTTGATCATCATCGATCTAGTATCAATTCATCGATGGATAAGAATACGTAATCGCTAGATTTC